>CM071573.1:56983971-57409014 GCA_036426205.1 Ascaphus truei | reverse complement strand
GTGTGCAGGTGTGTGCAGGTGTGTGCAGGTGTGTATGTGTGTGTTAGGTGTGGTGTTAGGAGTGAGTATGTGTGTGTGTGTGTTTGTGTGTGTTAGGTTGGAGTATGTGGGGGTGTAGTGGGTAGGTTTGCACACATACACCATATATAACATTGTGTGCATAGAGTTTATCTGTGACCCGGGGGTTGAAGGTTGGGTGTGTGCCTCGCATTGTGACCTTGTGTGTGGTAGGTGTGTGTGGGTGTGTGTTAGTGTGGGTGGGGGTTGTGAGTGTTGTGTGTGTGTTTAGAACGCGTGTGGAGGTAGGTGGGTGAAGGGTGTGTGTGAAGGGTGTATGTAGGGTGGTCACGGCTTGTGGTAGTTAAGGAAGTGAGTATTTCGTGTGTGTGTGAGTGTGATTGAGGGTGTGTAGGTGTGAGTTATGTGAGATATGTGGGGTTTGTAGGGTGGGTAGGTTGGCACACTTTCACACATACACCATATATAACATTGTGTGCATATAGTTTTATCTGTGGGAGCCGCTCCTGACAGTAGTTGAAGTAGTGAGATCAGTAAGGTGGCGAGGGGCAAACGCTACCTTCTCCCCTTCACTGGCAAGCTTACAATAACATTTCTGGTGCCCAAACCACCGGGGGAATAACAGGGCTTGGCCAAAGACTTCAGTAATCACTTCTTCCCCTCATTGGTTATCTTATCTCCAGCATCCGTATTGATAGCACCTGTAGCATCTACAGCTTTTAACCCATACACTTCCAAAAGCCCCAGACCAGAGCAATCAGCAGAACGTACCTGGTGCTGTCCCAAGCCGAGTGCGGGGCTCTGTAACTGCTGGATTGTGGCCTCGTCAAAGTAGCCATTTTTTTCCCACAGCTGAAGCAGCTAGAGAGAGGGGACAGAGCATAGCTTGCAGCAACCACGGGGGGGACAGAAGCACTTTCAGGCATCTTTTAGATAGATTTGAGATAGGGGGTGGGGCTAACTACATAGGCCTTCATAACTCTACAATTGAGAAAACAAAACTAATTTACTATTGTCACTATACAATAAAACTGAAATAAGCTTGTTATGTGTGCGATCCATTGTTTGTATACCTATGTGTACTGTTCCCCTCCTGCCCAGTCAGCTCCAATCCATATTGGGTTAAAATGCAATAGAATATGTATGAGACTCGATTCTCCTACAAGACGATGTCTTTCCTCACTGTGCGTCCAGCCCATACACTACACCACTATGCCTTCTGGCGATTCGCCACCGAAATCTGTACTCAGGGCTGCAGTGAGGTGGAGCCAGTGATCTAGAAAGCTGGGTGCTTCACCTTCCCTGTCTTTCTGCTCACCCGTGCGATCTTCTGCTGCTTGTCCTCTTCCACTGCTAGGAAGCTGGTGCAATATAAGGGAACCACCACTTTCTGCAGGGCAGCTAGCAGCTCCCTGGCCTGCTTCCTCTGGCTGTGAGGGGGGAAACAACGGTTACTGTAACACTGCACGGACATACCACTTATGGATCTTGGTAACCATCAAAGAACCACTGCATTGACCCAGTCAGGGCCAGAGGGTCAGCAACTGAAAAGGGTTACGGGGCATAATTAGAGGAGCATATGCATACTGTATAATATTTCATTGTAGTAAACAAAAGGGATATTCAGCAGACAGCATGTTATCACACCCCAAGCCCTGTAAGCTCCCTCTCCCCTTTTCTTCCCAGTAAATCCCTCCTGTGAAGTGTCTCCCAGTCCCAACACGCGTGTGCTGTGTTTCCTCCCTCTGGTTAGCAGTACCGCAGGTTAGAGTGTTCCCTACATCAGGGGTGCACAACTTCAATCAAGCCCCACCAACAGGTCAGGTTTTCAGGATATCCCAGCTTCAGCACAGGTGGCTCAATCAGAGACTCAGTCTTGGACTGAGCCTCTGATTGAGCCACCTGTGCTGAAGCTTGGATATCCTGAAAACCTGATCTGTTGGGGGGGCTTCAGGACTTAGTTGAGCACCCCTGCCCTACAGGACTCTAAAGTCAGTCTCTTCTAACAAGCCTTGGGCTGCGCCAATAGTGACGGCGACAGCGACGTTGCGTCAAAACAAATGCATTGCCGCAGTCGCGTGCGCTTATAGTAAGCGCGACGTGATGGTGCGACGGTTTGGTCGCGCTCGCTGGAAGTCATCTCTATTTTATTTTTCCAGCGACCACAGCCTGACGTTGCCGGCACTATAAGCGTAGCCTTACAATACACGCGTATACACATTGGGAAACCTTGCATCCCAGACAGAGACACTGCTTCCCCCATGGAAACCATGCCTACCAGTTATATAGTGTATGTAGAGTAGAAAACTCTGCCTGCCAGTTATATACAGTGTGTTTATACTAGGAAACCCAGCCTAACCTGTTATATACAGGGTGTATATAGTAAAAGTTGCTGCCTACCAGTTATATACAGTGTATGTATAGTAGAAATCCCTGCACACCAGTTACATAGTGTGTGTATAGTAGAAATCCCTGCATAGCAGTTATACACACACAGTGCTCTTGGAGCAACCTCTGCTTACTAGGCAGGGAGACAGACAGACCCCGAGTAGGAATCCCTCCATACATTACACACGCTGCTCCCTTGTGGGAGATATAGATAGATATATATATATCTACATAGAGATAGATATCTATATATATCTATATATATATATACACACACACACACACAATCTGCAACCCTGCTTTTCACCATTATCACCTAGCATACAGTGCTTCCACTGCAGCAAGGGATTCTGGGAAATGACATGCAAATGAGCACACACTGCCACCTTTTGTCTTAAAGCCATAATTACATGACACCCTTAAGCCAATGCACGCTGCTTTAAACACTGCTTTTAAAGCTGCAGTTCAAGCAATATCCTGCATGTGTTTTTTTTTTTTATAAATCAGTTCTGTAGTAAGAAAAAATACTTTTAGCATTTTCTGTTTTAAAAAAAACATCTTTGAAAGACCAATTTTCTTGTATTCTATTTTAACAAACATGCTTGTTACTATAGCAACCATTTACATGCCCCATATTTAAAGATGTCGCCAAACTTCGCTGATCAATAGACGGAGAACGAATTGACCGGCAGCTATGCAGTTCTTTAGGTAAGTAAAGATTGCCCACATGAAACTATTGAAGTGAAAAAAAAAACCTGAGCTTGAACTGCAGCTTTAAACATAGCCTGGTATGAGATGCAAAGCCAGTGAACCCACTCACAGACAGACTGTTTCGACCTTGTGGGTCTCATCAGTGTGAGGTTGGTTATACTGGCTTTGCAAATATATATATATACACACACACCTGTCTAGGACATGCAAATGAGCATACAGCAATATTTCCATTTGCTTTGCTGTGGAGGGTTTTTGTACACACACACACACACACACACACACACACACACACACACACACACAGGCACACTGACACACACTAACCAATGGTGCAGCACGTCATTGGTCAGGTAGATAAGGTGCAGACGGAGCTCGAAATGCGCTCCGTCGGCCGTGATGCGGTCACGGAGGTGCCCGGACATCAGCTCGCAGTGCTGGGGGGTCTTGGCGTTGCTGAACATCCAGTTCTTGCCGGCCTGGGAAGGAGACAAAACGCACTCAGTTACAGCGGGATAACCGGTGTATTCGATCTAAGTCCTAATAACAGATAAAAATAATCTGAACAAACATGAAAGTGTTTCTACATTTATTTATCCACAAAGGATTCAACATCCAATATCCATGTGTGAAAATGTATAGGAACCTTTAGATTCAGTACCTGGTGGCGCCCCCTTGAGAAGCAATGTCTTCAACTAAGCGTTTCCTGTAAATGCTGGTCAGTCTCTCACATCGGTTTTGAGGAATTTTGGCCCATTCCTCCTTACATAACTACTTAAACTCATTGACATTTGAGGGCTTCCTTGCATGGGCAGCTTGCTTCAGGCTCTGCAACAACATTTCCATGGGATTTAGGTCCAGATTTTGACTAGGCCATTCTAAAGCGCGAACATTTCTTCTTCTGCAGCCATTCTTTTGTAGATCTGCTTGTATGTTTAGGATCAGTCTTGCTGCATGACCCACTTTCGCTTCAGCTCACGGACAGATGGCCCGACATTCTCATCTTGAATCTTCCGATACAATACAGAATTCTTGGTTGTGTGTCAATGATGACAAGCCGTCCAGGTCCTGAGGCAGAAATGCAGCCCCAAACCATCACACTCCCACCGCCATGCTTGACGGTTGGGATGAGGTTCTTCTGTTCGAACGCAGTGTTTGGTTTTCCCCAAACATAACGTTTCTCATTGAGGCTAAGGCGAGAGTGGCCTGCAGATCCTTGGATGTTACTCTTGGGTTCTTTGTGACTTCCTGGATGATTTGCAGGTTTGTTCTTGGAGAGATTTTGGTAGGATGACCGCTCCTGGCAATAATGACTGTGGTCTTGAACTTTCTCCATTTGTAGACTTTCTGACATTGGATTGGTGGAGCCCCAAATCCTTAGAAATGGTTTTGTAACCCTTTCAAGACTGATGAGCATCAATAACCGATTTTCTGAGGTCCTCAGAGATTTATTTTGATCGTGGCATAATGTGTTTCCACACACCTATATGGTGAAGACCAAACTCACAAAGTTTCTGATCTTTATATAGGATGGGGCCTCCCAAACTCACCCCTGAAGATCTACCCAATTATTTAAACACCTGATTCTAATTATCCCCTTTAATTTAGCTGATAAAACCAGGGTTTCGCTTACTTTTGCACATAAACAAACACACAACCCCAGCAAGCTCTAACCCCAGAACCCACCACATCATATACACACACAGTCTATTGTATAACAGTATGCACACAGAGTCTCCAACAAATCCTGATGTTGTCCCATAGGAATAAGATAAACATATAGTTACCAGAACCAGTCTGATGACAGAGACAGCACACAGCAAATAGTGCTTCAAAAAATATATATTGAGAATTCAGGGCATATGTATATGTGAATATGTAAAAAGGAGTGCTCGTGAGTGTGGCCAAATGTATACAGCAAAAGACAGAAAAGCTGAATGCTACATCCAATGTGACAAAATATATAGCAAATAGTATGTAGTTAAATACTTCAATAATTATTATTATTCTCATGAGTAAGGGTCTTTTAGTTAAACCCTTTGGCCAAAGCGTTATAAGCCTGAAAGCCGCGTCAAGGCATAACGAAATTTTGCAGGTCCTAACACTAAACTGTTGAAACTTCTCTTTTACCTCTGTTGGAGGGAGAATAACTGCAGTGAGTCTATCCTTACAGCAAAATGTGCAGGTCCTAAAACTAAACTGTTGACCTTCAAAATTTGGTTATGCCTCAACGTGGTTGGCAGGCTCCAAAAGGTCACAGAATATCTTTTACGTGTTTTGCAGTGAAATTGCTTCGCCTGGACCTCAGCATCCCACAGAGAACGTGGAATTGAAGGAACACAGGAGCGGAAGATACCAGACGACTCACGCTGTCCAGGCTGTGGGCATGCTCCAATGCAGGCCGCTGATGTTATTTTATATATGTAAGTACAGAGTGCTGTACTGTATTTTTATGTGAATACATCGTTTTTATATACATTTTCTCTGTGTACGGTAATTGAAAACGAGGGGAAGACACTGTATTCTAAGGAGGGTTCCCGGTTTTGGTTCAAGTCACAGGTAGATGTCCCCTTTGTACGAACACGAGTTCAACAGTTAGCAGTGATTGGGAGAGAAGAGGAACATTCTTCCAAAGATACCTTTATAGGTCTACACTCACTCTGGGCCATGTGAGTAGTGGCATCGATCACTTCTAAATCTATGAGCCTCTCTCAAAAACTATTTTGCTATTACAATATTGCTCTATATGCATATTCTATCTTTTACATGATTCCCGTATTCTACAATCAACACTCACAGGAATAGCATCATGTGTGTCTCTCTCTAGAGCTACTCACAGAAATAGTATCCTTTGTCTCTCTGCAGGTACTCACAGATATAGCATCCTTTGTGCACGTGTCAATGATTGGCTGCAGTAAGTTATCAAACTCGTTCATGTCAAGTTGGGTCTCGTCCCGCAGTTTCTGCACCTGCTGCTCCATGGCGTGTGTCACCACCGCAGTGACTTCCTCCTGGTGGGGGAAGAGAGATGATCCCGGATGAAATCAGTGACCTAAAAATCTGCAGAGCCTCCTGCACCCATCAAGCGGCTGTAAAATGATGTCTGCTCAGATACTGACCGGCGAATGTCAACTAATTAGCGGAAATAGAATTTTACATGGGCACATTTGAGACCTGAAGCCTTTAATGTAACCCCAGCCGAGCCAGAGGGGCCAGGAACACATTGGGGTCAAAGGTAATACTACCATGGCATCTTACACACGGTTGCCTGTGAATGAATCGCTTTCCCTACAGTAGTAAAGGTGGGCCTACTGCGCTCTCCTGTACCTGTCTCATGACGAGCAGCTGCTGTTCCTGCTGCTGCAGGTTCCACTGGCTCTGCTGGATGAGGTCTTCGATAGGAGGGGCACCTTGAGGGGTTACGAGCGCAGGAGGCAGAGGCAGGGTCGGTGGAGGGATCGTGGGGATTGTGGGGATTTGGGCGATGGCTTCCAAGTCCTGAGCCTGCTTGCAAAGAACTGTCGGAGAGAGAAGATACAGGTGCATGATAACGGTACAGTTCAAAAGCAAGCACAAATCGCAGCAGATAACCTTTGCTGTATGGCCTCGGAGAAATAAAACTAATTCATATCAGCGGGCCACCTTCTTGAGATCGTGATGGGTGCATTATTTCCTAGGGCATTCAAATTGGGAAACGTCATGTACTTCAATGCATATTCTACATACATACATACATACACACATACACGTACACACATACACACGTTACGCCCCAAAATGTTTATAGAATCACCACTTATAAGTTAACCCTACAAATAAGATTTCCCTCTTACACACACTTCAGTTACACCCATAAACTGCTATACAATCACTCTTAGTTAGTATCAAATGTCTATACTATATAGACTCTATAGTATCAACCTTACACACACCAACAGAATCTCACCCTTACACAGCTGCCTTTATAGACTTCTATAATATCGCCCCAACACGCACCAGCTACCAGAAAAATATATATTTATCCCTGCCTTATATCTTCCATTGCACTGTGGTGTTATCTCTAACATGCCAATGTATTTCAAGGAGAGGAAAATTGAACTAGATGTATAGAAATATACATGATATATTTCTTTTTTTATTTTTAAAGCCTGCAGTGATAATTACAGCAATTAACCACTTCGCTACCAGCAGCGAAGGGGTTAAATGCACAGCAGAATAGCTGTATTAACACGACAGTCAGACATACGCTGCTGCTGCTGCTCCATTGCGAGTTTACATTTGTAGTAGTTGTAAAACTCTCCCCCAAAGAGGAAGGAGAACTTTGGGTTTTCCTTCTGCTTCTCCATGGTCATGTTCTCGAACTCCGGCCCGTTCCTGGCTACAAACTGCGCCAGTTTGTCAATGACGTTCCTCAGCTCCTGGTCTGTTAAGGGACAGGAAAGAGTTATATGGCAGCACTGTGACATTAAGTTAAAGTATTCACCTTTACACACACCAGTTACCCCTATCTCCTTGTGTAGGATCCCACTCACAGACACCAGTTACCCCCTATACAATTGTGTAGGACCCACCTCACATGTACCAGTTACCCCCACACACTTGTGTCGGGTCACCCTCACATGTCAGTTACCCCTATGCACTTGTGTAGGTTTTTCATTCATATCAGTTATCCCTATACACTTGGGCAGGGTCACCTTCACACGCACCAGTTACCCCTATACACTTGTGTCAGGTCACCCTCATATGTCAGTTACCCTTATACACTTCTGTAGGTTCACCCTCACGTCAGTAACCCCTATACACTTGTGAAGGTTCACCCTCACGCCAGTTACCCATAACAACTTGTGTCCTATCACGACCACACACCAGTTACCCTTGCACACTTGTGTAGGATCTCACACACCGGTTACCCCTATAAACTTGTGTAGGGTCACCCTCACACACTATCCAAATAAACTTGTGAAGTATGTCCCACACACCACTTAACCCTATGAACTTGTGTAAGATCATCCGCTTTCATGATCTCTCGATTACTCGGTCACCCCTACAAACCTCTAAAGGATCATAATCTTACACACTTAAATGTCCCAGTAAGTAACCGAACCCCTGTAGTGCCTTCTATTCCTCCCCCTGATTTCAGGAGAGAGGATGCACTCCCTGAGCTTTAGATGCCAATAAGCAGTGTGCCAGCATTATATATATATATATATATATATATATATAAAAAATCTCAAATGGAAATATTACTGTATGCTAATTTGCATGTCTTAGACAGGTCTGGCAACCCTGCTTTCACCCAGCATACAGTGCTTTCACAGCAAGGGATTCTGTGAAATAACATGCAAATGAGCACACAGTGCCACCTTTTGCTGTAAAACCATATAACATGGTCCCCTATAAGCTTATGCTTGCTGCATTTCCCAGCTTTTGAGCACAGCCTGGGTAAGGCCTCGGCCATGTTACCTGCTTGCTGGCGGAGGCGCGCTCCCGCTCAGCACTGAGCCCCTACAGCTGCAATTAGAGCGGCTTTAGTAGGGGCTCGCCTACACTTCCGCAAGCGCGTGGAAGCGTAGGTCTTACCTGAATTTAACATTTCCCCGCTTGCCGGCGCGCAGGGCCGGTCACGTGAGCTGGTTCGCCCAATGAGGGCGAACCAGCTCCGTGACGTCACTGGCCCGCCCCCTGATGGCGCAAGGCCAGGGAAAGCTTGGCCGTGGCCTTAAGATGCATAGCCAGTAAACCCACCCACTGACAGACAGATATATATATATATATATAAAGCGGAAATAGTCGTGTTAGTCCAGTTGCGATAGTGCAGAATAAATGAGTTCAGTATTAGGTGATACCTTTTTTATTTGGGCTAACAATGTATGTCATAGAACAAGCTTTCGAGAGTTTTCCTCTCTTCCTCAGGTCAAGAAAACCCTGAGGAAGAGAGGAGAACTCTCGAAAGCTTGTCCTATGACAAATTGTTAGTCCAAATAAAAAAGGTATCACCTAATACTAAGAGACACATATAATGATATTATTATATATATATATATATATATATATATATATATATATTTATTACACACACGATTATTATTACTACACGAAGCATGTTATCTCCCTGGAACGATACCCCAGTGAGTATCTGGAGGTAACCCAACCCCATGCACTGCCCTATACCCCACCGGCCTGAGAAGAGTTTATAAGCCGCAGGCCTCTCCTGCGCTGCTCCCCGGTCTCCTCCTTACCGTCTGGGGGAAGCGGGACCTCCATGGCTCTGAGTGGGGCCTGCACACAGCCCTCCGGCGGATACCGTCACACCGAACACCGCCACTCACACACAGAGGCCGGAAGTGTCGCGAAACCAAGCTTGGAATGCGGCAACAGCATTCGGGGGGTCAGTCACCATGACAGCCGCTTCACTAGGCGGCGCTGCAGGGGAAGGGAAGAGGGTGGACAGGTCGGCCATATTGGAGCACTCAACCACGAGCCAGCCTGATCCCTGAAGCGCTCAGAAGTCAGCCATCTTGGTACTCCCACTGCCAAAGTAGTACAGGTACTGTATTTACAACTCCATCTTGGTACTCAGACAAAGCAATGCTGTCTCTCTACAAATTATTATTGCTGTTGATGTATTCTGTTTTGTAGATCATTTTGCATTTGGAATGTTATAACCACTATTGCACTTGCACCTGCTTCCCTGTCTTTTAATTCCTAGATCATCTGCAAAATATATGGATCGTTGTCTAATGTTTTCACCTCTGTAATAAATAAGGTTTTCTTGAATTTAAAAGGAGCACTCCCCTGAACTTCTTTTATATTTTACCCGTCTATTTCTTATTTGCCATCATTAAAATATGCAGTATTTTAATCGTGAGACACCAAGGGTTAAGGGACATTTTTAAAAGACCAAGTGGCATACGGTATTTATTGGTCAATAAAACAAGATGTGTAGATGAATGAGGGAAACAGATAAAAGTAAGTAGACTACCAGAGCATAACCTGTGGTTATCAGTGGTGGAGCACTAAAATGATGTGTATATATTATGGAGGTCTGGTAGCAGTACCCAGTAGGGTTGCCCGGTGGCTTCTCCAAAAATACTGGACACAATGGTGAAAGGTGCGACGCGCTCTAAAAAAGTCAGTGGGCAGGTAAGTTATTTATAAATAATCTGACTGTTATGTCATTTCAAAAAAATTCCCTTAAGTGTGCACAAATTTGCACCTTTTCATATTCTTTTTTTTTTTAACGAAATAGAATATGAAATTATGTCAATTGGGACATAATTATTATATGTAACTAGGATGGAGGGGGAGGAACAAGAAACAGGTATCAAACTAAATAGAATAGATGGGGATGGGGAAATAGTAAGGGGTCTTGGAGTTAGAATGGGGGCAAGTGCAAGTTTCGCAAGCAGGGAGACACCAATATTAAAGCTGCCATTCAAGCAATATCTTACTTTTTTTTTTTTTTTAAATAAATCAGTTCTGTACTATGAGAAAGTACTTGTGTAGGATTTAAAAATTACAAAAAAAAAAACAATTTTAAAGACATTTTTAATGTATGCTAATGTAACAGGCATTTTTGTTGCTATAGCAACCATTTACAAAGTCACATCCCCTTCTGAAACAGCATCACCTTTTTGAGCCCTGCCCCCTCTAGCAGTGAACCAATTGAATCTACTGCCTCCCTGGTCACATGATCTTCCTCACAGAACTTTGGCAGTTAGTGCAGCAGAAGAGGACCCAGGATGCATTTAGTGAACCCCCAGCCGAATTTCAGCGATCGATTACAGCAGAACGGATCGATCAGCAACTTAGCTAATCACGTGTCAGTGTGTAGATTGTATTGATGCACATACTGAATAAAAATTAAAAACGACAGCTTGAACTGCAGCTTTAAATACAGACAATACTAGAAAAATTATAAAGCCTAAACCCAATGGGTGCAGAAAAGCAGGAGCAGATAAGATAATAGTACAGACTGACAAATGTAGCCAGGTCCCCCTGTCCTTCCCTTACCTCCGATGTGGGAGCAGAGCAGGGGGAGGCTACGGCTGGCTACAGCGGGTGCCGGTGGCGTTGCGGCAGGGCTCCGGTGCTCGGAGACAGTTGGAGCCAGGACTCTGAAGGGGAAGGTAGTGTCCGGGTGCCAGTGGCTCCCGGACTATGCCCAGATTGCCCCTTAGGTCCCAGATAGGCACCACTCACGTTGAGGTTGTGGTTGCTACAGGGAAAGGCCCCCAGATAGGGACATTTCCTCATAGCTGTAGCAGTGTTAGGGTATTGTGTCATGACGCCGCGCGGTGACTCGCGGCCAGTGGTCTGGGACCAGACCACCTACTGTGTAGACTCTTAAAGGTGAGACCCTCCAACAGGAGTTCACTCCACGCAGAGGTGAACGATGACGTCGCTAGATCAGCGGATCCCCGTAAAGCATGGGTTTCCCTCTGGGCTCCCCTGGTCCCGTTGCTTTCCCCCGGGTTCCCCTTAGTTTCCTTACCTGCCGCCGCGGCTGCGACCAACAGCAGGGATTGGGGAGGGCTGCGGGCGGGAGCTGAAGCTCCGGGAGGATTGTGATGACGATCATGTCGCCGGCGGCTCCCTATGCAGGGCGCCGTCATCTTAGAGGCCATTGTGCATGCGCGAGATGCTGCGCATGCGCAGGACAAGCGCGCAAATGGTGGCCAATAGGAAGAGGCTCCGAACTGGGACTACATATCCCATGAGCCTCAGGGACAAGTCACATGGTATCAGCCAATAGGGCTGCAGCAATCCCCTGCTCCCTGAGATTGGTACATTTCGCATGCTGCAAGTCACAAGCTGGGACAAGGAAGGGGTAGGTTTTATGTGCATGTGTCTGTGGCACCTGCACTAGGCCAGGTATCCTCTATTAGGCCCCAGCTAGGCCCCTACACATCTCAGTTTGTGGCTGCTATTGGGAAAGGCCCCTTAGTCAGGGACTCTGCCCTGCTTAGCATCCCTAGTGTCAGGGACACAGCAGAAGCTAACCAGCATTTGCGGCCTGTGGTCTGGGACCAGACCATCACTAAAAGGCACAGAGACTCTCTTCATGGTGGGATACTCCAACCGGATACCACCCCACGCTGAGCAGACTCATCGCGGATGACGCCATCACTGAATCAGCAGATCCTGTCTTCCTTTCTGTCGGCGCGCCCGGGTGCTGGAGCACTCGGCAGGTACCTCATCTCACCAAAGTGCACCAACTATACACGGCTAGTGGGCAGCGCTGTCTCACACACTTGGGTGGGTTGTTGCTTCTGTGGACACTGGGATGGTACGGTGCCCGGAGCACCTCAGTACTTTGGGGTAACTCCACAGGGGTGTGGATACGGTGTTGGGAAGGAACGTGAGGGGTTGCGGCCCTGCGAGGCCTAGTGTTACATTAGTAGTGTCATTCTTTATTATTGTTCATATATCTACAGTAAAGTGCTATTGTTTTATTACATCAGTGTGTATTGTTCATATATGGTCCTGCACAGGGCTATCCCACATAGTTAGGATCCCGCGCAGGTGGAGGCGCTGTCACCCATCGAATCAGGCTCTCAGCTGCGGAGGTTCAGGCCTCCTGAGGGCCTCAAGAAAAGCACCACACACACCGTAGCCGCTCTATCTCCCAGGGGGTGGGGGAAAGTGGGCTACACCCGTTTGTTATTCGGCAATACCAGGGTGCTGGAGCGCCCGGGCAGGTACCACACCCAAGTCCACCAACGGTTCACGGGATAGCGCTATTCCATACACTTTTGGGTGGGCCCTGACATTAGGGGAAACGGATATCAGGGATATTGAGCACCCTGTGTACTTTGGGGGACACTCACTTGGTGTATTGAAGTGGTGTCTGTTATATACTGTGGGGTACAGGTCGTATGTTATTGTTCAGTAAAGCGTTATTATATACCTGTGTGTGTATTTCCTATTTGGTTCCTGTGAGGGGATTATCCCGCTACGCTGGGATCCCTCGCAGGTGGAGGCGCTGCACCAAGGCAAGCAAGAGATCACCCCAAGCTCCCAGTGGCGGAGGCTCAGGCCTTCTGGTAGCCAACTGGTAATGGCAGTACCAGTGGTTCTTTTAAGTACGGGGGAAAGGGGCTACACCAAGCATGTCAAACTCAAAGGCCAACACGGGCCAAATAAACAAGGTTTAAGTTTAGGTGGGCCGCAAAAAAACAAAAACTTAAATTTTCATAAAAACGTAGGTTTATTTCGAAAAGTACAGCATAAAAAAAAAAACTCCCTCTCCTTCTGACTCCCTCTCCCTCCCTCTGACTCTCTCTCTCTCCCTCTGACTCTCTCTCTCTCCCTCCCTCTGACTCTCTCCCTCCCTCTGACTCTCTGACTGACTCGCCCTCCCTCTGACTCTCTGACTGACTCGCCCTCCCTCTGATTAGACACACTCTCTCTCTCTCTCTCTCTGATACTCTCTCTCTGACACTCTCTCTCTCTCTCTCTCTCTCTCTCTGACACTCTCTCTCTGACACTCTCTCTCTCTCTCTGACACTCTCCCTGACTCACTCTGACTCTCTCTCTCGGGCACACTCTCTCTCTCGGGCACACTCTCTCTCTCTCTCTGACACTCTCTCTCTCTCTCTCTGACACTCTCTCTCTGACACTCTCTCTCTCTCTGACACTCTCTCTCTGACACTCTCTCTCTCTGACACTCTCTCTGACACTCTCCCTGACTCACTCTGACTCTCTCTCAGACACTCTCTCTCTCTCAGACACACTCTCTCTCTCTCGGACACACTCTCTCTCTCTCTCGGACACTCTCTCTCTCTCTCTCTCTCTCTCTCTCGGGCACACTCTCTCTCTCTCGGGCACACTCTCTCTCTCAGACACACTCTCTCTCTCAGACACACTCTCTCTCTCTGACACACTCTCTCTCTCTCTCTCAGACACACTCTCTCTCTCTCAGACACACACTCTCTCTCTCTCTCAGACACACACTCTCTCTCTCTCTCAGACACACACTCTCTCGGGCACCCCCTTCTCTCTCTCTCTCTCTCTCGGGCACACTCTCTCTCTCTCTCACGGGCACACACTCTCTCTCTCTCTCTCTCTCGGGCACACACTCTCTCTCTCTCGGGCACACTCTCTCTCTCTCGGGCACACTCTCTCTCTCTCGGGCACACTCTCTCTCTCAGGCACACTCTCTCTCTCTCAGACACACTCTCTCTCTCAGACACACTCTCTCTCTCAGACACACTCTCTCTCTCTCTCAGACACACACTGTCTCTCTCTCTCTCTCTCTCTCTCTCAGACACACTCTCTATTTCTCTCTCTCTCAGACACACTCTCTCTCTTTCTCTCAGACACACTCTCTTTCTCTCTTTCTCAGACACACTCTCTCTCTCAGACACACTCTCTCTCTCTCAGACACACACTCTCTCTCTCTCAGACACACACTCTCTCTCAGACACAGACTCCCTCTCTCTCAGACACACACTCTCTCTCTCTCTCTCTCAGACACACTCTTTTTCACTCTCTCTCTGACACTCTCTCTCTCAGACACTCTCTCTTTCTCTCTCTCAGACACTCTCTCTTTCTCTCTCAGACACTCTCTCTTTCTCTCTCTCTCAGACACACTCTTTCTCTCTCTCTCAGACACACTCTCTCTCTCTCCGACACACTCTCTCTCTCTCAGACACACTCTCTCTCAGACACTCTCTCTCTCTCTCAGACACACTCTCTCTCTCTCTCAGACACTCTCTCTCAGACACACTCTCTCTCAGACACACACAGATACACACACACACACACACACCCACACAGTATACCAACACACACACACACCACACAGTATATAGATATATTATATATATATATATACACACACCATAACCACACACACACACACACCCAACACACACACACACACACACCCACACACCCACACCCATATACACACACAGGAGAGCAGTGGAGAGCAGAGGCAGCGACGGATGTGAGTGACTGGGGGGAGAGGGAAAGGCATGCGATCCGTGCAGGACAAGCAAATGTACAACTAACTCCCCCCCCCCCACCTTCTCCTATCACCCGGGGCAGAAGGGGACGGGACACCGCGCAGCCACAGGAGCCAGGAGCGGGAAGGCAGACACACACACTCACCGTGTGCTCTGCACAAAGCGGAAGCCCCGCCCCCGGCTTCCTCTCTGCCTGCAGCCAATCCCCTGCGGCCCGGCCGGCATTCTAAGCCTCGCCCCCGCATCATCATTCATCCAATCCCCTGTGGCCCGGCCGGCATGAAGGAGGGATGGTGAGGAGGGGTCGACACCCTAAGGAATCAGCTACTCGCTACTCTGAGAACGCCACTCTATCATTCACAATGGCTGCAGTGGAGCACATAGCTTTTACTCCGGGTCAAGGTATTTCTTCCCATGGACCATCATCTGATGTCTTGCTCAGTCCTGGTCTTCTTGATAGGGCATCAGCCCCTATGTTTAAGGGCCCAGGCTTATATTTCAGGGTGAACTGATAGTTGGATAGAGCGGCCATCCACCTGTGCCCAGTAGCATCCAATTTGGCTGTTGTTTGGATATAAGTCAGCAGATTATTGTAAGTCCTGACTTCAAAGGAAACCCCGTACAGGTAATCGTGGAGTTTTTCCACTACTGCCCATTTGAGGACAAGGAACTCCAGTTTATGAACCGGTTAGTTTTGCTCACTGGGTGTTAAGCTTCGGCGCACGTACGCCACGGGGTGCAGATCAGCAGGATACTTCTGATGAAGTACGGCTCCTAGCCCGTTGAAACTAGCATCTACGTGGAGGATGTAGGGTTTTTCGGGATCCGCATATGCCAATACTGGGGCTTCCATCAAGCTTTTCTTCAATCCGTTGAAAGCTTGTTCGCAGGCCAATGTCCACCGATCGCCAAAGGGTGTTCGAGGAGTAATATTCTTCTGTTGTGGCTCCTCCGGATAAACCTTCAGAAGGCTATTCAATACCTTGGCCCTCTTGGAGTACCCTTCGATGAAGCGGCGATAGTACCCGCAGAACCCCATGAAGGATCGCAGCTCCATCACATTGGCGGGTCTCGGCCAGCTCACTACAGCTTCCACCTTAGCGGGGTCGGTAGCCACCCCGTCTGCTGACACTATGTGGCCTACATAGGTAACCGACGTCCTGCAGAAACGGCACTTATCCAGGGATAGCTTCAGGCCTTCCTTACCTAATCTATCCAATACTTTCATAAGACGGGCCTCGTGTTCTTCTAGGGTCTTTCCAAACATGATTATGTCGTCCAGATAGACCAGACACTTGCAAGGGTTAATGTCCCCGATCGTCTTCTCCATCAATCTTTGGAACGTCGCAGGAGCACCGCAAATAATTTGGGGAATTCTGGGGAACTGGTAAAATCCGAGAGGGCAGACGAACGCCGTCTTTTCTTGGTCTTATGAGCACACGGGTATCCCGACCTCAAGTCAGGGGCCGACCTAAGGGCCATCAAGTCAGGGGCCGACCGAGGGGCCATCATCAGTATCAGCATGGACATGCAGCTGCAGATTCAGCAACAGAGGGCGCCTGTGAGCATTGGTAGCTCCTTGTAGAGCTGGTTCCTGGAGGGCAGTGTGTGTAGGTCCGTCTGTGTATGTGTGTGATGGTCAGTGTGTCTGCCTTAGTGAGTGTTGTGCAGGTGTGGGTCAGGGTCTGTGTGTTGTGCAGGTCAGTGTGTGTATTTTTAGTTTTCAGTAAATGTGTCTGCAGGGCAGTGTGTGTTTCTGGGAAATACAGTGTGTGTGTTTATGTATTTGTATGGGGTGGACATATCAGGGATGTGTGCTTGTGTTTATGGTGCCTACATGCAGATATCGTGGCTGTTCTTGCATTCATTACTGTGTGATAACGGGTGCATTAATGTTGCGTACAGCTTAGGCCAGTAGCCCCCTAATAGTAGGGCTGATTGCCCCCAAAATCCACCAGCTAGCCCCTGGGGAGGGGAAATAATGATAGGTGGGAGAGGGAAGAGATCTATCTCAGGGGTGCACAGCGGTTACAGAGGCCCCGCTCTCTTCCCCAAAGCATTTAAATGAAATGCCAGGGAGCGCGCGAGGTCTCTGTAACCGACTTACCTTGGCTTTGGGATACGCATCGTCAGGTGACCCCACGGCCTCATTCGATGTCAGTTCCTAGGTAAGGGCGCGAGCCCTGGGGCTGAGCTGGCAGGGGGACGCAGCGCAGAACGTTTGCGCACCCCTGATCTAACTAAAGTAATTAAGCACTGTACTACAGCACTTTTGTATACTTCATGTAATAAGTAGTGTCTTTGGGCCTGAATTGAACTTTGCACGTTTTGAAGAACGTTAACTTCATTTTCGGACACATTTTGCTACAATACTATTTTGTGTCATAATCACATATTTTTCTGCAAATAGAACGATAACCTATTATAAGTGGTGGCAGCGATTTAAGGTTATATTTGTGACGGATTGAGGGGAGAGATCATTTGAGGGACCCTGCAGGAGACAAATGTGGGTCAACGAGACAGCTGTGTGTATTAAACCCTCGTCACATATACAAGTCACATGCGTGGTCAGCAAAGTTACCAGGTTTAAAACAGCTGCTAAATCTCAGGCCAATCGGAAGTTGCAACATCATTGGTCATGGCTTCCTAGTGGACAGATATTTCACTGCAGTTTAAAAATGGTCAACTTCACCGGTAAATATCTCCAGTAGGGGGTCCCCAGACCTGAAAATAGCATGGTTGAGATCTGGAAGACCCCCACTTCCAACCTGGCGCAAAAAAAAACTAACAATAAAATATATATATTTGTATTTTCACAGCCTACTTACCAAAACATAATACTGTTATATTCGTACCATTGTGCTTTCCTTTATGTAAAACAATAATATATTGTTTTTTTAAAAAGGGGGGATTACCCTTTTATTTTCACAAGTTTCAATCTTTCTTAAAGAACATGTCCCAAATTAATGTTTAATCCAATGTAGTTCAGAAGGGACTAACTGCAGTCCTCAAGAGCTACCAACAGGTCAGGTTTTCAGGATATCCCCGCTTCAGCAAAGGTGGCTTAATCAGAAACTCAGTCAAAGACTGAGCCTTCGATTGAGCCACCAGTGCTGAAGCAAGGACTGATTGAGCCACCTGTGCTGAAGCAGGGATATCCTGAAAACCTGGTAGCTAGTGAGAACGGGGGTTGGCCACCCCAGGTGTAGATGTTTAAAATCAATCCGTGCTGCCACTTTTTTTTTGTTTGTTTTATAAACCTTTTTAAGCAGGTACCCCTTGTGCGTGACTCATAGCGACGATAAAATAAAGCCACTCATTTGTTTTTATTGTTCTGATAATTATCCCTTGCAGGACACGACCCAAACACAAAACCAATAAAGAGACAAATTTCACAGTACAAAAAAAAAGTTCTATTTTTCCCCCATGACATTAATAATAAAAAAAAAAATGACTTCTTGACACAGTACCAGGTTGCAATTATGTTTGCAAACACTCAATGTTTAACAGAAGGCTTCATTTCTTTTGTACGTGATACATTGTAATTGTCTATATACATCAACGCCTAGCGCTTTTATATACACTGCCAATAAATAGATCATTCCAGGTATAAAGCCAGTGTTTATACTTGATGGTTAGGGGGAGCTGGAGAGAGAACAGGGCAGAGGGTGGATGGAAGGAGCATGCAGGCTTAACCTTCAGGACAGACCAGAAAAAAGTAACCCCCTCACTGCCAGAGAACCTGATCTTGTATAGGAATAGAAAACCTCATTTGCAGAAAATCCCCCCCCCCCCCCTCTCGATCATTGTGAGAAATATTTTTTTTATTCTGGGGGGAAAAAAAATTCACATGGTGAAGAAACAAAATATATAGTTATACAGCCATAATCACTACATTTTTAGAATAATTCCTGCATTCTTTGCCTAGTCAGGCTTACCGCCTTAAAAATTCATTGGGCTAATGCTTAACACTGGTTTATTAAATGACCTTCGGATTCAATGCCGGCTGACACCTTTAAATGGGCAGTTCCCAGCTAAAATGACCTTGAAAGTGAGATCAATGTAATGCCCTTTAAAGCACATTAACCAACCTTATTTTACATTTTTCCAAGCCGTTTTGTATATTCTATTAATTTTTTTCTGTTTTTTTTACTAAAAAAATAAAAATAATAATAAATAAAATAAATGTTAAAAAGGCCCACAAGCAGCCTGCGGCGGTGTTTACATGGCAACTCCTGCTGGGTTTAGGCTTTGATCCCGCTGCATCCGGCAGCGCGCGCAGCCATGGACCACCAGCCCCTTTCCTCTAGTGTGGAGGTCCCCGCTGGCTCCGTACTACTTGGCTGACTGCGTGCTGCGACGTGTCAGCCGACCGATGCTGCAAGCTCCACGTGGTGTGGCTGTCAGCCAATGAGGGAAGGAGCTACGGATGGGAGGCGGCTTGGAAGGGTGTGTTTATGTGTTGTGGGGGGTGTGGACAGCACCACGATCTCAGACCTGGCAAAGTTTTACCACGCCCCCATCCGCTCCCACCTCCCTACAGATCGCATATCGCGGTCAATTGCCTGTCAGCGCGCCGCCTGTCTGCAGTGCGGGCGCGCTGACTGAGGGAGGGGGGCCTTGCTTGCCGGTGGCGCGTGCAATTCACTGCACCGTGATCTGCAGTCTGCAGTGAATTTTTTCCAGCACGGGTGGGGGGGTGCGGCCATGACACGAGGGGGTGGGACGGCCCCATCAGCCCCTCGGCCTGCACTCGGAAGCACACAAATACACACGGAGGAGTGGGGGGGAGGGTAAGAGGTGGATCGGCAGAAGGAGGGGAATCGGAACGGGGAGGATCGTGCAAGGGGGGGGGGGGAGGGATCGGAGCAGGGGGGGGGAGGGGTAAATCGGATTGGCTGCCTTGCGTGTCACGTGACGCGGCAGTCGCCGAAACCACAAGCTCCTTGTGGCTCCGGCTGGCTGACACGTCACAGCACGCAGTCAGCCACGCCGGAAGGAGCCAGCAGGACCATCAAGAACAGAGGCAAGCAGCTGGTGGTCTGCGGCCGCGCGCGTCACGGGCCGCAGCGGGACCAAAGCCTTATGCTTACTTGCTCCACTTCAGACTACAAGGGCCTTATCAGAGAAACCGTCTTATCACAAGCTTGTGAGTTAAGGCTCTATGACATGTAATAATGGCACCAGTGGAGAGGGGATTAAAAGCCATATTAATTTAGGTTTAAGCCTTTTGTAGGAATACAACAAAGATGCATCAGCGAGCGTGGGGAAAAAAACCCCACAAAGGGGACGTATTGGACACTAAAATGAAGACATCGAACAAAAAACAGAGAGGGAACTGCACCTTTAGAGGACAGTATTTTAGATACGACATGGTATATACCTTATAAAGGCTCTCTGTTAAGTATACTTACAGCTTTCACCTAACTTAATATTTAATGCTAAGTGGATCTACATTTTTGACCTTAGTCCCACTGAAATCAAAACGGGTTTAATTTTTCTAAAAATAAGTTTCAGCAACCTTCACCGGTCCCATATTTCATCAACAAAATCCCACAATCCTTTGCTCACCCTGCCCCCATTAAAATGCCCATTTAATTATTATTATTTTTTAAAAATAATCCAGATCAATTTTTGTTCTTGAAAACTAGCAACAGCTAGAACGTGTGGTGAACCCCATACATGCTTGGGTTTCATTGTAATGCCGGACAAAGTGTAAAAATTACAGTCATAACTTTAAAATAATGGTTTGTGACCTACAGATTAAATGCATTGAATAATTCATGAGTGAGAGAGAATATATATATATATATATATATATATATATATATATATTTATTCTATTTCACGAGGACGTAACTTACCTGTTTTTTTTTTTTAAATAGCTGGTTTGTTGGCACATTTAACCCTTTAGTTGCTGTGGGTTACCGGCAGTAAAGGGGGTTACCGGCAGTAAAGGGGGTTACAAACCGTTTCAAGCCACAGGTTTGCCAGCGATGGACATGATTCCAGTTTGCGCCTGCCCTGCCCGGAGATGGAATACAAAAGGCCTTTCTGTGGTGTTTGATCATTGGAATCGGTTCTCTAGCAGCAGCAAAAACAAAAAAAAAGGAGGGGCCTCCCTCTCATAGCAGATGCACAGCGGATACAACACAGCAGCACGAGGACCGGCCCAGTGGGGAGAGGGGACCCGTCGTCCGGTACAGTCCTTAAATTCTTCAAGGAGGTATGTAAACAGTGTCTGCTTTAACGCAAAAAAGTGAAAATGAACATGCTGTGCTGTATAATGAGTATGTCTATATACTCCCGGACCTACAATACACATGCTGCACTGTATAATGATGCCGAGTGTCTCTAGACACATCCAAAGCCTTAAAGTGCGGTTCCTACCAAAAAGGTGACACATTCTAAAATGTCATTCCTTTAAATGTGCGGTTTCCCCCGAAAAATTAAAAAAACGAAATAAAAGATGTTGGAAGAGATCTCACTATAATGCCCTTTCGGCAGAGTAACAAACGTATTTGAATGCATCGCTGTGAGAAAAATCCCAAAGACTGCCGTAGTGCTCCACCCCAGGAGGCAGCAGCGAGCTGTTTTCACAGAGAGGCTCATCAGTGAAGCCCTCTTGTTGGGAGCGCCTCTGACCGAGCTCTGAAGCCCAGCGGCATCACGCAGTGGGAGCATTTTGCAGCCGTCTTCATTCAGGTTTTGGGCTCATCCTTGGAATAAAAGGGACAGTTTGCACTTCGGGGAGCAGGGAAAAGTCTAGAGACCAACTCCGACAGAGCACGGTGAGATGTTTAAATGGGGAAAATAAAACATGCTGAAGGGGCATGGTTGGGGGTCCTCCTTGTAGATAAAAGCCCCCGCTTAGCCCAGGTCTCCAGTGGCCGTTGCGGCGCACACCAGATACACACCTCTATCAGGCGGGCCCCAGTAGCTTCATGCGTGGGCGCTGACGTATCGCGATGGCGCGTGCGCCGGCAGGGGAGACAAGAATTTTGTCGTCCCATGCCGCAACGCGATCAGCGGGCAGGTAATGGAAGGGCAGATATGCCCTGTCATGGCCACGCCCCCCACGTGCTTCCCTACAGACCGCGGCTTTCATCTGTGCAAGCGGCGCCAGGCGTGTGTGCAACAGTTAACTCTGGGGCCGGAACCTTACGCTTGTGCGGTGTGTCAGCGTTGGTGAAGCTGCAGTTATCTATAGGGCACCTGCAGTGGTATCTGGAAGCCGTTAACACCGGGGCTTAACTCCCATCCTCAAGACCTCCAACAGCTCAGGTTCTCAGAATGTCCCTGCTGCAGCACAAATGTCTCAGGCTCTGACTGCGCTGCAGCAGGTATATCCTGCGAACCTGAGCTGGGGGGGCATGGGGGGGTATTGAGGGACTGGAGGTGAGCACCCCTGCGTTAACCCTTCTACTGCCAGAGGCTGATCAGTAAAAGTGTTAAAGGGCATCAGCGGTGAACAGTGAGGATATGATATAATAGTGTGATCTGGGCAGATGCAGAAGTGTTTAGCGATACTCAGTACTGCTTTATACTCCAGCATGTACATTCCCAGGGGCACAAGTTCCTACAATATAAGCTACTGTCTGTTTAACAGTTCACACAAGACATTTCTTTCTCCCCCCACCACCCCTCTCCTTTTCCAAGTATCAAAGCACTGCAGGAGTTAGAATACCCGGCAGATAATCTGATGGTAACCTGACCCTCCTAGAGCCAAAAGGCATGACGTAAGCGGCATGCAACACTGCCCGCAACCAGGTCTCATGGGCTCTGGGGGACAAAACCAGCAGCCCGTGCAGAGGTGAAGATGCCGCGGGTTATATGGAGAAATCTGCATGTCCTGTGCTCCATTTTAACCGCCCTAAAATGAATGTAGAGCTTCAAAAACGGGAGTGGAAGGGAAGTGGCCTAAAGCCGCAGTGTTTTGGCCACCCGCAAAAGAGCATCTTACAGTTTGCACGAGTCCTTTGCACGCCCACAGACGTGCATTCTCCAGTCGGAAAAAAATCCTGTCACACGTCATTCCGACCAGAGAGAGCCGAGATAAAAGGAACGCGGCAGGGGGGCGTTCGGGATTGCAGGGCGACGTGGTAAGGGAGGAGGAAGTTGTTGGAGGAGGTTTAGACATCATAACGGTTGTGTGCAGTTGGGTGTCCCTGCCGGCTGTACTGGAAGTGGTCCGTCAGCACGTTGGTCCGGTTGTACTGCAAGTCCCTGCCTGGCGAGAAGACCGTCAGGCCATTTTGGATCTTCTCCGGGGGCCCGCGATGGTGGTCCGGGCCCTGGAGCTCCCCTGAAGACAACGGGAGCAGCTGCTTCTTGGATTCCTGGTGGACGTCGTACTTTGCCTGTGGGGAAAACGATACAACATTGTGCCGTGACCGAGCAAAACAATGTCACCAACAAGAGGCAGCCATGTTTGATTTGTGATGTCACTCATGACACAGCAAGGGGAGCCAGAAGGAAAATAATTTTAGAAGCACATTTTAATAGTGCCATTTATAGCTGCTACTGCCCTAATCAGTGCCACACCGACACCATCCAACACACTGATGCATACACAAAGTGACCAATACATGCAATGAGGTATACACAACTATTTCCACATGCACCAAGATAGACACATGCGTATACAGTATACAGATACATACCCCAAAAACTATAATCGTGTCCTTTTGCTTATTTGGACGCTACACCCCTGACAGCCTGAGCCAAAAGTCGGATCTCTCTGGTTCTGAAGGTTGTGTGGGCTTTGCTGAACAGAGGATCCCGATAGGTTGGTCAGCCAAACACTCACCTTGTTATAGAGGAAGACTCCAAAGATGGCGGTCATCATGCCCAGGACGTTGGTGCCGGTGACAGGGTTGCGTAGCATGAGCAGGGAAACACTGATCACCATGATTCGCTTGGTGGCATTGGCCACGGAGTAGCTGAGGGGGCTGATCAGGTTCAGGATGCTGAAGGCGATGAGGTTCTGGGCAAAGTTACACGAGCCGCTGATCACCAAAAGCATCAATGTCCACGACCACTGAAACGTTGAGCTCTGCAGGCGGGGAAGACCGAGCGAAGGGGTAGGGGGAGGAGGGGAGAGCAAAGGGAGGAAGGGAGGCAGGGAGAAAAAAGGAGAGCAAAGGGAGGGAGAGGGAGGGATTGGAGAGCAAAGGGGGGGGGAGAGGGAGGGAAAGGAGAGCAAAGGGGGGGGGGGGACATCAACCTTGCAGTGTGCTGTCTTCTTTGGTCATCAGGATCCCCTGGTTACCACACGTTATATATATATATATATATATATATATATATATATATATATACATATATACAAGTCCCCGCTCACTCGATGCGCTTAGGTAAATAACATTTTTAAACTTTCCTGCTCGCTCAACTACTCGGCAATGCCTCCCCCCGCAAGCGCGCGAGCAGACGCAAGGACACCCACCACACATGCTTTGAGCGCGCTCAGCGCTAGCGGGGACTCAGCCTAAGGGTCATTTAAACACTTTGGCCAAAGCATTTAAGCCTGCAGCCACTTCACGGCAGGACCAGTATGCAGGTCCTAACGCTACCTGTGAAAATTCTCATTAAACTCAATAAGTCAACACATCACATCCTTCACAACCCTGCCCATATCTCTATCAGACCCACCCTCAATTACATCCCTGACATCGCCATGTTCCAAAAGGATGCCTCAAATCCCCAACAGGTCACCTCCTCCCAAATCCCTTCTCCAACAAACTAACACATTCCTGTTGTGTAAAGCTGGTTACCCCCTACCTCCCCAGCACATCCCTAACAGATGACCCCATAAACCTGACAAATCCCCCCCAAAAACCCAACAGGTCCCATCAAATCCCTAGGAGATGCGCAGAGCTGAATCCCAACATCTCACCATGTCCCTTACAGATTCCCCACATATCACTGACAAATTTCCACCACCTACACCGGATCCCTAAAAGATCCCATAATTTTCCTAACAGATCCCATAAAAACCATAGTAAAGCCCCACAGCTGATGCCCAACATGTTACCATATCAGTTCCCGCCTACCACACACACTCACTAACAGATCCACTGAAAGCCTTATGATATTGCCACACCTGATCCCAAACAGCTCACCATGCCCCTGTCACACCCCCGCTTTTATAGTCCCTGCAAATCCCCACCTGATCCCATCCCGGTCAGACCCTACCCCAGGCAGATCCCATCCCTGTCAGTTCACGCCCCCCCCCCCCCCCCCCCCCCCCCGGACTCACCGGTATGCGCGTAGGACACGGGCACCTTCCAGATGCTGAAGTGCGCGGACACGGAGGCGAAGTACTTCCCGAAGGCCAGCGGGATGATGTACCAGCGGTAATACCGGGCGGGGAGCTGGGTGTGCGGAACCCCCCAGGCCCGCAGCAGCGGGGGGAGGAAGCAGCAGATGGCCAAGATGTGAAAGAGGGACACGGTCACCGGGTATGGGAATCCGTTCAGAATGATCTTATTCACCACGTTCCCCCCGGAGCTGACCGAGTACCAGAGCAGACACAGCACGGCCACTCGGGCCCCGTCCCGCATACCTCCCACCGCCAGCGGCGCCCCACCCGCCGTTCCGGCCGCCGCTGCTGCTACTGCCGCTGCCATGGTCCGTCCTCCCCCGGGAAGCCGCGGCTACACCGGGACACACACAAGCAAGCAAGACGTGGAAGGCAAGAGAATGGGAGGAGATAGGGCATTTTCATAATCGCGTCATTTCCTGTGGGGGTGAGCTCTTTAAATTTAGTGTCACTTCCGTTCGTCATCGCACCGAAATGCTTTGTGAGAGCGAACCAGTTTAACATAAACGAATGGACTGATTTCCCGTTTTTTTTTATTTTTTTTTTATGCCCGTTGTAAATAATTTGACACCGTGTTTGAAATCTTGCCCTGGAAATTGTATCATACATTTTTAAGTCTACTCTGGCATTTACTGCCTTTATCCCTTTCCTGATCCCGCCTATTTTCCATTTTGTGCTCAGACAAGATCACATCTGAATACCTTCTTTACTGGGACAGAGAGGGAAATGACGACTTTCTTTCCTTTTCATCCAGAGTAAAAATGTTCAGGTTTCCAAAATGAATGATTTTAAATGGATATATCGCAGCATTTTAACATATCACTGTATTAACATTACAGGGCAAAGAAATGTAGTGATGAGTGAGTAAACTGCAGGTGCATGATTACAGCTAACCATCTTCCGGTCTCATTAAATTGGTTGGGGCACTTTCACACCACGTCACTTCCCTTAGAGATCTCCACTTCACTTCCTTTCTTAGGAATAAAAGAACTGATGCATTAAACTGGGTACAAGACTCCAACCACAGATGCCAAACTGGTCTCAAGCCAATCGTGGTAGAATTAAAGGGCCAGTGTATCCTGGGACAAAAGTGAACCACCAGTAACATACGTTAAATGGAGCCGACTGACAGCTTAAAAAAAAAACCACACGTATTTTCAATCAACTTTTTAAACGTAATATTTCCATGACGAGCACAAGCATTGGAGGGTTCTTACCATCTTTATCTAGCAGTCCTCAAAGGCCCATGTAAATGGTTCGCTTACTGCCAATATAACACAGCTTGCCGGAGGCCGGGGTTAGTGTCAGCAAGACCATTTATTTATCTACTCAAAGTACAGTGATGACAGCACGTTACCTCATCAGAAGTAGCTGAATGAACTCACGTTCCGAAACATGCAGGAGGCGCTGTCGGTGCTATTGCTGCCATGTATACTTTACATACAATACGTGTCTCGCTGAAACTATATACTGGCCTCTGAGAAGCTGTGCTACGTGGGTGCTGTATTGATTTGTTCACAAGGAGCACACAGAGATATTGGAGTCAGGAAACAAAACTGTAAGGTGTTCGCTTTGCTGTTTATTGTTTGCAAAGTAATTATCAAACCATTATAACAGATCATGTTTAGAAGCGGATATGCTTGAATTTCAACAATCCTGGAGAATTAAACATTCATTTTGATCAGGATGCAAAACAGGAAAACATTTACTTTAAGGGGGGGGGGGGGGGGGGGTAATTTCTAAGGAAGCAGATTACATGTTTAAAAATAAATATATGTAAAATGTGTAACTGAATTTTTTTTTTATATAAAATAGTGAGCAGGTGCTGGGAGATGTATTTCTAGTAAAAAGGACCAACACCTATAAAGAGAGCATTTTGCTGTTCTGATTAGTCCCACCCAGCAAAAACAGTCCCTCTGGTCTCTAGAAGTCTCATGAACGTTTTAAGAAAAACAAACATTCAAGTCAAATTATGCTTTAAAAGGGACATTTTAAGGCTCGAGCAACTTACCACTTTCCTACCAGAAAATAAAATATATAGCTCCTGATGGAAATTAAGTTATAGGGAGAGGCGATTTCCAGCTCGTCTGTGGGGGATAGGAGTGGGAATAATAACTGGGAGAGAAAGAAGGAGCTGTGTGTGGTGTGTGTTAATACCAGCAGCAGAAAAATACAGTCCTTGAACGTGGTGGATAGAAAATATCCACTAAGCAGCAGGGCTCAGTGATATTTACATAGCAAAAGCAGGTGTTCATACAAAAAACGCCACTGAGATGCAAGGGCAGATAACATGGATACAGAAGCAGTGTATGGGCATAGCTAGTTGGCCCAAATACTAGTACTGTTGTGAAAGTGGTATAACTGAGTTGATTATCATTAGGGTGTTCTTTTTTTCCATACATCGGTTCAAATGCTGCTCCGTTTACTTCCTCTTGGTTATTTATATTGCCTTCTAAAACCTCTGCATAAATCCCAAAAGGTGTCTACTGGTGCAAGGACTTAACTAGTCAGTAACACAGGGCCATATTTACTTAGCGGTGCTATACCATAAGACACCTTAAAGCCTACTCAAGCCAAAGGGCCTTCTCGCCAGCATCTGTCATTGCACCACTTTGTAAATACAGCCTGAGTAATCATTTATAAAGAGTCTTCCCCATGTCACTTCAATATTTACAGTAATTTTATTGCCACCCGTGCAGCCAGCTCTGGGTTAGCATATTGATGATGCGCTGGTCTGTTTGACATATTCACGGGGGCAAAGCGATAAATAAGCCGGTTTCAGGTGAGGACATGGCACTGAAAAAAGTATTTCAACGAGAGCAGGTTATACCTGCAACCGAACCCCCACAATGTTATAATGCAAGCGTAACATTTCTCTTCAGTAGAGACAGCTGTGGTCTCCAGTGGAAAAGCTGCCCTGTGTTATCTTACCTGCCCAATGGTTATTACAGATGCTCTGTCACGAGTGACTAAATGATCCCACGGGTTGCGACTGTTCTAAACCAGAACACACTAAGATTTTATGTATGAGCTGTTCTGCAGCTGTGTTGCGAAAGCATTTTCACCCTGCGCCTTATAGCTTCAGCGCATCCAAGTACTTTTGATTCTTTTTTGCTCAGTGTGTGTAGGTTTGTGATATAGGAAGTGGCAGAAGGTGTTACGCAGTAAGTTAAAAACGAGATACCAAATTCTAAAAAAACAGCCAGCCTAATGATCTGTGTCAATTTAAGAAGCTTGATTAAGCATTGAATTTCTGGATCACTAGTCATCGTGGGGCCAGTGAATTACAAAGCAATGCATTGCAGACCCCTTTCACAGTTAATATAGATTATGGGGCAATCACATCTACTGGACAAAAGTGTTTGGTCAATTATTTACCAATGCGATTTGCTTCTTTAAACAAAAATAACCATGGTTAAAGAAAAGATCTGTGCCGCTTTCTTTTTAAAGAAATCCATTTTCTTTGGGGCCTCCAAATGGTGGAAGTGCTTCTTATACCAGCTGATTCTTATCTGAATCAAGGGGAAGAGAGAGGGTTGGGGAGAGAGACGCCAAACTCCTGTTCAGCACAGTGATATTATATAGAAGGCAGCAGCAAGAGGAAATCAAACTCCAAAGTTTCAGCTCACCATGTTAAAATATAAATGTAACAAAATTTTTAATGACAAATACTTAAAGGTGTTGGATTGGTTAAAAAAAAAAAAAAAAAATAAGAAGAAGGAGTGCTTCCCACCCAAGGGGCTTACCCCTTAAAAATGTCACTGTTGCCAAATACACCTTAGGCGATATCTGGGACTCAGCCCTTCCATTCCCAAACCGGCTGAAATGCAGCAATAGGACCTGGTTTAAACTCATACGGGATAGAACCTTTTATTAACAAAAAAACATTTCAGAAGCTTCAGAATTAACCCCCTCACTGCCAGAGCGGGACTACAACAAATTGCCAAGGAATGAGTTTGCTGGGCCCTCTGGCAGCCAAGAGGTTAAAATAACATCCACAACGCTTTGTGCACATTTGGTAGTTTTTAGTTTTTTTTTTATTATGGTTTCCACATTTATATCACAAATTGTCCACTCATAGGACCAAAATTAGCAAAGTTGCTCCCTTCTGCATCACAGAAATACAGAAGTCTAATTACTGTACATTCAACTAAGGCTCTTTTGTTTTTGCAAAAAATCGCGTTTATGATGGATATCCATAAGGCAGATTACATCTAAAGGAATGGTAACAAGTTGTTGTTTGTTTTTTTTGTTTTTTTTCCAGCATACAAAAAACAGGCCCTTTCTTTACTTCCATCTCCGTACAGTCACAAGCTGGTAGCACCATCTATCACCTTAGCTTTTTTTTTTTTCCCCTAACGTTTCGGAGAGGTGAAGGTTATTTTGGTATGGGGCAGACTATAGCACATTTTAGAAAGGCTGCTAAGGGAATTTTCAAACATGGCATTTAAAAAAAAAAAAAAAATTTAGGAGTAAAAAAGACTGCCGACGTTGCCTGCTTCACATGGTAATCTGCAACGGGATAAGCAGCCAATCTGACCCTTCAATTGCAATTTTGATATTACTTGGATGCCTTTGGAATGTTCCAGACTGCAGGAAACACTGCTGTAGAACAGGGGTGCTCAACTCTAGTCCTCAAGCACTCTCTCCTCCCCCCAACAGGTCAGGTTTTCAGTCCCTGCTTCAGCACTTTGACAGCCTCTGATTGAGCCACCTGTGCTGAAGCTGGGATATCCTGAACACTTGACTTATTGCGAGGGCTTCAGGACTGCATTTGAGCCCCCATATCTAGAGACTGAACGAAAGTTAAAAAAAAGGGAACCAAAAAAAAAAAAAAAAAAAAGGAGAGTGATTTCCCAATTTGAAAAACGCTCTCCACGATCTCGCAAACAAAACCGGCAGGACCGCTGCTTAGCAGCCGTGATGCACAGAAAACAACGCCAAAGGTTTTTTTAGCACGTCTGTAGTTTTAAGACGTCTCGCTGTCAACTTTAGTGGAAATAAAATGAGGAAAAAAAAAATTGTCAAATAAATACGTACTTTGTTACGGTAACTTTTCCTCTCCCCTCCCCTATTTAAATCCTCTCACAAAAAAGCTTTTCGGTACCGGTCTTATATATTTTTTTTATTCCAGCCCTTTTGCAGGTACCGGAAAAATATTGACTTTTTTTGTTTTTTTGCGGTTTTATGGTTGGTTTGAACTTAACACTTTAAATTATTTATTTTTTTGACATTTTTATTTTGTTATAGCTCGCTTGCTATACGAGTTTGAAACTCTTGGTTTAGCCACTTTATACACCCTTGCATTGCATTTCCTGTCTCCCCTCTGTATTCTTTTATTCGTTAGTAAACCTGTAGCAGCATTTTGCACAAAAGAAGGGGTGTTTGCAGACGCTCAGGGGGGGGGTTGGGGGGCACCAGTAGTGGGAGGGGGAAAGTTTTCCGAGGAAGTAGTGGCCGAGATGCTCGGCTCCTCTGCTCCCCTCCCGGCATCCGGCTCTGGACCCTCCACTCCCAGAGACTGCCCTCTTTTCAATCTCCCGTGTCGAGCGGCGGTGCCAGGCACCCTGGTTTTGCAGTGAAAACTGCAGATATGAGAAAAGCAGGTTTGGACCGGCGCTCAGTCTAGGCAGACGTAAGGCAAGACGTTTAATCTACCGTCATCGCCGTGGGGGTCTAGGGAGATGCACTGCGTCCAATTATACCAGTTACCCTGTGTATCGTGGCAACCGTTGACCCCGGGCCAGTGCTGGTCGTGTATTCTGTCTATGTCACTGCTATTCACCTCCCTGCCTAGTCCGGGCAGGTCACTGGGTAGGATGATTGGGACTAAAACGTGAGTCTTCCTAGCTTCTCTCTTAGTGCATTCCTCCTGCTTTAAATATTCGGACATGTAATAGTGAGCGCTCTGCGTTTGTACCCCCGAAGAAGACAATAAGCTGCTCTGACGATTGAGATAGGACTGGATGATCTCGTTTCGAGACAGCTCTTTCCAGTTCGTCTGTTCAAACGGACTCTGCAGGCCTAGTTTTGGGTCCTGCTTGTCTGTTTCTGTCCTGTGCTGTTCGGAGGGGGCTGGGCTCTCGGCTTGCGCCGGGTCTTTGTTTGTTAAGGGTTTGATCTGCCCAGTCATAGGGTCGAAAGTCAGCTTGCGCTCCTTTTTTAACCGGGCCGGTTTACCCGTCCCGTCCGCCGCCTGCCCCTCGTGATCCCCCCGGCCCCGGGATTTCTTTTTCTTTCGACTGTCAGAGCCGGATGCCGCGTCGTCACTGTCCATTTTAGAAGTGTCCGGCGAGAAGCCGGCACGTGGCATTTGGGTGTCCGTGGGGGGTGGGCCGGAACGGGGCCCGTGGGGGGTGTGCTGTTGCGATGTTCTAGGTGTTTGCTGGTGGCAATCCAGGAGGGTCTGCTCCCCCAACCTGAGAGGGGAGGCGGCGTCCCGTTTGGGGGACTCCAGTCTTTTAGCCGCTGCAGGGGGCGTAGACGGGTGCGCGGGGGACTGGTAAGAGGGCGCATGTGCAGCGTCTACGCCCTGTGGCCTCTGGGAGGGGCTGGGCATGGAACCCTTTGGTGCATATGTGGTGTGCGGCCGTGCCGGCAGCTCCGGCACGCGGGGGCTGAAAGAGGAGCAGCGGGGGCTTCGGGGCTGGTGGGGGGAGGCCTCCTCTGACCCCCCGACATGCTGCTGAAGGACAGCTGCTTTCAGTAGGGAGGAAGTGCTTGGGTGTTTTACGAGTCCAGGGGAGTTGGTGTGAGGTCGAACCGCATTCACCGGGATTTTGCCATGCTTGTCGTTCTCGGAGGGCTCAAGCCTGGCAGTCTGCAAGCTCCCATCCAGTGGGCTGGGGAGGCTCTCAGGGGGGCTGCCCCCGATGCCATTGGTGGGTGGGGGCGATGAGTTTCGTAATGCTTCATGGCTGGGTTTGGCCACTTTGCAGGCGGGCCCCTGGGTGACGTCCCGGTGATCTCCTTTTCTCTTCCGATTAACCACCTTCTCTGCTTTCGGCGAGTGCACTCTCTGGATGTCGTTCCTGCCTTTTAGCTCCTGGACCGGCTTCGCCACCAGCAGGACTGCTGGCAAGGGCTCCGCCTTGCAGTTATGGGCGCCACCCCCATTGGCAGAGCCAGGCGGGTTGGGTGTGCCTCTGGCAGACGGCTCATTCTGGGACACAGGCTCGATTAGCTTCTGCCAGCTCCGCAGCAGCTTCTTTAAGCGCTTGGCAAGCTCCTCGTTGCTGGTTTTCTTCCTCACATCATTGATCAGTTTTCCAAGTCGCGTTTCCTGCGAGGGCAGAAATGTTACAGATTTTGAAACCGCCAGCCATTAACTGTTACCCAAATCCCCCAGAGGAAGCCCCAACCAGGCCAAATCTTAGGAATAACCAACCACACAAGTACATACAGGTGTGCCTGATAATTTCATTGGCAATCTCTAAAGCCTGGTCTGCCCGGGTTTCCATGAGGATATACCGCACAGGCCATAATACACCAGCCAAATGGTGATAACGCTGCCCTTAAAGTAGGTGAACCCAGTTCAAATTCCTGTGTCCGCTCTTTGTGATGTTGGACAAGTCCCTTTATCCCTGTCAGGGACCCAAACCATGGCTTGTAAGCTCCGGGACTTGTGCCTGCACACTTTCCAGCTGCAGCACTGTCGATTACGATTATTCCTCTGCTACACCGTGTTGAATGGAGAAGCCAGTGCTGCTCTCACTATAAACAAATGTTTCGGGGTTTATTTAATGGAGAGTTTACTGGCGTTCCAAAATAGACCCGATCCGTGTTTCAATTATTTAGTCTGGTTGTTTTTCCCCCCGTTGCCCTGAGAAAACAGGAGATACTGGAAGTGGGGAGTGTCACATTGTGTTCCTACAATGGTAGACTCCCAAGTGCAAAACCCATGGCCAACATGTTTCGGTTGGGAAAACCACAGAGGCAGAGAGATGCTCATTGTCCAAATTCCTCTCAATGGGCGTTCAAACCTGCAACGTACCTCAAGTGCCTCTTTGGTAATGGGGTATTTCTCCAAGCTGGAGATCACTTCCAGCACAGCCACCATGTTACGGATCTGGAGAGAGAAAGGAGCTGAGTTAACAGGGTCAGCGGGTGTTGGGCAAAGAACAAAACATGCAAGAGGTAACCCATCCACATGGTGCTATACCATGCTTTCATATTGGCACGTAACACTTCAAAGGCCGCGGGGGGAAAAAAAGGGGGGTGGGCGGGGGTTGAGGGGAGAATATATATTTTTTTATTAGATCTTGGGCAACTTGTGTCTATACACATACAATTATATACATACGTTAACAATCTGTAAATTTAATCTCTATACACATACATAGGCCGATATACAGACACACACTTCCCTCTAAATTGCTTCATTCAACATATTTTGACCAGCAGGTGTCCCCACACCTCCAACAGCATCATGTCCTTATATGACTCGTGAGGGGCCATGTTTTTATTTTTATTTTTTTAAATCAACTCCACAATCCTCATTTACGAAGCATCCACAGGGGGCCGCCTATGGCACAGGATTTCTACTCATCTGCAAATGAAAGGGGCCTACATCCCCCCCTAGCATGGAAAAGTTGGATTCCAGGCACATTAAATAGGGATCTACACTACTTATCCAAGACGTGGGATAGCAGATGGTGCGGTGGTTGTCGAGTGCTTGAGGATTACTGGGGGCGTTACAGACTTCAATTAACGTTATGGGAGTTAGCTGCACAGTTCTACTTATGCCCAAAGCAAACTAATAGCAGTAATATGTTTAATAGGTTCAATCTTGATGCACACCTTTTTTAGACTCGGTGGCTTTTGAAGTGGGTGAGCCTGATTCGAATATCAGTGTTGGCTCTCCATGTGACCTTGGGCAGATAACTTAATCTGCCTGTTCTTCAGGCACTAAGATTGTAACATTTTAGGAGCAGGGATTCAAGGCGTTTGCTAAATTCTATGTATAGCACTGCGTAACCGGTCAGTGCTAGAAAACTTATTTTTCAAACATGTAGATGTGCCTTTAAATCCTTTTTGAAAGTAGGTAATAGGTGAGGTGACTCATTATTGGGATGGGAGCAGATGAAGACCAAGGAAGTCATACCAAGCCAATTAGAGTGGATAGGAGGAAGGTAGAGATTAGGGCAGTAAGTGTCACCTTGAACTCCTGGCAACAATGTTTGTTGAATGTCTTTATTCTAGAATTTTTTTGTGAAACATCTAAAATGTATAGATTAATGGGATCCATCAATTACAACATGTCACGGTCAGGTCACTCTGGTCCCACATTGGACTGATCCTTTAAATACACTAAACATGTAATGGTCATTCGGTCACTTTGATCCCACATGGGACCGACTTGATAAGGAGGACTTGACACACTGCAGGACCCCCAGCCTAGGCAAGAAAGGTGTTCGACAGAAAGAAAATGCTCAAAGGCAAGCGGGTGGAGATTTCCATGAGTCAAAAGTGAATACCTCCAGGCCAAACTAAGAAACACCTAAAGTTTCTAAACATTTAGCCAGTAGAATCAGAACTCATTCTAATTAGAACTAATGGAACATGCTCCATGCCGCTACAAAAAGGGATAAAAAAAAAAATGAATGCCCCAAAAGCCCATGCTGCTGTATGATGGAATTAGAAGGTCAACTCCCAGCATCCCATGCTGCTATGTAATGGAATCAGGACTACAAGTCCCAGAATCCCTTCATGCATTAAGTAATCAGAACTAGTCCCAGCATTTTGTGCTGCCACATGAGAACGAACAATCTTGGCATCCTGTGCTGCTACTCAATAGGATCAGTACCACAACTCCCAGAATCCCTTGCTGCTACTCAATGGGATCATTCAATCTACAGTTATTTTTGGCACCTATCAGAGGCACCCTCTGTCAGTGTGTAGGATCCACACAATTCGGAACACATGGTACAACCTTTCCCAGTAAACCATTCCTGAACTGAAAGGAAAATATGAGAAAGAGGCTTTTGGGGTCCAAGGAAAGGAGACCAACAACCTGCCTGCAGAGCCCCATAGTCTCACATTCAAGTAGCTCTGCTCATATTACCCATGTGGACACAACCTGGCTCTTGCAGCTTGAGAAGTTTACAGCTTCAGGCCAGGCATCCGGCAGAACTAAGCCCAGATAACGCAGGTCTTGACTCCGCTCCTACCACTAGATAGCGGAAAGCCACCTGTGTCTTCACCAAGCCCCAGCACCATTCACCAGATGCAAATGAGAGCATTTGTTTGACACCGTGTCCCGACTGTGCCGTGCGGTAAAAAACGTTTCCAACTCAGGACACTTTCTAGTTTCAGAAAAGAACAGAAATAGAATTATTGAAAGGAGGTGGGGGGAGGGCCACAGGACACCTGCAAGATTAGATCATGGAGTGGATGCAAAGTACAAGTCGATGCATCAGTGGGTCGGGACAAATTGCATGTTATATTTGTATTATATACTACTGGCAGGGACTTTTTATTTATTCCTGAGTCTGCCAGAGGGGTTACTAAATATTTAGGAGCCAGTGTTTTGTTAAGGAGGGGGGGGTGGGGTCCGTGTGGCGGCTCGGGGGGGGGGGCTGTGGGGTGTTTTTCAAGGCGTTTTTTTTTTTTTTTTGGCTTAACTGTGTTTTTGTATCTGGTTCTTTTGTCTTTTCTTTTTTTTTGTTTTTTTCCTGTCGTCTGGGCTTTTGTATCTTTCTCGTGTTTCTTCTCTTCTTATTCCGACCGCGCAGCCCCTTTTTTATTTGTTTTTCGTATTTCTCTCTTTTGTTAGGTAGCTCTTCTCTTTTCTCCTTGCTTTTTGTTTTGTTTAATTATTCCTTTTCTTTCTTGTATATCTTATCTTTTGCTTTTCTTTTGCATTTCTTTTTTCTTTTTTTCCTTATTTTTCTTTTTATATTCTCTTTTGTCATTTCTTCGGCTCTCGTTGCCTTATTATTTTTAGTTTTCCTTCTTTCCTTTCTCTTATCCTTTTTTTTTTCTTTCTTTCCTTTATCTCCTTCTTACAAACTCCTCCCGTCCCTACCCTCTCTTCTTATATTGCTTTCTTTTTTCTCTCTCTTTTTGTCTTCTTTTTTTTCTCCTCAGATCCCCCCGGACCCCCCTTCCTCGTCCACCTTATAGATGCTGTCAGTGTGCATCTGCGACACACACAAACACACAAGCCAGCCATACATCACATGCTTCCTATTGGCCCAAGTGATATGGGGGATTTAAACAAGTAGCAAGCACCAGCTTTTCCTAAATAATATCTTCACAACCAGTAAGGTAAAAGCACTTAACCATGTAACCCGTGCTACCATTTAAAAAACAAAACAAAAAAAAAAAAATCAGTGGTTTCTTAAATCAAAATCTAAAAAAAAGTCTAGCAGATTTGCACATTTATTCAAGCAGGATCAGAAACAACCCACGTTACAGAAGGCAGGCTGCTTTTATCAGAAATCAGTGACGAATAAAACTATTTTTTTTTTTAAAATAGGACAAAACACGACAGTCATAATTAACAGGCCCACTAAAAATTTACTAATTTTCTTTTACAATAGGTAAAAAATTAAAAATGACAGACAATTGTGGGATGAGTCACGGTGACGAGGGTCTATAATTTTTTTTTAAGCAATGCACTGCTGGGAGCTCTAGCAGTGAAGGGGTTAAGACCCCAGCAGTAGATTGTTTACAGTTCAAGACAGCCCTCCCATCATGCCCTTGGTCCTCCTCTATAAATAGCGTACAGGGCTGGATACTATTCATAGGACTGCATGTCAGGAAAGCGATCAGGTTATAAGTGATTAGTGAAGACGGGTGACAGGGACGCTGCGCGGCAGGGCTCGTGATGTACAGTAGCACCAGTACAAGGACGCAGTGTCCAGTGAAGGTGCCCCAGACATGGGAGCTTAAAGGGACAATCCCCCATAGCTGCCCCCCCACAAAAAAAAAAAAACTTCTGTAAAGAATATTCCAATCTTATAGTCTTCCTTAAGGAAATGTAACAGTGCTAAAAGCAAAGTGTTTGCTTGTGTTTCTTTGGAAATTAGGTACTGTACCATTTTCCTTTTCTTTGGGGGCTTGGAGTGTTGGTCAATCAACTGTTTCCTTTAAATTTTGCCCCGTCCTCCGAGAGCCAATAAAGAAAAGCAGGAGGGTGCTGCCTGCGCAAACTCCTGAACACACAGGAACCGCAGACAATAGGAGCAGTCAGAGGAAATCAAATGCCTCCCAAGTCTCAGCTCAACATGTTTACAAAGTAACTTTAAGACGGAGAGATAGATAGAGGAGAGGGGGGGAAGAAGGAGGGGGAGGGGGTGGATGGAGGGGGAGAGATGAGTAGGAGAGACACAAAGCAGACAGACAAGAGACAGCAGCAGGGGGAGGAGAGATGAGAGGGATGAGGGGAGAGATGATGAGGAGAGGAGAGGAGAGAGAGGAGGGGGAGAGGAGAGAGGAGGATGGGGGAGTGTAGGGAGATTGAGAGGAGGGAGAAGATATGGGAGAGATGGGGAGGAGGGGAGGGGAGGGGGAGGGGGAGGTGGGAGGAGGAGGAGATTCGAGAGGGAGAGAAGAGAGAGGAGAGATAGGGGAGAGAGAGAGGGAGAGAGAGTAGTAGTAATTAGAGAGAGGAGGAGGAGTATGTGACACTACATACAGCCAGTAGAGACGAAATCACACACATATAGACAGCACATGACATGTACTGTAGAGAGACGACGACAGGTTATGAAATGTACACGATGGATCATGAGACACACATATACATATGGCATAGGTATAATATTATATAGTTAATATATAAAACACAGATATATACAAATCTCCCAGGCGTGACCCCATAAACATGTCACTCACTGCCATTAGCACACTATGGTCCTACCTGGGAGGGAATGACCCCTTCAAGGAGGCGCAGAACCACGTGCACAGGCTGCCGGGGATGATGACAGTGGCGGCTCCCAAGTCAATATTGGTAAATTGGCTAAAACCGTTTCTACTAAGTATCAATTAAAATATTATTTGATATCATGATTATTGAAAATGTTGATACACTTTCTGATATCTCTAATAGAGCAGGGAAATATATACCCGTGGAAACCATATTTGTCCAATTTACCTCCAGCGGTCTTTAAAGAAGTTATGGCTCTCTTTTAATACCCTGCATGGGCGATCAGTTGTGTTATTGAGGGGAGCCTGGCAAAATACAGAAAATACAGAAAACACACACACACTTTTTTTTTTTAAAGTGAAGCAGGGTGTGTGGCCAAGACCTAATTTGATAGAAGGAATGTTACTGTGACATTTATTCTGCATTCATAATCTGTATGGGCCATATATAGTTGTAGTGTTTATTTACAACATTGATGTGTCAGCATCTGTCTTATATTATGCTCACTTGTAATAAAGAAATTAGAGGAGCAGAACCATAGACTGAAAAAAATAAAATAATTAGCAGTGTAATTCCATATGATGATTTAAAAAGCCATCCTATAGTGAAAAGGTCACCCAGAACAGTGCATTCTCCATCACTTAAACATGCTCTCAATCAGCCTTAAGGTAACATTTTCACTTAATGGTCCATGTGGAAAAATTAATGGCCTGTATTGCGCAGGGTCCCTTATAATTCCAATCTACGGCTAATAGCAGTGTAAATTACCTTATACAAAGAAAATCTGGTTTCACTATTGAACAGTATAATTCACATTTGACAAAAAACGCTTTATCCCAAAGAGAGATTAGGTAAAGTTTTTCACTTTTTTATATCCACCATAACTTTAATGTCTGGTTATAGACCCTACCAGCTTCACGTTGCATACCCAGCAACCAACCGCACACAGACCCAAAGGTGAAAACAACTGTCTGTGAGCAGGGTTACTGGCTCTGCACTGCTTTAACTAATGCCGTGCAATACAGCACACATACGCTTATAGGCGGCCCATGTTATAATGGATAAGAAATAAAGAGTGACAGTGTGTGCTCATTTGCATGTCATTACCCAGAATCCTTGGCTGCAGTGGAAGCATTGTACGCCAAATGGAGAAAGACAGGATTGCAGACATGCAAATGCACCACAAGTGGTATTTTTATTTGCTCTAAAGATTGTAAAAACGTTCCAAAGCATTTGGTTTATACGGAAAGATTCAACGTTTTAAAAATTACATTTAAAAACAAAACAAAAACATTTGATCATTGAAAATAAATAAATCAAATCTTTGCCGTATTACAGATTTACATAAGTTCAGCACAGGTGGGGCTGTTCCTTTAAAGCAGCAGTCCATGCTGCTGGTTTTATTTAACATTTTATTTTCCCCCCTTTAATAATGTGCATCAATACAATCCACACAATGATAACTAATTAGTAAAGTTGCCAATCGATCCGCTCTCCTGTGATTGATTGGTGAAGATTCTGCTCGGGGGTTCACTAAATGGCTGTCAGTGCAGCAGAAGAGGACACAAGATGCAAAGTTCTGTGGGGAAGATCATGTGACCAGGCAGTCACTAGATACAATTGGTGCACTGCTAGAGAGAGGGCAGGGCTCAAAAAGGGGCGTGCCAGAGCCTGTTACAGAAGAGGAAGTGACATTGTAAAAGGTTGCTATAGAAACAAAAATGCTCGTTACATTATAATACATAAAAAACGTCAGTTGTAGATAATTTTTTTTTTTTTTAAATGCTACAAGTACTTTCTCATAGTACAGAATTGATGTAAAAAATTTTTTTTTAAAAAAAAACACAACAGGATATTGCTTGGTTTGCACCCTTAAAGCAGCATTCTGCACGGACCGATACATTTTATTTGCATATTAATTTTGTATAACCTTTGAGATCTCAAGCCTGCCCTTTCCAACACTTCTCTTTTATCCTACGCTCTGTAGAGGAGATAGAAGCGGTTAAAATATTAAAATGTCTGGGAGATTAAAATGCAGCTCTCCCCAGCACGGGCTCAAGGTTACTATGGCAACCGCAGAAGCAAGACATTAAGAAAATCATGATTGTAAACAAGAGTGAATGTGTGGGGAGGGGGGGGGGGAGAAGAGCAGGTCATTATCAGGGGCAAGATACCAATATTAACCCTTTCACCGCCAGAGAGGCATGCAATGCCCTGCAAAAGGGGGTTCCATTGAATGGCCTCCTTCCCTGCCCACGCAATGTCCGTTTCACAAGTTTCAGCTGGAAAATGAGCACCTGGTTATTAGAAAGCAGCGGCTCATCTTCCCTGCGCGTTTCCACTTCGGTTCCCAGAGACCCCCCACGCGCGCGCTCTCTCCCCGGCCATCTGCAGATGTAGGAGGGAGCAGGCAGTTAGAAGTCAAAGTGTAACGAAGTTATGCATGTAATGTGGCATGTTTAATAGGTTAAATGGAGAACACTAGTTATTCATTTTATTATGTATAGGTTATTTAACCTTTACAGTGCTCCAATGATGTGCCAGGTTCCTTCATGGGCATTTGCTTGTTTTCGGGATGACCTCTCAAATGGAGCCTACCCCTGGAGCAAATCACATGACATTGAAGTGCCAACAACCAGAAAAGTGCTCTTTTACGTATAGATTTGCTAATTTGAGAACCCTCCCTCACTCCCCTCTTCGCTGCCCCTTTGCCATGATCAGAAAAAATAGTCTCGCCCGTGACAAGTGGAAGATCAGGGCAGACGAGTGGGATACAGCCTTATTTACAGGACCGCGCGGCTTCGAGGCGGCTGTGAAGGCATCGTGCCTGTCACCGCCGGAGCCTCAATACTTATGCACCATAATGCCTTGCATCTGCCTCCTTTAAGTGCATGGCGGAGTGACAGCCACGCCGACGTCACACCACCTGCAGTTCTGTGTCTTTAAGGCCGAGTTCACGGTGGCGGCGTTGCTACGTACACGCACTTGTGTCTGCACACACTTCACGGACTCTTTTACCCAATTGTCTAAGGTAGTTCCTCAAGTGCCCACGGCGCTGTGCGTTGACGCAGCGACATTTTGCGGCAACAAAAATTGAATTTTCGTGCTGCAGTAGCGCGACGTCCACGTCACTTGAACTGGTTCAGCCAATGAGGGCGAACCAGCTCCATGACACATTCGCCATGCCCGGATCGCCGTGAACCAACTCCTGCAGCTAGTACACACATCGCTGCGGCTGCAGGCGTGCGCGCCTGAGCCGCCACCGTGAGCTCGGCCTAAGCCATGCAGTCTGGAGAAAAGGTGACGGTAGGAGGGGGAAGAGAAAGACGGGTGGTGAGGTGCAGCGGCGTGGGGATGAGGGGGGCGGAGAAGAGACAGACAAGTAACTTTACCAACCTGGACTGGTGAATGTTACTGATATTTTTCCAGCCTTGGCCATAATTTCAATATTGAATACAGTGAAGCAGTGATCATTTTTTGGTGAAAACATTCCCCTTCTATATAGCTGGCAAAGGAATTGCACTTACCTTTTCAATTGATTAGTCAGGCATAGATCCATGGCGGTAGGGAATGGGTTAAAATGGTTTTCAGAAAGCTGATTCAAAGCATCTCAGCATAAAAGACAAGAAAAACATACAATAGTGCAGCTGATCTAAGAGGTAAGTTTATAGATACATAGAATGACCGAGTGTAAAACTCACACTCTCCAAGCAATATGACAGCTTTAGTAGACCTGTCTAGGAAGGTAAAACAGGAGGTAGTTTGGAGGAGGCAGCATCTCGCCAGCGACTTCACATCACCCTAGTCCTGACGAAGCAGAGTGCTCAACAAGTTGAGTGGTGGCTCTTTTTGGCGACATACTGAGAGGGAGCGGGCTGTGTGGTCTCTGCATGGTTTCTCCATTAATCTGGGTGCCGATCTGCCGGGAGCGACACAGTGACATCACTGGAGAAAAGTCAGATACCAGCGAGGCGGTGAGAAATCCCAAACTATTTCCCCCCCCCCCCCCCCCCCTCTTCCCAGACAGGTCTACCAAAGCTCTCATATTGCTTGGAGAGTGTGAGTTTACACTCAGTCATTCTATGCATCTATAAACTTACCTCTTAGATCAGCTGCACTATTGTATGTTTTTCTTGTCTTTTATGCTGAGATGCTTTTAATCAGCTTTCTGAAGACCATTTTAACCCATTCCCTACCACAATGGAATAATGCCTGACTAATTAATTGCAATGTGGGTGCAATTCCTATGCTGCTAAACTATCTACAGTACATAGAAAGAAGAAAAAAAAAAAACAAATTTCCCCTTTTGCTTCCCCCCCCCCCCCCCCCCTTCGGTACCTGCGCTCCCCAAGTTTTTTCCCTGAAGATTTCTACACTGCAAGAATTTGGGAACATATTCTGAAGGGTTTTTGTGCTGACTTTTTTTTAATTGGTTATCACTTATTATGCACTAATAAATAATTTCAGTGAATATTTGGGACGTAATATCTATCACTTTGTTTTTTACTGATCATTATTTATTACTGCGACTGGAAGTGCCGTGTCTGCACCTTTTCTGTTTCTATATGTAATCTGGGCCCTTGTCCTCAAACGTCCCTAGTATATTGTAGTTTTTGAGCTGCATTTGTTTGCAAAGTAATGATGAAGCAGTCATTAATCAAACAGGAGCCGATATGTTTGAATCCAAACAAAAGATATAATTAATTTTTACAATATATAAATAAGCAAAACAGAAGCTATGTGCACCCGCGCTAGTGTCTGAGTGGCAGCAACATCACTTGGTGGGCAGAGGTAGGCATTTCCGCAACTATTGTAAAAAATAAATAAATATACACACACATTCTGATCTATGTCCACTAGTCTATGTCTTTATTCTCCACTTTCCATTTGAGGTCAAATTCCACAAAAAGGGTGTCAAGTTTTACTGCTGTTCACTGCCCTCACTTGGGAGGCAGAAGCAGATTAACAGTAAGGATGTCACACACAAGGGATTCTGGGAGATGGAACAGCAGCCACAGTCTCCTTAGTAGAGTGAGAAATGTTAAAACCCAAACTGTTTATAAAGTCCATAGATTGAGATGCTTTGAAATAGTTTGCAGGTCAGGTATGTAATTGGCTGCTCGTCCATATGGCGTGTTCAGCCCAAAGCCGATTTTGGACAAGACCGATTGTTATGAGACTTCAGTTTCTATTTTGCTCTCTGCGCGAAGAATACAATAACAAGGGACTGTTGCTCTGTACCCCTGCAGACATTGTCAGCAACAACTGCCATTACATTCCAGAGCAAGGGTTTCTGGGAGTCAAACAACACACAATGATGTCAACTTAAACAGTGCCTCTAAATTCCAGTCCTCACTGGCCAAACTAAGGATATCCCTGCTTCAGCACAGGTAGCTTAATCAGTGGCTCATTCATTGACAGAGTCATCTGTGCGGAAGCAGGGATATCTTGAAAACCTGACCTGTCTGTGGCCCTGAGGACTGGAGTTGGCCACCCGTGGTCAAGACGGTCCTTTTGAGATGTGTAATGCCTAACCCACAAGAACACGGTTCTAGAAATATTGAGCACCTTGTGTTATTAGAAGGCATTACTAGCAAAAAAATAAATTTATACCCTCAAAACAAAACCGATATAACCAATATCCATGAAAACCTGAACACAAAGCAAATCTCTCGAGACCCCTCAAGTCTCAGCTTACCATGTTCACAAACTAATTTATATTTCAATTGGGTAAATGCACTCTTATCAACCAGATATAATCCCTTAAAACAGGTCACAGACATTACCGGAATGGGACATTTCGTCGCAGCCGTTTCACCGCAACAAAATTGCCGCCGCCACTTTGCTGTGGCGGAGGGTCCGCCCACTGCATCGCTGGCCACTTCTAAGGTATGTTTTATTACTTAGGGTAGGTTAATTGAAGGGGTTTTAGTGGTTAGGGTGGAGGGTTAATTGAAGGCTTTTCGCGGTTTGGATAGAGGGCTAATTTAAGAGGTTATAGCAGGTAGGGGTTTTTAGGGTAAGAACTTAAGGTAGGGGGTTAATTTAGGGTTTTTGTGGTTATGGTAGGTGGTTTTCTAGTAAGGGCTTAGAGGTTTTTTAGGGTAAGACACTTACCTTAGCGGCCGGCAGGAACAGGGTGGGTCACGGCGAAGCACCGGCAGCCGCAACCAAATGTCCTAGACCAGCCGTTACTACACTTTGCTCCAAGGAGGGACGGACCCTTTAAGGTCAAAACATTTCAGAAGAGAACAGGCATCCTCAAACATTTCCATCTCTCAGACAAGGTTTAGTATAAATTGGGGGACCACTGCTGGATACAATATTGGCGATGGAGTCTGCAGCACACCCTTACTTTTAGGTCAGCGGTAGTGTCTCAATCAGAAACCCATGAACTTCAGCCAGGGTCGTCCTGTTCCCTGACCCGCTCTCCTATCACAGCCATACAAACAAAACAGCAGCACTCCGATGGGTGTTCACCACTGCCATGGTATTAACCGAAAAGTATTATTATTAGGAGATTAGCGCAGATGACCACAATGCACCTGATTGAGACCCTTCCTTAAACTCACCCCTCCAAAACGTTTTGCTTTGTGGTCTTCTGCATGAATGTCCTAATAAATTGCAGGTTAATACTGGGACAGGTGTGGAACACCCATCTGAGTTCCACTGCGGCAGTATAAAAAGTGTACCTACAAAAAAAAAAAAAAAAAAAAGTGTGCATCTGCGTTTTGGGAACCTACCGACTGTCTGGGAGCTACATACATACAGCACTAACCATATACGCAGTGCTTTACAACACTACAATAGGAGGTAGATACAAACTATGGGAATAAGTGCAATAGATGACAACAGAAGGCTAAAAGAGACCCTGCCCCAAAAGAGCTTACAATCTAGATCTTTAAAAAAACATGGTGTGGTAACAGCCATTTCCCACATGTCAACACACTATAACTTTCTCTGCCAACGCCACCACAAGGTGCAAACCAGTACTGCAGCTAACATTTCAAAGAAGCAGCAGGAGTGGGGGGTTGGGGGAGTGGGGGGTTGGGTTATAACATGCAATATAGAAATATGTATTTCATACAATGTGGGGGAAAACAGAAGCATTAGCACCTACTTTTCAAAAACAATATTTACACATTTATACACAATATTAGGCACACAAATCTAGACATTAGATAGCTGTGAAAAATTAAGTATAATCTGCCTCTTTTTAAAAACAGGAATGGACCCTCTGTCTGCTAGAGGGTATGGCTGGCACCATCAGCATCAAAAAGGTCCAAGCGAATGCCAAATTCCTCCTGGAACCCCATTCACATTGTTCTCCATGTGACCAACGCCTTCGACACACCAAGAAGTTGTGAGAAAAACCAGAGGCGAGGAATGAATCAGCCCATGGGCGCCCCGTTTCCAGCAGCCATGGCTTTTTGGAGCCCGCATGATTCTTGGTCATGCCTCATTCCAGTATAGTTAAAAAAAATAAAATCATCATTTTAAACACGTATCTCTGAAACAGTAGTTAGAGGCAATCCAAGCAGCCCTTTAAACAAAAGAGATTTTTTTTTTGTTTTAATACATGCAGCCTTTGATTACCTATATTGAAAATCAATACTAATTACCTAACCTGCTGATCAATTCGTTCTCCCATGATCGATCAGAAAAGATCTTGCTTCCCAGGGTTCACGAATGGCTGCCTTTCACTTTCAATCGATCCTTCAGTCAGTGTAACTCAGCAGCTACAATGTATTCTTATATTACCATGGTAACATTATCTGTTACAGTTTACAGCTCAAACGGCTGGAATATTGGCAACAAATTAGCAAAAAGGAGACTTGCAAAGATCTTGCACTGCTGGGTTCGTGTGCCAATACCCGCTATAAAAATAAAAGCATGATCAGTATATTAAAACTCATTAATATTGGAATTAAGAGTTGAATTGAAAAAATAATAGTACTTAATACTTCAAATAATGATCTCATGGAAGAGATGCGCTTGATTGCTAAACACTTGGTCACTTGCCGTTTTCAACAAAAAAAAAAACTTTTTTTTGCCTAAGTCACTACAATTTAAAAAAAAAAATAAAATGTACCTGTTGTCGTGCAAATATTTTACTACACAACCCCCGAGTTGGTCTCTTTGGCATTCAATGAGTTAAGCATGATATTCCCATTTCTTAGCGAGTTTATAGATGGATGTGAACGCATATATCTGGTATAAAGTATGAGAATCAAGAACATAAATCTCCTTCCCTTTTTCAGCGCCTCAACTGTTAATAAAAAGGTTAAAAAAGACTCAGAAATTATAATTAAAATACACAAATCTGGCCATAACAAAAAAAATATATATAAATTAACGCACAAAGATTGAATTAACCTGATCATTGCTCTTAAAATCATTTTGTCCTAAGAGGGACATTTTATTTACCCAACATCCAGAGGCACAGAGCACAATACAGCTCTGTCAACTCCACTTTAATTCCTTATTGCTCATAAAATCACATTACGCCCAAACACTGGTTGGCACGGGCAGCGGTTTCCAGGCTAAGGGCTCCATTTTACCAAATGCTGCAAGGGGGCAGCGCTATGCTGTGACTTCACCCAGCGCTGCCCCGAGCAGCATAGTGATTATACCAGGGAGCTGGCAGAGAGGAGGTGCGGCCGTGAGTGGATCGCTCTCCTTGGCTGGAACCGCTCACATGATGCGGCCGTCGCCGGCCAAGATCAAATCTGCAGATCGCGCCAGGAGACAGCTGCCCTGCAGTTCCACGCGGCGCGCACGCTGCACAGGTATGTGCGCTGCTGTTTGTTTTGTTAATGTTTTTCATGCACGCTGCATCGCGTGTGGTTTTGCGTATAATCACGGCCTAACAACGTTTCAAATGGCAATGCTTCACAACGCCTTGTATTCCAAATAATCTCCAGTGTGCAGTGCCAGCTTCAAACTGTACACAACTTTATTTTGACACCCTGGCTTGTGATATCTGTCAATGGACCAACGTCAGAGCTCCCTTTGGATGTGTGTGCAAAAGCTTTCATGCTGGTCCATTATTGGGTGTAAGATTTGCCAGTGAATTTGCACTTCTCCAAGACCAACGCAGGACTGGATGTCTCACAGATCAGCTGCTCCTAACCGGTGTGACATGCTCTACAGGAGCAAAAAGTTAAAAGCAAACATACAATGCATATTTAATACCATTATTACAAGCTTAACAGTCAGAAACTTAGCTTTGAACTTAACACATTAAAATAAGTTTCCAATACAAGCATTTCTGAGGACATATCTAGATATTACTATGAAAAAAGTAATGTGGTGGGTCTTCCTGCAATGGAAAAATAAAATACAATTGGGAACTGCAAAGTAATGGGTCATTGCCGCATTACTCACCCCCCTTTAATAAAGATTATTATTTTATTATTCACACGTGTGTGTAATATACGCAGTTTATCTATACATTTTACCTGTATATTTCAGTAATTTCCACAAATTATACATACATATTTACACACAGGTAAATGAAGAATTTAGTGTGACGTATGTATGCAGGTACACACAAATAATATACGTATGTGTGACTGTGCCTTTAAGTCTGCCTGCTGCGGTCAGTGTAAACCTCCAAGTGCAGATGAGGCCATGTTCTTAATGGAAGTGTCCTTAGTGGAAGTGAAGAGCGGGGAGATTGAGTCAGGGATTCAGACACTAATTCTTGGGAGGAACAGGACACAGGCAGGAGTTCTCCGTACAGAGCACCTGTGCTGTGCCTCACCATTTCCTCTGGGAAGAGATGACAGTGGAGAGCGGGATGGGGGCTATACAAAACCAAAGACACACTGGAAGCCAAATTACACCAGTCAAGCAAAATACATAAGCACAGTTCCACTTAATCAATTTGCTATCAAACAAGTCAGTGACCCTGATAAAAGTATCTAATTCATAGATCAAATGTTACAATATTAAAGATATACACACAATTTATGGATAGAATATGATCTATAACATTACTATATCAGGTCATGGAAATATTGTTAACTGATAATTTGAATTTTTTTTTTTAAAAATTAAAAACAAAAAAAAACCCCTGGTAGTTTGAAAAATAAGACGTTGAAAAGTCGACTGGCTTACATTAAAAGTGCGGTCAGTGCTGGAAAGGAAGATTCAACCAAAGATTTAGGGGCGCAAGTATTCAGCAATGCAAACTGATTTTGGCAAAGTGCCTATTCCCGAAAATCAAATGATACTTTTTCTCCCTCAACATGCACCATAAGCGCCTAAAATTATTTTTAATTCAAATACATTGGTACAAACAAATGGGATGCGCATAACGTACAGATGTATATGGTACGAACGTAAATTAAACAACTGCTAACTAAAACTTTGCGTAAAAAAACTAAGAAGTCTGTTTATATTCTTAGTGCCTGAATTAGACGTGCTTAAGTTGCACTGTATCAACAAACAAAAAAGGTTGATGCCGCACGGATATTTCATTACAAACAGAACGTAATATTTTCACAGTATGGTTACTATAAAATATATTTAACCAATTGATATTTAAAAAGTAGCCTATAAAACATTTTTAAGATACACTAATCTGTTGAATCTTTAATTGTGTGTGTGTAACAGGGACTTATCACTGTTTGGGAGAAACTGCCTCTAAATCCAGCAGGTTAATTGCAGACAGGCAATTCACTAGACTCCACCTGGCCACAGAGCTCCAAGAAAAGCCTCCTGTTGGGAACAGGAGAGATTCCTTAGCTCACATTTGGGCTGACAGGAGAGCAGAGAAGCCTGCACACAGACACTGTTTTGAGCACAAAGGTGTGCTGAGATCAATACACACAGGCACCCAGAGACCTATATTTCCTGGACACATAGGACCCAGGAACCTGCCAGAGACTGACATGGAGGGCCACCTGCTTAAGGTACCTCCTGAGACTTTGGATGATAGGCTGATAATGGGAATATCCCTCCAGTCCTGCCGATAGGGTCTGGGGAAGTAAGTTAGCCCTTACAAAGGGATAGGGGTTTGTTATTTTGTAATTTTTGTATGTTTTGCCTGGATAAAAGGAACAGGCTCAAAGCCAGGATTTAATTTCATCTTCATCGGTCTCCATTTAATGTACATCTGCACACATCTCATAGTATGCAACAACGAAAAGCGCCAATTTCACACATACCATGCTCGTTTTATTAAGGTTTGTACCTTTGAACAATACAACTTTAATGACACCTAAAAAAAATATAAACACTCCAGTTGGCCCTTAGTGAGATTTTTACGGATCCAGAATGAAGCACTTGATTGAGATTTTAATGTAGAAATGTAAATAGCTGCTGTGTGAGAGCTTGGAGTTTCTCCAAGTATCCTCAGCAAGGTACGTGAATGAGAACAGTTACTTTCTGCCCTATCAAGATTACAATTTAAATTAACTACATAGGGAAAAGGAGCATCACTGCATGACTTTCTAAAGGAGTCACGTCAGAGGCCAGCGCCTCATCCGCAAAGCTAGTCTGTGTCCCCCACAGGCAAGGGCTTAGGTTATATCCTCATGTCTCGGTTATAACTGCCACGCTTAATTACCTGTGTAATAACTTTGTAGGTTGAATATTTATGTATACCAAGATAAAGAAATCAAGTCAGCATCTCTCTTACCTACCAAACTGTAGTTGTCAGGAAAGATAAACAATGGATCGGCATGTAAACCATGACAAATATCCTACGTTATATATATATATATTAAAAAAAAAACCAGTTCTGTACTATAAGAAAATACTTGTAGCATTTTTTTTAAAACAACTCTAAATTACATTTTTAATGTATTATAATATAACAAGCTTTTTTGTTTCTATAGCAACTGTTTACAAAGTCACATCCCCTTCCTCTTCTGAAACAGACTCTGGCACACCCCTTTCTGAGCCCCGCCCTCTCTCTAGCAGTGCACCAATTGTATCTAGTGACTGCCAGGTCACATGATCTTCCCCACAGAACGTTGCATCTTTGGTTCTCACCTGCTGCACCGACAGCCATTTAGTGAACCCCCGAGCCGACTCTTCCCCGATCGATCGGCAACTTGGCTAATTACTTATGGTGTGGATTGTATTGATGCAAATATTAAAAGGAATGTGTATTTTTTTAACGGCAGCTTGAACTGCTGCTTTAAGATTAGGTCCCAGATGCAGCCAGCAGCGCGCGCGACCGCGCCGCTCCCCAGCAGTCCCGGTGACTCCTCGCTTCCTGGGTCACTGCATACTGTGACGCAGCAGCCAGCAGGATCTACAACAGGATTTTGTTACCGTGCAGCGACGTGTCACATGGTGCACCAGGGAGCCAATCAGAGACTGGATCCCATCAACCAATCAAATACAGGCTAGTGCTAACCAATGGGAGCACATATTTTTCAACTTTTAACTACCAAACAAATTTAGTAAAGATTCCCCACATTAACAAAACGCAACTGACCGAGTCTACACAATATCATCAAAATACTAATTCATTAACATACAATAAAGAATGTGATTGAATGAAATATATTTAGTAATCGAGTGTACATGCCCGTTACCGCACCCTTCATGGCTGCGCCCACCTGACCGATTTTGGCCACACCTCACGCCTAAAAAAAAAGCTGCCAAAAGTCTGCAGATCGTGGTGAAGCGCCATGCACACGCCGAGAGGACGCAAGGCGGGCGTGCTGGCGCATGCAGCGGGACCTTAGCCTAAGATATCGTAATCAAATATTGCATGATGGTTGCCGAAATCAAGGAGCCGGTTTGTATCCATTTGGAAACAATTGGTCACATTCTAGGAGTTATAATTTCTCAAGCAAGTAGGCTATGTATCCGGGACGTGACATCATGCTGGTGACATCATAATGCACATATCCTGTGGCAGCTAAGGAGACTGATATAGCTATAACGTTTACGAAAAGGCAGATAAGAAATGATGGAAGTCAGCTGGGCGACGAGGAGCATAGGGGGGGGGTTGGATTCCGGATGGGGGGGGAGGAGGAGGGACGAGAGGGGGGGAGAGGAGCGAGGATGGAGAGACGAAAAAGGGGGGGGGGGGGTGGGGGGGGGTAAGAGGGATGAGAAAAACGTGGGGAGAGGGGTGAAAGAGGATGAGGAGAAAAAGCGGGGGAGGGGGGTTAGGTAGAAGAGGGAGGAGAAAAAGGGGGGGGGGGGGGGAAGTAATAGGGGGTTACTTAAATGGGGTATAAAAGGGATTTTTTTAGGTAAAGTATGGCGGGTTGGTTTTTTATAGGGGACTTAAGAGGGCGAACCGATGGCTGGCGAGTGCTTTCTGTGTCGTGGAGTCTTTTTTGAGTTGTTAAAAAAGGTGTCGGAGCGGTGGGCGAGAACGTGTCGAACCGAAAAGCTGAAGGTTATTTCCTAGGGCAGACACATGAGGGGACGCACGGTAGGTTTCTCCCTAACTCCTTTGAGTAGGTGAGAAAATGTAGGCGCTTGGGCGCTTGTGTGTGGGAACGTAGGGAATCAGTCTCCTGTTCAGACCGCCCAGATAGACAAGATCCTTCCTGAACAGGTAACCGGATGGGGCCGGCGGACTGGGGAGGGAATAATTGTGCGTTATGTGGGTTTTGGCTGCTGGGAGGGAACGGGGGTTAGGAGGGACTGCAGCCCGAGACCTTATGGATGATTGATGAATCAGAAGCGTGGGTTGGTGTCCTCCCGGCAGGGGGGGGGGGAAGACGGGCTGACAGGAGCACGTCTCTTGAAAGAGGCGGGGTGCGGTCTGGGGACAATGAGTGGAACATCATCATGCTGAAGCAAGAGGCGTAGTGCACGGCCGGGGAAGCTTAACGAGGGGGAACCTCCAAGTTACTTCAGATGATGGGAGAGGAAGAGGTAGCCGGCGGGGGCGCGTGGGGAAGATCTCGGATGGGGATGACGCCAATATGAGGCGCTCTTGTACTGGAGGGCATCGGGAGGCTGCATGGGAAGAGGGACACCTGGCCAGCTCGCGAGATACAAGCAGCGTCGGCGGGTCGGGAAGAGGGAGAGACACAAAAGAGAGAGAGGCGCGCCACGGGAAGCAATGGGCGAAGAGACAATGAAGGTTGGCCGGCGCGGGAATAGACGGGATTCGCATCGTACCGTATTTTTGGCAGAAAGATTGGGGGGGGGGAAGAGAGGGACGAGAAACACGGGTGAGTGGGGGGGACAGACGGGATCAGAGGATTAAAGGACAATCCCCCGCTCCCCGGTGCGCGGGGAGCTGGAAGAGCGGAGAGATAATTCGGCTCGTGGTCGTTACGAGAAAGACGCGGTTTCTCCCGACCGCCGGTTGCGGAAAGTTTAGGGCACATCCCCGTTCCACACGATCACTCCGGAGCCCCCGATGTGTCCGTATTGAGATACTGAGAGGGGTAGCCGGCTTGCTTGGGCCGGAATCGACGGGAGCGAATGAATACGAGGGTGGGGGCCGGCTGGGAAATGAGGCGGATTAGAGCAGTCGTATGAGATACAGCCATTGCGGGGTGTTATTTCTTGTGAGCGAACTGATAGGTCGATCAGGCTGTTGGAAAGAGGCCGGGGGCCCGGGACTGGGGCCCGTGGGCAAGGACAGGTGTTCATGAAACTCGTGTGACCGAGGACAAGATTGCGGGCGTGGCGGGAAGCTATGAGGAGATGGGTTTCCGACTGTAGATTACTTGAGGAGGGGGGAAGATGGGAGTGGGATTCGAGATAAGTGAGCGGGTGGGGTGGGCGGGAAGATGCTGGATCGAGTTGCCCCAATTCTTTATAGGCTTTTGCAGAAACGCAGTTGTCTCTGCGGTGGGATTTCGGGTAAGAAGAGGGATGCAGAAGAGACTGTGGGCGGGGAGAGTGGTCGGGAAAGAGGGAGAGAAGAGGCGGGGGTAAGAGGGGAGAGAAAGATGGGGGGGTGGGGGGAAGTTAATAAGAGGGATGCCGAGAACGCAGTGGGGGGTATTATAAGATGGCGAGTTTGAGTAAGGGGTTGGGGTTGGGAAGAGGGAGGAGTAGGTTGAGAAAGAAGGGGGTCGGGGGAGGTGGGGTGGGCGGTACGGTGTGGAAGGACGGGGATCGAGAGAGGCTGAGGAGAAGAGGGGGCGTGAGGCGAGCCGTGGATGGGGAGTCCTGGAACGAGGGGAGACTTAAGATGGCGCTGGTGGGGGGAAGAGGGAAAAGAAAAGGGGGGGGGGAGGGGAAGGAAGAGGGATACAGAACAGAGGTGGGGGGGGGTATAAGACGGGAGAGAAAGAGGGGGTTGGGGGCGGGTTGGGAAGAGGAGAAGAAAGAGGGGTGGGGGTAAGATGGAGAGACGAAGGAGGGGGGGGGGGTGGTACGGAATGGGGAAGAGGGAAGAAGGAGGGGGGGGGGGGGGGGGGGGGGTAAGAGGGGAGGAGAACACGTGGGGGGGGGGGTAAGAGGGAAGAACGGGGGGGGGGGGGTTAGGTAAGAGGGGAGAGACCGTGGGGTGGTTAACGCTGCAGCGGGGGAAGAGTGGAGAGAAATGATGGGAGGGTGGCGAACAAGGGCAGTTGAGCAAAGCGGTTGGGTTTTGACTTTGTCTCTTTTTTTAGCTTTCTGGGGTGGAAGGAGGGGAGCAGTAATGCGGCGGTGACCTCCGTTCGGGCGTGGAAACGAGGGGAATCTCTGAGTAAGGGTGGGTCGGGGGGCGGAAGAGGGGGACCCCAGAGACAAAACGAGGGGGGGTCCTCTTTTCTGGGGGGAAGAGGGAGTATGATAAGGGGGGCGCGGGGGAGGAAGAGGGAGAGGACCCCACTGGCCGAGTATAAGGGCCAGGGGCGAGGGGAGAAGTAGGGATGTACGACTATGGGGGGTGGGGAATAGAGGGTAGGAGAAAGGGGGGGGAGAGAGGGAGAGCAAAGGAGGGGGGGGGAAAGGGACGAGCAAAGGGGGGCGGGGATGGGAAGAGGAGATGCGAGAAATAGCCGCGGGGGGGTAGAAGATCGGAGAAGACAAGGGGTGTGTGGGAAGAGGAGCAGGAAAGGGGATTGGGGGAGACGAGGGATGAGAGAAAGGGGGGAGGGTGGGGTCGTTGTGGGAAGAGGGTTGAGAACAGGGTGGGGGGGAGGAAGCGGGGAGAGAAAGGGGGGGGTGAAGAGCGGAGAGAAGGGCGGGGTGTGGTCGGGGTGGGCTGCGGGGGGAGGGAGATGAGACGGCCCCGGGGGAGGGAGAGAATGGGGGGGGGGGAGAGAGAAATGTGGGGGGGGGGGGTGGGGGAGGGCGAGAGAAGAGAGAATGGTGGGGGGGGGTGGGAGAGGAATGTGGGGGGGGGGGGGAGAGAATGGGAAGGGGGGAGAGAGAGGGGAGATGGGTGAGAAGAGAGAATGGGGAGAAGATGGGTTTCTAAGAATTCCAGAGCAACGGCAGGTACTTTCAGCTTGTACATATATTAACACATTGTTAATTGTCTTTCCAGCAATCTTTTTACAAGAGCCATATTAAAAGTGATCAAACCCCTCTAAAAGTTGCAGCTGGATATCTGCAGAGCCATAGAAAAGAAATTCAAACCCTACTTAAAGTTTATATCTACAATTAAAACATGGATTTAAAAGTTGGGGTCGGCACCATAAAGATAATAGTTTAAGCATCAGGGGGCCGGAGTGTGAAGTTTTGAATTCACAACATCAGTTGGATAATACATTTTCTTATACGCTACCACTTGTTGAATCTGCAAAGCACAGTTAGATTCTGAGTTTGAAGACCATAACCTGCCAACGAAGGGGAGGGATGCATGCCAGGGGACAGGAAAAGGGGATTTTCAATCCCCAAATCAGAAACCCAAGGACATCAAAGATATTATAAAAAAAACAGCCATTGAAAGGAGCTCCTAGACCCTAAAGTACCAAAAGACTACCAATAAAATCGCCCAACAAAAAGAATCCGACAATGCAGGAAGGGGGGATTTTAGGACAGACAGCCAACAGCAACATTCATAAGGGCAGAAATTGGCTTTAAAGTCTTTACATGAGGTTTTAAAACCTCAAAAAACTCAAGTGGCCAAGCAAGCGGGCGACCATCTACCCCCCCCCCCCAAAAAAAAATATCAAGTGAGAATGTTATCCTATGTAAGAACGACAGAGCAGTAGGCAGTTAAGTTAAAGGAATACAAATATATATACAGATATACACCTGCTCGCAGCATATACTAAACACACACAAACCGCTCGCTGCAGATATACATACACACGTGTGTATCTGCTGGGAGGTGGTGTGCAAGATATAGGTCTAGAGCCGAGGTGGGCAACTATGTCGCCATTCGCGGCAAATTGGCAGCCAATGTGTGGCGAATTGTACTTTGCTAGTAATGGGAAATAGCATGCGTGAGAGGGCGGCAGCAGCGGAGCCCGATGGCAGCGCTACTGCTGAGGGGACGGGCCGCGGACGGTGGCCGGGAGGTGAGTGGAGGAGAGAGAACCAATGAGAGCACAGCGGGGGCGTAGCACACGACCCCGGCGGCGCCAGCTCCATAGACACCTTCTCCGGTGCCGTCTGGCAAGGTGAGCAACACAATGCTGGCTCAAGAGATGATCTTGATCTTGGGGGGAGGGGCGGGGGTGATGATGGGAAATTACATGATGATGAGGGGGGGTGAAATGAGATGATGGTGATGAGGGGGTGAAATGAGATGATGAGGGGGTGAAATGAGATGATGAGGGGGGGGGGGTTTTAAATTCAATGGCGCTAAGTGAGAGAGGGGTGGGGGGGGGGGTTTAACTAGTCAGCATTGTGTTTTAGATCGTCCTGATAATGCTCAGTTCTCTTACATTGGCCACAAGAGGTCTCTGTGGAGAAGAGTATTGTTGTTTAGTCTTCCTTGAGCAGAGCAATACCCGTGCATGTATCTGCAGTCGTCCACAGGTCCCCAAACTGCTCAGTACACACTATTGGTACGTTACAGCGGTTAGCCGGCATACAAGAATTCTGTTGTGTGTGTGCATGCTGTATGTGACCGCTCCATGCAGTGTGTGTGTGCGTGTTGTGTGACGGCTCCATGCAGTGTGTGGGAATGTGACGGCCCCATGCAAGGTGTGTGTGTGCGATCTGTCGGATGGATGGCTCCATGCAAGGTGTGTTCCGGCTAGAGTGACGGCTCCATGCAGTGGGTGTGTGTGGTGCTGATGTGACGATCCATTACCATGCAATGTTGGTGTGTGTGTGTGTGTGTGTGTGTGTGTGTGACAGCCACTGTGAGTCGTGTGGCGTGACACATCCATCACACACACAGCATGGAGCTGTCACGCACACGCACTCACATGGGGCTGTCACACACTGCATGCAGCTGTTACACACACATTTCATGATCGTCACATCCAGCACACACACACACTGCATGGAGCTGTCCACTCCATCATACACACACACACACAAGCATGGAGCTACAGCTCCAAGTTGTGTTGTGTGTGGTGTGTGGTGTGTGATGGACTGTGACGTCTTCAGTGTGTTGGAGGGGTGCATGCAGTGTGTGACAGCCCCATGCGTGTGCGTCAGCTACCATGTGTGTGTGTGTTGGATTTGACGGCTCCATGCTGTGTGTGTGTGTGACAGGTCCATGCAGTGTGTGTGTGTGTGTGTGTGTGTGTGCATGTGCACGTCTCCATGCCGTGTGTCTGTTGGATGTACGGCTCCCATGTATTGTGTGTGTGTAGGTGTTTGGAAATTGTGTTGGATTGACTGCCGCCATGCAATGTGTGTGTGCACGCCTAATGTGGACAGCTCCAACATGCAAGTGTGGTGTGTGTGTTGGAGTGACGCTCCTGACAGTGTGTGTGTGTTGGATGTTGACGGGCTCCATGCATGTGTGCTGGATGAGATGCGGCTCCAGCAATGTGTGTGGATCGTCCAGTGCCGTGGTGTGATGGGTGGATTATCGCTCCATTGCCGTTGTGTGTTTGATGTGACCTGCTTCAATGCAGTGTGTGGCGTAACGCTGGGACGGCGCTGTGTGGCCCGTGGATGGGACGCTCATGTCAGTGTGTGCGCACGCTGGATGTGACGGCTCCAGTGCATGTGTGCGCACGCTGGATGATGACGGCTCATGCGTGTTCACCTGTTGCGCTGCTGCAGGTGTCGCACGTGGATTGACGGCTCCAATGCGATGTGTGCGGCACGCTGGATGTGACGCCCAATGCAGTTGTGCGCACGCTGGATGTGACGGCTCCATGCAGTGGTGTGGCGAGCTGGATGTGACGGCTCCTGCGTGTGTGCGTACGCTGGATGTGCGCTCCATGCAGTGGTGTGCCACGTCTGGATGTGACGGCTCCTGCAGTGTGTGTTGAGTGGCACGCTGGACTGTGACGGCTCCATGCAGTGTGCTCTAGCTGGCACAATGCTGGATGTGACGGCTCCATGCAGTGTGTGCGCACGCGGGATTGTACGGCTCCATGCATTGGTGTTCGCTCACCGTTGGATGTGACGCTCCATGCATTGTGTGCGCGCACTGCTGGATGTGTACGGCTCCATGCAGTGTGTGTGTGCACGCTTTATGTGACGGCTCCATGCAGTGTTTGCGCACGCGGATGTGACGGCTCCATGCAGTGTGTGGCGCGCAACGCTGGATGTGACGGCTCCATGCAGTGTTGCGCGACTCTGGATTGACGGCTCATGCAGTGTGTGGCAGCAGCTGGATGTGACGGCTCCATGCAGTTGTCGCGCAACGCTGGATGTGACGCTCCATGCAGTTGTGTGCGCGCACGGCTGATGTGACGGCTCCATGCAGTGTGTGTCGACGCGCACACGCTGGATGTGACGGCTCCCTGCAGTGTGTTCGCACGCTGATGTGACGGCTCCATGCAGTGGTGTGCACGGCTGGGATTGTGACTGCTGCCAATTCGCATGGTCGTTCGCACAGCTGGATGTGACGCTCCTGGCCAGTGGTGCTGCACGCTGGATGTGACGGCTCCATGATGTGTGTGCTTGCACGCTGGAGATGTGACGTCTCATGCATTGTGTGTGTGTTGGTTGAACGGCTCCATGCATTGTGCGCGCACCTGGATGTGACGGGCTCCATGACCTTGTCGTGTCACACGCTGGATTTGACGGTCTCCGATGCAGTGTGTTGCTGCAGCTGATGTGACGGCTCCATCAGTGTGTGCGTCCACGCTGGTGTTGACGGCTCCATGCAGTGGTTGCGTGGCACTCTGATGTGGAGCTCCATGCAGTTTGTTCGCACAGCTGGATTGACGCTCCATCAGTTGTGCTCACAAGCTGATTGACGGAACCATGCAGTGTGGTGCTCCCGCTGATGTGACGGCTCCATGCCGTTGTGTGTGTTTGGATGTGACGGCTCCATGCAGGTGTGCGCGACCTGGATGTGACGGCTCCAGTGGCAGTGTGTGCGTGCAGTCGCTGGTGATTTGACGGCTCCATGCGTGTGTGCGTGCACGCTGGATGTGACGGCTCCATGCAAGTGTGTGCGTCGGCACGCTGGATTGACGGCTCCCTGGCAGTGGTGTGGCGTGCACTCTGGATGTTGACGGCTCCATGCATGTGTGCGGCACGCTGGATGTGACGGCTCCATGCAGTGTGTCAGTGCGACGCTGGATGTGACGGCTCCATCAGTGTGTGGGCGCCGCTGGATGTGAACGGCTCCATGCAGTGTGTGCGTGCACGCTGGATGTGACGGCCATGCAGTGTGTGCGCCGCTGGGGATGTGACGGGTCCATGTGGTTTGTGTGTGTGGATGTACGGGTCTCCATGCAGTGTGTGCGCACCTGATGCGCTCATGCAGTTTGTGTGCTTAGCTGGTTGGACGGCTCCATGCATTGTGTTGAGTGGATGTGACGGCTCCATGCATTGTGCGCCGCTGGATGTGACGGTCCATGCAGTGTGGCGACGCTGAGTGACGCTCCATCAGTGTCGCGCACGCTGGATTGACGGCTCCAGGCAGTGTCGCGCACGCTGGATGTGACGGCTTCCCAGGCATGTGTGCGGCACGCTGATGTGACGGCTCCATGCAGTGTGTGCGTGCAGTGGATGTGACGGCTCCATGCAGGTGTGTAGTGTGTGGTGGGTGTGGGTGTGTGTGTGTGGTGTGTGTGTGTGTGTGTGTGTTTGTGTGTGTGTGTGTGTGTGTGTGTGTGTGTGTGTGTGTGTGTGTGTTGTGACGGCTCCATGCAGAGTGTGTTTGTGTGTCTCTGTGTCTCACAGCGCCATGCTCTACATGTATATATAATGTGTGCTGTGTGACAGTTCCTGGTTGGGAAGGAGGGGGGGGAAGTGTGCGTGACGTGCCGCCGTGCGTGCTGCCCAGAAGACCTGTGACGCAGGGACGTCGCCTCTGTGACGTCACAAAGCGTGCGGCGGCGGATTTCCCGTCGTGCCTCGGGGCTCCCCGGTCGCTCTTGGTCAGGCTCCAGCGGGAGAGACGCGTCCCGGAGCCTCCAGTCCTCCCTCCCTGTGTCCAGGTCCCGCCGCCCCTGTGTACCCGTCCCGGAGCCTCCCCGGGAACATGCCGCGCCGCCCTCCGCAGCCCCGGGACGCGCAGTGACTTGCAGCCGACGCTCCCCGTGCAGAGGCAATGACAGCGGCTCCGGCAACCCCGCAGCAGATCAGGGAGCGGCTGCTAAAGGCCACTGATCCGCAGAGCAATGTGAGTGGCACCGGGGGGAGAGGAACAGGAGGGGGGGCCCGATGGGGGGGGATCAGCAGAGCAATGTGAGTGACACCGGGGGGAGGACCAGAGGGTGGAGGAGGGGTAACTACGAGAGAGGCCGGGGAGAAGGACCGAGGGGGTAATCTGCAGAGTAGTGAGAGCAACAGGGAGAAGAGCCAGGGAGGGGACACACACAAAGATAGTGATATTGGGGAGAGAGGATCCGCAGAGTAATGTGAGGGACACCCAGTATAATAAGTGACTGGGGGGGAAGAGAGAGCCCTTCAGAGCAGTTAGTCATAGGAGGGGGCAAAGAGACCTGTGGAGATTGGTCTTGGGGGGGTGTTGGTGGGGGGGGGGTGGGGGGAGAGAATAATAAAGTGATTCCTTTGGGGGAGAGTAGGTATTGTATTGCAAGCCTGAGGAGATGTGTTGGGAACTAGAGAAAACTTCTATTAGCAGGGACACAGTGGGGGAGGGGGTGTCCGTGAGAGGCAAGTGACAAGGGGGAGGGTAATAGAGATAAGGATGTCTGGAACGAATATTGTGGGGGGTTTGGGTGTGGGGGTAAGAGAGAGAACTGGGAGGACGGGTTCTGGTTAACCGTGTTGGACGATAAGACATAGACCGGGGAGGGAGGGGCAATAATGGGACAGGTGCTGGGTGGTAGGGTGTAATAATAGGGGAAGGGAGTTGGTGAGTAGGGATAACCAGGCTGATATAGGTTTAACCTGACGGTGCCAGAGGGGTAAATAAGAGTGACCGGCCTCGGTGAGGGTGTAGGTCTGAGGTTACCCGCCCTGTCACCCGACTTCCCCCCCCCCCCCCCTCTCTGCTCTCCGGTATCCCCTCCCACTCCTCTCGGCTGCCGTTAAGGACTCGCTACGCGAGGCCGAGGATGAGGCCTACCTGTGGCTCGAGCGCTGCGTGCTGTCATGGGAGGAGGAGGCCGCCGGACCTACATACCACCTCTGCCAGCCTCCTTGGAGATCGCCTGGTGGAGCAAACCGGCTGGTGAGGGGATCACGGGTGGCTCGATATGGGGCCTGTTTGTGTTATCTCTACTCAATGGCTGTGTGTGGTGTGTGTGTATGTTGTGTATTCTATCCTCTCATATTATCTGATATGTGTGTAGTCCTGTCTCTCTTCTCTCCATCTCCTCTCTCTTCAATCTTTCTCCTCTCTCCCCCCACTCGTCCCTCATGCCTCGGGTCCTCACAACGCAGTCGTGCGTGTGTGTGTTTGTGTGTGTGTCTCGTACTCTCTCTCTCTCCTCTCTCTCGATCTCCATCTCTATCTCATCTCTCCTCTCTGTCTGCCTCCTCCCTCCCCGTTCTCCTCCTCATAACTCTCAATCTCTCCTCTCTCAGTCTCAACTGCTCTCTCTCTCTCTCTACTCTGGCCATCCTCCTCGGTCTCCGCATTGTGTGTGTGTCGCCCTGTCTATCTCTCATATAATCCCTCTATAGGGAGGTCGTGTGTATCTCTAGCGAATTACTTACCGTTAGTTGTTGTGGTTGTATGTGTATGTATATATAATATGTGTGTGTGTGTGTGTATATATCTATATCTCTGACTAGGTATAGTGTGTGTCTCTCTCTAATGACTAGGTATACATAGTGTATATATCTCTATCTAATGACTAGGTATAGTGTGTGTGTCTCTAGTCTCTAATGACTAGGTATAGATCGTGTGTGTCTCTCCATCTACAGTTAGGGGTGTGTGTGTGTTATCTTTGTGTCTGTCACACACCTCCCTGCAGATATATTTGTTGTATGTATATCTACAGGGAGGTGTTTTATATATTTATCTCTATCCCTGCCTGCAGATATACACGTGTGTGTGTGAATATATATGTATATCTCTCATGTCTAGATATAGATATCCATCTACAGGGAGGTCTGTGTGTGATTTCTATATATCAACTCACTAGACCGCAGAGGTGGGCAACCTCTTTTTCACATGTAGCCACAGGTGTGCGATTAAGTTGAAAATCGCCAACACCATGTGAAAATTGAGAAATTATGTTGCACATTCGTTATCACCTAAACCCACCCTCCCTCCATCATCAATGTCATTTCACCCCCCTCAATCATCATCTCATTTCATTTCCACACCCCCGCTCATCATCTCATTTCACCCTCACCCCAATCATCCTCTTTCATTTCCACCACTCCTCATCACATCATCATCCAAATGCATTCACCCCCCCCTCATCATCATCAATCATTCGCATTCAACCCCGCCCTCATCAAATCATCATCATCTCATTTCATCCAACCCCCCCCATCAGTCATCATCTCATTTCCATCACAAACCCCCCCCCCCTCATCATCATCTCATTTCAACCAACCCCCCCCTCATCATCTCATTTCACATCAACCCCCCCCCCTCATCATCATCTCGTTCCATTGCACCCCCCCTCATCATCATCATCCTTTCACCCCCCCCATCATCATCATCTCATTTTCACCCCCCCCGCCATCATCTCTCAGTTTCATTCACACCCCCCCTCATCACATCTCATTTCACCCCCCTCATCATCATCACTCATTAACCCCCCACCCCCCCCCTCATCATCACCTCATTTCACCCCCCCTCATCATCATCTCATTTCACCCCCCCCCCTCATCATCATCTCATGTCACCCCCCTCATGATCTCTCATTTCAACCCCCCCCTCATCATCATCTCATTTTCCCCCCCCTCATCATCATCTCATTTTCCCCCCTCATCATCATCATCTCATTTCAACCCCCCCTCTCATCATCTCTCTTTCATAACCCCCCCCCCATCATCATCATCTATTTCACCTTCAACCCTCACCCCCCCCCCCATCATCAAGCATCTCCGTTTCACCCCCCCCCCCGCCATCAATCATCTCTCATTTCACCCCCCTCACATCATCATCATCTCATTTCATCACCCCCCCCTCATCATTCTCTTTCACATTCACCCCCCCCTCATCATACTCATTTCACCCCCCCGCATCATCTCATTGCAACCCCCCCCCTCATCATCTCATTTCACCCCCCTCCTCATCATATCTCATTTCACCCCCCCCCTCAGATCATACATCCATTTCACACCCCCCAGCATCATCATCATCTCATTTCACCCCCCCCTCATCTCATCATCTCATTCAACAAATCAATTCATCCACCCCCCCCTGCATCATCATCTCCTTTCACCCCCCCTCATCATCATCATCGCATGTCATCCCACCCCCTCATCATCTCATTTCACCCCCCCCCCATCATCATCGCATTTCATCAACCACCCCCTCATCATCTCATATTCAACCCCTCATCACCATCATCTCATTCTCACCAATTCCCACCCCCCTCATCTCATGTAATTTCCCATCATCACCCCCGCCCCTCCCCCCAAGATCCATCATCTCTTGAGCAGCATTGTGTGTGCTCACCTTGCCAGACGGCAAACCGGAGAAGGTGTCTATGAGCTGGCGGCCGCCGGGGTCGGGTGGCTACGCCCCCGCTGTGCTCCTCATTTTGTTTCTCTCTCCTCCACTCACCATCGCCGGCCCCTCCGCGCCCGTCCCCTCACGCAGTAGCGCTGCCATCGGGCTCCTCTTCTGTCCGCCGCTGCTCACGCATGCTATTTCCCATTATACTAGCAAAGTACAATTCGCCAACATTGGCTGGCCATTTGGCCGCGAATATGCGACCGATAGTTTTTGCCCACCGGTCGCTCTAGACTATATCTTGCCCACACCACCGCTCCCAGCAGATTCCACACGGTGTATGGTATATCTGCAAGCTAGCAGGTTGGTGGTGTTTAGTAAGGCTAGCGGCATTGTGTATATCTGTATAACTATATTTGTATTCCTTTAACTAACTGCCTCTGTTCTCTGTCGTTCTTCATGTATAACATTCTCACTTGATATTTTTTTTTGGGGGGGGTGTGTAATGTTCGCCGCCGCTTGCTTTGGCCCACCTTGAATTTTTTTGAGTTTTAAAACCTCATGTAAAAGACTTTAAAAGCCAATTTTCTGCCCTATGAATGTTGCGGTGGCTGTCTGTTCTAAAATCCGCAAAATCCCCCCTTCCTCTGCATGGTCGGATTCTTTTTGTTGGGCGAATTTATTGGTAGTCTTTTGACTTTTAGTGTCTAAGGAGCGCCTTTCAATGGCTTTTTTTTTTTATAATATCTTTGATTGTCCTTTGTTTCTGATTTGGGGATTGAAAGAATCCCCTTTTTCCTGTCCCCTAGGCAATGCATCCCTCCCCTTCGTTGGCAGTTTTATGGGTCGTCAAACTCAGACATCTAACTGTGCTTTGCAGATTCCAACAGTGGTATCAGTTAAGAAAATAGTATTATCCACACTGATGTTGTTTTCAAAACTTTCACACTCCGTGCCACCCCTGATGCTTAACCTATTACTTTATGTGCCAGCCCCATAAACTTACATCCATGTTTTACTTGTATAGATAGAACTTTAAGTAGGTTTGAATTTTCTTATTCTCTGGCTTCTGCAGATATCCGCTGCAACTTTAGTGGGTTTGATCACTTTTAATATGGCAGATCTTGTAAAACGCATTGCTGGAAAGACAATTAAAAATTTGTTAATATATTACAAGCTAAGAAATTACCGTGGCCGTTTGCTGCCTCGGGAATTCTTAAAACCCATCTCTCCCCCTTCTCTCTCTCCCCCCCCCATTCCTCTCCCCCCCCCCCCCACATTCCTCTCCCACCCCCCCCCCCATTCTCTCTCCCCCCCCTCCCCCCCCACCCCCTCCCCCCCACATTCCTCTCTCCCCCCCCCCACATTCTCTCCCTCCCCCCCCCCCCCACAGTCTCTCCTCTACCCCCCAACGTCCTCTCCCTCTTAACCACCCACGGTCTCTCCCTCTTACCCCCCACGGCTCTTCCCTCTTAATACCCCCACGGGTCTCTCCCTCTTAGCCCCCACGTCTCTCCCTCTACCCCCCACGGTCCTCCTCCCTCTTACCCACACGGTCCTCCCTCTACCCCCCACGGTCTCTCCCTCTTACCCCCCACGGTCCTCATCCCTCTTACCCCCACGGTCCTCCTCTTACCAACCCCCACGGTCTCTCCTCTTACCCCCCCCACGGCCTCGCCCTCTTAACCTACCCCCACCGGTCCTCTCCCTCTTACCACCCCCCACGGTCTCCTCCCCTCTTCCAACCCCCCACGGTCTCTCCCTCTTACCACCCCCCACGGTCTCTCCCCTTGACCCCCCCCCACGGTCTCTCCCTCTTACCACCCCCCCACTGTCTCTCCCTCTTAACCCCCACCCCACCCCCACGGTCTCTCCCTCTACCCCCCCCCACGGTTCTCTCCCCTCTTACCCCCCCCCCCGCCTTCGCTCCCTCTACTTACCGCCCCCCCCTGCCTTTCTCCCCTCTTACCCCCTCCCCCGCTTCTCTCCTCTTACCCCCCCCCCCCCGCGTTCTCCTCCTCTTACTCCCCGCCCCCGCGTTCTTTCCCTCTTCCCCCCCCCCGCGTTCTTTCCCTCTTACCCCCCCCCGCCGCGTCTCTTCCCCTCTGTACCACCCCCACCCCACGCATTTCTCTCGCCTCTTACCCCCACCCCCCACTCGTCCTCCCTCCCTCTTACCCCCGCGTTCTCTCCCTCTTACCCCCCCCGCGTTCTCTCCCTCTTACCCCCCCCCGCGTTCTCTCCCTCTTACCCCCCCGCGTTCTCTCCCTCTTACCCCCCCCCCGCGTTCTCCTCCCCCCCCCCCCCCCCATCTGCCAAAGAGTGTTAAACAGCAATATGGTCTCTATGGCTTCTTTTCAGACCTCTTACTGCTCTGGAGTGGCCAGGATAAAATTCAGAGGACTACACAAGTTTTACAGTAAAAAAGATGTAACCATCAAGCCACTCTTATATTAAGTACCCTCTCTGCTCTGTGTCTGTTGACAATTACAGAACAGTTTACTATTTCATGACCCAGATGATTACCCACGTCGCTGCTAAAGGGGTAGCCTAGCCCTTCAAGCAGCAAAGGGGCAAATAGAATTGTGTACGGCTCCTTATTATAAATGTTTAGCAGTTTGAACTGAGAGAAGAGCGAGATGTGCAGAGTGCCTCTGCCTGAACCAGAGCCATATTAAACCTTTTATATGGCAGGATGCACGTCTAACACAACCTTTTAACCCAGACACAAGTTAGGTGCTTTACGCAAGAGAAGCTCCTCCACCCGCAGTGTAATGGAACATGTTCTATCACACCTCCCCTTTAAAAAGGGACCACAAAAAATGATGGGACAAAAGGGAGGGGGGGGGGGGGTCTCTGTCCTGGCAATCTGGTTGGTTACATGGAGAGGGAAAAAAAAAAGCTTGGTAAGGAGTAGCTTGTAGTTAGAAATAGTCCCACTCAGCTCACAAACATGTTTAAGCACCCTTTTAATAACATTGGCATCCTTAAATGTAATCATCCTTACAGCGGAAAAACACACTTTTTCACATTGCTTTAAAAAAAAAAAATGAACTTTTCCCTTTTACTGCTTGTTGATCAACTAGTTGCCCTGACTTGAACCATAATGCGACATGCCCCTCCTCCTTGTCGGGATAAGAGGTGGACACAGGGAAGGGGAGGTCATGACCTACTCGCACACAAAAAACAGAAGCATTTAAAAGTTACATAATATATTTACCATGAAAAGAACTCAACATTAAATATATATATATTTTTTTAATGCTTCTCTAATTAAAAAAAAAAAATATTACCAACACTTCACCCTTTAAACTAGTTTGCTTTGGTGACAGGAGCCTTCTTATACTCCAACATGCTATTTGTCATTTAGGAGCGCTCCCGTAAACTACTGGCAAAGGCTCAGTCGAGTCTTATTAACCCTTGTCCTGCTGATGAGGTCTGCAGTAAACTGCTATCCCCTTCATCCAGCAGCGACAGATGTCACTTATATACAAGGAAATAGAAAAACGGTATCTACAAGTTCATTGGACATGGTAAGTAAACAGATAATCTGTCCGGAAACGGGGAGGGAAGGGGAAGAGGGGTTAGGATGCTTCTGGGGGGTGGAATCGAAGTCCCATTTCCGTTTCGTTGGTGAAATCCGTTAAAAAAATTAAAAAAAAAAAAAAAAAAAACAACATGCTCACGATCCAAATAACCTATGGATGAGAAAGAAAAAAGGGTTGCTAGTGAAAGAGATATATATATATATACATATATATTGTTTTGTTTGTTTTTTTAACACAAAGTAAAAAGAAAATGTGTTTTGGGTTCAAAAACAAATAAAGATGGTAATATAATTTTAAGGGTAAGAGAAGCATCTCATCAATTCAAATTTAACAAAGAGTGAACTTGGACATTTTTTTTTTTTTAAACCGAATCTGCTATGTAACTATTGTGACAAAACGGCTTCCTCAGGGATCTCCGCCATCTGTCCAGGCTCGGTAGAACATTGTCTTTTATGGTGAGTAGATAGATGAGACATACCACAATCTTGGCTTTACCAGACTTATGTGGGAATCCTCAGAGAGGTTGAGCGGAGCACAGCAAGGTAGATGCAGGGGCTAGACACCAACGTGAATAAAAGTCCTTTATTCCATGATCGACATCATGGTAGCGGATAAGTAAAACTCTCTTACGCGTTTCAGGCTTCTGCCCTTTATCAAAGAGAACAATTGTGCTCCGCTCAACCTCTCTGAGGATTCCCACATACGTTCATTATTAGCGTGAGGCACGCCGAAGGAACAGCCCATACTTCTCAACCGTGAGTACCCCAGCCCGCTCACCTGCGGTCTGGGGCTTATTTTTCTTGTACCCACATGCTTCCTAGGGGGACAATATACTGTTCTTAGGTGGTCAGATATTTGTCACTGACCTTACCCATAGATACAGGTCCCGCCCGCAAAGGAAGGGGTTACTTATATGGATTACACGGTACACATGTTATAGAAGACGTTTTTTTCCTGGCTGATATAATACAAATGATATATGATATATTATTTACATCTACCTTTACAAGGAACACCATATAGCTGAGTACGGTACTCGGGAGTTTCATCTCCTATCTATCATTTACCAGACTTATGCCTGCTTTATTTAGTCCCAGGCACTGGGACTGCAACACTTCAAAGAAAAGTACAAAAACTAAATCCCTGCTCAACTGAGTAATAACTAAACAGAAGGGTTTCCCTTGCTACTGTTGGGCGGTTTTCCCGCTTTCACACCAGATAAAGTAAGACTCTAAAATAACATATAAGGACGAGTTACCCTTCAGGGGGAAAGATTCTCCCCTTTCTGTTTGCTGACAGCAGTCCAGCCTCCAGGCTCATGGAGAAAGAGAAAGCAGGAAACCAGCTTTAAATACCTGCTTTCCCACTTAGCAGGGCATGTGAAAGAAACCAGGGCAGCAGCCCATCTCTGGTCTGGATTCATCATCCATCAGTTCCAGCACCTGTGAAACTGTGGGATGGAGCACATCCCTTCTGTGGCTTCACTTTCCAGCCTAAACAGGATAGAAGCTGTCCTGTATCCTGGGAGCCCTATACATCGCATTTATTACAACTCCCTGGTTTCTGTTACACTATATAAAGATCAATATATTTTGTAGGAGTTGGGTAATATCACGGTCTAATAGAAATACTGCGGTAATAAAAGATCCTACTTATTGATGTATGTTTATTATCGCGGTATTGTCATTTGGACGTGAGCGACTCCTACAGCTTTCTCCCAGATATTCCCCCTTACTCCACCCCTCCTCCCCCAGGGGACTACTTTTTATATTCTGTTTGCACTCCACCTAGTAACCCCAGCCCCATCTCATATTCAGAGATTGTTTTATTCATTCATTATCTCTCCTAAGAAAAGATATTTACCATAATAAATATCAATATTTCATGACATTACTTAATAATGGTTTTTTTCTCCATTGCCAACCCTATATTCTTGTTAAAAAAAACAAACAACAAAAAAAACATGTAAATGAATAAGAAAAGACCTCGTGCATACAAAAATGTTACTTACACAATCATACAAAACATCATGAAAATGTTCCACAAAGCGATGAAAATTCGGAAGTATCGGAGGCTGAGAAGGAACTCACGGATATTATCACCTGGGGAAGGAAAACAAAGTCGTCACTTATCTCTGACATCATGCACTGCGTGGCCAAAATGTCTCGCAAGGCTGTGTCCCCCTGCGTATCCAGTTCCGTTCGTAAAGGTTGACACTTATTTTGCATCTACGCGTTTTGGTCTCGCTCACATAGGCTAAAGGAATAACTTGGTGGTAATGCCTTTGATGTGGGTGAACCCAGTGTTGGCTCCTTGTCACAATCTTCCTGTGCGTCAGACAGCAAATTTAGATTGTAAGCTCTTCAGCACAGGGACTCACTGTGCCTGCAAAATTCTATGTACAGTGCGGCATACACTGCAATATAAGAAAACATTATTTCTCCAACTTCCTGTGCACACTGATCTCTGGTTTCAACTGCATCCAGAGTCTGTCAACATAAATGTATGGGGTCCAGGTATTCAGACAGGTGTTGCAAACCATCTGGCAACAAGGGGTTAAGTCAGGGGTTCTCCAGTCAAGACCCCCCCCTCACAGGTCAGGTTTGAATGATATCCCAGCTTCAGTACAGGTGGCTCAGTCATCCTGAAGTAGGGTTATCCTTAAAACCTGTTCTGTTGGTGGCCCTTGAGGACTGGAGTTGAGTACCCCTGTGTTAAATAGCTGTAGTTATTAACACACACACACAGTGTCAACATTCAGCACTACAGAAAAAGACAAAAGCGCTGTAATAATAAACTGCCAGGGAGTGTATCCTCTTTCAGATGAGCAGAGAAGGAATATTGCAACAAGAGGATTATGTTAGTTAAGTCTTCTGCAAACTCATCTTATCCATCACACGTCATCTTAACACTGAACTTAACACAGAAAGGCTGTCCCCTCTCATACACGCACAACACCATGATGGCATTAATGTCACTGAAGAATTATTGATGCCAAATAAATTTCTTAACGATAATTGAAAAAAATAAATTACAAAAAAAAAAAGGAAGAAGGACTGTGCACCAACTATAATTATTTTACATATAAGCCAAAAGTAAACATTCTTACAGACCTTAAAGAAAGGTATTGTTTGCTATATTTGCATATTTTAAAAAAAATCATAACTGATGTATAACGGCAGAGTTTGAATCAGGGGAGCCCGGCTCAAATCCCGGTGTCGGCTCCTTGTGACCTTGGGCAAATCACTTTTTCTCCCTGTGCCTCAGGCACAACTTAGATTGTAAGCTCTACAGGGCAGGGACTGTGTCTGTAACAATCCTATGTGCTGCGTACCGGGCACTATACTGCAATTGTGAAGCGTTTTGAGTCCCATAGTGAAAAAAGAGCTATATGAAATAAAGTTATTAAGTTATTATTATATTCTGAGATTTTGTTTAGTTCTGTGTAAGAGCATGCTTTTTATCATTCAATGAATAGCGTGCTAGTCATGTTTACATGTCCCCAAAGAACATACTGTCCACGGATACTAGTCAGGGTTACAAAACCTCTTCATTCACCTAATCAATAGGTTAAAGAAGCAATCCCACCAGAAGCCTATATGTTTTTCTCATATAAATGTTAGTATCTTGGCCCCTGAGCACATCCTATTTTTGAGAGTTAAAGCTGCAGTTCAAGCTGCCATTTAAAATAATAATAATAATAATAATAATATATATTTTTTTTTTCTCCATTCAATATGTGCATCAATACAATCTGCACACTGACAAGTGATTCGCTAAGCTGCAGATCGATCCGTTCTCCTGTAATCGATCGCTTGCTCCGAGTTATTTAAATCAGTACTTGCACAGCATTCTGGGCAATGTAGTTCCTGGAATATGATTGACTGGGCAGTTACTAGATACACTTGGTTCACTGCTAGAGAGAGGGTGGGGCTCAAGAGCCAGAGCCTATCAGAAGGGGGAAGGGGGCTGTCACTTTGTTAATGTTTCTAATGTAGGAAGCGTTTCCAATGTTTTAAAACTTTTTTTTTTTTTTTTTTTTTAAATGCTACAAGTATTTTCTCCTAGTACAGAACTGATTTATTAAAAAAAAATAACACATGTAGGATATTGCTTGAACTGCTACTTTAAAAAATAAAAATGTTCTGAATCTCTAGCATCTGAAGCGACCATGGTAATATTACAGTGGGCTCTTGGGAGAGCTCCATTTTAACCTTCAACACAAAAGACAAGAAAGCCCCAATGCTGCATCCAGTATGACAGATTATTTAGTTCAGTACTGTTTATTCTTCTCAGAAGTATGGGTCATTTCATCAAACACGTTCACCAAAACATTTTAAGCCCGCAACCACGTGAAGGCAAACCCTCGGCACATGTTATACTGTAGGTACCGCGCACATGCCACACACCCGTGCTGTAGTGATTCGTTTCCGCTTCTCTGTGCAGTGGAAGAAATACAATAGACAGTATAACATTGGTAGGGTAGGTACCCGCTGAGGGTTTACATCGATGCGGTTGCAGGCTTGATATGTTTCGGCCAAAGTATTCAACTAAATGACTCATACTTATGAGAAGAACAAATAGAAAGTAATTAACTAAATAATCATACGGGATTTAGCATTGCAGCTCGTCGTATACATTAGGTCACTATTCCAGTAGTACTCAAACATGTTCTAGAATATAGTTATTATATATAATATATATATATATATATATATATTAAATAAATGTTAAACAACACTGTTTTGCTCCATGGGCATGTCTTAGGGCAGGTGTCTGCACAACTATATATAGAGCCTATAAATACTCTGAGTATGAATAGTAAAGGTTGAAATACAAAACTGGATGTCATCCTGAGTGTTGAGGCGGTCTGCAACTCCGGTGTGAGCGAGAGAGAGAATAGATGATGAGAGAGATGAGATATTGATTATATGAGAGAATAGACTAGAGTATATATATAGATTCTAGTATTAGCTATAGATCTAGACGACACCATCACACATATACACACACCACACAGTGGTGAACAAATCCAACAAAAATATACTCGCACCTAGTTACCAACGTGTTGGCTGCTTGGGCCAATATTTCGGGTGGGGTTAAATCCACTCGCGGGGAGAGCAAATGTATCTAGGTTTGGTCAAACACTATAATATAATATATATAATATATCTATAATATAATATCAGCCCCGTTACAACAGATTCGGTTTACAACACGATCCGTTACAACACGATCCGTTACAACACGATCCGTTACAACACGATCCGTTACAACACGATCCGTTACAACACGAATCCGCTTATAACGCGATGCAAGTGTGGCTCCCAATTTTTGTACTTATGAATACTTTACAACACGATTATTGGTATCTTAAATATTTTATTGTACAATGCATACAATTGTACATTATTTCTAACGCGATCTGCTTATAACGCGATGTGGTTCCTTGGATCAAGAACAGCGTTATAAAGGGGGGGTGTATGTATGTATGTATGTATGTATGTATGTATGTATGTATGTATGTATGTATGTATGTATATATGTATATATATATATATATATATATATATATATACATACACACACACAGTCTGCTGCTTTAAACATTGCTATTATACTTGGATGTTTACATTATGATGTTTTTATCTCGCCATCTATCAGCTCCCATTATACTGCACTGTAAAATGCATTGCGCCGCGTAAACAAAACCATCATTAAATGTCCCGTTTGTCCGATCTGTAGTGGCGTTACCTGTTGTAGGCTCTGCAGATTCATCCCCAAACCCCTGCAAGTCTTTTTTCTTTCTGTAGAAATAAAAATAAGAATGTTATGGACGCAGAATGTGAAAGTAGAGGTGTCCACTCTACGAGCCACAGGTCAATGCAGACGCTCAGGGCAGCGAGCAAAGGGAGGCTGGGATAACAGGTTTAAGAGGACAGCAGGGAGGGGAGTGAGGTAATGAGAGTGGAAACTTACAGTTTGAAGTTTAACACGGCTCCTGCATTCATCAGCAATGTCCTAAAATAGGGTGAAAGAAGTTTAAAAACGTGCCTCACATTTTAAGAAGTGCAAGTGCCAGATTCTTAATATATTTAACAGAATGTACACCAGTGGAGTACACCCCCCCACGATTCTCTACCCTTTTGTGTGCCAGTCTGCCTGGTCCCTTTTGGGAAATCAATATGGGCTGCCGTCCAAGCCTCACTCCCACGGGCCAATAGGAAGCTGCAATGCCATCAAAGTGGCATTGTAGCTTTCTATTGGGCGACCCCAGTAAACAGCTTTGATTTTATGTTCATTAAAAAAATAAAAACCGAGGGGTCAACAGAGCTAAGAAATACACAGTTTGGCTCATAGAAATGCCCCAGTTTAATTATGCAAAACAAGTGATCAGGCTTTTGCCACTCATCAAAGCCCCAGGTAAAGTGTTAGCCGAGCTTGGTTCCTTTTTTTGTGTGCAATTTAATGCTATGATTATTAGTCAAACAGATGAACAGAAGCAGCTGATCTGCTGGAAATCAGTGTTCAGGGAGGGGAGGGGAGGCAACTTTCCTTTATCACAAGATACAAATAAGTAAAACAGTCACTTTAATGAAATCTTTCTAAAAGGAGCTGATTACACAGAGTTGTTAACATATGTTTTGATACACTTGGTTTAACTTCCATTTTATCCCTTTTGCTGCCAGTGGGGCTTACAATGCATTGCAGCTCCCTCTGGCAGCAAAAGGGTTACGTTTGCCCTGGGAGATAAAGACCCACCAGATACCACAAATACAGACACAGCACAGTGATAAGCTAACAAACACTAAAGCGGTCACTCACAATGTCACTTGTCCCACAATATTTTTAAGAAACCACAATGCCAAACATTAACATGCTCACACAACAACCCACAATTTAACACCCGCACAAAACACAGCACAGAGACGCACAAAATATGATTCATGTATCTTACACACAATATGATACACAAGAAAGGTGTCAGACACTCGCTGATACACAGCACCACAATTTGTAATGCAAAAATAATGGCGCACACAGATTCACAACGTAATACCTAATGTGATTCATGGAACAGATACACTATGACAGGGAGTGTTACATAATAGTGTCACGTACAAAATAAAACACGACTGAGCCACGCACACATGATAAAACACTGTAACAATATAACACGCAAGTGTCACTCGCATACAATACACAGAACCATAATGTAATACACCAGTGTCACACACACAATGTATGTCTTTATTTATATAGCACCATTAATGTACATAGCGCTTCAGAGCAGTAATACACGTGACAATCATATAAATAACACATAACTACATATCATAATCAGACCCACAACAAACACAGAACAATGCCACAGACAGAATGTAATACAGACTCTCACTATGATACACGACCTCACAAACAAAATAACATCACAGTGAGTATAATTGCAGGGGTCACACACACAGTATGATACACAAGACAGCATAACACACTAGGCTACAGACACAAATGATGACATCACACACTGTTCCTGACACTGATGACGTAGAGCCGCCGCTCACCCGAACAGCAGCAGATCCCCGATCATCCTGCAGCCCCAGCCACCTCACCGTGCACGCGATCACTTCCGGCTTCCTGTCAACAACAGCAAGGCCAGCCCAGCCTCAGCGCGAGCAGCCACTCACAGCCACTCCAGAGGCTCACGTGACGGTCATGCCGAGCGAAGAGCAGGTCCCATGTCAGGGGAGGGGCTCTGTGCCATGTCATTGGAGGGGAAGGGTTTATGAAGTCAGAATGCAGGGACGTCAGAGACAGATGACTACTAATGGGATATGAATGTGTCTTTCATGAGTGCCACCGTCCTATAATGAGTGGGTGAGACAGCTCTAGTGAGTGTGAGATTGTCCTACAATGAGAATTAATGCAAGTGAGTAAGACTCCCATAAGGAGTGTGTCCTCTAAGTGAGACTGAGCTCCAGAAACATTGACCTTTAATGAATGAGACAGCGCAAGTGAGTGAGACTGTCCTATAAGTGAGAGTGCCCTCCTATGAGTGAAACTAAGCTCCAGTGAGTGCAATGGAGAGTGAGTGCCCTCTGCGCGATACCTGATGCAAGTGATTACAACTGAGATTTAATGAGCAAGACTGTAGTCTAATGAGTGAGCCTGTTTTCTTATGAGAGCCTTCCCTTTAATGAGTGAGACTGCTCTTCAATAAGAGACAGCTATCAGATGAGTAAGACTGCCTTCCAATTTGCTATACTCACCGAGCGAACCTGACTTCAGATTACTGAGACTGCCAATGAGTGAGACTGGCTGACCAAGGCAGCTTTCCAAACCATGCCAGCCATGTACATTACATATCACTAGGGGTTTGTCTGAGTTCCTGGATCAGAATCAAAAGCTAAATGGTGCATTCTAATATTTTTTTTAAAAGAAAGAAATGAAACTTGAATAGAACAATAACGTGAACATTCAAAAGAAACGAAAGAGCAATACAAGTCACCACATGGACATGGACCCGGCCCCTCTGTAAGAAAGTCAAAGAAGGGTGGGTCGCCGTGCTGGTCCTTTCTTCCATGTAGTAACAAAGGAGGGAGATGGAGTAGGGGGTATGAAACCTTTTATTGGACCAACAAGTAGTTGGAATGTTACAAGCTTTCAAACATCTCTTGGTTCTCCATCAGATATGGTAGAAATACGGAAACAGAGAATATTATATACAGTACAGACTTGTATAAGGGAGATGTGGTTGCAATGGATGATGAGTGAAAGCAGGATACTAAGATAAGGTTGGAACTTGTATTGTATTGTATTGTATGTCTTTATTTATATAGCGCCATTAATGTACATAGCGCTTCACAGCAGTAATACACGTGGTAATCAAATAAATAACAGATAATATAAATAACAGATCATGGGAATAAGTGCTTTAGACATTAAGGAAGAGGAGTCCCTGCTCCGAGGAGCTTACAGTCTAATTGGTAGGTAGGCGAACGTACAGAGACAGTAGGAGGGAGTTCTGGTAAGTGCATCTGCAGGGGGCCAAGCTTTATGTATCATGTGTTGTAGGCTAGAGTTTCTATATTTCTGTCACACCTGACGAAGGACCATGAGAGGTTTGAAAACGTGTAACATACCCACTACAGGGTTGTCCAATAAAAGGTATAATACCACCCTCTCTCTCTCCCTCCTTTGTTATTTTACTAGATGTCAAAAATGATTGCCTCAAGAGGGCAGCATCTTGCTAAACTTATGGTCATCATCTATCTTCCAATGTACATGTAATTCACGTGTTTGTCCACCACGCTCTCTCCAATACACCTGTAATGGTGTTTTCCCCACCCGGTGGGAGATTTGACCATTACTAAACGTGTGGTGCATGACACCTGCTGGTAACAGGAGGGCTGAGCTTTCCGCCGATGGTAGTGGGGAAACAGGATCAGGTTTCTGGGGTACATTACCCACATGGTTCTCTAGCAGTGCAGCGCCTCCATCTGCCGCATGCTCCAAGATGAATGGAGGCGATCTCCCACGGTAGAATTATTCCCTCTCCTCCCAGTAAGATCACATACCAGGCAGGAGGTATATGCAAACAGGAACGGTCTTTATTGATACCACACAAAACAGCAGTGGTCTGCCCAATCACAGCTTCTCAGGATCAGCTATCCACTGGATGATGGTCCCTAGGCAACCACTACAGGTCAGGGCCCCTGCAGCTGTCTTAGCTCTTCCCAACTCCCCTATCAGAAGTCAGGGTATAGGTTCACACTCACTCTCCCCCAAGGGGAAGAGGAACAGGGAACGCCACAATCTCAGGCTCCCTGTGTGCGACCTTGCCTCTCAGTGAGGAGAGGCACACTGCTGAATTTGGGGCGATACTGCCTTTAAGTACAGCCAGGAGGAGGGCACCAGGTCTGTCCCTTGATTGGACATGCTCAGGCCTGAGGTCACCACATCCCACTGTAACTCAAAATGCAACACCATGGAGTGGAGAAACTCCATCTTAACTGCTGGCAAGGCTTGTTCTTACCAGGGCTTACTGCCAGTACAAGGGCAGGCTAGTAGCCACAGGTGCCATGGCTACACACCCTTTCTGCTCCCCGCACATGTTATACTTATACAGAAAGATCTTCACGTGGGACTTCCAGGATTAATGTTGGATTTTGACATTTCCAAAATGTAGACAAGGAAATGTCGCCGCAAACTGGTCTAGTCTCTGCTCACCCACCCCCGAGCTCTGCTTGTTCCGTTAACACCCGCTGGAAGTCTAATAAATCCCTTTAAAAAATGCAATTGAAAATAGGTATTTTATTCACTATTCATAATGACATATGTCCACTGAGTTTAACCTGTGTTACATTCTAACTGGGTGAGATTCAGTCTGTGCTTCAGGGCTCTTTAACCTGGCAAGCCCACAGGTCAAATGCAGACTACTGCTAATTTCATACTCGTTGCTTAGGCAGATAACTAGCTACGTGCAGTTTTTCACGCTGAACCCCACTTATTTATTTATAAAATGTTGTACCAGGAAGTAATACATTGAGAGTTACCTTTCGTTTTCAAGTACAAGTAGTCCTCGTTTTCCGACGTTTCGCTTTCCGTCGGATGCGTTTTCCGACAGCGCATAATGCAGTAGCAAAACTCACTATCCGCCGCGCTTTTCGCGCATCTGACGGAAACCGCCGCCAGTTAACATGGGTCCCTGCTTTCCGACTGTCCCGCATCCAACGCGGGTTTGCGGGACGCATTGTGTCGGAAAAGCGAGGACTCGCTGTATGTCGTGGGCATAGAGTTATGATGACAAACACATGGTTACAAATACATTGTTACATTAAGTGAACAGGGTTATACATTATGTATAAAGACATTGCATGCACAGTTTAACATATTTTATCTTTTAGGCGAATGATTACATTACAGACTAGATTAAGTTAAGCTAATGTAAACATGGTTCAGGTGTTATTAATGCTTGCAAAATATTGAAATGTAGTCTTTAAATGCATCTAAAATGACATTGAATAAGCGTGTGTCCCTTCCACTGTGCTCCAAATGTTTTCTGATCTGCCCCCTTTGGAGAACTAGTTAAAGATCCTTTGAAGTTCCGTTGAAAAAAAAATCCATGAGAAACATTTGCCATTTATGTCAGGGTGGAAAATAAATCCTTACTGACCCTTAGTAATATTTTTCCATGAATCGATGCTCTTCCTGTGTTATAACTTATTCTGCATATTCCAGCATACCTTTCCGTTTAAAAAAAAAAAAGTCTATCTCCTGTATCTGCCATCACAGTCTCAATGGGTACTAAATGTCAGTGCTCATACTGTACAAACCCTTCTACTTCACTGATGGTGAAATCTCCTTTCCTCTCATTTTAAGGGATGACCCCCAGGTCATATGAGCTGTTTGTGTGATGGGAAGTTCCCTTGAAATTCCTGTGTTGACCTTGTTTCTTGTAAGTGTAATTGTAAAGGTGGCTTGGAATAGTCCCGCTCTATATGACTACACATTATGGTTACTGTATAGAGCAGTGGTGTCCAACCTTTTTTTTGGTTAAGGAACCCTATGTGAAATTCAGAGGACCTCTCAACTCGCTCTAAGGCTGAGATTATACCGCGAACTTCAAATTGCCTAATACTTATTATGGGGGCCACTCCGTGTGCGGCGATTTGAAGAGACAAAAATGTTGCATTTTCAAGTGCGGCCGCGTGGCATCCGTGTCACGTGAGCGGTTCAGCCAATGAGGGTGATGCATCCGCCACACCTCCTGATCGCCTCTCCAATCTTCTGCAGCCAAGTTGACAGATCGCTGGGGCTGGAGGAGTCCGCGAGGCGATGCTCTCGGTCGCGCAGGTACTATAAACTTAGCCTAACAGCGCATCTGAGATCAGATGCATTGTAAATTCTTCTGTATTTGGTTACAATTTTAAAATGACCTGCAAATTACAGGGAACCTTTTAGGGACTCCCGGGGAACCCTGGTATAGACTATGAGAGCTGCATTACAAGACTGAGAATCTGGGACTGACTGCTCACTGTGTTGTGAGGTCTCCTGCCTGTCGCTTGTTGCTGCAGTCCTGTGTGGAACACTTAAGCTGCGCCTATTCATATAACCCTCGACTGGGTGTATTTTAATCTCCGGCACCTGTTTTTGTCAGTAGGAACGCACAAAAAAAAAACACCGGCTAAAGGAGAGAGGGCGGGAGGTCATCTTAATCCCTTCAATGCACCTGTTGAAGAAAGGGGCAGGAATTGTGAAAGGAAAGGGTAAAATACAGCAAATCAAAAAGAAATAAGGAAAACAAATAATATAATCTGAATAATAACCTAAAACTCCTCCCTAATTCCTCCTTTTGCTCCCTATAACTCCTCTTATTGCTCCATATAACCGCTCCCTATAACTCCTCCTATTGCCCCATATAACTGCTCCCTATAACTCCTCATATTGCTCCATATATTCGCTCCCTATAACGCCTCCTATTGCTCCATATAACCGCTCCATATAACTCCTATTGCCCATATAACCGCTCCCTATAACTCCTCCTATTGCTCCATATAACTCCTCCTATTGCTCCATATAACAGCTCCCTAGAACTCCTATTGCCCATTATAACCTCTCCCTATAAGGCTGCGCTTATAGTGCCGGCGACAGCATCACGACGGCGATAGTGATGTCACACTGCAGTCGCTGGAAAAATCAAATTGACTTGACTTCCAGCGATCGCGACCAAGACGTCGCTCCGTCGCGCCACTTCTACTATAAGCGCACGCTTTTTGCCACGACGTTGCGTCGCTGTCGCCGGCACTATACGCGCAGCATAACTCCTCCAATCCTCCATATAACCGCTCCCTATAACGCCTCCTATTGCTTCATATAACCACTTCCTATAACTCTTCCAATTGCATCATAACTCCCTATAACTCCTCCTATTACTCCACATATCCGCTCCCTATAACTCCTCCTATTACTCCACATATCCGCTCCCTTTAACTCCTCCTATTGCCCCATATAACCTCCCTATAACTCCTCCTATTGCTCCATATATCCGCTCACTAAAACTCCTATTGCCCCATATAACCCCTCCCTATAACTCCTCCAGGATGGGCTGCAGGTGAGCTCCTGCAGGGGAGCCAGGATGGCCTTAGACCCAGGGGTTGGTGGCTGTGAGTTGGAGATGGAAGTAGGAGAGTCCGCAGGCTGCAGCAGTGGTGTAGGCCTTGGTGAGGCTGAATGCAAGGTACAGGAGAGTTTGGAGAGAAAGGAAGGGGCAGAACAGAATCTGCTTAAAAAAGAAGAGAAACGAGCTTTATTGAAGAAGTATAACAGGAAGGTAGAAGAATTGGAAATAGACAATATTAAATTAAAGAGATGTCGTGGTCGTGAGGTAGACACGCGCAAGAAGCAAATAAATCATCTGCATGTTGAAGTAACCCGGTTGGAGGTTGAGATTGCTAAAATAACAGGGGTTCCAGTCAAACAGAAACGTTCCCTTTTAAAAACTAATGAAATGCTAACCCACAGCGCTGAACAGGGTGCAGAGCAAAGTGCCAAGCAGGGTGCAGAGCGGGGCGCAGAGCAAAATGCTGAGCAGGGTGCAGAGCAAAGTGCAGAACAAGGCGCAGATTCAGAGATTGTGGAAACGGAAGCCAAAACCCCATTAAATGCTCACAAGAAAAGATAAGTTTGGTGACGCCTATGTAGCCCCGAGGTTGTTTTTCCCTCCCTGGCCCCTCTCTGCGCGTGCCGTGTGGTAGCGGGTGCCGCCGGAGGCTGCGACGGACCCGCCGGCACTTCGCGAGGGTGGGGGCCAGAGCAGGGAGCAGCGCTAGGTATCGCGGCGCAGGCCGGTTGCCGGGGACGCGATCGGGGCGTCGCTAGGGCCGCGATCGCGTTGCCACCGGCTCGGCGGCTGGAGGAGAGTGCGCCGCCATTGCGCGTTAGTTCGCGCATGCGCAGGAGGCGGCAAGCGCGCGATAGGACTCCAGGGATAGGGAGAGATCGCGCGAGAGTAGGGAAGTGTAGAGGGAGATTGAGGCGGCCATTGGTAGTTCGCGCATGCGCAAGGCAAGTGCGCACGCGGCCCCAATGCTCAGGCAGCCCCCTGGGAACTACAATTCCCAGGAGGCTTAGGGAGACAGAGGTCAGGTGCTCCCTTGCGGCCAATAGGGCTGGAGGAAGCTCAGCCCGGGAATATAGATACATTTCCCGGGCTTTGCAGAGTGAGTCAGGCAGAGGAGAAGGAAGGAGTAGGAAGGGTGCAGGGAGCGCGTGGCTCCTGTACCAGGTAAGGGTTCTCCCTAGATCCCCAGGCAGGCCCCAATTCCCGGTAAGGGCAGGGGGTAACTGAAGAGGGACGGCCCTAGCTAGGGAGGTGACCCTTAGGTGTGGAAGGTGCAGGTTTGGCAGTGCCACAGCGGAGAGGGCTGTGGGCACTGGCAAATAGGCACAGCGTGCGAGCAGTGGATTTGCTGCGGGTTCCAGTGAATGGTGTGTATCATTCAGGTGGCTGTGTGTGCGTGCAGCTGTGGGTGTGTGTTGCTGCATGTGCTGGGCGCAGTGTGTGCAGCGCGGGTGGATCCCTGCAGGCTGACAGTGTGAGCTGTGTGTCTGCTGCAGACTGTTAGCTAGTTAATAGCTAGTTGTTAGTGAGACAGATAGGACTGGGTAGCTAGGGGAGGGGGGGGGGGCAGGTTATTGTTCCACAGGCCCTAGGAGTTTCCCCCAAGCCATCCCAGGTTGCGGTTCATCAGGGACAGGCCCTAGGTTAGGGTTCCTGTCCTGATAGGAGTAGTTAGGGTTAGTTAGGGATAGCGGCGGTTGCTGTTCCCATGCGGTTGGTGTTGCCGTGATTCTGTTGCTGTTCCCGGGAAGCGGTGGGACCCTCGTTGGGGTCCACGGAGAGAAGTACCTGGATAGGATCAGACGGACGTCTGACCCTTTTAGAAGTGTGTTGCGGTCCCGAGCATCGGAGTGCTCGGAAGGTACTTCAGTATTATAAGTGCACCAACTGGGCCCTAGCTTAATTTAGTGACTGCGCAGTCACCCACGACCTCCGTAGGATTACGGGACATTGGGTGTGGGGGATCACAGGACACTGGGTGGGAACACCAGACATTGGGCTGAGGTGATGCGGATAGAGCATCAGGTTATGTTATGTTATGTTATGTGATGTGTGACATGTCGTGTTAGTAAAGTGTTAGTATTTTATCTATGAGTGTTATTGTATTTCTTACCCAGGGCTATCTTTCATAACGGGGATCCTGGGTAAGTGGAGGCGCTGCACCAGGTAACGGTAAGGGTTTCCCCAGGCTCCCAGCTAGCGGAGGCTCAGATCTCCTGGAGCCACAGGTGTTAGAGCAGGTGTGTTGCAGGGAAAGAAACCGGTTAGACCACGAGGGGCCAATGTGAGATTGGGTGGGTCGGCCGGTTCACAAAAAGGGCTACACCTACAAGAAGTGGGAGAGAAACTAGATCCCAGAACAAGTCTGCAAAGTCTAAAGATAAAACAGAGAACTTATCCCAGGAAAATTCTGATTCAGATCCTGACAGTTTAATTCCACCAACTGCCAAGAAAACCCCAAAGGGTAAAGTTGCAAAAAAAAAGAAAGCAAAGGACCGGAAGCTAAAGGTTTCCACAGGAGAAGGTAACAGCCCTGTAATAGGGTCCAAAGACTTCAGGGAAGGTGACTCACCTCTGGGTGTATCAGACTGTGAGCAAGGATCTGTTCCAGAGCTTCCAGCATCCCAGGGGTTAATAGCAGAAGCGGCAGAAGATCTGATTAAAAGTCCATTGCATGCAAAGAAAGCAGCAGACACCTGTGATGTGGGGTTATCTCAGACTCCCACGCTGGGAGAAGTTAAAGAAATTACAAAGAAATCTGGAGAGCAGCAAAGCAAGAACCTAAAAACTCTGAAAGGAGATCAGCTGGAAATGGAGTTTGTGCCTGAGAGCAGTGAGCCAGAGAACCCATGCTCACCTGGACTTACAGAACCACACCCCTGCTTATTAGCTGGTCCTGGAATTCAGAACTCTGAGAGAGGAGAACAGCAGGTGGTAATTAGCAGCAATGGAGACTGCATTAACCCTGTAATGCCTGGGAGTGAAGTTAAGGTTGTAGAGACTGAAAGTGCTGCTTCTATCCAAACAGTTCCTGATAGAGTGGCCCAATCAGAAGATGGGGTAAAGCAAAGTAATGGCATCAAGGTAACCCCAGTTCACACAGCACCCCCTTCAGCCTGGAGTGGGAGATCCTTTGTGAGCGCTGTGACCAGAAATGCACAACCTTTAAAAAGGAGGAACGTGGTAAAATTGAGATATAAGGGTGCAGAGGAAATGAAGCCTGATAGGATTTTTGTAGGAAAACATCTATTGAAAGAATCTTTGGGCTTCAGTGCAGATGACATTTACGCACTTATCCATGTTCCAGGTTCATGCGAATACGATGTCAGCTTTAAGAGACCTCAGGCTCTGGACTACTTTTGGACAAAATATGAGAGTCTTAAAAATTCAGAATTATGGAAGTCCTTTGCAGCTATTCCTGTGTCCACACCGGAAACAAAGTCGGTGACAATTCTCTTCAGACACGAATCAGTCCCAATATCAGATATTCTGATATGGCTTGGCAGACAATGTGAAGTACTGGCTCCACCTACAAGAATTATGGACTCAGAAGAAATTTGGGTTGGAGGTTGGAAGGTGCAAGTCAGACTTTGGCTCCTTCTTCATAGGAAGAGAAAAAGGAAATTGTTTTTACTATGGGCAGCCAACCTTGTGCCATAGATGTGGTTCAGCCAGACATTTAAGCATGTCTTGTGATGTTCTAAAATGCAACTTGTGCCACTCCTTGGGCCACGAGAGGGCAAGTTGTACAAACATCAGATGTAATTTATGCGATAAATTTGGACATTCATACACGAATTGCGCAGAAGCCTGGCATAATATTTCAAAAGTATGGGAGCAGGAAGTGGACTTCGAAGACAATGAAGCAATTTATGACCGGGCCCTGAAAGTTGCAGACAGAATATGTCTGGATCCGCCTGCAGATGGGGTTGGTCTGGTTCAGCCTAGGGATGGTGCTTGCTTAGATCCTCCTGGAGACGGAGCTTGTCCTGGACCACCTGTGGAGGCAGTTTGCCCAGATACTCTTACAGAAAAAACAATTATTGTGAGTGTAAACAAGGCCCAGGAAATGTCAGAAGACCCCTTAGAAGGAACCTCCCAAAATCTACTCCCAGCAGGGGAACAATCTGGGGAATCAGATGATCCTACTTTGATCGAAACCCAAGTGAGGGAAAATAATAATAAAGAAAAAGAAAGTGAGCAGCTTTGGGCACAGGGGAAAAAGAAAAGGAAGAAGAGCATGGTAAAAAAAACTTGGAGGGACTCTTCGACGTCCTGCAGGTCCCGCTGGTAAAGTTCCTCAGGTAGCTATGAAAAACCGTTTTTCTGTTCTCAGAAAGGTTTGGGGGTCAAGAGCTGAGGACTCCGACGATGTAGAGGAACTTTCCTTATCCGAAGAGGAACATAATATGGATGTTTCTAGAGAGACAGACTTGGACATGATCCCACCTTCAGTGACCGTCAAGAGGTTTGGGTCATTGGGGGATAATGTGGGGAAAAAGAAAAAGTAATACCGTCTTGTTTTTTTGGGGGGGGAGGGGGGCTTAAAATGTTTGTTCATTAATTAATCCTTTAAAGGTAGCAGCTATTAATGCTATAGTTAAGGCTTTTATTTAGTTTCAATTAAAATGTTTATAAAAGGAATGTGAAGTTGCTGTTGAGGAGAAAGGTGGAACAAATGCAGAGTTAAAATTGATATAATATAAGTTTGTACATAATGTGCAGTTTTTGTTTGAAATGGTTTTCTATGGAATGTAATGTTGGAAATTTTTTTCAATAAAAAGACTTCCTCCAATTACTCAATATAACTGCTCCCTATAACTCCTCCTATTGCTCCATATAACCGCTCCCTTTAACTCCTATTACTCCATATAACCTCTCCCCACAACTCCTCCTATTGCTCCATATAACCTCTCCCTATAACTCCTCCTATTGCGCCATATAACCTCTCCCTATAACTCCTCCTATTGCGCCATATAACCTCTCCCTGTAACTCCTCCTATTGCGCCATACAACCGCTCCCTAAATAAAATAAATGCAAAGCGTATTCATACTTTGATGCTAACAGGCTGAAGATGTTCTGTTATTTGTATCAAATTTACTCCAAAATTGCCGTAGTATTTTAACGTGTGATCCTGTTACAGGGGCAACTGTTACCCCCTTGGGGCTTTCTTAAATGGACGCACCTGTTGCCCTTTGACAGACCTCGGGTGCTTGTCAACTACTTTTTACACCTGACTCAGCCAGACCGGTATCTGCAAACAATACTCCCAGGCAAGATTTGCAAATGCAAACAGCTCAAACCCTCCCATCCAGGCCAGCACCGAGGAGGGGCCTCCGCTAGACTGTGACAGCTAAATATAGCAGTGACAGCCGAGGTATTCGTTTTACAGGGGAGAAAGGGGGTGTGGAGGGTGACAGGGGGCGTGGGGACACATTCACACATGTGCTGCTTGGCAGATGCCCCCGTATCCTTTCTGCGGGCTGTTGGTTCTCATCTGAAGCAGCAAGGTAAAAAGCTGAGCAACCATGGACATGCTATCTGCACTCAGCCTGGGAGATCTCCCTGCCTCCTTCTCCAACCTGCCCATCTTCCCCATCTTTGACGTGGCTTACTACATAGTATCCATCCTTTATCTCAAGTATGAACCAGGTGGGTACTCACTGACAACCTGCTGCTGTACCATGTTATACTGGGGTGTTAATAATGCATTTTTCTGCTGGGCGCAGAATGTGCCAGAGGAGCTTACTATCCAATTTCGGTTGCATTACCACTAGGGACTTATTTCGTAGACCCCTTTGCTGCCGGAGGGGCCTGTAGCGCTTTGTGCAGGCCCCTGTGGCGATGAAGGGGTTAAAAGAAGCTGCTGGCCTTTCTGGCAGTGAAGTGGTTAAGGTCATATTGAAATGTGCATGTTGCTATAAGTTTGTCTCAAGGCAATTTTTAAAAAAAAAAGTGTTTTTGATATGAAATTGGCCCCCCAGTTTCACTGTTATGAGTTCAGTTTGTTACAAGGTTGTGTGACCTTTTAAGGGTATGCAAAACGTTGGAAGGAAGGCAGGAAGATTAGCAAATTGTTGCATGGTTTTTTCCCACCCTGTCTGCTGACTGGGACTTCCTATTTAAAACTGATCAATGCAGGCAGCCATAAAGTAGATGCTGAGACCCACTTCTGCTCCTTTAACCCCAATGGGGCAGTTGGCTTCCGCAGCGGCTGTTCTCCACTAAAGATTGACGCCGTCAGCAAGACGTAGAACACGGAACGTTTACTTGTGTCTGTTATGTGTGAGCCAGTTCTGACACACATGATAGTCCCTTAAAGGACCAATTCATGCAGGTTTTTTTTTTTATTTTATTATTATTTTAACACAGGATGGAAGCAGGGGGTCTCTGGAGCTGAACCCCATTCATTTCAACTCTGGGGACCCCCTGCTTCCCGAGATACAGACCTCCGAAGGGGGTTCCAGTACTTCGGAACAGTTTAAAGCTCCCGTGTCACACGGGCAAATAAAAAGCCGAGCCTTATGACGTCACGGCTTCCTATTGGCCTTCAAGGCGCGGGAACTTTGAAACGCTGCGATTACGTGACCCGTGCCGGCCGAGCGGCTACCGGCACCTCATACGGAGGTCTCTAACTCCAGAAGCAGGGGGTTCCCGGAGCTGAAACTAATGGGGTTCTGCTCCTGAGAGCCCCTGCATCAAACCTATGTGTAAAAAAAATCGCAAGCTTCAATTGCCTCTTCAGGGTAAATTCTATATACTCAGAAGCAGCCATTTTTGGCTGCTAATGGCAGCTTTGGAGTATATATAATCTACCCTTTAGACGGGCTCCCAACATATCCTATACACCCCATGATAGCTAGGGTTGCCAGGTGGCTTCTCCAAAAATACTGGACTCAATGGTGAAAGGTGTGTCAGGTCACTATATCCAGGGAGGGTAATACCGGACACATACATGTCCAGTATTACAGTATCTCTCATTTCTTACTGGACAGAGTATCCAAATACAGGACAGTCCAATTCAATACCAGTCACCTGGCAACCCTAATGATAGCCCTAATACCCAGTGTAATCCCAGGGTGTCCCCTTTCTCTGCACAACACAGTTCTAACAGTCCTGCAGGCAGCTGTAATCTTATCAAACACGGGGACATCAAGGGGCTCGCCCCAGGTCACATGACGAGTAGACAGGGTTGCCACCTTCTATTGAAGGCTAACCCGGAGACTTATGGCAATTAAATTTAATGTTTAACATTTATTTATTTTCTCTATATATTTACTTCTCCAGCGGTGGCATCTCCCGGCATCTCCTCCTGCAAGGTCCAGTCAACAGGGCTCCGCGACGTCAAATAGCGCCGCATTGCCACGGAAACGTGACATCACGTGACGTCGCAGCGCCATGCGGTGTCAAGTTGCCATGACAACGGGACGCCTTTTGGTGCCGTGATGCCCTGTTGTCATGGCAACGGGACTTTGCAGGGGGAGATGCCCTGCCCGGAGCTTTCACAGGTAAACCCGTAGCCCAGAAATACATGGCCGAAACCCGTCGTGTCGGGGTCAAACCCGGAGTGATGGCAACCCTGAGAGTAGCTGATAGGACTCGATCTTGTGTCGCACCCTAATTACCTCCTCTTTTAGGCTGCGCTTACAGTGCCGGCGAAGCGACGTCGCGGCAAAACAAATGTATTATACATGCGCTTATAGTAGATGCGATGCGACGGGTTGGTCGCGCTCGCTGGAAGCCAAGTCAATTTGATTTTTCCAGCGACCGCAGCGTGACGTCACCGTCGCTGAGGCCGGCACTATAAGCGCAGTCTTACACGCAGCACGTCACAGCTCACTTCATAACAGAACCGCGTCACAAAGATGCAAAAGAATGTACAAATATTTCCAACGTTTCCACTTTCCCTCTCCCACGGCTTACACACGGGGCGTCTTCAGGCTGGGAAATGAATGTGGCTCCTCGTGCTTTTTTTCTCCACGTGAACACTTTGATGTCACTTCAGTAAGAGTCTTGCTGGATTCAGTCAGGAAGAAGCCTCCCTTCTGGGAAGTCCTCCCAAGCCTCCCTTCTGGGAAGTCCTCCCTGTTACGTTCGTGAAAAGTATTTACGAAATCCTGAAAAAGTCAAAGTTTCGGCAAATTATTTTTTTCATTTTTTAAGCTCGCACATTAACAAAATCTTTTTTTTTTTTTAACCTAATGCAACATTTACCGCTGTAATTACATTCATTAAGACTTGCGAGTATTGCCAAATTTAGTGTTATTTGCCAACATGCTAGCAAAATGATGGGGAAATGTATTTTGGTGCAATTTGGGTTTTTGGCGAGCTTTGCTATAATGTCCTCACAAGTGATATTTTTATTTGCTGTACACTGTGCGGTGGAGAGTTTTTGTCCCTTTTTTACCCACCATAACTTATATAATGTGTGGTTGAAACCTATTCCGGCTTCATTGCAGCCAGTATAACTATTCTCACACTGAACAAACCCAAAAGGTCAAAACAGCTGTCTGTGAGTAGGTTTCCCGGCTCTGCACTGCTTTAACCCTGGCTGTGCTGAAAAGTTGTGTAATACAGCAGGCATACGCTTATAAGGGTCGCGTGTTCAAATGGATTAGAAGTAAAGAGTGGCACGGTGTGCTCATTTGCATGCCATTACCCAGAATCCCTGGCTGCAGTGGAAGCATTGTATGCTAAGAGACAATGGGGATGGCTGGGTTACAGGCCTGTCTGAGACATGTGAATGTGCTCACAAGTAATACTTTTATTTACTGTATAATGTCCAAAACTCATAAATATACAGTATGTAACGGTTTTTCCCCATCTGTAGTGACAGGCAAATAATTGTAGCGCGTTCTGTAGAAAGCTCACTGACATTCAGCCTTACAACTGGCACCTTGATCCTGCAGCCTCAGACCTGCAGTGCCATAACATACTTTTTATTTGCAATTAACATCAAACACTCAGTTTCTTCAAATTTGATAACCCTGGTTGCATCCAGAACTGTCTGCAACACATTGCTGCAAAGATCAGGGGCGAAGGAAAAAGCGGCGTTTTACGTCCCTGCAAGAATATTATTTTACGTCAGTACGCCCCCAAAATTAATGGAGGATTTCACAGTGAAGTGAAGGATTAGGGCCAGACATGGAGAGTAAAGATTTATACAAAAACACACTGGGTTAAGTATATATCTGCCTGTCATGATAATATCATGATATTAAGTCTTTTAAAATCAAACTGTAGCTACATTAACCCCTGAAGCACGGAAAAAACAGAAACCCCTATACCGTACGTTACCATAATATGTCATAGGTGTTTCCCCAGAGAGGTCACTGGCGTACAAATATGAAAATTCACATGTTTGATCCAAAACACACCGCTTGTTGAATTCTGAGTGTCATAACTCATGGGCATGCCCTATATACCATTCTTCTCCCATTGATAGAACATAATCCCATCCCTGTCGTAAATCAGCTGCTGGGTTGACAGTTTTACGACAGGGGAAAAAACTTTTGACGTTTAAAAAGTTTTGCCTCAATATATAAATGCACTCATAACTTCCTTTCTCTGCTACTCAGACAGACGTTAGTCCTATCAATAGATTTAGGCAATTTTGACGAACATAAGACAAATTATGAGTTGCTCCTAAATTTGAGTGACAAACGGATATCTGTCCTTGGCACCTCTTACCCTTGTAGTGTGTGGTATGGTTTGATATGTCTTTGTGCCACGATTACAAATATGTACCTGTTATTATGCAGAGTAGATGACGTCACATGATATTCTCATTTTTAATAAAGTCTTCCAATTACGCATTGCCCTGCGGGTCACCGCTCTCTGGGATGCACAAGGGATATCTCAGGAATGTTAGTTTCCTTTTGAGGCTGACAGACTAATATCTGGCTATCGTTTATTACCTTCTAAACTACACATATGTCACTTTTAGTGGGAAATCAGTGACAAGCCCCCCCAAATTAAGCCCTTTTTGAAGATCAGCACAGACCCAGGAAAAGTCTTGACCTGTAATAAACCCAATATATTGTAGTTTTTTAAATCAAATTGAAGCTACATTAACCGCTGAAGCACCAGATTAAAAGACAGTATCTCATGATATTATCATAACACTGCCGTTTCCAAGTTTAATGTTTGGGTCTGGAATCCCCATAATTCACATACTTGGGTTCCTGTTCCTGTAGCTGCATGAACAAATAATCTTAATCATGTTTTTTTTTTTTTTTAATCTAAATTAAAATGTATTTACTGTAATGGTACAGGATCCTCCCAGAAAGCAAACAACTACGGTGAGAACTCATTGCAAACAGCAGCAAAGGAGCAAGTGATATATTCTGCAGTATAACCAATTTGCTGCTAAGGGGAGTGTTGTGGTACATTGCCAAGCAAATCTCTCTGGCAGTGAAGTGGTTTTATGAATATGTTGCTTTGCAATGCGTAACTGGCCCCTCTGGCTGTGAAGATGTTAAACGGGAACTGTATGATATTCTATCTTAAATAGCATGCTATTTGATTGATGCCATCTTCGGAGGCAGTCCCACTGAGTGGAAGGCAGTCTCACTCGCTGGATGGGCAGTTTCACTTATTGGAGGACAGTCTCACTCATTGGAGGACAGTCTCACTCATTGGAGGACAGTCTCACTCATTGGAGGACAGTCTCACTCATTGGAGGACAGTCTCACTCATTGGAAGGCACTCAAACATTGGAGGGCAGTCTCGCTCATTGGAGGGCAGTCTCGCTCATTGGAGGGCAGTCTCGCTCATTGGAGGGCAATCTCGCTCATTGGAGGGCAGTCTTATTCATTGGAGGGCAGTCTCACTCACTGGAAGGCAGTCTCACTCACTGGAAGGCAGTCTCACTGATTGGAAGGCAGTCTCACTGATTGGAAGGCAGTCTCACTCATTGGAAGGCAGTCTCACTCATTGGAAGGCAGTCTCACTCATTGGAAGGCAGTGTCACTCATTGGAAGGCAGTCTCACTCATTGGAAGGCAGTCTCACTCATTGAGTCATTGGTAAAGTATTCTAGATTTTAATGAAGAACCTTTACATCCAGGTCACTTTTTAGCCCATATCTCTTATCTGGGTCCTTGAGTTCCATCTACCAGGTGGCTGTCAGCACTGTGTTTTCTGCTTGTTTCAGATGTAACTGAGACAGCCGGTGACAAGTGGCCCAGACTTAGCTTCTGCACAGACATGACTCCTATATATAGCCCTGTCCTGAAGGATCAGCTATCTCCGTTCCCCTCTACACTACCCCTCCCCAAAACCACTCAGTGGTCTGTGTGACCAGTGACTTCTAAAGCATCTGATCCCTTGAGTGGCATTAAACCTCAGCGGGCCTGCAACGCATTGCAAATATTTGCTGGTAACGGAAGCCTTGTCATTATGTTATGGTGGCACGTGACAAAATCAGAGCTAGATATACTATGACTGCCTTTGAAGTGGGTGAGCCTGGTTTTAACTCTGGTGTTGGCTCCTGGCGGTCTCAGGCGAGTCATTTTATTAGATGTGGGTTCCAGAAATGAATTCATTGTAAGCTCCAAAATCCTGGCCACCAGGAGGCGCTGCTCCCTGTATAAGCATGGAAAGGGTTTGGAGAGCAGGTTTGGTTTCTGTGGTGTGAGGGACCACATTGGGGGCATGGATTGTAGCACCACTAGTTTTTTTTTATTAACCAAGTCCCATTAATGTTGTATTAACAAACTCAGAGTCCAACTACGTTTTTACACACCCAGAGTACCACTACTTTGTATTTACAAACATAGAGCACCACTATTTTTATATACATACCAGAGCGCCACTGTTTTTTTATTTTCACGCCCAGAATACGCTCACTTTTTTAAATTTACAGACCTACAATTACCTTTTCATTTTTGACGACTAAGAGGGTATATTAAAGATAGCCCCTCGTAGTTCTTGCAGCATAAATAAGGCTTAAAACTGCAGACTAAGCAATATCCTACATGTATGTTTTTTTAAATAAATCAGTTCTGTACTATGAGAAAATACTTGTAGCATTTTTTAAAAACATCTTTGAATTTAATTTGTTATGTATTATAATGTAACAAGCATTTTTGGTTTCTATAGCAACCATTTACATAGTCACATCCCCTTCCTCCTCTGAAACAGGCTCTGGCACGCCCCTTTTTGAACCCTGCCCTCTCCCTAGCAGTGCACCAATTGTATCTTGTGACTGCCTGGTCATATGATCTTCCCCACAGAACTTTGCATCTTTGGTTCTCACCTGCTGCAGCAACAGCCATTTAGTGAACCCCCCAAGCCGAATCTTCCCCGATCGATCACAGGAGAACGGATCGATCGGCAACTTCGCTAATTACTTATCATTGTGCGGATTGTATTGATGCACATATTAAAGGGGGGGAAAAAATCAAATTTAAAAAAAACGGCATCTTGAACGGCTGCTTTAAATCTTTCTGCAATAAAGTCCAGAGAGCTTTAATAAGCACAGTAACACTACTTTTTTTAAGCCACACTGACTACCGAATGGCTTTGTGCTGTAACACTGCTCACTGTCTGCGTTTGCAGGTGCTGTGGAGCTGTCCCGTCGCAGCCCCGTGGCCTCATGGCTTTGCGGGATGCTGTACTGCTTTGGGAGTTACATCCTAGCAGACGTCCTGCTGGGAGAGTCCCCCGTCCACTACTTCAGCAATAACGCCAACGTTCTGCTGGCGACTGCCGTCTGGTAAGTGGGTGCATGGCTGGGGAAGGGAGCCGGGCTCTGGATCAAGCAGGGAGGACAGGGAACAGGGCGACGGAGGGATTTCTCTTTTTCTCTGTTATTCGCCGGTAAGTGTAACCACATTCGTGTGAATAAGGCCCAGAGTGTGTTGAGTTTATAGAAGGGTAAAGCGCGGACATAATTAAAGCATGATAGTATGAGCTACGTATATATTATCAGCTACATACCTGTAGCACCCACAGAAGACAAAAAGCAGCTGCGCCCTACAGTATATAAAAGTATATAACGTGGAGTTTTGTGTGTCTGTACATGTGTGAGTATGAAGAGCTGTGTATATCATTGTATATATCAGTGTGTCTCTGTTTAGATGCAGAGTATCATTGCCTGTGTGTGTTTTACTGTTAATGTATGTGTATCAGTGGATCTGTAGGTTTATGAGAGTGTCTGTGTGTGTGTATTAATGGGTGTGCGTGTGTGTATCGGCGTAGGTATGTGTATCACCGTGTCTGTGTGTGTCAGCATGTCTGTGTCTGTGTATCAGTGTGTGTGTATGCGTATCAGCGTGTCTGTGTGTGTATCAACGTGTGTGTGTGTATATGTGCGTGTATCAGCGTGTCTGTGTATCAGCGTGTCTCTATATCAGCGTGTCTGTGTGTGTGTATCGGCGTATGTATGCATAACAGCGTGTCTCTGTTTGTGTGCCTGTGTGTGTATCAGCATGTCTGTGTGTGTATCAACGTGTGTGTGTGTATATGTGCGTGTATCAGCGTGTCTGTGTATCAGCGTGTCTCTATATCAGCGTGTCTGTGTGTGTGTATCGGCGTGTGTATGCGTAACAGCGTGTCTGTTTGTGTGCCTGTGTGTGTGTGTATCAGCGTGTCTGTGTGTGTATCAGCGTGTCTGTGTACGTGTATCAGTGTATATGTGTGCGTATCGTCGTGTCTGTGTACGTGTATCGAGGCATGTGTGTGTGTATTGGCGTGTATGTGTGCGTGTATCAGTGTGAGTGTGTATGTGTGTGTATCAGTGTGTGTGTGTGTGTGTGTGTATCGGCATGTGTGCATGTATCAGCATGTCTGTGTGCATGTATCAGTGTGTGTGTGAGTGTATCAGCGTCTGTGTGTGTGTGTATATATCGGCGTGTCTGTGTACGTGTATCAGTGTGTGTGTGTGAGTGTATCAGCGTCTGTGTGTGTGTGTGTATATCGGCGTGTCTGTGTACGTGTATCAGTGTGTGTAGTTTGTGTAGTGTTTTTTTTAATAGATGGGAAGCAGGGGGTCTCCGGAGCTGAACCCCATTAATTTCAGCTCTGGGGACCCCCTGCTTCCCGAGATACATACATCTGGAGGGGGGCCAGTAGCAGCTCCGCAGGTTTAAAGCTCCTGATCATGCGGGCCAACACGAAGCCGCAAGGGATGACATCATGCTGCCGGAGCTGCTCCCTGCACCCCCTTACCAGGTAAGTCTCTGGCAGCAGGGGGTCCCCAGAGCTAAAATCAACACAGTTCCGCTTCGGAGACCCCCTGCTTCCCACCTATATCTATAAAATGCAGGAATGCAGGATTGCTACTTTAAAGAGCATTGGGAGTTGGCATTGGGGTCAGCAGTTATAAATAGCAGGGGGCACCATTAAAACGTGCCCTGTCTAAATTTGCTATTCATACCTGTCTACAGGGCAGGACGTAGGTCTCTTATATTTCTGTTTCTCTGAGACAGATATATATATATATATATATATATTGTGATGCCGTGACTGCCCTCTAAGGGCAAGAATGGGGCAGTTGTGGGACTTTACAGCTCTCATTGAGTTAATCCTTCTGGAAAGGTCTGTTCAGCTGTGAGTTAATGAGCTAATTAGCCTTGCCTGTATAGTCAGGAAGTGATACAGAGATTCCCCCCCCCCCCCCCCCCCCCCGTGCTGCCAGAAACACTGTTGAGAGTGACACAGAGAGGGTGAGAGACGCTGCTGCTATACTGATCTGAAGGCACACACAGCCCTGTGAGAGACTGAAAGGGGTCCTGCTGCAGGTACACTGGGTAAAGTGGGTAAAGAGTTTAGTTCTCCCACGATTAATTAGGGACTAAGCAGTATTAGTCGGTACTCCTGGAAGGAGTTAGGTCTTTTGTTTCTGTTTTGTGTTATGAGTTAACCCTGTACCTGCTTTGTACCTTGTAAATAAACCCCTGCTTAGAAAGTACAGTGTTTCCTGCCTTTGATCTGGACAAAAGATCCGACGCTGGGACTGAGACGTCACAATTGGAGTTTAACGCGGGCAGTCCACAAGACAGTGAAAGTGGAAAATGGAGGAATTTCTGACCTTGCTTCAGTACAAACAAACAGAAAATTCTGCTATTCTAATGCGGGGTTTGCAGCAATTGGCAAAGACCCAAGAGGAGATGTCAAAATCCTATAATGAGAGTTTACAACAGATGACAAAGTCACAAACTGAAAGTACGGCGGCGTTAGTACAGCAGATGGCGCTGTCCCTACATCAGACGCTAAAAGAAGAGCAAAACGAGGCGCAACTTCGCTTACACCAGGAGCTCCGAGTGTTGGGAGAGAAAATTACCACCCAGCCTAGAGTGGCCCCACAGGTCGCTCACCAGGTAAAAACGCATCTCATTCAGAAAATGACGATGGACGATGACGTTGAGGCATACCTGTCAATCTTCGAGCGCACCGCAGTACGCGAAGGATGGCCAGCTGAGGAGTGGGCAGGAATAATTGCTCCCTTCCTGGTGGGTGACTCACAACAACCTATTATGACTTAGAGCCCGAGCAAGCTAAAGATTATGACACCCTGAAGGCGGAGATTATGGCACGGCTAGGGGTCACCCTCGCGGTTCGGGCCCAACTCTGTATAAGACTGAATCTGGCCTTGTTGAATTGATATAGAAGTATGGGAGCACCTTGTTCCCGGGATTCATACCTCTGTAGGTTGGCCTGCCTGCCAATAGGAGGCCACAAGGAATGACGTCACGGTGATAGCCCCACACAGCCCAGCAGGAGCTGCTACCGGCACTCCCTATGGAGGGTGGTACCTCAGGAAGCAGGGGGACCCCGGACCTGACGGTAACACAGTTCAGCTCCGGAGACCCCCTGCTTTAATCCCATAACGCTAAAAAAAAGGAAAGCAGGATTGCTGCTTTACGGCCCATATTTCAGCGGCCCTGCAAAAAAATAAAATAAAGTATTGCATATTACATTTGCACTGCCCTAAAGCAGGTGTGAAGCCCCAAGGGAGCTGTTACATTGACCATACTGGTTGAACTGTGGAAAGTGATTGTGGTGTGTTTATAGTGCTTCCGACTATTGGTGCGCTCTGCTCTGTACAGGTCAGGAAAGTCTTGTCGTCGCTTTAATTCATTCGTTTGAATCCTAGGGCAGAAGGGGAAGTTGTTCAGTATCGCACATCTTCTGACCTTACAGCGTACACTCCCCAGAAGCACAAAGCAGGGTTATATTGTTACTCTCCTGGTGATGCAAACCTGCTCAAGGAACAAGAAAATCTATCCGTACTTACTTTGTATCATGTTTACCCCCATTGTGTTGTGCTAACTTCCTGCTGTTAGAGACACAGTTATCTGTGTGTGATTGCTCCATATAACTACTCCCCATAACTCCTATTGCCCCATATAACCTGTCCCTATAACTCCTCCTATTGCCCCATATAACCTGTCCCTATAACTCCTCCTATTGCCCCATATAACCGCTCCCTATAACTCCTCCTATTGCTCCATATAACCTGTCCCTATAACTCCTTCCTATTGCCCATATAATCTGTCCCTATCAACTCCTCTATTGCCCATACAAACCGCTCCAATAACTCCTCCTATGGTCCATATAACCGTCCCTATAATCCTCCATCTATGATCCATCTATAAACCGTCCCTATAACTCCTCCTATTGCTCCATATAACTACTCCCCATAACTCCTATTGCCCCATATAACCTGTCCTTATAACTCCTCCTATTGCTCCAAGTTACTTACACATCTTCTATAGCTCCATATACCCCCTCCCCCCCATATCTCCTCCTATTGCTCCGTATAGCACCCCCCCTGCAAAGAGATATGTTATAAGTAATGGCCAACCAGCGTCAGTGCTTGTACGCCCTCCACTAAATATTTCTTTTGAATCCCTTATTCTGTCATTGCAACACCTTGATACTGCAGTTATAGAGATGGGTAAATGGGCATTAAACTGTCTTCTTTTCTGACAGCCGTTCAGAGAGGTCGGATCCCGCCCGCTCACTCCAGCACCAGTCCCAACGCCGCTCCCGGAGGGGGAGAGTTTTTCAACGGGCAGCCAGTCTCCGAGCTCATCTCGCAGCTCCTGCGTGCAGAGCCGTACCCCGCCTCCCGCTACAGCTCCCAGTACACCCAGCAGGGCAGCGTCATGGGCATCGATAACATCTGCGAGCTGGCCGCGCGGTTACTCTTCAGCACGGTGGAGTGGTCGAGGAACATCCCTTCCTTCCCGGAGCTGGCGATGCCGGACCAGGTGTCCCTCCTGCGGCTGAGCTGGAGCGAGCTCTTCGTGCTGAGCGCGGCACAGTCTGCCCTGCCGTTGCACATGGCGCCCCTCCTGGCCGCCGCAGGGTTCCACGCGTCCCCCATGTCCGCTGACCGCGTTGTCTCCTTCATGGACCAGATACGGGTCTTCCAGGACCAGGTGGAGAAGCTCAACCGGCTGCAGGTGGATTCCGCCGAGTATGCCTGCCTCAAAGCCATCGCCCTTTTCACTCCGGGTGAGACGGGTTTAATTCCAGGGTCAGACAAAACCAAACTAAAATATGTGTATCTTATGCTCCCTGCTATGTGTCTTCTCTCTCACTGCCTCTCACTTTCCTGTCTCTTGTTCCCTATTTTTTGTTTCACTCTTCCCCCTCACTCTCTTCTCATTCTCTTTATCATTCACCTTCTCCCCCTTTTCTTTCTGTCACTGTCCTGCTACGCGTCTTGCTATTTCTCTTTCTGCCTATGCTTTCTCTTCTCCCTCCCTCTTTCTATCCCGTTCCCCTTTTCTGTCTGACTGTATGGGACCTATCCATGAACTTCTTTGCTGCCCGAGGGACCTGATACTTTCTGTCTGACCTCTTTCTCTCCCTAACCTACTCTCTCTCTCTCCCCCCCAGATGCGTGTGGTCTCACTGATCCGGCTCACGTGGAGAGCTTACAAGAGAAAGCTCAGGTGGCCCTTACTGAATACGTCCGTGCCCAGTACCCGTCACAGCCCCAGCGCTTCGGGCGCCTGCTCCTGCGCCTGCCCGCCCTCCGGGCTGTGCCCGCCTCCCTTATCTCCCAACTCTTCTTTATGAGGCTCGTGGGCAAGACCCCAATAGAAACACTTATCAGGGACATGCTGCTATCAGGAAGCACCTTCAACTGGCCCTACTCTTCTGGTCAATAGCCCTATGTGGTGGTTGATGATTAGTGTACCTTTTACCTGTGCCACAGCATGAACACTCACTGTCTGCACCACAGCTCGTGTTGGGAGGTCCTTCTGCACCTCGCCGTGAAACGACACCTGGGAAAGTGGACTTCACGCCCCCTCCTGCAAATAATGAAGGCACTTCCGTGGTTCCTCGGGAATGGTGCTGCTGCTTCCCCTGGAATCTGTTCGAGAAATAAGGCACTCTGGAACTGGATTACTGTCCGGGTTAGAGGGCCATTTGGTAGCCCAGCTCCTGAGTGCCTTATTGTCTGAGTGGATGGATATTACACTTAGCAGGAGCACTAAAGGAGTTTTGTTTTTTCACAGTGGAGCGAGGTGCCCCCTAAACGTGAACTCTGCACTAACCGTTCCTCATCACCTTCTGATCTACGTTGTAGCGTGAGCGGTTCCTTAAATCCATGGATTCACCCAGTTGAGTATACAGCTCAGACCGACACCCTGTCTACCTCCTGCACACCCACAACCTGAGCCCCGTAAGACAGTGGAAGGCCACTTGCTGGAAACTCAAGTAGTACAGAGAGAGAGAGAGAGAGAGAAAACTCTGTTATACACACAACCTGTGCAGAGCTGACGCCGAACTCCAAGCGCAAGGAAATTGATCGGAAGTGTCTGGATTTTTTTTATTTTTTTTTGCTCATCTTTGCCATTTTTGTTAGGTCGTTGACGAGAGTTTTATTAGTTTTATTCTGCGTCTCACCAGCTGGGTAACGGGGTATTTTCCTCGAGAGGAGGCGTTGGGTGACACACATTCTAAAAAGATGAGGCGCATTTTGCGTCGTGTCAAATCTCTGCATGGTGGGAGGCGCCATAACCCCTCCCTGGGTAACGTGCAACAACAAAGAAAATGTTTTGGCGTTTTATTTTTGTTTTGTTTTTAAAAACACATTTTTAACCCCTCGGCTGCCAGAGGGGCAGCAGCGCATTGCAATGCAGGGGTCCAGTTGTTGCAAGTCCAAAGAATTTTTTTTCTTTTGCCCGATTTCACAGACCCACAAAATAACACTAAAATGTTCTTTATACACCGTCTTTTAGAGCAGGAATGGTCAACGCCAGTTCCCAAGATGTTCTAGATCCTACATTATTAAAAAAACACATTGTGTTTTATCTTTCTCAACTTTTTTTTTTATTTTTTTCCGATTTTTATTTTTTTTGCTTTCTTGATAAATAAACTTTTCATCCTAAAGGTGCAATCCCAAGAAAAGAAAAGAAAAATCCCATTACATTTTCATACTGCGCAATTGCAATTTTCTGTTTTTGTTTTTTTTTTAGAAATATTGATGTCATTTTTATTTTAAATGTATTTTTTATGGGGGGGGGGGGGTGCTCTTAAAAATGGTAGATCTACGTTTGCCCTCATCACTGCAACTCTGGTATCTCTGCTGTTTGTTTCCCTCGCCTGTAATGAAAGCAGCATGTCTACATCCTCTTAGATATGTGTTATTCTGTTTTTCATGGTTTTCTAGCAAGGCTATTAAACACATCTTGAATTGGGAAGCCACAGTTAAAAATGATATACAAAGGGTTAAATTGCGTGTGCGTGTGTGTACACGTGCGTGCGTGCGTGCGTGTGTGTTCTGTCTCTTCAGGCTGCATTGTTTTTGTTTTTTTTGCTTCCACTGGAGGCTGCAATGCACCATTAACCAGTAGTCGGATTGGTGCTATTATAGGTCACTATTTTCTTTCGCACACGCTGAGTTAGTTCCACCGCCTGTCTCTGGGATTTCTATAGCTATTAATCTTTATATTTTGTGTGTTTTTATAGCGTAAATAAGGGTCACAGAGCATTGCCCCATCACCCAATAAGTACAGAACGTGTTTTGACTTGGACCCCGGACTCCTGCTCCCTTGTTGTATTTGTGATGTGTTGCCGGCCCCTCTGGCAGTGAAGGGGGTCTTGTTGAACCCCACCGCCAAGAAAACCTTCTTTTGTTTTTGTTTTTTTCTTTTCTATTACCTTTTGAACTTTGTATGTGTAAAACCTCTGCTAATGCCAAAAAAAACAGAGTGGAAGGGGAGATACTGTAGCCAAAGAAGGAATCCTAGAAATAAACGATTTTACACCGAGGAGTGAAACTGTCTCTTTCTACTCAGAATAAATATAAACCTATGGGGGTTTTTTTGTTTTGTTTTTTAAACAGCCTAGAAATTAAGAAAATTTTGAAGTAGGTTTTTTTTTTTTTTTTACGATCTGCAAAGGGGTAATATGTTTAATATCTAACGGATCGAAAATAATAGTTTATAGACTGTAATCCGCATTTAATAAAGATGCCGTTTCTCCCCTACATGTGTTTTTTTTTTTTTGTTTTTTTTTAAGATGTCTTCCCCGTGCTGTACAATGCGGGGGTCTATTATCACCTGTTCTGGGTTCCCCCTGCCGCCCTCTCACTGATTTTTAAACTGTGTTTTATTCCTTCAAAATGAGCCCAAGACTGAAATGAATATGGCTACTCAGGCCCTCCCACTGTGTGATATCACTAGGTTCCAAAGAGTCTTACCGGATCAGTGAAGCTGATCAGGGGCCCTTGTAATCTGCATGGAAAACAGCTGTGTTGCCTGTTGTGGGCGAGTAAATTTGCCGTCTCGCCACCACCATTCTCTTTCCCTGGGCCAAGGACAGTTGCCTAACTCCTGGGATCAGCCAGCTGGGCGCCACTTTGGCAACGGGCCTGGGGCAAGTTGGCTGGTGCTTCCCCGTGACTGTGGACCCAGGGTTGCCAGACGTCCCGTATATACGGGAATGTTCCTTATTTCACCGACTGGTCCCCGGAATGGTCTGCAGGGATGCATATTTGTCCCATATTTAACATTTCTGCTTGAGTGTAACGGTTCCCTTTTCCGATAGATGTCGCCTTACTAAAGTCTAAGGCCTCGTTCAGGGTGCCAGCTGCAGGACTCGGAGGGAGGGCGGGAGGGAGGCAGTGCTGCAGTTTGCTGGGCGATCTGTGTTTATCCCCCAGCAGACTTTTCAGCGTTGGGGAGGGGGCGGGGCTACAGACGGCAGGGTAAGTATCGAGGTTGCAGTCATGAAATCATTCTGAAGAATGATTTCATTGGCTGCCTTGGTCCCTGTGACGCTGCTGCAGCTCCAAAAAACGAAATTTTCGTTTATTGAAACTAGTCAGCTTCAACTCCTTGCCTCTGAGACAGGGCGGTTGCTACCCTGACAACCAGTATTCAAATTGAATACTTTGTTTCTCACGGCAGCACGCACGGCAGCACGCCCTCCCTCCGAAGCCAGCACCCTGAACGAGGCCTTAAAGTAATAAAGTTAGGACACGGCAGGTTTTGGGTCTTCTACATATTTAAATTCCATTAAAAAAAATGGAAGCTAAAAAAAAAATGACGTTGGTTAATCTTCTTGATAAACAATTGCACAGAGATCATTTTCAAGATCAGTCATTTTAGTTACTGGATGGGATGGGATGGGGTGAACAGAAGCTTTGTACATCTTTAAATTCTTCAATGCACACACTACCCTGCAATAAACAATGCGGCGGCAGCAGCACCAGTGCAAGATTCCCCTCCCGGGGATTAATGCAATAACAATTGTCTGTATTCTGTTAAATCTGCCTTTATTGTGCAAATGAATGGGTTACTGTAACAATTGAAATATACAACACTTGTAACATTTCTGATTTCTCATTACATTTGAGACACAATTGAATCGGAAATTTACAAAGCAGATTTTCTAAAAATCCCTCCATCATTTTTTAAAAAATATACGTGTGTGTGTGTATGTATATATTTATATATATATATATATATATATTTTTTTTTGTGTAAAGAGTCTGGAATTTTTATTTTGCAAAATCGCCAGTAATTTTGGATTTGAAACAGCTGTCTGTGTACTGGCTCTGCGCGGCTTTAACCCATGCTGTCCTGAAAAGCTGTGTAATACAGCAGGCATACATTTATAGGGGTCCATGTTTAAAATGGATTTGAAGCAAAAGGTGACTGACTTTGAGGGCTCATTTGCATGTCATTACCCAGAATCCCTGGCTGCCGTGGAAGCATTGCATGGTAAGAGAGAATGGGGGAAGGATAGGGCTGCAGACCTGTCTGGGACATGAATGTGCTCATAAGTAATATTTCTATTTGCTGTACACTGTACAGTGGAGGTTTTTTTAATCACTTTTTAACCACCATAACTTATAAAATGTGGCATAGAACTAGGTGATTTCTTACATTTTATTCATACTAACATTCTGGGATCTAAGGTTTCTCCAACTGGAATATTTTATGCTAATCTCTTTAAAGCTGCAGTTCAGTCTTTTTTTTTTTTTAATTTTTTTTTTTACTTCAATAGTTTCATGTGTGCAATCTCTAATTACCTAAAGAACTGTATAGCTGCATGTCAATTCGTTCTCCATGTATTGATCGGCGAAATTTGGTGACATCATTAGTGAAGGGATCTGTTTTTCATCTGCTTCTGTCAGTCAGTGGAAGCTCATGAATATTCATGAGCACTCCTGCATTGACGTGCTAGAGGGAGGGTAGGGCTGACAAAGGGGTGTGCCAGGGCTTGTGACAGGACATGAAGGGGCAGTGCCTTAGCAAATGGCTGTTAAAATAGAATACAAGAAAATTGGTCTTTCAAAGTTGTTTTTTTAAAAACAGAAAATGCTAAAAGTATTTTTTCTTAATACAGAACTGATTTATTAAAAAAAACCACACATGCAGGATATTGACTGAACTGCAGCTTTAAAAGAGGCAGTTTCAAAAATATATGCAGCCTTTGATTAGCTTTATTGAAAACTAGTGACCTAAACTGCCGATTGATTCTATTCTTTCTCCTGTAAGCGATCAGCATAGATCTAATATCACTAAATGGCAGCCTTTCAGTATCAATCATTCCCACAGTTAGTGTAACTCAGCAGCTACAATCTATTCTTATATTACTAAGGTAATTATCCATTGATGCAGTTTGCAGCTCAAACTGCTGGGAATATTGGCAACAAATTATCACAAACAGGAAAGTGTTGCAAAAATCTTGCACCACTGGGGAGGTGTGCTAAACCTGCTATAGAAATCAAAGGATGCTCAGTATATTAAAACTCGTTAAAAATGGCATTAAGAATTTAATTTAAAAAAAAAATGCAGTAAATAATATCTAATACTACTTAACTGATTTATTTAAAAAACAAACAAAGAAATGTCGAATATTACTTGAATTGCTCGTTAGAAGCAGCACCCTGTGCAGGTTGCCTTCTTGTAGCATTTGATCTCCTGTTGCCCTCTCTAATGCTGTTTTTATTGCTAAAATCTGATGCTCCGTTTGCAATAATTGTCTGGGAGGTTAAAATGGAGCTCTACCCAGAGCCCAGTGCAGGCTAAAGGTTACCATGGTAACCTCAGAGGCTACAGATACAGAATCGTGATTGTACTGTGTGTTCGTTTTAGGAGCTGCACATCCGCAGGGGGCAAGATACCAACATTATATGAGATAAACTCAAAGGCTTCTGGGAGGATTGCTGCTTTAATATAATATTTTAATAACCAACCGTTTTCCTTATAAAGAAGACCGCCCATTATATAATTTTTTTTTTTGGGGGGGGGGGGGGGGGAATCTCTTTACAAATGAGTGGGGGACGCTGTATCCCTAACACTGTGTATTTGTTTATTCAATATGGTTTAAAGACGGGGTGGCCAACTCCAGTCCTCAAGGGCCACCAACAGGTCAGGTTTTCAGAATATCCCTGGATCAGATGTGCACCCTGTGCTAATCCTGTACTAACTGCACACACAGTCACTAGGACTTTCTGCTGCCCCAGTACTGCCCCCCCCCCCCCATACATCACCCTGCAGAAGCCCTTACTATTCCAGTTTTTACCCCAAACACAAGCATAGCTTTGTCACTGCACCAGTCTCTGCTATTCATGTGTGACCCCTACCTGCTGGTGCAGTTTTCGACTGAGCCACCTGTGCAGAAGCAGGGATATCCTGAAAACCTGACCTGTTTGCTCTTGAGGACTGGAGTTGTTCACCCCTGCTTTGAAGCCATTGTCAATAGGAGTTAGGGATGCAGGAAGAACTCCCCACCTGGTTGGATAGGGGTGTGTTCCCCTGGGGATTAGATAGTAGGAATTCACACTGTGATTTTATTATATAACTATAGGAAACATGATGTGTTAGTGCAACGATATGAATGTAATCAGATTATGTTACAGATAATGCACACCTTGTGGATCTGATTCAAAATCTGCCCTAACTAAGCTGCCATTTTTATCTCATACAGGGTGACATTCTGACTGCAGATTATCAGGGACAGGCTCACACAGCCCTGAGTTTATATCTAACACAGGGTAACCCCCTGACTGCAGATTATCGAAGGCAGGCTCAGACAGTGCTGGGTTTATATCTAACTTGCTGATATACCCGGCGTTGCCCGGGATTTAATTTTCCCGCTCCCCCTCTGTCTCCGCTCCCCTCTCTCTCTCTCCGCTCCCCCTCTGTTTCTCCCCATTCACCTCTCTCCCCCATTCACCCTTGCACTAACATACTCGCCCCTGCACCTCACATCACTCTCCCCCCTACACCTCACATCACTCTCCCCGCCTGCACCTCACATCACTCTCCCTCCCCCCCTGCACCTCACATCACTCTCCCCTCCCCTGCACCTCACATCACTCTCCCCTCCTGCACCTCACATCACTCTCCCCTCCCCTGCACCACACATCAGTGTCCCCCCACCTGCACCTCATATCACTCTCCCCCCCTGCACCTCACATAACTCTCCACCCCCTGCACCTCACATCAGTGTCCCCCCCTGCACCTCATATCACTCTCCCCCCCACCTCCCTGCACCTCACATCACTCTCGCGGCGGGTGGAGGGTGTGAGTCGGAGGTTGGGTGGAGGGTGTGACGCTGGGTTATGCGGCGGGTGGAGGGTGTGAGTCGGAGGGTTGGGTGGAGGGTGTGACGCTGGGTTATGCGGCGGGTGGAGGGCGCATGAGGCTGCGGTTGGCGGATGGAGGGTATGAGGCTATGCGGCGGGTGGAGGGTGTGAGGAGGTGGGTGGAGAGTGTGAGGCGGTCGGTGGTGGGTGGAGAGTGTGAGGCGGTCGGTGGAGAGTCTGAGGCGGCGGGTGGAGAGTGTGAGGCAGCAGGTCTCCCGCTAGGGTGGTAGAGTGGAGGGTGTGAGCCGCGGCGGGTGGAGGTGAGGCGCGGCGGGTGGAGGGTGTAAGGCGGCGGGTCTCCCGCTAGGGTGGGAGGGTGGAGGGCACGTGAGGCGGCGGTTGTCCCGCTGATGTGTTATGCGACTGGTGGAGGGCGCGTGAGGCGGTGGTTGTGCCGCTCGTGTGTTATGCGGCGGGTGAAGGGTGTGAGGTGGCGGTTGTCCTGCTCATGTGTTATGCGGCGGGTGGAGGGTGTGAAGCGGCGTGGCGGGTGGAGGGAGTGAGGCGCGGTTGGTGGAGTGTGTGAGTGAGGCGGGATGGTACCTGGTGGTCTGCGGTGTGAGGAGGCGGTGAGGGTGTGAGTAGCCCTGTTTGTGACGTCACCCCACCCCACAGGCCAATCAGAGCGTGAGCCGCCGCCAACCAATCAGCAACCGCACAAACCCACAGACAAACAATTTTTCAGATATATATATATAGATGGATGTAGGGTGTTAACCTGACGGCGGATTATCACGACCATGTTTTTTCTTAATTCCCTATTGAGACCAATGCTGTTTCTCCCCCTCCCCCCCCATAAAGAAAGAGCAACAATAGCATCAATAAAGCCAGACCTGTGTGAGCTGCGCCCTTTAATCTAGAGATGTCTGCTGCCCTCTAGAGGCTACACCCTGAGTTGTTTCCCTCGCTCTGATCAGCCCCTCGCATTGTCATAACCATTCACCATCCTCTTGATGTGAAACAGTTTGTTCCTCAGCTGTTTGGTTTCTATCTTCTTGGTCTGGTAATCAGGAGTCTAGAAAAATAAAGGGCAGCGCAGGGACGGTTACGATCTAATTAATAGTCCCCTGTAGGAGCAAAGAGACTAAATGACCATGACATGGTCAATGGGTGAAAGCAGCAGAGCTCCAGTACTCAAGACCCCCCCAACAGGTCAAGTTATCATGATATCCCTGCTTCAGCACAGGTAGCTCAATCAGTCCCTGCTTCAGCACAGGTGGCTCAATCCAAGGCTCAGTCTGAGCCTTGGATTGAGCCACCTGTGCTGAAGCAGGGATATCCTGAAAATCTGACCTGTATGGGGGAGGGGAGGGGTGAGGACTGGAGCTGGGCACCCCTGGGTTAAAGGTTCAGTCCCATGTAAGAGCAAAGTGACAGACCAATTTTGAATACTTACTCTCTTAAGATCCTTCAGCCTGTTGTACTCCTCCGCTACCCCCTGCAAACAGAAACGCAGCGTTACCACCGCTGGAAATTAGGGGAGATGAGCAGCTCAGGAGAGGATCACAAGGGGTACAGGAGGTTACAGGGGGCAATGCAGGGTGCAAGAGGGTATAGGGGCGCTGCAGGGTGGGGCAGTGACCTGGTACGGTGTGCTGCCTTCGGTCAGTCCATCCAGCTGTTTGCTGAGTTGCTGCAGCTGGTTGTTGATGTTGTCCATCTCCACGCACATCAGCTTGTAACGCCTCAGGTCTGCGTCAAACTCGCGCTTATAACTCTGCCGCACCGGATCCGAGCTTATTGGGGGGTACAGGCTGGGAGGGGGGCAGGAGACATTGAGGATCAGCTGTGCACCCTGTGCTAATCCTGTACTAACTCTGCACACACAGTCACTAGGACTTTCTGCTGCCCCAGTACTGCCCCCCCCATCCCCATACATTGCCCTGCAGAACCCCTACTATTCCAGTTTTGACCCTACACACAGCTATGTCACTGCACCAATGTAGCCCTCTCTGCTATTCCTGTACTGCCCCCCTTCCTACTCCTCACCTGTCCCACTCCCCCAGGTCTCTCTCATCCCCGGACTCCATGGCTGTCGTATAATCCGTCTCGTACTGTGACTCATCCAGCTCCGGGTTTCTCCGTCTCCGGCGGCCTCTTCTGACCGGGGGTCTCCCTCTGCTCTGCCCCTGCTCCGGGGGCTCACTGACCAGCACAGGAGAACTGCAGCAAGAAGAGCTGATAAACCACTTTACTGACACCGCTCTGTATGTATGTATGTATATATATATGTATGTATGTATGTATATATAATATAATATGTATGTATGTATATATAATATAATATGTATGTATGTATGGAAACATAACTTAAAATGTAAAAAAAAAAATGGTAAACCTACCCAGCCTAGAAATATTGCAAAGCAAGTATAAACCAACCTCACACTGATGATACCCATCAAGGTTGAAACATGTCTGTGAGTGGTTTGACTTGCTTTGCTTGTCCCATGCTGTGCTTAAAAGTTGTGTGAACGGCGATGCATTTGCTTAAATGGGCTCCATGTGAATGGATATTCCTGGCAAAAGGTGACACATTGTGTGCTCATTTGCATGTCATTTCCCAGAATCCCTTGCTGCAGTGGGAGCACTGTATGCTAGGTGATAATGGTGAAAGGCAGGGTTGCAGACCTGTCTAAGACATGTGAATGTGCTCACAAGTGATATTCTTTTTATATATACATATATACTTCTTCATGGGCAAGCTACCCAGCTACCTGAACAAGCGCCTCACCCCTACCACATGCAGCACTTATCACCTGAGATCAGACTCCAAAAGACTGTTCATGGTCCCAAGGCTCAACAAAGTATCCGGACGCTCCTCCTTCTCCTACCGTGCACCCCAAAACTGGAACAACCTACCAGAGACTCTCACATCCAGCACCAGTTTAAGTTCTTTCAAATCTAAGGCTGTCTCACATTTTAATCTGGTCTGTAACTGTTTCATACGCCCATAATATATATTTTCTTTAACTGTGCACGCAATGTCTTGTATATAATGTATACCTTGTTCATTTATGTAACTGTATTTGTAACCATGTATTATTTGTTTTACTCTGTGCCCAGGACATACTTGAAAACGAGAGGTAACTCTCAATGTATTCCTTCCTGGTAAAATATTTTATAAATAAATAAATAAATAATATATATATATATACATACATACATACATACATACATACATACATACACACATACACACATACACACATACCTCTGCATAATCAGGGGCGACAAAAAGTTTGTGAACCGCAATGATAATTACGGAAATTCCATAACTTTCTTGAATTAAAACCAGTCTTTTTTTAAAATATCCAATAGGTTTTATATTTACCAATTCCATGTCTTTTCAAACAATACGATGTATGAATGAGTAATTAAGAGTCAGGGTATGTGCAAAAGTAAGTGAAACCCTGGTTTTAGCAGCTAAATTAAAGGGGATCATTAGAATCAGGTGTTTAAATAATTGGGTAGATCTTCAGGGGTGAGTTTGGGAGGCCCCACCCTATATAAAGATCAGAAACTTTGTGAGTTTGGTCTTCGCCATACAGGTGTGTGGAAACACATTATGCCACAATCAAAATAAATCTCTTGGGGGCCTCAGAAAAGCAGTTATCGATGTTCATCAGTCTTGAAGAGGGTTACAAAACCATTTCTGAGGATTTGGGGCTCCAGCAATCCACTGTCAGACAGATAGTCTACAAATGGAGAAAGTTTAAGACCACAATCACTCTACCCAAGCGATGTGATTAGGTCACCTAGAGAGCGTGTGTAAAGGGAAAAGAGAAGAGGTCACAGGACAGAGCCCAGGGGTACCCCCATAGAGAGCTTGATAGAGGAGGAGGTGTTAGCAAGAGACACTGAAAGTACGATGGGAGAGGTAGGATGAGATCCAGGATAGAGCTTTGTTAAGAATACCAAGAGTATGGAGAATGTGAAGGAGAAGAGGGTGATCCACGGTGTCAAATGCTGCAGAGAGGTCGAGTAATATGAGCAGAGTGTAATGACCTCTGTCTTTGGCAGCATGGAGGTCATTAGTTATTTTAGTAAGGGCTGTTTCAGTGGAGTAAATGTGTTGTTTCAGTGGAGGAATGGGCCAAAATTCCTCAAAACCGATGTGAGACACTGACCAGCAGTTACAGGAAACGCTTAGTTGAAGTCATTGCTGCTCAAGGGGGCGCCACCAGGTACACTACCGACACACTTTATTAAAGTGTGGCCGGTACCCCAAGCCGGGAGATTTCCCGGCTTGCTAGTGGCCGCCCCTCGGCGTGCCGCGCGTCATAGACGCGCGGTCACGCGTCTTCGGGAGCGTGCGCCCCCTGCACGCGCGTCCAGGGGCTCCCCGAGGGAGCCCTGGTGTCCCGCGATCGCGGGACAGCGGCAGGGGGTTCCGGGGGACCCGGCGGACCCGGCAGCGGTAGGGAGAGCGCCCCGATCGGAGGGCGCTCTTCCGCTGCTTTGGCGCGCGCCCGTCACTCTCGGGCGCGCGCCAGGCTACTGCTGCGGCCAAGAACGGGCAAATGCTCGAATAAACTTGGCCGCAGCAGTACTGAATCTAAAGGTTCACATACTTTTTCACACATGGATATTGAATGTTGAATCATTTGTGGACAATTACATGTTGGAAAAGTATCATGTATTTGTGTAATTTGTTTGATCAGGTTATCTGTATCTATTATTAGGCCTTATATTAAGATCTAATACCATTTTAGGTTTGAAATATGTGAAACTCCTAAGTGGTGCACAAACGTTTTCTCGCCACTGTATACACAGTACACGTTATATGAGATATATATATATATATTCCTGTACATATACAAACTAAGTTGGTGTCCTCACCTGCTGATCAGGGGGGTCTCTACTCTGTCCACGGTCCCCTCCTGGGGGGGTTTGTAGATGCTGGAGTTGCTCAGAGCCATGACTGGACTGCACGGCTTCTCGGAGTAAGTCAGAGTGGCGGAGTCATCAGGGTGCCCGTCCGGGACACTCTTCACCTGCAGAGAGAATAAGCATGAAGCTGAACTTTGCCTGGGAAAGGGACTGCCGAGCCCTGTGTACCCACTCCACTGCCAATCTGTCCAGTACCATCTCAATGTATCCACTGCACTAGTAGTATAGCAACAGCATTGCCAATGTACCCACTGCACTACTGTGATGCTGATATACGGGGCACCAAATGTCAGCATCACAGGACAAGTATTACCTAACAGAAAATGGATTGGGGACAGTCCTGTGATCAGTGTGACAGGGTCTTTGAACAAGATATAGGTCTATATTTATAAATCCCCAAAGATAGAGCCAGCAATGTGTAACATGTTGGTTGTGGTGCAAATCAGTTTGTAAGTATATATAACTTCTTCAATCAGTAATCCTTAATTTAATCGCTCAAGGTTTTAGTAGATGCCACTCGGTTGTCTTAACCCCAAGTGGCGAAAAACAGCCAGTAAAACCAATTTAACCTGTTCACCACCACACTTATTCGAGGTACTACTTATAGTGTAGCAAAGATATAGGATCATAACAAGTAACGTAGAAACATGACTCCAGAATTGGCTATTACTCACCGATTGTAGTTGTCCTCAGATCCCGGGCGTGCATCCAGCGTAATTGAAAGGCAGCAGAGTAATCCACGATAGGACGCCGCGGTGCGCAGCATGCAGGGGGAGACAACGGAGTGCAGCACAGCCAAAAATAGTTACAAACGATTTATTGGATGGGTGACATAGGAGACAACAAAAATAAATGGGTTAAGGAAAGGAACTCTAACACGTTTCGGGCTTGACTTGCCCTTTGTCAAAGAGTACACTCTTTAGTATACAAAGGGCAAGCCAAGCCCAAAACGCGTCAGTTCCTTTCCCTGACCCGTCTCTTTTTGATGTCTCCTATGTCACCCATCCAATAAATCGTTTATAACTGTTTTTGGCTGTGCTGTACTCCGTTGTCTTCCCCTGCATGCTGCCCTCAGTGGCTTCCTATCTTGGATTACTCTGCTGCAAGTATTACCTAAGACAGACATTTGAATATTCTCTTCTTATCTTCGCTTGTGAGCTGCTAAACCTGTATATTTACTGGCCGGTTATTGGGAACTCTTTCACTGATCTGAACGGCAATGTGTCAGGGTCCCACACGTGTTATATTTACAGGGACAGCGGGTTTTGTTACGTATTTGTAGTATACTGTATAGGTGATATTCAGGTACATGGTGTGGTCATTGTGATGCTTGGCGTGACTTCTGTAAGCGATGCTGGCAGGTGGGGCGCTGTAAGGGTCCCCATTTTTAGCATGATGATAAATTCAGAGATCCCTTTTATATTTTTGTAGCTAATAAATAATTCATATTTTGGGAAGTTCTAGTGTGCCCTGATCTTGTGCCCTTTCTTTTGTTTATTTTTACTTATTGAAGACGTGGAGCACGACTAATTATTATTTAGTCACGTAGAACGCTATGGGGAACTCTTTAAATCTTGAGTGGAATCTGCTAATTTTGCTTGTGAAGATTTCATGCTGGTAGCACCTGAGCGGGCAGAGTTCATTGCTCACATGGTTACCCATTACAGGGAGATTATTATATTATAGAGCAATAATGATAAAAAGTGAGAGGAAAACTTCAACTCACTATGCACGTCACCCACACTGCACAAAACATGATCTGTGTACACACGAGAAGCCTGACCCTTTTTCTCATATCAATATTTCAAAATAGGGTGTCAAGAGCTTATTCATGTGTGTGTAACCCGGCTCCAAAGGAGGTCACATCAGATGGACTATATACATTGGCAGTGCTCAGTCTCTAAGGCCTTCGCAGGGTGCCGGGTAAGTGAAGGCTGGCCGTGGATGCTTGACTATAACGAGGATGGGCGCCAGGAACGGTTATGTACAAAAAGGTGCTTTATGTGACCGCCGTCAATAATGCTTCACAGATATCGACATGCTGTTTATTTGGCAGAAACTCGTGTCAAACAATATAATTCTGGGCTTCATCCCCTGGTGGCTCTCACTCCGACGCTGCGGAGGTCCTTAAACTTTTTACCCATAGTCACGGGTAAATGGTCAGTCTCTTGCATGGGGTAGATAATGCGCCACCACTTGTTGATTGGGCCCTTATGGCATACACTTCAGGTTGCTGATTTAGCAACCCTGCTACTGTGTACTGCATACTTCTCCATACTTATTTGATCAGGAATGCACAAGGAACCTTTCAGTTGGTACAGTCCAAACATACTCTGAAGTTACTATGCCAAGAACTCCTTACCAAAAGCATGCTTCCTACTCTTCAAAGGGAGAACAATTAAGGACCTTGACTACTGGTGTTTACTTAAAGGGCACATTCCTAACTTAAAACAACAAACAGTGGCAGGTCACATCTTAATATACTTAGCTATACACTTATTTACAGGACTCACAGTGAGGACCCCAGTCAGAACTCTGACGAACCTGCTTCTAGAACATAGGGTGGAGATATATATTCTCCATACTCCCTATAGTTACATCACAGGTCACAAGACATACAAGGGAGTGGCAATCCCTTCTGCATAGTCATATTACATCACATGATAGGGAGGGGAGTAACCTGGGTGAACCCACACTGTTAATGCATTAAGGCTGTCAACCTCTTAACTGCAAAGAAAACTGAATTTTTATCTAAATTACAATAAATAATTCCAGTTTAAATTAAGACGTGGGCTATAAGAAGTGTCTCTTGCTCTGTCCCACTCAGAATCCAGGTATTTCTGTGTGTGCACGACTGTGGTGTGGTTGTGGTGTGTGTGTGTATATAATAGTATATATTATATATATATATATTATATATATATATATATATATATATCTATATATAATATTATATATATATATATATCTTTGAAAATCGGTAATATAGTCCGGAAAATTTGTCTTACTTGTCCCAATGTGGGGGTTTAGTTATAATTATATATGATGGTATATTGTCTCTAGGCATTCCCCCATTAACTGTCTGTATGTAAAAATCCACTGAAGAAAAAGGATATTGAAGTACTACTCTTTGACACCTACCTGTCTTTCAACTATCAACCGTCCCTCCTGCTTTACCTCTATACTCCTTGAACGTTTTGTATTCTCTCGCTTGCTACCATTTTCTCACACACCTATTCCTCGGATCCTCTACAATCTGGTTTCCGCACTGCTCACTGCACTGAAACAGCCCTCACTAAAATAACTAATGACCTCCATGCTGCCAAAAGACAGAGGTCATTACTTATACTCTGCTCATATTACTCGACCTTCTGCAGCATTTGATACTGTGGACAACCCTCTTTCTTCACATTCTTCATACTCTTGGAATTTGAACATGCTCTATCCTGGATCTCCCTAGCTCCTCTCCCATCGTACTTTCAGTGTCTCTTGCTAACACCTCCTCTCCCCTCCTCTATCGATCTCTTCTGTGGGAGGTACCCCAGGACTCTGTCCATGGACCTCTTCTCTTTTCACTTACGCACTCTCTCTAGGTGACCTAATCACATCGCTTGGGTTAAATAATCACCTCTATGCTGATGACACACAAAATACTTTTCTACCTGACCTAACCTGCTGGTAAAAACTAAGTTTCTGAATGTCTCTCGCTATATATCCGGTTGGCCCCCGCAGAGTCCTAAACTTAACATGGCAAAAACGAAACTCCTCATATTTCACACCCAACCTTGCCTCTACCTCTTCCACATTACATTGGAAGTACTATCATTTACCAGTTAGCTAAGCACGTCGCCTAGGGGTCACACCTTGATCCCTCACACAATTCTTCATTGTCACATTCAAAGGTAGCAAAAAACAGGCTATGACATTAATGGTGCTCTATAATAAAGACACATGCATACATACATCTCTCGTGAATGCTCTACAAAAGACCATTTAGGCATATATCTAGAAAACCTAAAGCCACACAAACTTTTCAGAGGAAAAACAAACTCCTTCCTAGGTGTGACAATTGTCTAAGAGTAAGTCCTTTAAGTCCCATAAAAGTCTATGGGGGCAAATATTTATTCTAGAGGAAGATCCCATAAACAGTCTATACGATCTATATCATTGTAAGCTTCCCCATCATAAATACCAAGGATTGAATGACATTAGACCAAAGAGCCCCCCTCTTCATGCCCCTTTGGGACCGGACTCGCCAGTTCGACGTTGGGCTCCTCATGGAGGGCACCGTGGTTGTCCAGTAAATGTTGGTTCCCTGTAAAGCAAATCTATTACAGAGTAAAACCCAGGAAATCTACAGTATAAGAGGTACATTTATAGAATCTATAAGAGTAAACCCAGGAAATCTATAAGAGAAATTTATACGGTCTATAAGAGTAAATCTATACAGATCCATAAGATAAAACCCAGGAAATCTATAAGATTCAATGTATACAGATCTATAGGAGTAAAATAGAGAAAGTATAACAACAAAACAAAGAAGATGGAATATTGACAATATAAGCGCTAATAAAAGCTAATTAAAAAAGCACTTACTAATTAGCCTTTAATGATGTGCGCGCGCGGCAGTTATAGTGTGGCTGTGGTTAGTAGCCTTCCTATAATAAGACCGCGCGCACGCACGTGAGGAGTTGTGGAGCCGGCCGGATGGAGAAGATGGGTAAAAGAAAGATTTTGCGCCACTTTACCGCGCTGTGGAAATGTGTGTGTGTATGTATGTGGATTCGATTCCTACGGGGTGAAGGGGAAGGAGAGGGGGGTTAGTCCTGGGGACGGGGGAGGCAGGGGGGGAAGGGGGGGGACGGGAGGGAAGGCGGGGCCGATGGGGTGGGGAGGCAGGGGACAGGGATGGGGGCCGCGTTCCCGGCCGGGGAGGGGAGCCCGGGGCGGACCGGCGAACGAGGCGGAAAGGGGAGGCTGGGGGAGGACCCAGCGGGAGGGTGGGAGGGGGGGGAGGGGCGCTATTCAACGGTTGTCAGTCCATCATCCCTTTCATTATCCCCCAGCTACTACGAAGTTTCGTCTCTTTATCGCGCTACGCGCCACCCCTAGGGGCGGGATCACGCCAGGGGAGGGGGAGGGGGGAGGCGGGAGGGGAGGGGGGGGTGAGGGGTGAGCGGGAGGGAGGGCGGGGGCGGGGGGGGGAAGGGGGTCGGGTGGGGGGCTCATTACGGAGGCGGAGGGAGGGGGGAGGGAATGGGGGCGGACTACTGGGGGCGGGTAGGGACGCGTGAGGGAAGGGGGCGGGGGGTGGGGGAGGGGGAGGGAGGGGGGGCGACGCGGGGAGGGAAGTAGGGGGTGGAGTGGCGGGGGGGTGGGCGGGGGGGCGTTTCACAGCGGGGGGGGGGAATGGGGGAGGGTGGGGGGGGGGGGAGTGGGGGGCGGGGGAGGGGGAGGGCAGGGCACGGGAGGCGGGGGGGGGGGGGACCGGGAGGGAGGGGGGGGGGGGGGCAGGGCGGGGGGGGGTGGGGGGTAGGGGTAGGGAGAGGGGGGGGCGGGGTGAGAGGATGGGGAGGGAGGGGGTGGAGGTGGGTGGTATGTGCGACAATGGGTGGGTGTGGAGGTGTGTGTGGATGTATGTGTAGGGTGCGGGTGTAGTGTGTGTGTGTGTGTTGGTGTGTGCTGTATGTGTATGTATGTGTGTTGTGGTGTATGTGTATGTATGTGTGTTGTGTGTTGTGTAGTGTATGTATGTGTGTGGTGTACAATGTTAATAAAAATTATTCTAGTATTTATTTAGTTATTTATATCAGATTTATAACAACACCATCTACCACACACACACACATACACATACGCTACACACACATACACACACATATATAACTACACAAACAGTCACAGTACCTCGACGTCGGAAGGGTACTGTCTGCTTTGTGTCGCTCACACAGCATACCACACAAAAAGATGTGCGCGCACGTGCACGCGCGTTTCACAGGCCACAGGCCAGCACACGTATTACGGGGCCTAGCTAACCTAAGGGAGTTAAGAGTTATTTACCAAGTTCCGTTACGGCTACACGCCAGACCTATTCCAGTCAATGGGAGGAAGCTACATCAGGCTTCATACCGGGATGGCATCACTCGTTGTTTGAATTCATTTTGATGCATTGCGTCATTGCATATAAGAAGATTAAACAAGAGAGATAGTGTATTTTAATGCTTATAACGGAGACAGTTATTAGTAAAATATAAGCTCATGAGTATTAGAATATTATTTATCAAAGCCCCCATTTGTAAAAAATAATTCATTTTGTGAACCGGTATAATGATACATTAGGGCGTGTGTGCAAAATACATTTAGGGTTGATAAATTATTTATAAAATATTTTACAGGAAGTAATACATGAGGTTACCTCGTTTTCAGGTACGTCCTGGCACAGAGTTAGACAAATAATACACGGTTACAATACAAAGTTACACGAACAATAATACATTACGTACCTTGGCTCCGGAGTCGGCTCCGGGCCATCTGACGTCACTTTGCCATAGCAACGTGACGTCACATGACCCTGCCATGGGGGCAGCCAGCTTAAGAAGCCGCCGGCGAGCAAGGTCAAGTCAAGGTTACAGAGGCCCTGCAGCTCCCCCGGCATGTATTTTAAAACACAAAAACACTTCCACAACATACAATCCGCCTCACATACCACATAATACCACCAACAATAATACCAACCCCCCACAAACAAATACAAAGAAAAAATAAAATGCCACACACACAAAACATGCCACACATTAGCGCCACAAATGCGCAGGTTATTGACGCCAAATAGGCAAACATACAAGATTGTGACATACCAAATCTTCCCCACCAAAACAAGGAAAAAAACCAAAAAATAAAAAAAACCAAAAACAAAAAAAAAAAAAAAAAAAAAAAAAAAAACGACTAAAAAAAAAAAAAAGAAAAAAAAAAAAAAAAAAAAAAAGAGCAAAAAAAAAAAACAAAAAAAACAAAAAAAAAAAAAAAAAAAAAAAAAGGAATAGGGAGAGGGGGGGGAGAAGACCAAAAACTAAGAGAAACAAAGTAACAAGAGGAGAGAGAGAGAGGGGGGGGAAATAGGTAAGAAAAATAAAAAAAGAGACGAAATGGCTGCCATTTGCGAGAGCAATAGGAAAAAGGAGAAGAATTGTGGAGTAAGAAGAGGAAAGAAAAAAGAGAGAACAATGAGGGGAACATACACAAGGAAAAGGGGAGAGAAAAGGAAAGGAGAGAGAAGGGAAAAATAAGCAAGAGAAGGATTTTTCCCCATCCTCTCTGCTGATCTGTAAAGGAGTGAGAAAACGGAAGGAGAAGATGAGGCGAAGGAGAAAACACAGGACAAAAGGAGAAGAGAAAGGGGCCAGTGAAGGAGGGGCGCCAAAAAAGAGAGGAGGAGAGAGCAAAAAGGATAGAGCGGTGTACTGTTCCTTGGAAGTTCTAAAGGAGGGGGGAAAAGGAAAAACGAGAGTAGGGAGCTAGGAAAGAAAAAAGAAGAATAGGGGGACACGCGGTCGCAAGGAGAAAGGGAAAGAGAGAGGGCAAGGAGAGAGCAAAGAGAGGAGGAGAGTGAAGGAGAGGAAGGAGAGGAAGAGAGAGAGGAGGGAGAGAGAGAGAGAGAGAGAGGAGAGAAAGAGAAGCAGAGAGAGAGAGAAGAGAGAGAGAGAAGAGCTGCAGAGAAAAAAAGAGAGAGAGAGAGAGAAACAAAGAAGAGAGAGAGAAAAAGAGAGAGAGAGAAGAAGAGGAGAGCAGAGAGAGAAGAGAGAGAGAGAGAGAAGCGAAAACGAGAAGAGAAGAGAGAGATAGAGAGAAGAGAGGAGTAGAGAACCAGGCCGATCTATTGCTATATCGCTCGCGCCTATCTTACTCTCTATCTCGCGCTCTATCGATCGTAGCTATCTCTCCCCATTCATTCTCCACTCTCTCTCCCTGTCATTCTCCCCCCCTCTCTCTCTGTCATTCCTCTCCCCCTCTCTCTATGTCAATAAACAAGACAAATGTCCTTCTCCTTTGGTCTGAAGAAAGGACATTTTTTTTTTTGTGTGTCTAAATCAATCTAAGTACCAATCTATTTTATAAATGTATGTTTTTTTGTTTGATTGCGCGGCTTCAATATTTTTTTGATTATTTTACATGAATATATTAACATTTTACATATACAATTTTGATAATAGAACAATATTTATCCCTTTACATTTTTAATACACTATATATTTTTACATTTTTAATATATATATCTTAGCAAATACAATTATCTTCTCTATATGATTCCTTTTCAATTTTCTATAAGTTCCATATCAAAATTATATATTTAGATATTTTTTGATTCTTTTAATTACCAATTATTCTTATTTTTTATTTTATAACATAGAAAAGAAAAAGGATAGATAAAGATGGGGCCAGAGAGGGAAGGAGAGGGGTGGGGAAGTTAGTTTAGTAGTATGGGTATGTATAAGGGCTAACAGGTAAAGGAGATCAGGGCTAATAACCGGAGTTAGGATTTTATCTGAAGAACGGAGGCCATAGTTCCCAGACCCTATAAAATTGATCTAATTTTTGATTCAGTTGAGCTGAAAGCTTTTCCATTAATTTAACTTCATTTACTCTTTTAATTATTGTTTGTTTTGATGGTACATTTATATTTTCCACGCTGCTGCTATAGAGCAACGGGCTGCTGTAAGAACAATAGACATCATTTTTCTCATCGGGTTAGTTACTTCTTCAACAGGCTTTGCAAATAAATACGTTAGTGGGTCTAGAGGGATTCTTGTATCTGTAATTTCCTGAAGCATATTCTGTATCTTTGTCCAAAACTTTTGGGCATGACCACCATATATGTACCATATCTCCTCTCAGGCCACATCCTCTCCAGCACAGATCTGACTTATGTCTTTAAAAGAAAAAAATGAAAGATGGCGCAGTATCAGCCAGGGTGCAGCAGTGAATGTGTTAATCTTTCCCTCCCTGATAAGCGGGTGGAGAGTTGTGTGTAATATTTCTCATAGGAATAATATGGAGCGTTAATAAGTCACGAGACTGAAACTGCCTCGTATCATGAGCAAACATTTCAGAACCTTCACCAAGACAAGGAGACTGGCAGCTACACAGCAACCGGCCGGCACACCCCGCTGTTACCCACCCGTGTACCACACGCCCGCCCAACTCACACAACAGCAGATAGCAAGGGGGGGAAGGAGGAGGCAGAGCTAGTACGGGGGATACTGGGAAAGGCTACGGCAGCAAATCATTTCTTGTAGAGGGCATCCCATGAACGTCCATGGCAGGAGTGGCCAACTCCAGTACTCAAGGGCCACCAACAAGTCAGGTTTTAAGGATATCCCTGCTTCAGCACAGGTGGCTCAATTAGTGGCTCAGTCAATGACAGCCACCTGTGCTGAAGCAGGGATATCCTGAAAACCCGTCTGCTGGGGGCCATTGAGGACTTGAGTTGGCCACCTCTGGTCTATGGGTATAAATAATTTCTTTTTGGTGGGGCTTCCTAGGAAATTCTATAAGAACCAATCATCTCTTGTAGAGGGGGATCCCATAAATGTCAATACAATCTATAGTGATGGTTTCTTCCTCCCCTAAATATTTAAGGATTAGAAAGCCAATTGAGCCCACCTCCAAATACCCTTGTGAACCTTGGACTCGCGAGACTCACCCACTCTTCTACATTGGGCCCCTCTTGGAAGGCGCCAATTGGTTTGTCCCAGTAAATGTTGGGTTCTCCATAACGCCAAATCTTGCGCCGGGTTCTTTGAGCGAAGAAAGAGGTCACACAGAGGAGGATCACGATGATGAAGCCACAGACTATAGCAATGGCCTGGGAAGAGAGAGGGAAGGGGGGGGGGGGGGAGGGGGGGGAAAGGGGGGAGGAGAGAGGGGAAGGGGGGAAGGAGAGAGGAATGGGGGGGGAAACAGAGTGGGGGGAGAGGAGTGGAGAGAAGAGGGGGAAAGAAGAAGGGGGAGAGGAAGGAGGGGAGGGAGGAGGTAGAGAGCAAGGAGGAGGGGAGGAGGGGAGTATGGGAGGAGGGAGGAGGGGGAGCAGGGGGAGAGAGGAGGGGGGAATGGGGGAGAGGGGGGGAGGGGCGGGGAAGCGAGAGAGAGGATGGTGGCGAGAGTAGGGGGGAGAGAGATGGGGGGATTGGAGGGGGAGAGGAGAAGAGGGATTGGAGGGGGGTAGAAGGGGAGAGATACGAGGGAGAGAGGAGGGGGCAAAGAATGGAGGGGGATTAGAGGGGGGAGAGAGAGGAGAGGGGGAAAGAGATGTGGTGAACAGGAGAGGGGATTAAAGGGAGAGAAAGAGAGGGGGGAGAGAAGGGGAGAGGGGGGAGATAGAGGGGGATAGAGGTGCAGGGGGAGAGAGGAGGGAGTATACAGGGCGAGGGAGATAGAGAGGGGGAAACAGAGAGGAGGGTGAGGAGAGAAGGTGGTGAGACAGAAGATGGGGGAGAGAGGACAGAGGTAGAAAGTAGGAGGGGGAGTGAGAAGACGGTTGAGAAAGAAGAGACAGGAGGGGGAGATAGAGAGGGGAGAGATAGAGAGGAGGGTGGATAGAGAGTGTCAGAGGATAAGAAAGAAATAAAAGGGTTGGTCAGAAAAAACAGTCAGAGGGAAAGTGAATGTTAGAGAGAGAAAGAGAGTGTCATGGAAAGGCTTAGAAAGAGAGAACACAGGGGAGAGATATTGATATTAAGAAAGGACAAATATGAAAGAATGTCAGAGAGAACGCAGTGAGAAAGAACACATGATGCACATTCACATCTCAAACAGGTCCCCAAACCTTAGCCCATAACCACACAGAATGCAGGCATTCTGGGCTATAACAGGCAAATGAGCACGTATAGTGCATTACTTTTTGCTTCTTATCCACTTTAACATGGATCCCTTTAAGCGAATGTTCTCAGTGGAAGCACTGTATGCTGTGTGTGTGATTATGGGGCAAGGCAGGTTTCGGAGTTAATCCAAGGAGGTTTTTCTGGCCCACATCTCACTTCCGCACAAAAAGTCAACTGCCGGTGCTCACAGTATCTGGGACTGTCCCCTAAATGTTTGCACAAGGGAGGCAGGTTTCGGGACACATCTGAGATATGTGAATGTGCTCATAAGTGTTCTTTATCACTACTGTAACTTGTTTGTATCTCGAGAAAGAGAGATTGTGTGAGTGTGAGTGTGAGTGAGATGGGCAGAGGCCCCTATTCAAACACCCTCTAGAGTGAGGAGCTGGCTCGTGGTCTGTGTGCCCTATTAACTAAGGACTGTCTGGTTTGCATTACTCCTGATTTGCCTCCTCTCTTTGCTGCTCTCTGATGTTCTCAGTTGTTGCTGGTTTACTAATACATAGTAGCTGTTTGCATGTATTTTTGTCCCTGAATATATCCATACAAAAGTGTTGTTGCTAGTTCACTAATACATTGTAGCTGTTTGCATGTAGTTTGTCCCTGAATATATCTATTTGAAAGTTAGACTGTGGACTTATTTTGCCAATTAGTTTAGGGATATTGTATGTGTATCTAATCAGAATATTATTTAGAATTTGTGGAGGGTCTTCTATTGTTTTTACTTGGGGTCAGTTCTGTTGTTGTGGGTTTGGGGTGAGGGAAGTACCCTCTTGTCCCCTTGGGACTGAGGGGAACGGGCCTGACGAAGGGACAAGTCCCGAAACGTTGCCCCCCTATATTCCCCCGTTGTGACCCACTTTTTTTGTTTCCTTTGTTCCCCTTCCACCATTCACCTCACTTTCCCTTTGTTGCCCCATCCTACTTTTCCTTTATCCCTTATCCTCCTGTACATCCTATATATGGCCCTACTTATATGTTGTCTGTTTGCCTAGTGTGGCGTAGTCAGTTGTTTGACTTATTTGTGCACTGATTAAATTTTCAAATTGGTTATATACCAGTGACTTTGTATCTATTATTAGGGTGTGCTGGATTTTCTTCAGTACTTTATTGTGTTTGAGAGGGATTGGGCCCTCTCTAGTCCGTGGCACCCCGCTTTGTGTATATTTATCTACTTTGTGTGAGTGCTGTCTATTACATTGGCTATCCCCTATTCAAATTGTTGAGACAGGGAAAGAGAAGGAGAGTTAGATAGAGAGAAAGCAAGAGTTAGAAGGGAATAACCACCCAGTCCTGTCCTCACCTCCTGGGGGTCCACCATGCAATAGTGATACAAATACTGGTTCATATACCCAGCACCGGCAGACACAGGAGAGTAGATCTGGTTACACAGTGTCATGATCTGGCTGTAGTACATGCTGCCTCCCATCTGCGCCCGCGGGTTGACCCCGGCGATGTAGACAATGGTGGCAATGAGATCCATAACGGCCAGCACAGCGCTCAGCACCACCACAGCAAGGTAGAACCGGCGCGATCGAGACCCACTCGCCTTGGACACACTGGCTATGAAGAGCCCAAGGAGAGCCGCGAAGGTCAACACTGACATGGCCATCATAAAGCCGCTGGCAGCCTGCGGGTTGGTCATCCCATAGTTACCGTAGCCGCTACCGTAGCCGTTACCGTAGCCATAACCGCTCATGTATCCCCCGCCATAGCCTCCAAAACCCCCGAACCCAGCCATGCCCCCATAGTTGTACTCCCAGGCCAGGGTTGATGCCACACACGCGAAGATGGCCACGCAGAGAAAGATGGCAACACCCTGCAGGAGGCGGACCACTCCGGGGGCAGAGTTCCACTTGTAGAAGGATTGCGGGGTGTCTTCCTGGTAGAATGAGTCTGGAGGGGCCGAGCGGACATGGTAAGCATAGGAACCCCCACTGGGGCCATAGCTGGTCTGGTGGAGGTAGCCGCTGGGGGGGCTGTAGACGGGGGGGTTGTCGAAATGGCGCTTAGTGTACATGATGGTGTTTGTGCCCTGCAATGGGGAATGCACAGAGGTGAGACGGGCTGGCACACACTGTCACCTGTCACTGCCCCTATCACTCTCTCTTCCTCACTCTGCCCACCCTCTATCTCTATGTCCCATCTTTCTCCTATCATTTCTTTCCCGCTCCCTCACTCTCTCAATTCTCCACTCTTCCTTTGTCTCTCTGTCTGTGCATTTCACAGTGCTCTCTATTTCTCTCACACACCCACTTTTATTTGCTCTCTCCCTCCCCTCTGTCTCCACTTATTTTCCCTTCTTCTCCCCTTTCCTTCGCTCCCTCTGTTTCTTTCTTTCTCTCCTCACTCACCCTGTTACTCTCCTTCCAAGTCTCTGTCTCCTTCATTTTTATCTGTCTCCTGCCTTATCCCTCACTCACTGTCACTGTCACTCTCGCTCTGTCTCTCTCGCTGTCTCTCACTCTGTCTCCCTGTCTTCTCCTTCCCTCTCATGCTGAATGTGAGCCCTGCCTGTCTCTCAGGTATAAATAATTCACCTGTCCCAGGATCCTATGTCGGCTCTGTTTTGTGTCTCTGTGTTTGTGGGATCGGCTCGGGGCTGCACCCCACAAACACACCGATCGGGGGCTTTGAGAAGCTGCATTTTATGTTTAGAAAATAACCATTAAAGCGATGCTGAGTATGACTTTAATTGTAAGCCACTACTGCCCTTCACCCCTCTCCAAACACCCATATACAGTAGTTGTCCCACCCGTTGGGGGGATATTGCAGTCCCCACCACTTATAAGGGACCCTAGAGGTCCCAGTGAGGGGAGAAGTGCCCAGTCCTACCTGCGCTGTCACTTCATCTTCTGTCCCTGATGTCCTGTCGGGATCCTGAGTAACAGAAAAGGATCAGTGTGTTATTTGATTCTTTACGCCCCCTGTTACCTGGTACTCTCTCCTCCCTTTTCTCTCACTCCATCTCTCCTCCCCCACCTCGTTCCTCTCCCCTGCTTTCCCTTGTTCCCCCCTCTCTTTTTCTTTGTTTATCTTTTACGTGCACCACCTGCCTGTCTTGTTCTCTCTTATTCTTTCTCATTGTCTCTCCATCTTTGTCTGTCTCTGAGTACTTCCCTTGCTCTCTCTTTCCCCCCTCTCTCCCTTCCTAAGTCTCTCTCCCTCTCTTCTCTCTCTGTCTCCCTCCTCCCCTTTCTCTCCTTTCCTCCATCTCTTTCCCAGTTCTCTCTCCATCCCTTTCTCATTCTCTCTCCCACATCTTCCTTCCTTTTTTCTCACCTTTGTCTCTCTCTCTACTCCTTTCTCTCTTCCACATTCCCACCCGTTCTCTTCTTCTTTCTCACCCTCCATCTACGCTCCCCTCTCCTCCTGCTTTTGCTCTCACACCCTTTATCACACTCTGTCCCATTTCTCGCCAATCTCGGCTTTCCTTCTCTCACTTGTTTTTTTCCACACACTTTCTCTTTTCTTTCGCTCTCCTTTCCCGTTTCTATCATCACTTTCTCTCCTAATCTCCCCTCCCTTTATACACTGACCTTTTCTTCTTACCACATCTCTTTCTTTCTCAAAGTCTCACCTCTCCCTCTCTTTATCACTTTAGCCTCCTCACCTCTCTCTTTTCCTCACTGTTTCCTCTCACGTTGTGTCTCTCATTTGTCTTCTCTCTCACCTCTTTATTTTACTTTCTCCCCTGTTCCTTCTCCTTCTCCTTCTCCTTCTCTCTCTCTCTCTCTCTCTCTCTCTCTCTCTCTCTCTCTCTCTCTCTTCCCCGATAGTATACCATGTTCAGTGGTTACAAATCACCAAAAAAATCTACGCACCACACAAAACAATCTACTCCGCCACCTAGTACCAACGTGTGCTGCTTGGGCCATATTATCCGCCCGGGGGTTGTTAAATCCACTAGCCCGGGCGAGCAAAGGTATAGGTTTGTCGAACACTGTATATATTATAACATGGTCGACAAATCAACCAAAAATCTACTCGCCAAACAAAAAAATCTACTCGCCACCTAGTACCAAACGTGGGCTGCTGGGCCATAGGATCCTCCACATATAAATCCACTCGCCCGGGCGAGCAGAATGTATAGTTTGGTCGACACACTGTATATATATATATATATATATGTGTGTGTGTGTGGTGTGTGTGTGTATATACGGCAACTGTAAGCATGTCATTCCCAGAACCCTTGCTGCGTGGAAGTGCTGGGCGATAATGGTGAAAGACAGGGTTTCAGAGCCTGTCTAAGACATGCAATGATATACAGTAATATTTACAGTTGCTATATGCTTTACTGTGGAGGTTTTAGCACTTTTTTTATACCCACCTAACCTTAATATTTGTGTAATATATATATATATATATTATATATATATATATATATATATTATATATACACAATATGATACGTGTTTGAGACGAATATCAAGAGCAGCACTCCAAAAGGTAGTAAAAAATCTTTGTATTATCAAGACATCTTGCCAACGTGCGGGATCTTTCTCAAGGATATATATATAAATAAAAAGATCACTTGTGAGCACATTCACATGTCTTAGGCAGGTCGGCAACCTGGCCTTTCACCTTGCCCCCAGCATACATGCTCCACTGCAGCAAGGGATTCTGGGAAATGATATATGCAAAATGAGCCACACAATGTGTCACCCTTTTTCTAAAAAACCATTGTTACATGGAGCTCATATAAGCTAATCGCTGTTACACATGCTTTAACGCACACATGGATCAGAGCAAAGCCATAGAAACCATTCACAACATGTTTCAAACCTTAAATGGTATCATCAGTGTGAAGTTGGTTGTACTGCTGCTTTGCCAATTTTCAAGACTGTAGGGTTTACCATCACGTTTTACGTTATGGTGGGGTGAAAAAGGCACAAGGAACCTCCACTATATTGCCTATAGCAAATAAAAGATTGCATCTGATTCCTATGCTGTGCTTTAAAAGCTGTGTTAACAGCGAGCATTAGCTTTACATAATTTCCTAGAATCCCTTGCTGCAGTGGAAGCATTGTGTGCTGGGTGATAATCGTAAAGGCATGTTCCGACCCTGTCTAAGACATGCAATGAGCAGACAGTAATTATTTCCATTGCTATATATATATTATATATATATATATATATATAGATTATATATTATATATATATTAAACACAGAATAGGTGCCGCAATCAAATCACCCAATATGGTCTAATTGTAGAATAACCAGGGTCAGGGTAAAGAATTGCCCTCTGGTGGTGCTACCGACCCACAAGAATTATAAAGGTAAAATAAAGTTCAAATTACCATACAAACCCAGGGGAAAGAATAATTCCCCAGTAATGCTTCCGAAAAGCCTTTTTGGCGAAACGGCCGTCGAGCAGAGGCGTGACAGCACCCCTGCCTCCTCCTGACCCGTGTGCTGTATTGCAAACTCTCAAGATTTTTCTCGTGACACCAGCTGATGCCCCGAACCAGGGACCTGGTCTGTATTGTGGGATTCCCCTACTGCCCTGTTCACTACCCATTGGCAGTGCGCTCCTGTCCTGGGTTCTTAATCCTGACCCCTGCTTTTCTTCAGCATGATTTCACCATTGGGGATTTATGAGTACAGTCTACTAGTACAACCATTTGGACTCCCTCCCTCTGCTGTTTTTTCTGTGTACAGCATAGCACTGGCATCAGTCTATTTATTCCGTTTCAGCCATTGTAGGTCATCTGTAATTTACCATGAGTGGCTTTGTTTACAATCATTCATGATCCTTTCTCAGCCAGTTAGGTTCATGCTGTGTGTTCATTATGCTCATATTCATAACCCCATTTACCATGCCTGTAATTTCATGTTATTCTATGCAGTATTTAAAGTAGCATTTCTCTTTTTGCTGCTTCACTAGCAGTATTGAGGTAAACTACCTTTCACTGTGGTCTGGTTTGTTATTTCTTTTTAGATCGCCGATCTTATTGTCATTACTGGGGGAATTATCTTTTCCCTGGTTCTGTTATGGTATATTTGAACTTTAATGTTTTTGGTTTTTATACCAGACCTCATGTGATTTGGTGTATAATCTATAACTGTATTAATCGCACAGCAATTTATTATGTGGTATTGTTTTGGGTCTGTCTTGTGTGTTTTTTTTATCACTCTGCTAATAAAGTAATTTTTTCTAATTTTTCAATATATGTTGTTGAGTGGCACTTTTTGACCCTTCTTTTTTCTTCTTTTACCATATATAATATATATATAATATATATATATATATATATATATATATTATATATATATATTCTATATAATCTATTTATTTTATCTTTTTTTTACTTTTTTATCGTGTTCGCAACACCCTTCCCCCCACTCGCACCTGGCGAGTGAAATGGCCTCACGCTGGTGCTACAAAGGTGCTAGGCTTTCAAGGAGAAATAATAGCAGACGCCGCCGTGGGCATCAGCTGCGAGAAACCCACCGTGTGCCGTCAGACGCTGTTCCTGACATGTGATTGACCCGGATGGAACACGCATGTGATGCCGTCAGCGGCATACAGGACCCACTACAAGAGATCCCAAGGAGGCCTTGACAATGGTGGTGCCCGCAGAGGACGAAACGTGTGCCCTTGTCCATTCATATCTTTGGATGCATCCTGTTACAATGCCTACCCCCCCACTGCCAGCGCGCAAAACTGCAGAGGGAGAATTTGCATCACGGCCATTCATCGTAATCTATAATAAGGCCGAATGCAGGATTAATTACCATTATAAATGTCAACTACTTCCATCGTAACATCTAAGGGCCTTAATAAGTACAGCACGGATGACAGAAGGAGAGGGAATAGAATGTGAAAACTTTAAATGCATAAGTGTTTTCATCAACGTACAGAAGACGCATATTTCAGAGAAAGAGAAGAGGTCTTGAACCTGGAGGGTGGCAGCTAAGGGAAGATGTGAGAGTCCTAACTTCACAATAGAAGTTGTGGATTCATATACTGCCCAACCAGTGCAGATTTCCTGTTCGGCCCGGGCCCAAGGCGGCAACATTTGGGGGTGGCAAAAATGTCCACACCCCCCCCCCCATCCCATATACATTTGCTGCACTCTCGGTCCTATTGGTCTTGATGGGAAGTCACTTATATATGCCAGCGTCTCCCTTTCTGCCGCCCTCCTCCTTGCCGATCGCAGCCTCAAATGACGCAAGGCCGACGTCACCAATTGCGGCGTCACGCGCTGTCTTGTTTCCATGGCAACGGACATCGCGTCGTCAAATGCCGTCTCATTACCATGGCAACGAACGTCCGTGCTTATTTGACTCTGCGAATCGGAAGGAGGAGGAGGGCGGCAGCAGAGGTTGCCACATGGGTGCAAGATAGTGCCACCTCCAACAGGTGGTAAGGCTAGTACCAGTAAGAGGGATTGAACCATGCCTGGGTAGACATAACGGATATTCTGAACGAAAGAGCCAAGAATCCGATCGAGGCTCTGAGTTTCCACGGATATGGAAATAGGCCAACACAAGCCAAGGGTTCTGTCGTCAATGCTATGTTTCCTAATACCTCCCAGTCCTCTCATGGCGTGGCACCTGTTCTGGCTAGAGCCAGATATTTACGGGTCACTAATAAAAGTAGCAGTACTGTGCATGCGTTGCAAATCCCTCTGGCACGTAAAGGTTTTTTTTTTTTGGTTTTTTTTTAAGTCTACATTTTGTTTTTTAAAGGGAAAAAAAAGTATGGTACTTTTTAAAATCCATTTGACCATTAACTGCGACCATTAAGTGCGGCCATAAGTGCGCCATGTAGGTGGCATGGAAGGTGTTAAGAACCGTGTGCCAACATGGCCCCTTTCCTCCTGGCGTGCCAGCCGCCCAGCCCGCAGGAAAATGTGGAGTCCTGAAGTTTTCCAACCCTTGTTTTCCTCCCGGCCCTGGGGGGAGGATTTCTCAGTGGTGATTGTGGGCAAACTCCTCACCACTAATCATTATCCCAAGAGCGCCATTACCTCGACACAAGGGAAGAGAGAGCTGAAAGAGTCTGAGTAGAGAGCGAGATCTTGCTGAGAGAGATAATAGCTACAGAGAGTAATACGCGATAGAGAGCGAGAGATAGAGATATGCCTAGATAGAGCGAGAGCGAGCAGATATATACGCTATAGAGGATCGTAGAGAGGATGATCTCCTCTATTCGCATGCGCTAGATCTGTCTCGACGCGATCTCCGGCTCCGTGCGACGCGCCTGCACCTTTTCGCCCTTAAAATACATAGGTTAGAGCCCTACAATACATTATAGACACCACGTGAGATGAAACCCGTTAGTGAAGGATAGAGTTTAGGATGCTAAAGTGATAAAGCGAGGGATAGTTAGCTTTGAGAAGCAAGATCATTTGGTACTACCTAACGTTCCTTTTCTAAACTTTCTTTTCCTTCTATGCTCTCCCCTTTCTGCATCTCCCCGTATCACTTCTCGCGCCCCCCCCTCTCCCTTTGTTTTGGCACAAAGCCGTGAGCGAAGGAAGCCTAGATTGTGCGATCACATTGGACCGCTTGTGCTACGGTTTTGAGAGCAAAAGCATGCGGCTCGGGGAGCGTAGATGGCAGGGTGCGCCGACTCATTACCGGGTGGGATGTGTAAAGAGCGCCTGCGTCGAGAGAAGATACCACTTTGGCGCCCCCCCTTCAGGGCAGATGTGGGATCGCGCCCTGCGCCCTGGTCTGGTGCTCGAGCCCTGGGACCCCGAGCTTCGCAAGGGGAGCGAAGGGGAGGAGGTCGCCCCGACGACTGTACTTCTCGGGCGCGCCCTCACTTCTGCCTTGGGCTCCTTGTGTGCCAGCGCTACTTCCGGGAAAGTACTGTCCTATACAGACAAAGGAGAGACAATGAGAAATAATAAGAGAGAACAATACAGTGCAGTGTGGTGCAGCGTAAAAGATAAAAAAGACATAAGAGAGGGGGGAACCAAGGTAAAGCAGGTTATAGGAACGAGGGTTGGGGTGAGGAGAGATGTGCGTTTGAGAGAAAAGGTATGTAATAGTACCAGGTAACAGGGGGCGTAATATGTGAAAATACAAATACACCTTATCCTTTTCTGTTACTCACGGATCCCGACAGGACATCGGGAACAGGACGATGAGTGGACAGCGCAGGTAGGACTGGTGCACTTCTCCCCTCACTGGGACCTCTAGGGTCCCTTCTAAGTTGTGGGGACTGCAATATCCCCCCAACGGGTGGGGACACAAACTACTGTATATGGGTGTTTGGAGAGGGGTGAAGGGCAGTAGTGGCTTCCAATTAAAGTCATACTCAGCATCGCTTTATGTTATTTTCTAAACAAAAATGCCTTCTCAAAGCCCCCCGTCGGTGTGTTTTTGGTGGGTTGCAGCCGCCGAGCCGATCCACAAACACCGAGTACACAAAACACAAACAGTAGCCCGTAGTCATAGGATCCTGGGTGACAGGTGAAATATTTTATACCTGAAGACAGGCATGGCTCACATCAGCAGAGAGGGAAGGGAGAGACAGGAGACAGAGTGAAGACAAGCGAAGAGACATAGCGAGACACACAGTGACAGTGAGTGAGGGATAATGCAGGAGACATATAAAATGAAGGAGACCTATACTTGGAAGGATAGTAACCTGGTGATGAGGATAGAAATAAAGAAACACCGGGATCGAAGGAAAGGGAAGAAGGTAAAATAAGTGAGACAGAGGGGAGGGTAGAGAGCAAATAAAATTTGGGTGTGTGAGATAAAAATCGAGAGCACTGTGAAATGCACCTACAGAGAGAAAAGGAAGAGTGGTAGTAATTGAGGCTTTAGGTAGCGTTGAAGAAATGATATGCGAAAGATGGGGACCTAGAGATAGAGGTGGGCAGAGTATGAAGAGAGAGTGATAGGGGCCTGACAGGTGACATGGTGTGGCCAGCCCGTCTCACCTCTGGCATTTCCCCATTGCATGGCACAAACACCATCATGTACACTAAGCGCGCATTTCGAAACCCCCCCGTCTACAGCCACCCCAGCGTCTCCTCCACCATACCAGCTATGGCCCCCAGTGGGGGTTTCCTATGCTTACCATGTCCGCTCCGGCCCCCTCCAGACTCATTCTACCAGGAAGACACCCCGCATATCCTCTACAAGTGGAACTCTGCCCCCGAGTGGTTCCGCCTCCTGCAGGGTGTTGCCATCTTTCTCTGCGTGGCCATCTTCGCCGTGTGTGGCATCAACCCTGGCCTGTGATTACACCTATTGGGCTGGCTGTGTTCGGGGTTTGGAGCTATGTGCGGGGGAACATTAGCGGTTATGGCTAGTAACGCTACGGTAGCTGCTACGGTAACTATGGGATACCAACCCGCAGGCTGCCAGCTTCTTTAATTATTGGCCATGTCAGTGTGACCTTCGCGGCTCTCCTTGGGGCTGGGCTCTCATGCCCAGTGTGTCCAAGGCGAGTGGGTCTCGATCGCGCCGGTTTCTACTTGCTGTGTGTGGTGCTGATCGCTGTGCTGGCCGTTATGATCTCATGCCACCATTGTCGTACCTCGCCGGGGTCAACCCTCGGGCTCAGATGGGAGGCAGCATGTACTACAGCCATATCATGACACTGTGTTTAACCAGATCTACTCTCCTGTGTCTGCCCCGGTGCTGGGTATAAATGAACCAGTATTTGTATCACTATTGCATGTGGAACCGCCCATGAGGTGAGGACCAGGACTGGGTGGTTATCCCTTCTAACTCTCTTCTTTTCTCTCTATCTCACAACTCTCCTTCTCTTTCCCCCTGTCTCAACAATTTTGAATAGGGGATAGCCAAGGAATAAACAGCACTCACACAAATTAGAATAAATATACAACAAGCGGGGTGCCAAGGACTAGAGAGGCCCAATCCTCCAAACAAACACAATAAATTACTGAAGAAATCAGCACACCCTAATAATAGATACAAAGTCACTGGTATAGAACCATTTGAAAATTTAATCAGTGCCAACTAATTCAAAACAACTGACGACGCCAACTAGGCAAACATACCACATATAAGTATGTCATTTTAGGATGTACGGAGGATAAGGGATAAAGGAAAAGTAGGATGGGGCACAAAGGGAAAGTGAGGTGAATGGTGGAAGGGGAAACAAAAGTAAACAAAAAAAGGTGGGTCACGAACGGGTGAATATAGGGGGGCAACTTTCGGGACTTGTCCCTTCGTAGGCCCGTTCCCCTCCGTCCCAAGGGGACAAGAGGGTACTTCCTCCCACCCCAAACCCACAACAACAGAACGGACCCCAAGTAAAACAATAGAATACCCTCCCCTCCACAAATTCTAAATATCTTCTGATTAGATACACATACATATCCCTAAACTAATTGGCAAAATGAAGTCCACAGTCCTAAACTTCAAATTATATATTCAGGGACAAAACTACAATGCAAAACAGCTACATGTATTAGTGAACTAGCAACAACACTTTTGTATGGATATATTCAGGGACAAAAATACATGCAACAGCTACTATGTATGGTAAACCCGCACAACTGAAACATCAAGAGCAGCAAAGATAGGAGGCAAATCATGCTTAATGCAAACCAGACATTCCTTAATTAATAGGGCACACAGACCACAGCCCGGCTCCTCACTCTAGAGGTGTTTGGAATAGGGGCCTCTGCCCATCTCACTCACACTCACACTCACAACAATCTCTCCTTTCTCGAGATACAAACAAGTTACAGTATTGATAAAGAACACTTATGAGCACAATTCACGATCTCAAGAGTGTCCGCGAAACCTGCCTCCTTGTGCAAACATTTAGGGGACAGTCCAGATACTGTGAGCACCGGCAGTTGACTTTTTGTGCGGAAGTGAGATGTGGGCCAGAAAAACCTCCAAACCTCCTTGGATTAACTCCGAAACCTCCGTGGCCCATAATCACACACATCAGCATCAGTGCTTCCACTGAAACATTCGCTTAAGGGATCCATGTTAAGTGGATAAGAGCCAAAAGTAAGCACTATAACTTGCTCATTTGCCTGTATAGCCCATAATTCTGCATTCTGTGTGTTATTGGCTAAGGTTTTGGGACCTGTTTGGATTGTGAATGTGCAAACATTTGTTCTTTCTCACTGCTGCGTTCTCTCTGACATTCTTTCATATTTGTCCTTTCGTAATATCAATATCTCCCCCTTGGTTCTCGGGTCAGATCCTCTCTCCCCACGGCTACTCCCTCTCGGCAAGAGCGACGCGGAACAGCGGTCGGAAAAGGCCTGACGGTGATGGGTTCTACAGCAGACGAAGCTGGGGCGGGGACGAAGTGTAGGAAAGGCTGGGACCCTTAAGGCAGTAGAAAAATCCGAAGAGCCAGCCAAGCGATGCAAGGGTCTCTGTGTGGAGGGGGGTCTAGCTAAGGGGCGGGAGACGTAGAGGAGGAGGACAGAGCCGGGGCCGTCAAGGGACTGCGTCCAAGGAGGCTCTTACGGAAGAAGCAATGTTCTTGTAGGGGCCATAGGGCGGGACTCTTTCTAAGCCTTTCTTTCATGACACTCTCTTTCTTCTCTAACATTCACTTTCCCTCTGACTGTTTTTTTGACCAACCCCTTTTATCATATTTTCTTTCTTATCCTCTGACACTCTCTATCCCCCTCCTCTTCGATCTCTTCTCCCTCTCTATCTCCCCCCCTGTCTCTTTCTTTCTCAACCGTCTTCCTCCGCACTCCCCCTCCTACTTTCTAACCTCTTTCCTCATCGCCCCCATCTTCTGTCTCCCCACCTTCTTTCTCGTCCCCCTCCCCTCACCCTCCTCTCCTGTTTCCTCCCCCGCTCTACTCTCCTCGCCTGTTAACTCCCTCCTCTCTCCCCCTGCCAGACCTCTATCCCCTCTTCTCCCCCCGCTCCCTTCTCCTCCCCCCTCTCTTTCTTCTCCCTTATAATCCCCCTCTCCTGTTCACCACATCTCTTTCCCCCTCTCGCTCTCTCTCCCCCCTCTAATCCCCCTCCATTCTTTGCCCCCTCCCTCTCCCTCTATCTCTCCTTTCTCTCCCCTTCTACCATCTAATATACCCCCCCCTCCAATCCCTCTTCTCCTCTCCCCCTCCAATCCCCCCATCTCTCTCCTCCCCCCTACTCTCCTCTCGCCACCATCCTCTCTCTCGCTCCGTCCACGCCCCTTCCCCCCCCTCTCCCCCATTCCCCCTCTCTCGTCCCCCTGCTCCCCCTCCTCCCTCCTCCCAACTCCCCTCCTCCCCTCCTCCTTCTCTCGTCCTCCTCGCCTTCCCCTCCTGTCCTCTTCCCCCTTCTTTCTTTCCCCTCTCATCTCTCCACTCCTCTCCCCCCACTCTGTTTCCCTCCCCCCCCATGCCTCTCTCCTTCCCCCCTTTCCCTCTCTTCCTCCCCCACATTCCTCTCTCTCTCTCTTCACCTCACACAACATCACCCCCCCCCCCCTCCCTCTCTCTTTCCCAGGCCATGCTATGATTCTGTGGCTTCATCAGCGTGAATCCCTCCTCTGTGTGACCTCTTTCTTCGCTCCAAGAACCCGGCGCAGATTTGGCGTTATGGAGAACCCAACAGTTACTTGGGACAAAACTCATTGGCGCCTTCCAGCAGGGGCCCAATGTAGAAGAGTGTTTGAGTCTCCCGCTTCCAGGTTCACAGGGTATTTGGAGTGGGCTCACTTTGGCGTTTCTAATCCTTACATATTTAGGGGAGGAAGAAAACCAGTCACTATAGATTTGTATTGACATTTGATGGGATCCCCCTCTACAAGAATGATTGTTTCTTATAGAATTTCCTAGTAGCCCACCAAAAAGAAATTATTTATATTACCCATAGACCAGAGTGGCAACTTCAAGTCTCAATTGGCCCCCAGCATAACTGGTTTTTGCAGGATATCCTGCCTTTCAGCACAGGGTGGCTGTCATTGACTGAGCCACTACTTGAGCCACCTGTGCTGAGCAGGATTCCTTAAAACCGACCTTGTGGTGGCCCTTGAGTACTGGAGTTGGCCACTCCTGCCTTGACGTTCATCTGGGATGCCCTCTATACAAGAAATGATTTGCTGCCGTAGCCTTCTCCCAGTATCCCCCGTAACTAGCTCGCCTCCTCCTTCCACCCTTGCTATCTCTGTTGTGTGGAGTTGGGCGGGCGTGTGGTGAGCACGGTTGGGTAACAGCGGGGTGGGCCGGCCCGGTGCTGTGTAGCTTGCCAGTCCCTTTTCTTGGTGAAGGTTCTGAAATGTTTGCTCATGATACGAGGGCAGTTTCAGTCTCGTGACTTATAACGCTCCATATTATTCCTATGAAGAAATATTACACACACTCTCCACCCCTTATCAGGGAGGGACAGATTAACACCTTCAACTGCTGGCACCCTGGCTGATACTATGGGACTGCGGCGCATCTTTCATTTTTTTTTTTCTTTTAAAGACTACGTCCGATCTGTTCTGGAGAGGATGTGGCCTGAGAGGAATATGGTACATATCGTGTGGTCATGCCCAAAGTTGGACAAGATACAGAATAATGCTTCAGGAAATTACGATCAAGAATCCCTGCTAGACCCCTAACGTTTTGATTTGCAAAGCCTGTTGAAGTAAGTAACTAGACCCGATGATAAAAATGATGTCTATTGTTCGTAACGCAGCCCGTTGCTCGAATAGGCAGCCGCGTGGAAATATAAATGTTACCATCAAACAAACACTAATTACAAGAGTAAATGAATTAAATTAATGGAAAAGTTCACTCACTGAATCAACACATTAGATCAATTTTAATAGGTCTGGGAACTATGGCCTCACGTTCTTCAGATAAAATTCCAACCCGTTTATTAGCCCTGTGCTCCTTTACTACCCTGTTAGCCCTTAGACATACCCATACTACTAACTAACTTCCCTTTTTCCCCACCCCGCTCCTTCCCTCTCTGGCCCCATCTTTATCTATCCTTTTTCTTTTCTATGTTATTAAAATAAAAAATAAGAATAATTGGTAATTAAAAAGATCACAACATTCAAATCTATAATTTTGATATGGAAACTTATAGAAAATTGACAAGGAATCATATAGAGCAGATATTGTATTTGCTAAGATATATCTATTACAAATGTACAAATATCTAGTGTATTAAAACAACCTTGTACCGGATACCTATTGTTTCCTTAATCACACCTTGTCTCTGTAATGTTATATATTCATGTAAAATAATCAAGAAAAATATGAAGCCCCGGCAATCAAAACAAAAAAACATCACATTATAAAATAGATGTACTTAGATTTGATTAGACACCAAAAAAAAAAATGGGTCCTTTCTTCAGACGCGCAAAGTCGAGCCTGACATTGTCTGGTGGTGGGTTATGAACTAGGAGAGGGAGAGGAATGACAGAGCAGAGCCGGGGGGCTAATGACAGTGAGGGTCCGCGGTCTCAGAGAGGTTTGATAGATCGAGTAGGAGAGCTATAGAGAGAGAGCTGATGAGATCTTTCGGCTCCGCTCGCTGCTCTACGTTCCGCTTCGGGTTTCCGTGGGGTGAGTGGACGAGGCAGGATTACATCTCTCTCTCTCTCTCTCTCTCTCTCTCTATATATATATATATATATATATATATATATAAATATATATGTAGCAGGCTTCCTCCTAGCACCCTTACCACCGCGGTAGCCATTACAGGATCGCGCGTGCGCAGTAAAGATAGCGCATGCGGTCCCAATGCTACAGAGGTCCTGAGTGGACTACAATTCCCAGCAGCCTCTGGGGATTGCCCTTTCACCCACATCACGTGCAGCCAGCCAGCAAATAGGGTTTTGCAGCTTCTCCTGTGGAGGAAGGATACAATGTTGCGGGGACCAAGTTGTCAGTTGGAGCTGGGAGCAGGAAGGGGAAGGCAGGGTGTAGGGAGCAAGTGGCTCCTGCACCAGGTAAGGTTCCCCAGATCTCAGGCAGGCCCCAATCCCCACGAGGGTAGGGGGTAAGTAATAAGGGACGGCCCCTAGGTTAGGGACCCTGCCCTTAGCAGTGTGTGAAGTGTGTAGTCTTGTTAGTGTCACGGCTGTCAGTGCTGTGTGCGCTGACAAGTAGGCACAGTGTGGGTGTGCAGCACGTTTGCTGCAGGTACCGGTTGAGTGCAGTGTGGTTGCTGCAGGTACCGGTTGAGTGCAGTGCGGTTGCTGCAGGTACTGTGTGAGTGCAGTGTGTTTGCTGCAGGTTTAGGGAGAAGTTAGTGAGAGGGGATCCGGGAGGTGAAGGGAGAGGTAGAGTGGGTGCAGGGGGTCAGTGACCCACCTGCATAGGACAGGCTACCCCGTAGGCCCCTAGGAGTGTTCCCTGAAGTCACCGAAGGTTGCTGTGCTGCAGGGACGCCCATAGTGGTAGCGAGCATCACCCTTACTGTGTAGACAGCTAGGGACAAAGGGACGAGCGTGCGGAGCAGGCTTGCTGGCGACCAGACGGCTGGACATTGAGACCCAGGAGGCAGACCGCTGATTCATCTGACCCTTTGCGAAGAGGTACCGGTCACCGCCGTGGCCGGAAGGTACTATAACAACAAGTGCACCAACACCGGTCAACAGGCGCTGATCCCGCCTTAGGCTAAACTCTTTAGGAACACTGAGCGAGTGGTTAAGGAACTGAGCCTATACCTATAGTACTATACATGGACACGGTGTGTGGGGCACGCGGTGAGGGGATGGAGACGTTACTCCTGATGAGAGTGGCCGAGCCACTAAGGTTATATGAGCGTTAGAGTATAAGTGTGTATAGATATATGTTATGTTCAGTAAAGCCCTTTGCTATTTCACATCCAGTGTATGTGTTCATTTGTATGTGTCCTGCGAGGAACAACTCCCGCTCTGCTGGGAGCCATCGCAGGTGGAGGCGCTGCACCATATAGTAGTATTAAGAGTAATTCACCCCAGGTTCCCCGTGGCGGAAGCTCAGCCCTCCTGGTTGCCAAACAGGTACAGCACCACACTGATAAGTAGTCAGATACACCTACCCACCTCAATCTCACTTAGGGTGGGGGTAAGAGGGCTACATATATATATATATATATATATATATATATATATATATACACACAATACACACAAATTGTTGTATAATAAATATACTCAAGTTGTTAAATACATATGTTTATTTGTAAGAGCTACCACATCTGCAAACAAGCCTACACGTCCTTCTGGACCATATGCTATACTTAGTTATATAGTTACATACAGTTACATAGTAGATGAAGTTGAAAAACGACAAATGTCCATCAAGTTCAACATATGCTAAATTTAGACGACTACTTGAGCCTGTACTGGGTTACGCCAGGGGGGGGGGGGGGGCGCAACTCCAGTCCTCAAGGGACAGGTCAGGTTTTAAGGATATCCCTGCTTCAGTACAGGTGGCTCACTGATTGAGCCACCTGTGCTGAAGCAGGGATATCCTGGAAAACCTGACTGTTGGTGGCCTTTGAGGACTGGAGTAGCCCATCCCTGGGTTACACACTGGATTAGCAAAACATCTAAAGGCTATGACTACTTTATTGTTGCTCAGAAGTACACAGAGCCCTCGCGTCGGTCATATTCCTGGATCTCCTTCTTGATGTGGGTGAGCTTCTCCTTTAAATAGGTGCAACGTACCCGCTTCTCGATAAATGCAGGGTCCTGAAGGAGACACACAGACGAGGCAGCCAATCAGAATGCAACGTTCTGCAGCTGCACCCGCCCCCTCCCAGTTAAACAACTTCCCACTCCCCCACCCCCCCTTTCCCAGGGCTTTGAGATGAACGAATCAGAGAGCTCTATTATGAGCTTTCAGTCAAAAATAAATCTGATTGGCTCAGGCTGTTTTCATGGACATAGTGGACCCACCTCCCCAGTCAGCTGACAAAACCACTCTTGGAAATGTGACCACAGTTCATGGCGGGAGCTCACATTCTAATCTCAAAAATACACACAGTGGGAACTATTCCTGGTGCCAAAGGGGCCAGAAAAGATTATTTTTATCTTATTTTATGGTTTTTCTTTTGAAGATTTTCATTTTTATTTTAAAAAGTTTATTTCTTTTATTTTAAGATTAAAAAAAAAAAGTATTTCTGCTCTGGTTTGCAAACCCTTTTGTTAATGTGTTTCTGTCCCTTCCAGCACTGCAGGGGTTAAATAGGCTACCTTTATGTTTGACTTTTAGTTAAAGAGCAATTCTTCCAACTCATTTTTGACCCCTCGTGTTTACAGGCTGGGAAATGGGATCCCCCTCCTGAGTCAAATGCAACTACTTTGAGCGCTGAGGACTCCCCGGTTTCTGAGATATACTTACCAGTGAAGTATCTGGGTTTAAATCTCCTTTAGGGGAAACAAAATGGCTGCCAAATATTGGGCCAATAGGAAGCTGCAACATCATTGGTTGTGGCTTCCTATTGGATGGCCATTTAAATTCCCTTTTAAAATCAGGAAGTAATACTGATAATTTCCCCTGTAAGTATCTTGGAAACTAAGGGGTTCCCGGAGCTGGAAATAATGGTTCTGTGGGATCCCACTGGTTCCCAGACTGTGAAAACAAATGGAGGTTTGTTAGGGTGGATTCCTCCTTTAATTGGGTCAGTGTCACCTCCCTGTGATCCAGTAATAGGATCTCTCACCTATGGGATTCAATTTCTCTCTACCATGAGACGCCATCATATCACACAAGAGGTTAGTTCCACAAGGTTTGAACCCACCCAGTCTAAGGCTACTGCCCCAGTACTCACTGTTGCATGTGCGCTGGGGGGGGGGGGGGGGTGGCGGCGCGTGCCCGTGAAAAAGCCGCGATCTCACCACTCTGCAACGGGACGTGCGTCGAGGGGGCGTGGCCATGACGTAACATCCTCTTCTGCGCTCTGATTGGCTGCTATTTCCTTTGCTATGATTGGCCTGGGAACTCTGCCCTATGATTGGTTGTCACGGACCCACGTGACGCTGCCGCTAGTTCTAAAGACAATTTTCTTGTCTTCAGAAAATCTGGTCGTGCAACGTGGCTGCAAATTGTGCGCCGAGGCAGCTAGTGGGCCCGGCCTCATTGAGGGGTGGTTCTTGTTCTTGCAGCGCACGCCGCAGCATGTACTGGGGACCTAGCCTAACACTAAAAGTAAGTGCTACTTACATTCTTTTTCTGGTCGTATTTGTAGGCGATGCTTTGGATCCTGCCCGGTGCCTGCAGCAGGGATAGAAACCACAGCACTGGAATGAAAGGCGTAATGAGCGATGCTTTGCAGGGGTTTAGCCATACAGGACTGTCAGCAGGGAAGGGGTTAATGGTTAATTGCCTCCAGTACCCAAATTAGATTGTAAGCTCTATGGGGCAGGGACTCGTTGTGCCTGCAAAAGTGCTGTGTACACTATCAGTGCTATATAAGAAATAATAACACCAATGTGTATTAATTAAGTAATAATCCCTGAAGAACAGGGCATTACTGGCCAATAATGCCCTGGCTGGAAGAGTTGAAGGCCCGAGGCGAAGCCGAGGGACTTTAACCCAGCCAGGGCATTATTGGCCAGTAATACCCTTTTCTGAGGGGATTATTACTATTATAGGCTAAATGTGGGCTTATTTCATAAATAATAGACACTTTTGTATAGTTAAATAGATTTTTTTATTCAAATAAAATGGTAAATACATGAAACCACCTCTATATACTCTTACACTGCAGCTATCTATATCCACACACTGCCGCCTCCTCTGTACACACACACACACACACACCCACACACCCACACACCCACACACAGCAGCTCACACACAAATTGCTGCTACACACACACACACACACACACACAAAACAGCACACCACACACAACACAGTGCATCTACATACACACACACACTGGAGCTCTAGACAAACAACACAGCACCTCCTCTACACTCACTACACAGCACCTCTACACACACAGCAGCAGCTCTACACACACAGCAGCAGCTCTACACACACAGTAGCTCTACGCACACACAAACTCTGCTGCTACACACACATGCTACACCCATAAACACTGCTACTGACACACACATACACACACACAGTAGCTCTACACACACACACACACACACACATCAGCTCTACACTTACACAAACTGCTACTACACATACAACAGCACAACACACACACACTGCAGCCACAATCAAAAATGCAGCCACTTACTAAACTTTGCAGACTCACCCCCAGCTCTAAACACAACACAGACCCTCTACACCCTCCTCCCCCCCCCCCCCCACACACACAACACTGCACCTCTATACACAACACACTTACTTCTTTGCAGCCTCTCTCTCCCCCCCAATTCAACTGAATCTGCTCAGAAAATCTCAGTCAGCTCGGGAGGGGGAGGAGTCAAACCGTGGCTGATACTTTTTGACCAATCCCCTGCCATGTCTCAGAGCTTTTACTTAATTCAAACCAATCCCCTGCCCTGTCTCAGCTGTTCTGAAAGCTGATTGGCTGGAAATAAACAGATTGAAAACTGCATTTTGCAAACTGCTGAAATTCAGGGCATTACTGTGGATAATGCCCTGAATTTTAACCAATCAGAGAGCAGGGTTTTCAATAATGCCCTGAATTTTACTGCTTTAGCCTATAATATTATATAAATGTCACCCCCATAGACAGAAACCAGTGGGATTTGGGGCTTCTGAACCAAAAATGGCCTTTTAATAGAAAATATCTGATTTTTATCTGTTAGAATCCACTGAAGTCTGTGACATGCTGATGCTAAAAATCAGTGAGACTCCCAGAGAATGATAGGCCATTATTATTTTATTATGGCCAATTCAGGGATTGGCCACAGATATACAGACCCCCTTAGCATAGAGCTAGCATCCCCCCCCCCCCACCAGTTGCCCACTCTGCCAGACTCACCCTTTGACTCTGTGGCCCATGGGTCAGTTTACTCATCACAGTGTCCAGCTCTTTAAACTTCAGGAGCGCTTTCCTCACCCCACTGTACAGCTCCTTATACTCTGCGTACTGGTCATTGAACACGGCCTTGTAACTCTCCCGTTCCTCTGGGCTCCGAATCTCTGGGTACTTCCTGTGGAACAGAATGCATATTAAACCAGAGCTGCATCATCACCCAGTGCCTGGAGTGGGACCAATTAGAACGCTCCATTCTGCCAAGACCTTAATTGGATCTGCCAATCATGTCACTCAGAAAGAGAGCTTTCAGAAATGGAGAACTTTGACTGGTTCAGGCTGTTGCCATGGATACTCTGTCTCTTACCACTCTGCCTTTGGAATGTAACATTCTGACACCGTTCCTGCAGCTGAGAGAGAGCAATCTCGACCTTTGATTTAATTATATACACAGATACTAATAACAGAGTAGGATCTAAAAAGATACTGCAGTTGAGATTATAGGGTGTCTCACTAATAGGATTCCCTTCTCCATCCTCACAGTTTTCATCACATCCCCCTTTCTCTCCATTATTTCCTATATTCCCTCTCTCTCATGTTGGTGTCCTAAACTCCTTCTCCTGATCTTCGGGAACTTGCCATGGAAAGTGGTGTGTGAGATGCTTACAGGACATAATCTGGCACCACATGAGGTTTTGGATGGTGCCCCGTGGGGATAGTGTGGTTCAGAATTCCAGTATCACTGCCTTTCTCTGAGAAGTGGATGGTCTTGGTGACTCTCCCCTTGAGGTTCCTTGAAGCCTGCACCTCGTCCTGGAACACTATCCGCTTGGTTCTGTCCATCAGCTGCAAGAGAATAGGAGTTACAAAGGGAAGACTTTACAGATGGGTGAGACTGCCCTCCAATGAGTGTGACGGTCTTCCAATCAGGGAGCCTGCCTTTTAATGAGTGAGTCTGACCTTTGGTGAGAGACTGCTTTCCAATGAGTGAGAATGCTCTCCAATGAGTGACACAGTCTTCCAATAAGTGAAACTACCTTCCAATGAGTGAGACAGTCTTGGGAATAGAGAGAAATAGAGGGATGGGGAAAAAGCAGAGAAAAGATAGAGGGTTGTATGAAGAGAGATGGGAAAACAGAGATGGATTGATGAGGAGGAAGAGAATTATGTATAAAATGCAGGAAACTGATAGAGACAACTAGAAAGAGTAGAAGAGGAATATAGTAGAGCAATGGAAAGGATGGAGTAACATAGAGAAAAGAGGGAGAGAAGAGAAAGTGGGCGGGATAGAGAAGAAGGGAGGGAGGGGGAGAGAGAGAGATAGCATTAATTAGAGAAACAAAATGAAATGCATGATGCTGCCTGGTCCCTCCCAGGTAATTGATGGAGCCTTCCCTCACCTGGACCTTTCTGGCCTGCCTTAACCGCTCCTCATGCCTCCACATTTTGAGACATGTCAAGGAGCTGACAATGTACAGAATCATGTTGAAGAAGAGGAAAGCAATGGCAGCCACTTGCCCCCCCTCTACCCTGCAGAAGGCCACCATCAGTGGGTTGACAGCAAACACAGAGTAACAGAGGCCACCCCGGTTTATGTCGTTGACGTAGGCGATCCCAGCTGCCATGTACAGGAGGAACATGATGATGTTCATGGCAAACTCTGTGAGAGGCCACCAGTGGGAGTCTAGGAGTATGGTCCGATAGTACGTGGTGAGTCCCAACCCAAGCAGGATCAATGTGACCAGTCCCACCAAACTGGCTACAACCAACACAAAGGGAGTCATCGGGCCATAGTAGTTGTAGCCACCAGGCAACGTTCTTTGGAGTTCGGTACCAAAGAGGTTGTACCACTGGTAGTCCTTCTGGATATAGGCACAAGTACAGGCAAAGACCATCCCACCCAAAAGCAGCTCAACACCAGCCAAGATCCTGAGCAAACCAGGCCAGGACTTCATGTATGAGTATTTTAGGTTGTACGCCTCTACCTTTTCTCCATAGTTTGTGGATGCCCGGCTCTTCCTCTCTAAGGAGTCTGCAGGTGTCTTGACTTCAATCTGCTGATGGGTCTGAAAGCTGTTTGATGAACCAGTCTCTTTGCAAGTATCGCTCTTATGCTCGAGGCTGGACTCTCTGCTGATATCAAGGAGTGGGGTAATGGGTGGGGAGCAGTGCATGCTTTCCAAATTCCTCAATGTAAATGGTTCCCCCTTGGCCCTGCTACTCCTGAAGAAGCTTAACCAGGAGTTGGGAACGAAATTTCTGATGGGTTTTATGCTGTTACATGCCAGTGCCTCCAAACCACGTTGATCTCCTGAGGTCCCGACCACCCTGTGTGCCTCCTTATCGTAATAATCAAATGAGAAGCTAGGGGCATCCCCCCACTTGGGGGTCTCATCCCAAAGCCTCGGCCCTCCTTTGTCTGAAGCATCAGAAGTCTCCGTTGGCCAAACAATTGGTCTCCTGTTCTTTTCCTGTTTGAATAGTGAGGAGAAGGAAGACATTGCAGTCATTTCAACGTCTCGTCATAAATGCTGCTGAAAATACCTCTGTACATTCCAGTCCTGATACCATGTCCCAAAGGAGGTGCTGCTCCAGTTTATGAATCACATGCCACAACCAACTTTTCTTCACAGTAAGGAGAGAGGGGAGGCCTGCAATGGAAGGGGAGAGATGTGTAAGAGGACAGGTACCTGGGTGCCTCGTTGCCTCTATGGTCTCTGTTGGTTTTTATTTTGTCACACAAAGCTGGGAGAAACAGGCAGAGCACAACAGCCTTCAGTCCCTAGGACACTGTAACGAGCAAATACAGGAAGTACTTTTCTCTGATAAGAGTATGTGTTACAGATAGGGAGAACAAGAAAAGAAGAGGGGGAGACAAAGAGGGAGGGGAGGAAAGGGAGAGAAAGTGAGAGGGAGAAAAGAGTGTAGGAGAATGGAGAGGGAGAGAGACTGTGAGAATTAGAAGGTTTAGGGGAGAGAGAGAGAGGGAGGAAGAGAGGGAGGGAGGGAGAGAGAGGGGGGGAGAGAGAGAGGGGGGAGAGACTGTGAGAATTAGAAGGTTTAGGGGAGAGAGACTGTAAGAATTAGAAGGTTTAGGGGGGAGAGAGAGAGAGAGATGACGAGGGAGGGATTCACAGCCAAAAGGATAACAGGTACAGTATGACAGTATGTACTGTAGGTAAAAACTTTACTCTGTATCTTGAGGCTAATCTCTTTGGCCCATCTGTAAGGATTCTCTTTAGGGTAGGAGCCTTCAGAACTAGAAATAATACTGTATATATAAGCACAGGGAGACAAAGCGATGTGCCATACAGACATGGAACGGGGATTTACCACTTCTAAGGCTAGTACGATTAGCACCAGGCACCTCTCCCCTGTGCTGTCTTTCTTTCTGCTCTCCTGGATGGTTATCTGCGTGTAATGTGTGATGTCCAGTTACCCATTAACTTCAGAACTGGGCACAGTGCGGGGAGTGATCTTAAAGCTGCAGTCCATTCCAGGACAAAAATGAGCCATGTGTAAGGTTCAAACTGATACAATATTTTTAACCCCTTTGCTGCCACAAGCTGAATTTATCGAGTGAAATGCGTAGGGTGAGCGTGCAGACCATTTGGAGACCCCCAAGGTGTGTGGTGAACTACTCTGAGGATCCTGGGCCAAGTTGTTTGGTTTTCCCCTTCCTGGATCTGGACATCTTCCCCTGTGGACGGCCACCACAGGTGTATCATGAGGAAGGAGTGTTGTGGTCCTCAACCACAGTCTGACCCAGGGTGGTCCCAATGCCTGTACTTACAGCACTTTTGTAAGTGTATTACCTTTATTTTTGCATAAATGTAAAGCAATTTATACTATCTGTGTGTCCTCTCTGTTCTTCACATATGGTATACAACAGAAGACAGGGGAGCCCAATGCTACATCCAATTGACAAAACATATATGGTAATAAGTATAAAGTTTAAATAATTCAATAATAATAATATTTACTTGGTTATTTAGTTTAACCCTTTGGCCAAAGCGTCATAAGCCTGCATACCACGTCACGGTATAACCAAATGAATGCAGGTCCTACACTACACTGTGAACCCTTCCCTTTACCTCTGTATGAGGGGAAAGAACCATAGAAGATCCTGTTCTTGCACATATGGTAACCCATCCATCCCTTCCACCCTGTTCCTGAGGGACGACCTCTGAGAATATTTGAAGAAAACCTCTGTGAGATGGTTACTCTAAACAACCGCCCCGCCTATTATAATCGTCTCAATTGTGAGTAAGATAACTACGAACTTTCATCCTAATATTAATTTGGTTCAAACGAAATTGCACTATATGTTCTTTTTCTTGTTTTTCACATAATTCTGGAAGTATTTGCGCTCTTGATCCTCCGCTTCAGTCCACCAGTTTATATGTCTAACACGAAGTTTGTCCTTGTTGGCGAACCCTATAAACGGATGCTGAATAAAGCTCTTTTTGTATTATAAAAGTACCTGGTGCCCATCCTTATTCCATTTGCATATCCACGCCCAGCCTGCACCGACCCAGCACCCTGAAAATATATATGTAAATATCCAACCCAAAGTAAACTCCTTCAGAGCAAATATATATATTCATATATAGATATATATTTGCCTTCTCTTCCCACTTTTAAGTGACCGGGAGTCTGGGTTAATTTCATCAAGAAAGGACAGGCACAACTTGAGTAGCCTAGAGATCTCACCTTCTAATAATAATAATAATAATAATGTATTATTATAACTTTGGCTTTTTCTGACTCTTGTGAAACAAAATAATTGTATTTAATTGCAGTTGTTCTCTAACTGACTGTAAAGTATTGCAATGCCCCCTTAAGTGGAGGCCTGTATTTACTTTTAAAAAAAAATGATGATGATGATGATGATGATCAGTGAGATTAAAACAATTAGCACTTTTAGTACAATTTGCATAAACCTCTGACAGGAAAGAAAATTCTGTAGTAATTCCTGTGTCCAGCAGAGGGCAGCATCCCCTTGTGCTGCTGGTGCAGTGAGAATGAAGTGGTTGTGCTCTTTCCCACCACCAGGTAGTAACAAAAGAATGGGAGAGTAGGTGGCATGAAACCTTCTATTGGAGGAACGAGTAGTTAAAATGTTACAGCTTTCATCAGGCATACGTAGGACCCTGAGAGGTTTGAAAGTTTGTAACATATAATATATATATATATATATATATATCCCTCTTCCCCTTAATAAAGAGTCTACCGGTGCTGCCGTTACCTATTGGCTCGGGAAGAGGAGTGAGTATGTGTTTAGCAGGGAGTTCTCAGAGTAGTATCTCTAGAGCATAATCGGATCGGCCGCACCACAGGCCCGAATAAACTCTCAATCCAATATGCATCGACGAGGTAGGGAGTACACAGAGTGACGGAAAACTGATCCCCGAGGATAGAGTGTATTCCCACCTTAGGTCCACCTGAGATAGGGCATGATTGAAGCTATGCAAGAATGTATATAGTTCAACTCGATGTAAACTCCATTAGAGCCGGACAAGGAGGGTTGGTATATATATATATATATAGTGTCAATATACTCATCAAATATCATCAGTTATTAATTCAAATATCAGATAACATGTTCTTAATTACAACAAAGAATCTATGCAATAGGTGCTCCCAATATCTTAACCTATGAATAAAACATGAAATATTTATACCAGTAGTGATATTTATACCAGTAGTGATATTTATAACAGTAGTGATATTTATAACAGTATATTTATACAGTAGTGATATTTTATACAGTAGTGATATTTATAACAGTTAGTGATATTTTAACAGTAGTGATAGTATAACAGTAGTGATATTTATACCAGTAGTGATATTTATAACAGTAGTGATATTTATAACAGTAGTGATATTTATACCAGTAGTGATATTTATACCAGTAGTGATATTTATACCAGTAGTGATATTTATAACAGTAGTGATATTTATACCAGTAGTGATATTTATAACAGTAGTGATATTTATACCAGTAGTGATATTTATACCAGTAGTGATATTTATACAAGTAGTGATATTTATACCAGTAGTGATATTTATACCAGTAGTGATATTTATAACAGTAGTGATATTTATACCAGTAGTGATATTTATAACAGTAGTGATATTTATAACAGTAGTGATATTTATAACAGTAGTGCATTAATTGCAGGTTGTGAAAAAAAAATGTTAGAAAGTGCAACAATAAAATCGTAGTGTTGCCAGTGCAAAAGGCGGTGCTCAAATATATATAAATATATGCAAACACATTTGCTGCCAGGATTTCCATGTGTGGATAGTCTCAAATCTTCTGAAGCTACGGCCCGTCACAGTGAGATACTCTTCCAGGAGCGTTTCCGTCGGAGCTGTAACCGATGCTGGGGTAGACACTGAGGCCGCCGGCAAAACTACTCTCACACCACTCCCAAGATGCCTTGCGTCAAAAATGACGGATACCAGGAGAGGACAAGACATCGTCGCTTTTGACGCAAGGCATCTTGGGAGTGGTGTGCACGAGTAGCTGACGCCCTCAGCGTCGATTACAGCTCCAATCGAAACTCTCCTGAAAGAGTGAGACACGGTTGTCAATTGATATGCTTGTTTACGTTTGTATCATGTGAGTGCAATCCATACCATACGTTTTATCAAACGAAGCAATACAATATTACACTGTTGGCATCTTCCTTGCAGTTGTCTTTTTATATATATGTGTGTGCACATACATACATATAAAGGGGTGAGAAAGTTTGTGACCCACTTAAGATTTTCCCATATTTCCCATATTTCAAACCTGAAATTTTATTAGATCTTAATAGGTAAAGATAACCTGATCAAACAAATGACACAGAAACATGATACATTTTCAACATTTATTTATCCACAAATGATTAAACATTCAACATCCATGTGTGAAAAAGTATGTGAACCTTTAGATTCAGTACCTGGTGGCGCCCCTTGAACAGCAATGAGTTTAATGAAATGTTTCCTGTAACTGCTGCTCAGTCTGTCACATCGGTTTTGAGGAATTTTGGTCCATTTCTCGTTACAGAACGGCTTCAAGTCTGTGACATTTGACGGCTTCCTTGCATGGACAGCTCGCTGCAGGTCCTGCCACAACATTTCAATGGGGTTTAGTTCCGGACCTTGACTAGGCCATTCTAATATGCGAAATGTCTTCTTCTGCAGCCATTCTTTTGTAGATCTGCTTGTATGTTTAGGATCATTGCTGCATGACCCACTTTCGCTTCAGCTCACGGACGGATGACCTGATATTCTCCTCTAGAATCTTCTGATACATTGCAGAATTCATGGTTGTGTGTCAATGATGGTAAGCCATCCAGGTCCTGAGGCAGCAAAGCAGCCCCAAACCATCACACTCCCACCGCCATCCTTGACGGTTGGGAAGAGGTTCTTTTGTTCTAACACAGTGTTTGGTTTTCACCAAACCTAACATTTATCATGGATGCCAAAAAGTTCTACTTTTGACTCATCTGTCCAGAGAACTTTGTTCTAGAAGTCTTGTGAATCATCTATGTGCTCTTTGGCGAACTTCAGATGGCAGCAATGTTCTAGAGAGCTGTGGTTTCCTCCTGGTCATCCTTTGATCAACACCATGACTCAACTACAGTATCAGGAAAAGACTGAACAAGAATGAACACTCAACTTAGTCAAGGTGAGAGTGTAACGGGTGCTCACCACAAACAGGGCAGGACCACGAGGCTGAGGTGGGGGTGTTGGTAACCACCGACCTGCAACCGAGCAACCAAGTCCGGAGTGCAGAGTGAAGGTTGTGTAGCCGGATCAGGGTAGGAGATGTTGGGATGGTGGTGGTACTTGCGTGGCCTAGGATAGGAGAGATCGGATAGTCGTAGTGCGGAGCCGGGGTCCAGGAGTAGAGAAGGTAGAAGTCCAAATACGAGCCGAAGTCAGGGATCAGAGAAGGCGGAGGTCCAGATGCACGCCAAAGTCAAACAGGAGCAAGGAAGGCAAGGCAAGGGTTAACAAGGCAAATAGCAAGGCAGCAGGGTGCTTGGGGCAAGCACTTTGTCACATAAACATAAGTTTATGCTCAGCCAATTTGCAGCAGGGTTGGCTGAGCATTTAAGGAACAGGTATCCAATAGCTTGTTAGTACAAGGCTGCAGGGTGATGAATGAGAACCACCCCCTCAGACATATTCAGTCCACTGATAGGCAGGGGCGGAGAGAAGAGCAGGTATAATAATTAGAGAGAGCCAGACTTCTCCGCGTAGCTTGTGTGTGATGCACATCACCCATGACGTCACGGGGGTAGAGCCTGAGCGCGGTGCGTGCGGTGTCCCCCGGCTTGGTAGTGCGGCGTGCGTCGTGTTCTCGTCGCGGGGCGTGCCACGGAGGCGGAGCCTGGACACAGTGTGTGCGGTGTCCCCCAACCTGGCAGTGCGACGTGTGTCACCCGTCTCGTCACGGGGCGGGGCCGAAGCCCAATCCTCACAGAGAGTGGCCTGCAGATTCTTAGATGTTACTCTGGGGTTCTTTGTGCCTTCATGGATGATTTGCTGGTTTGCTTTTGGAGAGATTTTGGTAGGGCTACCGATCCTGAGTGATTGTGGTCTTCAACTTTATCCATTTGTCTGACAGTGGATTGATTGATGAAGCCCCAAATTCTTATAAATGGTTTTGTAATCCTCTCTAGATGAGCATCAATAACGGCTTTTCTGAGGTCCTCAGAGATTTCTTTTGATCGTGGCATGACGTGTTTCCACACACCTGTATGGTGAAGACCAAACTCACAAAGTTTCTGATCTTTATATAGGGTGGGGCCTCCCAAACTCACACCTGAAGATCTGCCTAATTATTTAAACACCTGATTCTAATGATCCCCTTTCATTCATTCATTCGCTTACTTATTCACATTCCCTGACTCTTAATTACTCGTTATTTGTCTAATTCATACATCCTTTTGTTTCAAAAGACATGGAATTGGTTAATATAATCACGCACACATGCACACACACACGTTTGAAAATGGCCGCACACTCTCTGGAAAAATATCCTTTGAGGGCTAGCTGCCATGCCAGGTAAACTGGTAGATGCAGACAGGGGTGGAAGTATATGAAATATACACTAAATACTGGCATTAACAAAAATAATAAAGAGGGTTTATTTATTCCTTAGAGCAGGGGTGCGCAAACTGCTGTTGCTGCACTCCCCTGCATCCACTCCCCCGGTGCTCGCGCCTCCCCCCCTTACCTGCCTGTCAGCGTCAGTGGGGTCATGTGGCCTGACATCATGTGGCCATGGCAACGAGCATCAACGCGGGGTCACACGACGTCACATGACCTGCGGCGTCATTTGACCTCGCGTTGCCATGTCACCGCGTTATCCGAAGCCGGCTCAACCTCGGTAAGTTCAGTTGTAGAGGCCTCACGCGATCCCCCGACGTTTAATTTAAATGCCTTGGGGAAGAGCGCGGAGCCTCTGCAACCGCCGCGCCTCCCCAAGAAAATCCTGCGGCCCCCCCACAGGGACTCTGTGATTTTGGCAATCAGCCCACGGATTGCAGGATTCCTGGGCATTTGTTCCATCTAGTAGTGTCGGCGTAGTGCGAGAACGTGGACGGGCTGTCGGGACAGCTACACCACTCCCTCCCTTAAATACCAACACATCAGCGAGTTTACCTGCATTTTCCTCCCGGATCAGCATGCATACAGTATTAGCTGATGGGGATCTGCAATCCAATACTACACTGGACTTCACGTTATTGGTGGGAATGATGAGAACCAATTGAGCCCACACTTGTTCACATTAACCCTTTCCGGAGTCACCGGATTGTTACATCATATACCTCACTTACCTAAGTTCCTGGAGTTTGTGGTCTGCACCTGAACATTTGTCTGCCGCGTCTCATACCACGTAGCAGCTGAATTATCACTGTGTGCCTCAGCAAACATCCACTCTCGTCACTGGCATACAGCTTATGATTGGCTATATGTGTTTCTTATACATTGTATACATTGTACTTTACCATTGTTTTTTTTTATCTTGGTAATATATCTACTGTATACATCAGGGAATTTGCTTGCCCTGTTTTAATAAAATAGTTTTACATGTGATACCTCTACATATATTTGCTCCCTATTTTTTCTTTTGTACAAATAAATATTGATTAGGTTAATCCACACTTTATTTTTAGTTTATGCGATTTCTCTCAAATACTTATTTGAATTCATTTTCACACTCAATATCTGTACACTTTTATTATTCATTCACTATGAGCGAGAGGAAAAAAAGGTGTGTGCACAGGTGTTGTGCATGCTAAAGGGTATTCCATGCGCTGCACAATATGTTGGCACTACACAAATAAACGATAATAATTTGTGCACCTGAATCAGTGTGTTCTCTGGTGTATGAATGTTTACGAGTGTGTGAATGAATGTTTACGAGTGTGTGAAGGAAATGTTTACGAGTGTGTGAATGAATGTTTACGAGTGTGTGAATGAATATCCAGCCCCATCCCCAGGCATCAGAGAATAATTCACAGGAGTCGTGCTCTCCAACAAGATTTATTTCATTTTCTATATCTGCGTCACTCAGCCATTTTTTATTTTATTTTTTTATAGAAAAACCGGCTATACGATTCTAAGTGTAATTTTTCCTGCTTTAAAAAAAACCTAGACATGAAATATTACTAATGAGGGCCGGTCACCTAACGATGCCAGCCCTCGCTAAGAGGCAGGGGTCTTAACCCTTTTAGTGCTAGAGGGGTTGGAACCGCACTGCAAAGCACTGAAGGGGTTAATGTTCTGCAGTAAGTACCCCTGTGTTGGAGTGAAGTTGGAAGCAGACTAGATTCTGGGGGTGATTTAGTGTCCCGTGTAATATTCTTCTAATAGTAAATACACACTTGCCCATCTACAGTGGTGGAATATTTCATTAGCAACACACTCCCCTCTCTACACTTCTTGGAACTTTCCATTGGCAATGTATTCACCCCTGACATTAGTGGGATCTCCCTTTAATAACACACTCCCCCCTCTGACATTAGTGGTATCTCCCTCCAACACTCCCCCCACTGACATTAGTGGTATCTCCCTCTAACACTCCCCCCTCTGACATTAGTGGCACCTCCCATTAACAACACACTCACCCTTCTAACAGTGGTATCTTCCATTAACACACCAGACATTAATGATACTTTCCTTTAAAAACATACCTCTTTGCCTATCAATATTCTTGGTATTTTTTTTATTAAAAAATATCACCCCTCTCACATTAATGAAATCTCCCATTAACACACACAGCATTCGTGTTACAGTAACTTCCTTAGCAACGTATCTATTTTGCCATTAATATTCTTGGTATCTCCCATTACCAACATCCTCACCGCTCTCACACTAATAGTATATTCCATTACCCAAACACTCACTCCTTGGCATTCCCCATTCCCGAAATACATTCTCACATTTTTGGTATCTTCCATGAACTAAAATAATGGTCAATCCAAATTCCCTGGTCCTATTAGTATCTCCCCATTCACACACCAACAAGTCCCCCTATCCCAAACACTTGGTATCTACCTATCTTCTCCTCTTTCCCACCCCCTCCCTCCCCCAACACTACATATTGTGTTCCACAGTTTTAAGTCAAAATGGCCCGAGATTAGACTAAACCATTGGAGAAGCCAAACATGTCGTGGGAAGACTACAGCCGTCCTAAGGGGGCATCACAGAGCCCTACACTGCCCTATGGGTGCAATAGGGTATCCCTGGGCTGGGTGGGTGCCAGGTCAAGGATGGGACCAGGTTCCAAATTATGCAGGTCGAGCTAGGCCAGGCTTTTAACCCCATCGCTGCCAGAGGGGCCAGCAACGCCTCCTGGCAGCATAGGGGTTAAATCATGGTGGGAGAATTAAAAACCCAAACTGGCATTGGGTCCAACTCCATATTAAACTTCAATCTTAAACTTCATTCTAAAATCATGGCCTTATACTGTAGTAATTATAAAATGATTGTGACTGGATACTGAGTGGGGTGTAGGGGGGGGGGGGGGGGGATGCTTCTTATCGGCCATCTGCTTTGGGTGACGGCCCCTCCGGCAAATCAAGATCACGCGCCCGCTCCTCAGAGCGATCACGCGTCTGTTTTGACACAAAGTCTACAAATATGGCCGCCGGGAGTCCTGGATTACAAACATTGGTCGCCAATCACCAATACAGAGCTTTTCTATTGGCTGCCAGAGCGAGTATTAATGCTGCAGCCAGTTTGTGCCCAGACATTCTGCATTGTGCCAGAGTCACTGGAACGAGGGGTTTCCCAGATGTCGAGAGACCCCACCTGGTCAGGTTAGGAAAGCCCCACAGTGCATTGTTATTGGACACTAGGATACTTATGATTATGTTTCTTTTTCGTGGTGATGAACGAGGTTTTGAAGGTATCACGGACACCGCATACCTGCAGAGGCGCATGGAGACGGCTACGTGGCGGTTTTCCTCTTTTGGTGAACTTTCTCTGCCTCATGGGAATATGACGTGGAGCCCGTTAAAACTTGTGCTGAAGTTGGGGTGGAAATGTAACGACTGGGAAAGATTTGTCCGCTTTACAAAATGTGCCTCTTTAGCGACTTTTAAGAATCGCGTGGCCACGAAAACCAGGGATTTTTTGGTGGAAAAATAGAAAAAAATAATTTTTTTGTCAAACTTTAATATCATTGTAGGGGATTATGGGAGCAACATTGACTAAGCAGTCTTCTGTAATAAGACAACCTCCGGTGCTGGAAGACACCTTACAACCCAAGTTAAGTCAATAGGCTGTAAGGTGTCTCCAGGCCAGGAAAGTCTTATTGCAGAAGACTGCTTAGAAAAACATGGGCCTTTGAGTCCTACTGTGCGAGTGCTACTTTACGAACGTTCCCCAGTTCACAACGGTAAGATATATCTCTGCTGATAGGTCCCGTACAGGTCTGCAGGAAGACTGAGCCAGTTCAGGTTTTTAAATCCCCCGTACGCAAACTGGCAATTTCACAGCCGGGCGCCAACATCAAGTGGCACCCACCCTGGCACTGCCAGTGCCCCTCTGCATAAAGGATAGCTACCCACTGGGCAATAACACTGGTTATCACACCACTCTGTCAACAAAAGATTAAAAAAATACAGAGAGTTCTGCTCTCGATCTAGGTATGTATATAGATATATAAATATCAATATATATATATATATATATATGTAAACACACACACGCACAAAGCCAGTTTAAGAACCTTATCTATTGCTGCGTTTTGATTCCTTTACCCCTTCCCCGATGCCAAAGGGGGATGTGCAAACCCCTCTTGCAGCGAAGGAATTAATCACGCTCCCACCCCCTGTGCATGTGAAATTCGCCGGCCCGCGGGATTCCGCCTGCGTAACTACACGCGTGTGCTTGTGCGTGTTTACACACACGTTTCTCGATAGAACTTCACTCCAGCATTTTCAAAAACCCGCAGGGGTCAAAATATACAAGGCTTTTAAGAAAAAAGCTAACACGATCAACCACACAGTGGCTAGTGGTAATTAGTTAGTGAGCTGGTTAAGTCTTCACGACACCTGCCCCGGTCTGCGTCTCTCTCTCGCCTCCTCGCTGTCAACCGCTGTCTGAGGAGGTGTGGGGGGCTGTGGAGGGGGAGGTACGGCGGCGAGGCGGCGTCCAGGAATTGTCCGAACTGTTGGAAAGGGGGAAGGGGCGGTGGGAACGCAGGAGGTAGAGCTCTCCTTGCTCCCGGATCAGAGCCTGAGCAATGAGCCCCGGGAGAGCCTGCAGGGAGGCGTTTAAGGAGTCAATCTTGGTCTCCAGAGTTATAATGCGCTTCTCCAGGTCATCGTTATGCTCCTGTAGCTCGGACACGAGGTCGTACATAACATTCTGCGTCTGGGGAGTGGCGAGGAGAGGGGTTAATAATCTTATACGCATATCTATTTTAGAATATACTGTAATAATAAGTACGTCATGTGCAAATAATTATTTTCATTATAACACGCATATCTAATAATGCTCAGGGAATTATTTTACTAACCAGAATACTTATAACGATAATAAATACAGCATTTTTTAAATAATTCTTTTGATTAAAACACTAGCAGATAATAATAATACGTAATATTCAAATAATTATGTTGCTTAGAACACTAATAATAACTAATAATATGTAATATTCAAATAATTATTTTGATTGGCACACCAACAACAAATAATGTTTAAACAGCTATTTTAATAACGTTGCTGCTAATATCTAATAATGATAACAAATACATGCTATACAAATAATTCAAATAATATGAGCAATAATAATAATAAATACTACTACCAACAAAATTATAAAATACTACTTACAGGGGATAAAAGGGCAGGTGGGTTTATAAATAAAGAAATACATACATATATACTGCTAATACTGATTCATTATATGAAGTTAAAATAATATGGGACACGTGTACAGTATTCGTCTCCCCACCCATCTTTGGGGCCCTGACACAGACTCACTTTTGATAGATCCACCAGGGTGTTCGCCTGATCATTGAGCTTTCTCTGCTCCATCTTCACACTGCGTAACCTGCAGGGGACAGGGGACAGGACAATGAGGCTGACTTAGCAGAACCATTTCCCTGTGAGCCAATCACATGACACATGCAAAGCAACCGCCATCTTTCCTGCGCCCAGCCGGTAAATAACATTAACACCCCACCCCCAGCACCCACCACCCCCCCCCCAGCGCTGAACGCATTAACAGCTGCAAGGATGTCCAGCACGGGCAGAGTTAATAATCTGCCAGCTGTGTATATGCATTCAGTCATGCAAGGTTATTTGTTGGAAATGAACGAGCGCTGGTACGGAGCGAGGATCTTTTCTTGCAAGAGAGACCTGCAGAGCAATGCACCTTTTGTAACAGACAGCAGCCACTGAATGTACAGAAAGCATCCTTGCATGCGTCAATATGCATCTTCCTGTAAGGTGGGGATTGTATGAGCCGGTTAAAGCCCACCTCATCCCTTCCCTGAAAATAAACATGCTGCGCTATATAGTGATGGGGAGTAAATCTGGACTTCTATTACCGTGAGATTGCTGCTAGAGAGGACTGTGACACATTGTGGTGGCAGCAAAAGGGTTAAACAGGCTCGGACAGTCCTGGATTTATATGTAATGTAGAGTGACCTTCTGACTGCAGATTATCAAGGACAGGCTCACACAGTCCTGGATTTATATGTAATGTAGGATGGCCTCATCACTGCAGATTATCAGGGACAGGCTCACACAGTCCTGGGTTTATATGTAATGTAGGATGGCCTCATCACTGCAGATTATCAGGGACAGGCTCACACAGTCCTGGGTTTATATGTAATGTAGGATGGCCTCATCACTGGAGATTATCAGGGACAGGTTCACACAGTCCTGGGTTTATATATAATGTAGGATGGCCTCATCACTGGAGATTATCAGGGACAGGTTCACACAGTCCTGGGTTTATATATAATGTAGGATGGCCTCATCACTGGAGATTATCAGGGACAGGTTCACACAGTCCTGTGTTTATATGTAATGTAGAGTGACCTCCTGAATGCAGATTATTAGGGACAGGCTCACACAGTCCTGGGTTTATATATAATGTAGGATGGCCTCATCACTGGAGATTATCAGGGACAGGCTCACATAGTCCTGGGTTTATATATAATGTAGGATGGCCTCATCACTGGAGATTATCAGGGACAGGCTCACATAGTCCTGGGTTTATATATAATGTAGGATGGCCTCATCACTGGAGATTATCAGGGACAGGCTCACATAGTCCTGGGTTTATATATAATGTAGGGTGAAATCCTGACTGCAGATTATCAGGGAGAGCTCGGACAATCAGGATTTTATAGCTACTCTGTATCACTTTATGAAGCAGCATGTTCATTATAAAGGGAGCATAGGGACAGGAAATTCTGCTTGGAAAATACAACAATGTTTAAGAGTGTTAAAAAAAAAACAAAAAAAAAAACCCCCACAGATTTTCTCATTCATCAGTGAATGAAAAATCGTTTCCAAAACCGCAGCGGAGTCAGAGAGATGAGGGGAGAGATCTTAAGGTTGGTTAACATCCCCATGCAGGCAAGCACTCAGACGCAGGCACCTGGAGGATGAGGGGAGCTGTGGAACTTACTTCTGAGCTCTGGTAGGGGGGGATTTAGCAGAACAAAGACAAAACACAACAGTATTTTTTTTTGTTTGTTTGTTAACACAGGGGAACACAAAAGACACAATATAACACAAACAGAGATGTGCGAACCTGCCGAGATTCGCTTTGCCGCAGTCTTGATCAAATTTTCCAAAGACCCACCAAAATTTTGATCAAACCTTTGGCACCAAAAGTTTATAACGGCCTGAATTGTCCAAAAATCGCTATTTAATTTAAAAAAAAAATTTTTTTTTTAAGTGGCAGCATTTTTTTTTCACGTAAAAAATAAATTAATTAAAAAAATGACGTTGAATTTCTAATGCGCAATTAATCGCAAAGAACCGGACACGTGCTGCCCGCTGACTTTTTTTTAGAGCGTTGAGCAAACTTGTCGCGAACTTTTGGATCGAAGTAAACTTCTCGCACATCTCTACACACAACTCGTATACGGTACTAGGGAGGGGTGGGGGGATACATTCTGCCTCACTACCGCAGCTGGGACCGACATTCCCAGTACTGCGCCATCTGCGCTCTGAGCCCCTGCCCAAATATTCATTCAGAACATTTTCTTTTCTTTTAAACGCCTTCATCTTACTATCTTATGCCTTCCGCTGCTGGGGGTGCTAGCAATGCTTGGCGCTACAATGGAAGCAAAGGGGTCCAAATTGATCAAGACATGCACATTTTGGGCCCGTTGTGCAAAGTGAAAACATTTCACGACTTCCTTAATTGGCAGGAACATTCGTTAAGCGTAATGGGATAATGAGGCTTCTCATCTTTAATTACTCCAATGCTACTGGACTGGAAGATCGTTCTCCTGCTGTTTTACCATCCTGCATGGTGGTTTAATCCCTGCATTATATTATTCCCTGTAAGTGCTTTCTATGAAGGACTGCATTATGAGAATAAAACAATGAGGTTCTATATGCAGTATAATGCATTAAGGGTCCTCTGATCCAGACCTCCTCCTCCTCTCTCCCTACACGTGTCTCTCTCATGATCCCGTTCTTTTATACTTTCTCTAGATCTTTTATCCTCTCCATCTCTCTACTCGGTTTGGTTATTCTGCATTTCACCTGCATTGCTGCTGCCATGGTAACCGCCAGCAACGTGAGCTAAACAAATTCAAGACGATAGTCCTAGAGGTGTGAGTGTGAAGGACACAGTGCTGAGCAATGAACGGTATCAGCTCAGCATCAGATTACCTATGAATCAAATAAATTCTGACTATATACACAGGCAGACTGAGAGTTATTCTGTATCTATACACCGGCAGACTGAGAGTTATTCTATATCTATACACAGGCAGACTGAGCGTTATTCTATATCTATACACCGGCAGACTGAGAGTTATTCTATATCTATACACAGCAGACTGAGCGTTCTATTCTAATCTATACACAGGCAGATTGAGGTTATTCTATATCTATACACAGGGCAGACTGAGGTTATTTTGTATCTATACCCAGGACAGGCTGAGCGTTATCTGCATCTATACACAGGGAGGACTGAGCGTTATTCTGCATCTATACACAGCAGACTGAGAGTTATTTATATCTATACACAGGCAGGATGTGCGTTATTATATCTATACACAGGCAGATGAGTGTTATCTATATCTTACACAGGCAGATGAGTGTTATTCTGTATCTATACACAGGCAGGCTGAGCGTTATTTGGATCTATAACGGGAGGGGACTGAGCGTTATTCGCATCTATACACAGGGGAGACTGAGCGTTATTCTGAGCATCAATATACACAGGCAGGTCTGAGAGTTATTCTGTATCTATACCGGCAGACGCTGAGGTTATTTGCACTATACACAGGCAGGGCTGCAGCGCTTATCGCATCTATACACAGGGAGATGCGGTATTCTGCATCTATACACAGGCAGGCTGAGAGTATTTCATATCTATACACAGCAGATGAGCGTTATTCTGTATCTATAACAGCCAGACTGAGGTTATTCATGTACTATACACAGGCCAGACGTTGCGTTATTCTGCATCTATACACAGGCCGATAGAGAGTTATTCTATATCTACATACACAGGCAGATCCTGGCGTTTATTCTGATATCTATACACAGGCAGACTTGCGCGTTATCTGTATCTATACAAGGCAGACTGAGCGTTATATCGCATCTTATCTCAGCAGACTGAGCGTGATTCTGCTCTATACACAGGGAGGTGAGCGTATTCTGACATCTTATACACAGGCAGACTGAGCGTTATTCTATATCTATACACCGGCAGACTGAGAGTTATTCTATATCTATACACAGGCAGACTGAGCGTTATTCTATATCTATACACCTGTGCGTTATTCTGCATCTATACACAGGCAGAGGGAGTGTTATTCTGTATCTATACACAGGCAGACTGAGCGTTATTCTGTATCTATACACAGGCAGACTGAGCGTTATTCTGTATCTATACACAGGCAGACAGAGAGAGGATACACAGGGACAGAGAGGAGGACACACAGGGACAGAGAGGAGGACACACAGGGACAGAGAGAGGATACACAGGGACAGAGAGGAGGACACTCTCTCTATCAGTACCCTCTCACTCTGCCCCGTCTCTCTATCAGTACTCTCTCACTCTGCCTCCTCTGTCTCTCTATCAGTACCTCACTCTGCCCCTGTCTCTCTATCATCACCCTCTCACTCTGCCCCTGTCTCTCTATCAGTACCCTCTCACTCTGCCCCCTCTGTCTCTCTATCAGTACCCTCTCACTCTGCCCCCTGTCTCTCTATCAGTACCCTCTCACTCTGTCCCACCTCTCTCTATCAGTATCCTCCGCAATTTATTCTTCCCTCAGTCTATCTGTACCCTCTCACTTTGTCAGGACCCTCTCCTATCTCGCTACCCGTACCCTCTGACTTTCCCCAGTATCTCTATCTGAAACCTCACTTTGCTCCCCCCCCCCCCATCTGTCTCTCTAAGAAAACAGCTTCACAGTATATTGAATAAGGGCTCTATCTCTCTGTAATCTTCTCTCTCTCTCTCCCTGTAAACTTTTCGCGCTCTCTCTCTCTCACACTCACTCACTGCCTCCGTTCGTAAAATTTTGTCTTTATCTCAGAATTTCCATCTCCAACTTCTCTCTGGTCTCTCACGGCTTCTCTCTGAACGGTTACATGCACTCTCCCCTTTCACTCCAAGTCCCTCGCCTCCCTCCCCCTCCCATCTTCCCTTCTCTGTGTACACTCTTCTACCAACCTCTCCCTGATCCATCAGTCTGTCACTCACACACAGGGCTCTATGTATCAAGGGCAAAATTGAAAGTTATTTCTTTGCAATTCCCTCTGAAATATACCTGCGCCTATGTATTAATCGTAGTTGATCATTTACGGTTATGTCTGCGTCGGTCAATGACGAGATAAGGGATTTATGCAGCGGGAGGGGTTTAGGGCAGAGTTGCGTTTCCACCTTGGCGCAGGCCTATGTATGAAGAAATGTGCGGCTTGCGTTAGTATTCTTGAGTTTTCCGTTACCTTAAAGGTGGCATAAGTCGTGTTTTTAATCGCAGAATAGTATTACAGCAAGCTCCAAATTCTACAAGATATATTGGTGTCAGATGGAAATAAATGCTAATTTCAGCATACATAGACCCCACAGTGTGAGTCCGTCATCTCACGCCCCTCTCTGACCTCCTCTCTCGTGCCCCCCCCCCCCCCCCGACCACCTTCGGTCGTTCCTGCACCATGTATATGCACCATTCTGAGTGACACAGGTAAAGGCAGCGACGTCTCATTGCAGACATGCAGTGAGTGACTGTGCGTGGTGCAGGATGGCTGGGCCTGGGAGCCCGCACAGACTGTGACCCCACACAAACGTCCATTTCAACATAACATATACTGCCTCTTATTATAAAGGGACAGAGGGAGACAGAGGCAGACTGATGGATACACACAGAGGAGGCAGTGCAGGCGATCACAGGGGGCACAAGGATTCACAGAGCAGGAAGCATAGAAGGCACAGGGAGTGGCACACAGAACGGAGCACGGGAAGTCACAGAATGGAGGACACAGGGAGTCACACAGAGCAGGGAATAACAGGGCAGAGAGCACAGGGAGTCACAGGAGGGAGCACATGAAGTCACAAAGCAAGGGGCACAGGGAGTCACAGAATGGAGGGCACAGAGAGTCCCAGAACAGGATGCCTAGAAGGCACAGGGAGTGGCACACAGAACGGAGCACGGGGAGTCACAGAATGGAGGACACAGGGAGTCACACAGGGCAGGGAGCCACAGGGAGTCACAAAGCAAGGGGCACATGGAATCGTAGGAAATCACAAAGCAGGGGGCACAGGACAGGGAGTCACAGAGCAGGGCACAGGACAGGGAGTCATTGAGCAGGGCACAGGACAGGGAGTCACAGAGCAGGGCGCACAGGACAGGGAGTCACAGAGCAGGGCGCATAGGACAGGGAGTCACAGAGCAGGGCGCATAGGGAGTCACAGAGCAGAGGAATTCCATTGCATGCGGAGTAAAGGTTCCTGCAGTATATTTCCTCCCTGCGACCCTCTCCCCAGAGGGATATTACTGAGTACAGCAGACTTGTGATACTCACATACACAGCCCTCTGATAAGAGCCACAGCTGCATCTATATTCCTGAAAATGACCTAACTGCACGGAATGTGGTAATTCGGATACAGGATGTATTTACACACACCTCCAGAGCCTCTTAGCCTCATTCTAGGGCACTGAACCGCCAAGTGGGAAAAACTTTTACATTGCAAACCTCTCAGACAGCAAAGGGGTTAACGCCTTTAGATTTGTGCACCAAATCGATGTTGGTGCTAATCCCCACCTCTTCCCCTCCCCAGGCAGATCAAATATTTTATAAAAACACATTTTACCCACTTCACTATTTCTAACTGCTGAGCCCTAATTTCAGCACCTGGAAGCTATTTATTCACTGTATTCATGAGCTAACACCAACATAAAGTACACACACACACACATACATACACAGATACACACGCTGACATACTGACACACACACACACACACACACACACACAGATACACAAGCAGGCACATTAACACACACTGAAACATACACACACATAATGACAGACACTTACGCAGACACACAGATACCCTTACAGTAAATTCATATAGACACACTGATACACACACACAGAAACGCTGATACACACAGGCTATGTACACACTGATACGCACATTAACACATTGATACATAGACACACTGACGCGTAGAGATGACTCGCACATTAATGCACTGATACACATACAGCACACATTGATACACACAAATATAGCACACACATTGTTATACTGACGCACTAATACACACACGCACACACACACACACACACAGATACACCGCACTACATTCTAAAACACATATACACAGATTTGCACACTCACATGTGCACAGATATACATATATTTGCACACATACACTGATATACACAGATTTGCACACTCACACATATACACAGATACACACAGACCCTCACATGCCCATATATGGTTATGTACTGCTGACATTGGTAGCCTGAGCTCCTAAATTTATGTTTTTTCCCTGTGAGTATCTCTCTTTCCTCATGACACTCTTTCCACAGCAGTGGCTCTCTCTCTCCCTCTCTCCACATTGCACTCTTATCCTGCCAGACTCCTCCTCTCACAGTAATCCCATCTCACCTTCCTTATCACACATACATTATTGATACAGCCTGCATCTCTGCCCAGTTTTGTTCTCTTCTGTGTCTTTTCCCAAAATTTCTTCTGCCCGGTTATAGTTTCTCTGTATATAACTAGAGGAGTGGGAATAACCCCATATTTCACTGCTCTGTGTATAGTGTTTACGTAAATCCATATATTACAGCTCTGTGTATTGTGTGTATATACCCCCGTGTATCACAGCAGTGTTAAGTGTTTATATAATCTTATATCTCACATCTCTGTATATAGTGTGTATGTAACCTTGTATCTCACAGCTGTGTGTATATAAACCCACATCCCACAGCTCTGTGCTGTAACCCCATATATCACAGCCGTGTATAGTGTATAGTAGTGACCCATATATCACAACCCAGTGTGTAGTGTGTACATAAACCCATATTTCAGTTCAGTGTATAATGAAACTCTATTAGTGATGGTGTTAATCATTTGGGAACACTGGGCTGATGTCATCCCCTCCTAGCTCATGAGGGGTTAATATTGTAGGCTGCACCTCTGTAACACAATTCCTTAACCCATGCTCTGCCAGCTGTATTGTATCGGCTAATCCCCTCCAGCACTGCAGAGGTTAATAGAGCACAGTGGCAGACCTGGATGTCAGGGAAATGGGGCCCACTCCCTGCAAAAAGGGCCATTTTTAGCTACAGCGCTGACACTGAAGAGGTTAAAGTCATATCCCTTTAGAACCAAATTCCCTTTTCATTTACCTATTATCTGACCCCACAAGACTTCTTTCTGACCAACTCGAGCATCTTCAATGACTACCCTTTTCTGTACCTGCCTCCACTACTGGGATGCCACTCCATGCCTCCACCACTCTAAGAAAAGGTCTTTCCATCCCCCCTTCCTCCTCATGGCAGGGCCCCCCATAAGAATGTAGCATTCACATATCCCTCTGCAAAACGCTGCCCCCGGCCCTTGCCAGCACCTGTTATATACCTGCCTTTCCCCGACTAGAGCCCAGTAACGCAATGAAACCAGTAAGGAGACTGGCGCCAAGTGAAGTCATGAACTGGTAAGGCTTTTCTTTATTATTTTCCACTAGCCATGCGGCATTCTCACCGCTATCAAGGCAGGTGTCACAGTCCTCTGTGTTGCCACCTTTCTGCCAGCTCTGCATTAACCCCTCTACTGCCAGAAAGGTCTGCAACACACTGCTCCGCACTGCTTTCCAGGCCGCTCTGGATGGAGGGGTTAAGCCAGTGCAAAAGGTTTGTTTCGGTTTAATACGCCACCTTGCCTACTAGGGGTTAATAAAACAATCTGGGTAGCAAAATAACCCCACCACCCCCTCCATTACCCTCTTCTCAGCAACAAAAAGCGGGTTCAAAGCCAGAGAGCGCTGGGTTAAGCATTGCAAGGCACCCGCTCGACGAGCACACATAGGGTTAAAACCAACGCATCTCTGCGGGTACCTGTGTCAAGGTGGGGGGGGGGGGAGAAGAGGTAGAGTAGTGGGAGACGCGGCTAGTGAAGTTTCCGTCCAGCCCTGGCATTGACTGCAGTGCCGCAGCTGGCGTAGCCCTCCCCTGGTCTGCGGTAGCCGGGGAGAGCTTGAAAAACTCCAAATTGGTTTGCTGCAACGCCTCTCTGCAGCCCTGGGCTAGATGCTTGCGTGCCTGGCCGATGATTCCAGTGGCCGGGCAGGCGATGGCTGGTTTAGATTGGAGGGTGAGGAGAGGGGGTCTTCCTGCAGGGAAGTGCCTGCCCAGGCTGTGCTACTTGGGGAGATGTGTGGTGCTGAAGGATAGCTCCCCTCTGCAGATAGAGCAGGAGAGATGCAGAAGCAGCTCACAGATATCCCTTTACCTGTCAGCTGGTCCTGATGAAGGGCTGATGCCAGCTCCCTGTGCTCTGCAGTGGGACAGCCCTGTGCTGGTGGTGCTACTGCAGCAGCATCCCCTCTCTGCTCTGCTGCTGGCTCTACTCCTCTTGGGGGTCTGTTGGATTCCAATGAGCCCCTATGATTGGCTGCCTGCACCACAACTACCCTCATGATGTCTTCTGTGTACTACAAGCCATGCCCACATTTAAAGGGAAAGAGCCTTGTTGTAGCATGAATGGTTATTAACAACACTACACACACACATTCTGCACCAATAAAGGAGACTGGTAACTCCTTCCGTACCAGGAAGGGCCTGTCTGCCAGCAAAGCGATTAAAAGTTACCCATCTCAACATAGACAGCGTTTGCAACAAGTTAAAAGAGCTCAGCCATGTAACAACTTCTCGGCCTTATTTGCCAGTAGTTAAAGTTTGCGCTATATACATTACAGAGACCCACACTGTACCTGTGCTGTGTATACATGTCATGGTGTGAGTGTGAGGCTAGCACTGCCGCTGTCCATTCTGTACCTGTGCTGTGTATATACAGTGCTTCCACTGCAGCAAGGGATTCTGGGAATTGACATTCAAATGAGCAATAATGTCTCCTTTTGCTTCCAATCCATTTTTACATGGAACCCTTATACCCAAATGCTCTGCTGTTCACACAGCTTTTATGCACAGCATGGGATTAGATGCAAAGCCAGTCAAACCACTCACAGACATCTGTTTCGACTATGTGGGTCCATCAGTGTGAGGCTGGCTGTACTGGCTTTGCAATTTTCAAGGCTGGGTAGGTTTACCATAGACATTTTAAGTTATGGTGGGGGAAAAAGGCGCAAAAAATCCTCCACCGTCAGCATCTAGCCAATAAAGAATATCACTTGTGAGCAAATTCACATGTCTTAGACAGGTCTGCAAACCTGCCTTGAATCTAAGCTGTGTGAACAGCAGAGCATTTGCTTATAGGGGTTCCATGTAAAAATGGATTTCAGGCAAAAGTTGACACGTGTTATTTGCATGTCATTTCCCAGAATTCCTTGCTGCAGTGGAAGCACTGTATGCTAGGTGATAATGGTGAAAGGCAGGGTTGCAGACCTGTCTAAGACATCTGAATGTGCTCACAAGTGATATTATTTATTGAATATATATATACTACGTTATGGTGGGTGAAAAAGGCAACAAAAAACCTCCACTGTTAGCATATAGCCAATAAAGAATATCACTTGTGAGCACATTCACATGCCTTAGACAGGTCTGCAACCCTGCCTTTCAACCATTATCAGTGCTCCCACTGCAGCAAGGGATTCTGGGAAATGGCATGCAAATGAGCACACAATGTGTCACCTTTTGCCTGGAATATCCATACACATGGAGTCCATTTAAGCAAATGCATCGCCGTTCACACAGCTTTTAAGCACAGCATGGGACTAGCAAAGCAAGTCAAAACACTCACAGACACACAGACACACACACACACATATATATACATACATATATATAATCAAAAAATAAATAGATGATACCGTTCTGTGGCTAACGAAATGCTTTTATTTGTGCGAGCTTTCGAGATACACTGATCTCTTCTTCCGGCGATGTTACAATGAATGAAGCAAGCAAAAGCTATACTATCAACAGTGTCTATTGGAATGTTATCTGTGCTGGTCCTTCCCCCGTGTGGATGTGTTTTATGGCTGGAGGTGTCAAAAGGTTCCTGAGAGCAAGTGATGAAAGAGTGTGTATGTGCATAAGTGTGAATTAACATGATAACCAGCACAGATAACATTCCAATAGACACTGTTTATAGTATAGCTTTTGCTTGCTTCATTCATTGTAACATCGCCGGAAGAAGAGATCAGTGTATCTCGAAAGCTCGCACAAATAAAAGCATTTCTTTAGCCACAGAACGGTATCATCTATTTATTTTTGATTATTGAAGCTCGGCTAACACGGTACTGATACCTCTACATGTACATATATATATATATATATATATATATAAAATCACTATCTATCACTGTCTCTAGGTGCTGGAATAGGGCAGCTATGGAACTTTCCAGCATAAAAAGAGTTAATTTCCCCTAGAGAAGCCAGCAGCAAACTAATTGAGCAGGCTGAACTCCTGATTGCTCATGGAGTTTTAAAAGTCAGGAAGAAGAGACAGAGACACAGAGACACAGAGACTGCTGTTCCCTGGAAGGGGGACAGAGAAGGGTTTTCCCCAGCTGTGGAAGCTGGCACAGTACCCTAGGCCTGCTGGATGGTGGTCGCGGAGTCTGCTGGGACTGCCTGGGTGGTTAATCCCACGAAGAAGGAAGGATGCGAGACTGTGCTGAAGCGGGGATGTCTTTCCTTAACATTGGACTTACAGAGGAGAGATTCTCTGAACTCTTGTGGGGCTGAGCTCCCCTAGGAAGGAAGGACGCGAGACCGTGCTCAAGCGGGGATGTCTGCTCCATATACTTGGAATAACAGATAAGAGAGACACTATATTGCTGTGTAAAGAGACTGTATATGTTTAGCTATAAAAGTACTTGTTTTGGGGTGGTAACCAGCTTAGCTGTCCATCCAGTTAGTAAGGGCTGAAGCTGCATGTATAGTAAGTCTCCTAAGAGGAGTAGGCATTTATTTTATGATTTGTTTTAATTTAACGGGACGGTAGGCCTGTTAGTGTATCATTTAACCCTGTAAATAAACCCCATATAGAGAAATATTATGTTTCCTGCCTTAATCTGGGACATAAGATCCTACGCTGTGATGGAGACATCACAATTGGTGGAGAATGTGGGCAGTCCAAAAGGCACTGAGCAGCAGAAACTGATCGGTACAGATCGGGACTTCGTACCATGACTGCTAATATGTATCTTATCTGAGTTTACATCTATATGCTTTTATTCGAATATATATATATATATTTTGAGATATACTGCGCAATTGGCTTCTCTTATTATTCCCTGTGTACATCCACTACGAAGGAAAGGAGAAACAAGGGGTTTACGTTTGGGGATTTCCTGTCCTATTGCTCTGTCAGAGAGAGGAGTATCTCTGTACTGCCCTATTGAATAGGAGGAAAGTGTGAGTGAATTACTTTTCACCTATAGATTAACACATCTGGTTGAAATTGTACCATACCATGTTGCTTTTATTATTCTTTTACATAACGATGACGTGAACGCTGGCGCTCCCCTGAACCTTTGAAGAATTCTGGAACCAAACAGACTTAGAGAACAGTCTGATACAAGGGTTTTGAGTAGCTTTTCAATTAGCACCTCACACTGGAAGTTATTGTGTATTTACATTTATATTCACTTATTGATCACAGTTCACGTTTTTATATTGGTTTAGTCACTTTATTATATTATATATATTGTTTATTGTTTAGGACAGTTTAGATAAGTTAGCGTCGTCACAATCGATTGTTTAAAATTATGTGTAATGTGCCTGGCCACACAAAACAATGTCCTTTCAGGAATGGGTATCCTGGCGTGGTCCCGCAAAAGGAACCGTACCAGATATGTTTATGGTGTGAAAAGCTGGACCACACCAAGCACTGTCCCTTCAGGCTGGATGAGGATGATGATGATGATGAGGAGGACTACTCTTATGGGGACCCACGAAAAGAGCTGCATGTGAGTCTGCAAGAGGCCAAGGTGAAACAGGCGGATGCTGAGGAGATGAGGCGAGTGCTACAGAAAACAAGGGTCCAGGCTGCTAACCAAGTACAAGTGTTACAGGAACGGCTGATTAGCCAGTGTGTCACCGCAGAGCAGTATGAGGAGCTGAAGGCCATGCTGCATGTCACCAGTGCATCGCTAGAGACGGAGCTCAGATGCCAGGTGACTCTGTATGAGTGGGAGCGGAAAAAGGTCCAGAAACTGGAGCAAGAGATGGAGAAGCAGAGAGGCTGCTCCGTCCCCAAAAGTACATACACCCAGAAGAGGTGAGGAAAACAGAAGCAGCAACGATCCTAGTGACAAAAACTGCAGAGCTCCCAAATATGAAGGAGGCACTGATGCAAACCCAGAGCAAGCACCAGGAAGAGTTGAAGGCCCTGAGAGGGGACTTGCAGGATCAAACTGAAAAACCTGCAGATGCAGATTGCTGAGCGCAAGATACAGCTCACCGAGAGGGAGGAGGTGTCCGTCCATCAGGTGGCCAAGGTCCAGGAGGAGCACCGACAGCTGCAGGCCAGAAATGAAAAAAGGGAAACAAGTTTAAGCCTTGCGCTGAATCAGCTGACAGATGTGGAATCGCGACTCAACTCCAAAGAAGCTGAACTAGCAGCTGCACAGAGTGGAAAAAGAAATGCCAAAGGACAGCTCCGTGACCTGAGGAAGGGCCTGGAGTCTAGCATGCTGGCCGAGAAACAAAAGCATGACCTGGACGAGGAGCTTGAGGCTCTAAAGACTGAGCAGGACACTACGTTGGAGTCTACTGCTGCCCAGCAGATGGTTTCTCAGATGAAGTTGGAGAGAAAGGTTACAAACCTAAAACAGACACTTGGGTCACAGAAGCAGTACATAGATAAGATGGCGGTAGAGTTAAAACAAAAGGAAGCTATACGGAACAGTAATGCACAGGTGCCTCCAGTACAGGAAAAGGTATTGGCCTGGCCCAAACGTCTATATCCCACAGAAACTAATGCCCGTGAAGACAAGGGTACAGTGAGAGCTGGGGACACCGCTCAACTGCAAAGCGAGATTACAAACTTTGAATCACCTGAGCAAGTGATGCACTCCTGTAAGCGTGACTGCAATACCGTTGCAGTACTACAGTCTACTTTCCACAAGGCACGGATTGGGAGGACCAAGTTGCGATGGAGTAGCACAGTAAGAATCCAGTTGTACTGCAGTGTCCATGGGACCAAACGTGGATTCTTTGCCATGAGGGCAGCCGCTGTGAAGAGACAGTCACGAATGGGACGGGTGTCCGTGATAGTAAATGGAGAAAGACCTCACGGATTGTCCAACGATGCTCCCGTCGGAGTAAGTTAAGGAATTAAGAAATAAATGCCCAGGCCTACGAGTCTGCCGACAATAATAGTGAGGCGCCATGGGGTGCACTTGGGGTAAATGAGAATCCCTCTGAAATACTGAAGCTAAATGGTGTGGAACCAAACACAGAACTTGTGTTGGATGACCGGTCTCTAGTCTCAAACGCTGAAGGTACGCTGATGGAGAAAGGTCCTGAAGCCATCACCGCTAATGCAGAGTTACGGTCTTCACAAGAAAAGGCCAAACCGGCACAAGACAAAGAGATAGCAAAGTACCAGTCTGCAGGCCCAGAAGGCCTAGTAATTGCCCCAAATGAAAAAGTCTGGAAGGGAAGGAAAAAGAAGAGATGGATGTCAGATGTCTCTGACAAAAAGGCTGGTGCACGGGAATAGTGCACGGGCCACTTCACAGTACAATGTTACACTGGGGAGGGGGATATATGATACAACCACTGTCTCTAGGTGCTGGAATAGGGCAGCTATGGGACTTTCCAGCATACAGAGTTAATTTCCCCTAGAGAAGCCAGCAGTAGCTGGAAACTAATATGAGCAGGCTGAACTCCTGGTTGCTCATGAAGTTTTAAAAGTCAGGAAATGACTACACACAGAGAGAGACTGTTGTTCCCAGAGAAGGGGGACAGAGAAGAGTTCTCCCCAGCTGTGGAAGCTGGTAGTCCCCTAGACCTGCTGGATGGTGGTCACAGACTCTGCTGGGACTGCCTGGGTGGTTAGTCCCAGGAAGAAGGAAGGACACGAGACCGTGCTGAAGCGGGGATGTCCTGTCCTTAACATTGGACTTAGAGGAGAGTTTCTCTGAGCTCTTGTGGGGCTAAGCTCCCCTAGGAAGGAAGGATGCCAGACTGTGCTGAAGCTGGGACATCTGCTCCATAACTTTGGAGTAACAGATAAGAGAAACACTATATTGCTGTGTGCAGAGACTGTATATGTTTAGCTATAATAGTACTTGTTTTGCAGTGGTAACCAGATTAGCTGTCCATCCAGTTAGTAAGGGCTGAAGCAGCATGTATAGTTAGTCTCCTAAGAGGAGTAGGCGTTTATTTTATGATTTATTTTAATTTAACGGGACGGTGGGCCTGTTAGTGTATTATTTAACCCTGTAAATAAACCCCATATAGAGAAATACTACGTTTCCTGCCTTAATCTGGGACATAAGATCCTATGCTGTGACGGAGAAATGACTAGTATATATCTCAGCACCTTGTTAGCCGAGCTTAATAATCAAAAACGAATGCCACAGAACGGTAGCGTCTATTCATTTTTGATAAAGATATATATACAGTTGTGTGAAAAAGAAAGTACACCCTCTTTGAATTCTATGGTTTTACATATCAGGACATAATAACAATCATTTGTTCCTTAGCAGGTCTTAAAATGAGGTAAATACAACCTCAGATGAACAACAACACATGACATATTACACCGTGTCATGATTTATTTAACAAAAATAAAGCCAAAATGGAGAAGCCATATGTGAAAAACTAAGTATACCTTATGATTCAATAGCTTGTAGAACCACCTTTAGCAGCAATAACTTGAAGTAAACGTTTTCTGCATGACTTTATTAATCTCACATCGTTGTGGAGGAATTTTGGCCCACTCTTCTTTACAACGTTGCTTCAGCTCATTGAGGTTTGTGGGCATTTGTTTATGCACAGCTCTCTTAAGGTCCAGCCACAGCACAGTCTTTCTCACTGAAGAATGGTGGACTTTAAATTGTTTGGAAATTGCCTTATAACCCTTCCCAGATTGATGGGCAGCACAATTGCTTCTCTAAGATCATTGCTGATGTCTTTCCTCCTTTGCATTGTGTTAACACACACCTGAATGCTCCAGATCACCAAACTGCTAAAACTTCGGCTTTTATACAGGTGGTCACACTTGCTGATGATCAATTAATCAAGGGCATTTGATTAGCAGCACCTGTCTGCTACTTAGCATCTTAATTCCTATGGAAGCAGTAAGGGTTTACTTAGTTTTTCACACATGGCTTCTCCATTTTGGCTTTATTTTTGTTAAATAAATCATGACACGGTGTAATAAGTCATGTGATGTTGTTCATCTGAGGTTGTATTTACCTTATTTTAAGACATGCTAAGGATGATTGTTATTATGTCCTGATATGTAAAACCATAGAATTCAAAGAGGGTGTACTTTCTTTTTCACACAACTGTATACATATAAACATATACACACACACATACACACTTTTTTTTATGGTTAAACAAGAAACCCCATATAATGATTAAGAAATTATTAGAATTGGGGGATGGACACTGATTGAGAGAGGATAAATTATTTCCCTGCCACATGTCCCTATTTAAAGATTAATTCTTTATTGCAGTTTCTAATATTAATAAAAACATTTTAAAAAATGACCCCCTTAGGGCTACAGCGCCTTTTCCCATACAAAACCTCTGTGTGTATATACACACACTATTTGAAATATATATTTATTTAAAAAATATATATATATACCTGAAGGTAGAAAATGGAGGATACAATGTGTTTTATGTGTAATGTGCCTGGCCACACAAAACTATGTCCTTTCAGGAATGGGTATCCCGGCGTGGTCCCGCAAAAGGAACCGTACCAGATATGTTTATGGTGTGAAAAGCTGGACCACACCAAACACTGTCCCTTCAGGAATATATTGATATATACATTCCCCCCGCACACTGATACGTCATACCCCATAAAGAAGAACAGATTTGGGTCTCACTGGGTGAGGGGCACCTGGGTCTCACACTAAGTTTTTGTGCTGTAACAGAAGGAGGTGAGCAGGTAACAGGAGAGGGGGAGGGCAGGCAGAGTGCACTGTATCAGCTCCACATGCTATCTGCTGGGACGTCTAAATAATTCACAGGTCCCTCACCTCCCATCTGCAGAGCAGGCACAGGAGCAGCTGCTAAAGCTGCAGGTAACAGGCAGGCGCCGGCGGGAGCGTTAAATGGCGCTAATGATGGGGAGGAACATGGCAAGGAGAAGATAGAGATATCTAATTATCAAAAAGTCTCACTATAACTCCTCCTTTTGCTCCCTATAGCTGCTCGATATAACCATTCCCCATAAATCATATAACCCCTCCTATTGCCCCATATAACCGCTCCCTATAACTCCTCCGATTGTTCCATATATAACGCCTCCATATAACTCATCCTATTGTACAATACAGATGTAGCCAACATTATTTCAACCCATGGTGCGCTGCAGCGGGGATATACACAATGCACTGCAGGGGAAGCAGCCATTATTTTAAATCAGCCCTGTGTGGGAAGTGAGGGGACGACAAGGATGTAACTTTTCCCATTGCTCCATATAACCGCTCCCTATAACTCCTCCTTGCTCCATATAACCGCTCCCTAGAACTCCTCCTTGCTCCATATAAAACCACACTCTATAACTCCTGCTCGTACTCCAAATAGCCCCTCCCTATAATGCCTATTGTTCCATATAACTCCTCCTATTGCTCCATATAACCGCTCTCTATAATGCCTATTGTTCCTTAAACCTGCTCCTATTGCTCCATATAAATCGATCCCTATAACTCCTCCTATTGCTCTATATAACCACTCCCTATCACTCCTCCTATTCCATATAACCGCTCCCTGTAACTCCTCTTATTGTTCCATATAACTGCTCCCTATAACTCCTTCTTGTAAGGAATCGGGGAGCTCGTCCTCCGCGGTGCACTCTCTCCTTACCTGATGTCTCGCGCAACCCCACTGTCCTTACGGCGCGTGCTCCCGCAGGAGTTTTTCTGATGTCGCGGAGTCTGGCTCCGCCCCTCACTTGCGACGCGCATCGGCGCGCGGCACGCACAAGTGACGCATGTTCACCGCTCCCAAGCTGCGTGTCAACTCTCGTTATTATGCCCACCTGTCTCCTGTCTTTCCTCCTATCAGTGCCTCGCGGAGGCCGCACCTCCACTCCGCCCTCCTCTCTCATTGGTCATGCTCTCCCATATATGCTCAGCTGTGCCCATGCACTTTAACTGAGCATAGTTCCAGTTAGCGCTGTTCTCCCACTTCCTGGTTCCTTGTCCTGCCTTGCCTTGTTTCAGATTGATCTCCTGTGTACCGACCCAGCTTTACTTTGGACTCCGCACTTCTGGCTTACTGACCCGGCTTACCTCTGACCTTCCGCATCTCTCCAATCCTGACCACGGCTTACGGACCTCTATGCTTCTACTGGCTCCAACCCCTGACCACAGCTAAACGGACACTGACCATTCTACCGGCTCCTACCTCAGACCACGGCAAGTTCCTGACCATTCTACGCTCTCCATTCCTGACCCGGCTGCCTGACCATCCGCACTCCAGACATGTTTCCAAGGCTGTGGGTGGCATTATACCCATTCCCACCTCAGTACCAGGGTCACGCCTTGTTTGTGGTGAACACAGCGTTACACTCCTATTGCTCCATATAACCACCCCCTATAACTCCTCCTATTGTTCCCTATAACCACTCCCTATAACTCCTCCTATTACTACATATAACTAGGGTGACCAGATTTACAAAAGAAAAAACCGGGACACATTAAAAAAAATATTTATAAAACAAATGACATCTTCAACTGCACTTTATGTCTCCTTTATGTCTCTCTGTCCCTCTCACACACACAGCCTATTCTCTCCCCCCCATCCCTCCATTCTCGTTCCCCTCCCATCCCCGTTCCCCCTCCCATCCCTCCATTTTCATTCCACCCTTCTCATTTTGTCTCTCTCCCATTCTGTTTCTCTCTCTATCTCCCCCATTCTGTCTCTCTCCCCCATTCCCTATGTGTGTCTCTCAATCCCCCATTCTCTGTGTGTCTCTCAATCCCCCATTCTCTATGTGTGCCTCTCTCTTTCTCTCTCCCCCCATTCTCTGTGTCTCTCTCCCCCCATTCTCTGTCTCTCTCCCCATTTTCTGTGTGTCTCTCTCCCCCATTCTCTGTGTCTCTCTCCCCCATTCTCTGTGTCTCTCTCCCCCATTCTCTGTGTCTCTCCCCCATTCTCTGTCTCTCTCTCCTCCATTCTCTGTGTCTCTCTCTCCCATTCTCTGTCTCTCTCTCCCATTCTCTGTGTCTCTCTCTCCCATTCTCTGTGTCTCTCTCTCCCATTCTCTGTGTCTCTCTCTCCCATTCTCTGTCTCTCTCTCCCATTCTCTGTCTCTCTCTCCCATTCTCTGTGTCTCTCTCTCCCATTCTCTGTGTCTCTCTCTCTCCCATTCTCTGTGTCTCTCTCTCCCCATGCTGTGTGTGTCTCTCTCTTCCCATGCTGTCTCTCTCTCTCCCCATGCTGTGTGTCTCTCTCTCCCCATGCTGTGTGTGCCTCTCTTCCCATGCTGGATGTGTGTCTCCCTTCCCATGCTATGTGTCTCTCTCCCCATGCTGTATGTGTGTCCCTCTCTTCCCATGCTGTGTGTGTCTCTCTCCCCATGCTGCATGTGTCTCTCTCCCCATGCTGCATGTGTCTCTCTCCCCATGCGATGTGTCCTCTCCCATGCTTGCAGTGTCATCTATCCACATGCGTGTGTGTCCTCTCCCATGCTGTGGTGTGTGTCTCTCTTCTCCCCATGTTGTGTGTGTCTCTCTCCCGTGTGTGGTGTTTCTCTTTCCCCCCATGCTGTGTTTCATCTCCTCCATATGAGTGTGTGTCCTACTTGTCACTGTGCAACGTGGAGAGGGGGGAAGCCATCTTGAGCCCTGGCGCAGACCGGAATTCCGCTCCTGGGCTCCGCTGACTCTAACACCGCCCCCACCTCTGACAGCTAAGACCCCCCCACTCTCTGCAGCTAACCCGCCCCACCTCTGCAGCTCACACCCGTCCCTCTGCAGGCTCAGAACTCGACCCCACCCTCTGCAAGCTTACCCCGCCCCCCCTCTGCAGCTAACCCCACCCCACCCTCTGCAGTCAGACCCGGCCTTCGCTGCTCCTGCATTTTGCTTCGGATGCTCCCACCCCTGCTCTGATGTCAAAACTGGGATAGTCACAAAAAAAAAACGCGACATTTTAAAGGATGTCGGGTAGCCAGGACAGACCTTAAAAAAACACGGGACTGTCGCCGGCTAAACCGGGACATCTGGTCACCCTACCTGTAATCACTCCCTATAAATCCTCCTATTGACCCATAAACCGCCCCCTATTGCTCCATTTTAACCACCTATAAACCTATTGTTCCATATAACTTCCATAACTCTCCTATTATTCCATATAACCTTCCTATAACTCCTTCTTTTGCCCCACACCGCCCCCCAACCTGTCTATACCTCTTATTGTTCCATCTAACTGCTCCCGATAACTCCTCCTATTACTCCATATAACCACTCCTATTGTTCATATAACCGTCCCTATAACTCCTATTTTTCATACAAATGCTCCATAAACTTTCCTATGTAACCGCTCCCTACGATCACTGCATAAATATTCTGAGTGGTACCCATAAGAAATTGATTCCGGCTTGGACGGTATAACGTCTTTTGTGTTATATTATTTTGTGGGCCAGCAGGGAGAACCGCTCACACCTTGCACATTACATGTCACGTTTGCTAAATCAGTGGTTTCCAACCTTATTGATTAGGAACACCAAGTGAAATTTGCGGAACCCACAACCATCTCTAATAGGAACTCTGAGATCAGATGCATGTAAATGTTCTTTGTATTGATACAATTTTGAAATGACCCGAAATTGCAGGGGACCCTTTAGGGATACCCGGGGAAATCAAGGCTTCCTAGGAACCCTGGTTGAAACCACTGCGCTAGATCTGATGTAAAGAGTGAGATTGCTACACAACGTTATTTTTTCAACATTTTCTGCATCAGAGTATTAAAGATCGTTGATAAATGTCTCACATCTGACCTAGGGCATTGGCTTGGTAGGTTACAGAACCTGAGACATAACTTGAAAAGGAATAATATACTCGACTTTCCCATGAACTTTAATAGGAAATTTGGCCGAATGGGCCCTTTAGAAATGACATCACATTTTAATACCTTAGAACCTATTGCACATAAACACTCCATTAAGGCCTCCTATTGCTCATATACCGTGCTCCCTAAAAACCTCTCCTAACTCCTCCCTATAAGCTCCATATTAACCATATCTCCAGTATAAACTCATAAACGCCTCTAGTGCTTCATATATCTAACCTGCCCCTATAACTTCCAAACCAATTTTACTCCTATTAAACTCCTCCTAGAACTCCATGAATCCTCGCCCGTTATCCCCTACCATAACGCACCGTATCCAGGGAAACGCCCGATTACCATAAACCGTCCTCCCTAACTCATCTACGCCCGATAACTCTCTCCCGAACCCCCCTATTACTCCACTGGAACTCCTCCTATTACCCATAGAACCTCCCTATAAATACCTATTGCTCCTATAACTCCTCCTATATCCATATAACCGTTCCTATAACTCGTCCTATTAGCCATAATAACCTCTCCCTATAAACTCCTCCCTTTACTCCTATATAACTCGCCCCGTATAATCCCCCTAACTCACATTTAACCGCCTATAACCATAAACCGCTCCCTATACTCATCCTATTATCCCATATAACCTCCCTTAACTCCTCCTTTTCTACGTCCATTAACCCCCTATAACTCCTCACCATATAACCCGCCCCTATAACCCGCTTACCCGATAACTCCCTAAACCCTATCCATATAACCTCTCCCTATAACTCCTCCTTTTACTCCATATAACCGCTCCCTATAACTCCTCCTTTTACTCCATATAACCGCTCATCTATAATTCTTCCTATTGCTCCACATAACTCCTTCTACTGCCCCATATACAGTATTTATTCTTTGCAGACCCCTCCATCACTAAAAGGGTTAAGGGGTGACTCTCTAGCCTCATATGATGCCGTGCTTTCAGACCGCAGGGAATGAGCTCCCCTGTAGGTCTGACACGTCACCCTCACCCCCATCATAACATGCTATTTTTAGACTCGATTTTCCTCCCAGACAAAGAGAAAATACCCAGTGAGAGGGGAGAGAGAGACAAGGGCGACACGTGTGAAGCTGATGAGATCCACAGAAATGCAACCAATGCCAATACAGATCTACAGTGTGTTAAAAAAGCGGCTCAACAACACACACAATCATTATATATAGATAAAACACACACACACAACACCACACACAACACACACACCCACACACACACCACACACACAACACACCAACACACACACACACACACACACACACACCACACACACACACACACACACACACACACACACACACAACACACACAACACACACACACACACACACACACACACACACACACACTCACACACACATGAAATATATAGTTTATATGGGCCAGTATCTATGAGGAGCTCTGACAGCTTGGTTAGTAGTTATTACATTTTAAGCTCTTTGGACCATCACGCTTCTCAATGATGATTGAAAATATATGTTTATTCCCTACTAATCAGATGTTGTGCATATATCCCATAGGAGGGAGTTGAGTGTGGTGGTGTATATATATTATATATAAAACAACAGTAAATTAACCCGGTTAAACACGCTTCTCCCTCAGAGGATTCTCCGCTCTGCTAGTTCGCTGCAGTCACGGCTGGGGTTTCTTGCGTCTTTGATTGATGATTACCGGCTCTTATAAGTCCGCTCGCTCTAACCCAATATGTGCTGGGAGCGAATGCAGAGCCAGCACCTAGCGGGTTAAGTTGCAGGAGGACTGAAAGAGGTTGTGTGTTCTAACCCCTTCATGCCACTGAGGTTAAAGCACAGGCCTTTGAAATGGAGGGACTCAGTGACACCCCCCCCCTCGGTGTGACCTTGACAAAAATGTACCTTCCCCCCCCAAGCTTGCTATTGGGAATTAAGGCAGCCAACTGTGATCCCCCATGTGGTGCAGGGGGGAACACACGACCTAGAGAAGGGACCGTCACAGGGAGAAGGAGCGAGGTAATGAAGGAAGCCCAGGGGTAGACAGGCAGCAGACCACGGGGCAGCGACACAGAAAAAAGACTGCTTTGCACGCATTGTAGCCTTTCTGGCAGTGTGAAAGGGTTAATGTGCAGGGGCTGGGATGATCTTGGTCTACATCAGGACAGAACATTAAAAGCCGCTGTGTATTGATCAAAGGGGGGGGGGGGAAAACTCTGCCGCTTGCAATCAAAATTAGGCTGCGTGTGTCCTTGGCACAGGACCTTATACAAGGAGACACAACACTGTAAAGCTGGAACAGGAGGGAGAATATGGACCGAAACGTCAGGCTATTTGTCTGCATTATGTACACGTTAAATCACTTTTTTCTTCAGTTGCTGTGTTATATATTAAATATATATATAATTTTACACAACACACACACCGTGCCAAGGGAAGGCCAACAGACAACCGGGCACGTCATGTAATTGCTCTGCCCGGGAATATGAGTCCCGTGGTCATGTACCCAGTAGTAGTAAGGGCACTGTGCAAGTTAATAAGGGTAGGAATTTGTGTTTTGGGGGGAAAAACTCCAAATAGCAGGATTGTCTTTTTCCATTTTTTAACATTTGGGCAAACTTTTTCAAAATCCAAACCATTGTACTTACATTAGCAACATTTAAATTTGCGGACCCAAAGTTATAAAAGTAAATAAATGGAACAAAAAAGGAAACACACAAAAATCCGAGGATGAGCCTGTGTTTTCGCTGGGATTCAATTTCTTTCGTTATCCAAGTATAAATGTTGCAAATTGTGAAACGGCGAACCTGGCCATGGTGTTGTGTTGTGTGGTGTGTGTGTGGTGTGTGTGTGTGTGTGTGTGGGTGGTGTGTGTGTGTGTTGGTGTGTGTGTGTGTGTGTGGGGTGTGTGTGGTGTTGTGATATATATATATATATACAGTGGTTGACAATCACCAAAAATCTACTCGCCACACAAAAAAAATTACTCGCACTAGTACCAAACGTGTGCTGCTTGGGCCAATATTTACTCGCCCGGGGGTAAATCCACTCGCCCGGGGCGGCAAATGTAAGGTTTGTCGAACACTGTATGTATGTATGTATATACTATCATCTATAGATATGTAGATATATATATATATATATATATATATATGAAGTGAATTTTGTCAGTACGATGAAAAAGGGAAATTATTAAATTCTAAAAGATGAAGCTATGTTTGGAGCTGGTTTTTAAACCCCCTCGCCCCTCCTGGCAGTGAAATGGTTATAGGTTCTTTATGAAAGTGGCAGTAGGGGACATTGTGACTGTCACCTTGAGGTTTAAATTCTTCCCTCTTGACCTGTGATCCCATGTTCTATTCCAGTCCCGTAGCGCTCCCCACCTCTCCTGCACACGGCTAATTCCGTCTGCCCCCCTCTACTCCCCTCGGAGAGGGGAATGCCCTTACGGTGCCAGGGCAGGTTTTGGAAAAGACAAATGATATGTCTGTGGGCAGCCTCTGTGTGTGACATCCGCAAGGAATGTTTTTCAGGAAGAAAGTACAGAACTGCTAACATTTTGCAGCTAAGAGGCAGGACACAATCTTTTGGGTCCAAAACCCCATAACATTTGACTGTGAAGGATTAATTTTAGGTTATGTAACTACTTTGCTGCCTGATGGGCCTGTAACGCATTTCTCTTCTTGTTATTATACAGTACTGCTCTGCTTGTTATTATAGATGTTTTTCTACTGTTGCACGTTATTATACTGCTCTGCGTGTTATTATATTGTTCCTCATTAATATACTGCTCCGCGTGTTATTATGTGTAATTATATCACTCTGCATGTTATTATACTGCTCTGCGTGTTATCTGCCTGTTATTATATAGCAGTGAAGATTATTATATCACTCTGCAATACGGAAGTTGACCCTCTGGCAGCAAACGGTAGCTTGGAGGGGAAAAAAATGAAGACCTAGATGCGGCTATAAAAAAAAACAGACAATTTTATGCAACCCCCACCCCAAGACAAGACAAAAAGAAACAAGCAGAGAGAGCGAGTCTCTGCAGTGTTAAGCCTAAACCGAAAGGAAGGATCACTGTAGAAAATGTAAGCTGATCAAAAGGTAACTCAACAAAAGGGTGAATTTTATAAATATTACTGTTTGTAACTTTGGAAGGATTGTCAAGTTACTCATTGGGAGGCAGTCTCACCCATCACAAGGCAGTCTCACTCACTAGGTGACAACCCCGCTCACTGGGCGACAGTCTCGCTCACTGGGCGACAGCCCCAATCACTGCAACGTACTCACTCATTAGTGGACAGTCTCCATCATTTTTAGCTGTCACTCCTAGAAGTCAGAACAGTCCCATTAACATATCACTTACTGGATTCAGAAACCGCTCAACCTCACACAAACTCTCCACAATAAACAGCAATAAAAACCTGCCCCCACCCCCCTTCGCAAACAAAATCTACCCCCTCCTTCACAGTGCAGAGGGGGGAAAAAAAAAGACAAGCCAGGACTCACCCTCAGTGCGCTGACCTCGGAGTGGGAGACCCAGCAACGTCAGTCGGGGACCCAGCCTGTCTGCAAATAGACTCATACACAGGGCTCAGGGTGCTCTGAACACGCTTCAGTTCGTTCCCGTCTCCCTGCTCCCCCTCCCTGAAACACCTCCCCCTCTCGCCCTCACAGTGAAGCCAATACAGCCTTAGCTGCTCCCCCATAATGCAGGGAAACCCCAGGGCTGTCACACAGACGCAACATTACCAGAAAGGCTTCCCTTCTCTCTCTCGCGTTCTCTATTTCACTCACTCCTAATTTCCTAACTTCAGAGGCCATTGAATTTTGCAGAACGCCAATTAACATTAGATACTCATTAAGGATGGGGAGAAAAAAAACTCAACAGGAAAGCAGCGTATAACGTAAGGGAATATAGGATTGTGTCCATCAATCATAATGTGTATTCATTATATTTATACGTAGCAAAGGTTATTGCACCCGCTGATGTGTTATGGTGGAAAATTCTGCTATATTCGGTGTTATCGCTACCATTAACTCCTATGGAAACCCTGTGATATTCTGCATTATAACGCGATATGTTGTGCTATCAGCAGAATAAATAAAGTCTGCTCCATCTGTACATTAATGCGGTTGTGTGGCGGTCTAGCACTGGAGAAAGTGTGTGTGTGTGTGTATATATAGTATCTATATAGATATAGAGATATATATTATCTATATATCTAGACACACACACATACAATAGTAGAGGTAACTGTACCGTGTTAGCCGAGCTTAATAATCAAAAACGACGGATACGTTCTACTCAGTATTGTCTATTGGTGTTTGAGATAATATATATATATATATATATATATTATCAATGAATGTCCAGGGTACTCAATAATATAAATACACAGAAAACATAAGAAAGATTCTTATCTAGCGACAGGGTGCATGTAGCGAAGTCAGGACCACATCCGGCTCCAAATTAAATAGAACAATACATAGAAAAATCTACAGCGCTCACTGAATTGGTATATAAATGTAGAAAAATGTAATGCATCAGTTTAAGATGAAAACAGAGAAAATCAGAAATGAAAAAAATTGCAGGCCATTTTGGCACTATGGTGAGGTACTGTAGATCTGGGTTTTGAGCTTACAGGGGTTGTGTGTGTGAAAAATGTATATGTAGATGCTGAAGTACAAAGGCAGAAAAGAACAGATATAGTACGAATACATTATTCTATTATACACATATTGTATGACTTCCTAAAGCAGAAAATTCACCTGTATTTCCAAGTACAAAGAGCAGGACTGCAATACACAGAATGCTGAAGGCGATTTAAAGATCCAGGACTCGCTTAAAGTGATGACCTGGAGTTGTGTTCCCAATGAAGAGTTAAATGCGCAATGTGACCGACCGGGCAGATCCTTCACCAGCAACCGGCCCCAATGTGTTGGGGTTCTGGAAAAGAGTGAATTTGCAAGGATACTCTGAGGTCATTTGCTGAAGTTTGCCAAATGCGAGAGAAAAATAAGAATGGCAGCAATTAACCCCTTTGCTGCGCAATGCATTGCTGGCACCACAGGGGCTAAAAGGAAGTTAAAAAATGTAACAAATCAGGCTAAAGCTTCAAGTCACTTTTATTAACAAGCTATTCAAATAGGAAATATATATATCCTAATATATATAGGTATCACCTAATACTGAAGAACTCATTTATTCTGCACTAGCACAACTGGACTAACACGGCTATTTCCGTTTTATATATATATATATATATCTCCCCCCCCCCCTCCCCAACTGGCCCCCTGATCTCATCTCCCCCCCCTCCCCAACTGGCCCCCTGATCTCATCTCCACTCCCAACTGCCCATGAACACCGCCTGCCCCCACCCATTGACCCCTGAGCATCTCCTCCTCCCTCCCCCGTGCCCGGGTCTCTCTCACACACCCGGGACTCTTCCCCTCCTTCCACCGCCAGTTCCTGGACGCGCTTCTAATGTCATCAATCCGCACCACGCCTGGCAGCCGCTGCTACGCGCAGGCGCACTGCTTCCCTGCGAAGCCACTTCCGGCTCCGGTTGCCCTTTCCTTTCAAACCGTCCCTGGGCCTTTCTCAGGGGAGAAGCGGCAGCTCCCCCTGGGCTTGCTCCAGGTAGCACATACTTTACGCGCCGCCCCCATTTATTTGGATTGCAGTTTCCGTAATGCTTTCGATACAGAAACGTCCGCCCTGAGGCCCTGGCGCCGCCCTTCCCAAGGATGGGTCCGTCATATGACGCGTTACCCACCCACGTTTCACGTGACCTGAGAGAAAACATGGCGGCGGAGGGAGAGCGCAGCAAGCAGAGCAAGGAGCGGGAGAACGCGGCCCTGCAGAGCGGCCTGAGGGAGTCCGGGCATGAAGCGGAGGGGCCGGAGCGGGCCGAGCTCACCCTCACGGATCGCCTGAATGCCAGGCTTCTCCTTTCCCTGCAACACAGACTCAGCCAGGCCCAGGATGGCTTCCTGAGGAGAGTGCAGGAGGCGGCGGGGCCGGGTGAGACGGGGGACTCCAACCGGAGGCAGGAGGAGGGAGACAAGGAGGAGGAGGACTGGTGACCGGCCAGCCTGATAATGGAGGAAGGAGGGAGAGGCCTGACAGACTGAAGGGTGAGGAGGTCCAGACTGAGACCGGCTGAAAGAGGGCTTTAAGGGCTGATGACCTATTGGGGGCACTTCAACCGGTTGCAGGAGGTGAGCTGGTCTCCGGCTGAAGTGGGAGGATTTCAGTGGGTTGGAGGAAGCAAAGGAGCTGGTGACCGGCTAGAAGAGGACCGAGACTGGCTACAGGGGGTGGGAAGAGAGTAACTTGTAACGTACTGGTCTCCCACTGGCTGTATGAGGAGGACTGGCGACACTGCAGGAGGAGTGAGAGGAAGGTGGAGATCTCGTCACGGGCTGGAAAAGGAGGACTTGAACCGTTCCCCCAGAGAAGAAATCGATTCGGGCTAGCTGATAGAGTGCCGGTGTCTGAAGGGCTGGGCCCCGAAGTTACAGGGATCAGGGTCACTAGGCATACAGGAATGATGGGATGTATCGAGTGAGACTAGGGGGCCATCAGTGCTAAGGCTAACTGGAGCTGCCCCTGAGTGGAGACATCTTACTCCAGTTAACCTGTACACCTGGGCTCAGTTCTCCACTGCTGCTGTGGTATCTAGCATACAGTAGCAGTGAGACATCCCTCCTCCAAACAAACAATGGGGCCTGGAGAGCTCACACAAGCTAGCAACGGGTTAACAGGGCCAGAACAGGTATACAGTGATCCTTGAGTGCACCTGTGGTAATTTCACCTTGTGACACTGCCTGACCTCTCTACAAACACCCTGTATTTTCTGGCTGTCTGCATGTTATACTGTCGCACGCGTTGTGGGACTTTTGGTCTGGGTGGAAGGCACAACTTCTGATTTGACTGCAAGTCCCGATGGTAAAATGTACACCGTTGTCAACCGTGCCACTGAGTACTCTTCTCGTGACGAGAGTCTTGCCAAAGTGGCTAATGGCTACCATCTTAAACGCTACATCTGTTACATGGGGGTAACACCTCAGCTTTATCCCTGGCTGTATATACTTATCCATATCTCACAGACGTCATCCTGTCTGTTGCACCAAAGAGTCTATACCATCTCTAACACAGTGTCTGCATCCATACCTGTTGCCGCGAAGTGATTTACATGGTAGCCACGTAAAATAAAAATAAAAAAGTGCTGGACTTTACCTTTGCTGGTCTGTTTTTAGCCTGTGTTAATGAACCAGAGTTTTCTGCTTTAAAATAAAACAGTACAGTTAGATTATGCGCAGAAAGAAACCCTATCCGATTAGTCGAAAATTTGAGAAACCCAATGGCGATCAAACTATAGAGCATAAGAACCCCCTGCCATGAAGTTACAATACAGGATTTTTTCTTTCAGTTGTTAGACGGGACGAGAATGGCAAAATCTCTTATTTCTCTGAAAGGTGCAATATGACCTATTATCTGTATTCCTTAAACCCCTCCAGCACTGAATGTGTGCAGCACATTGCTGAAGGGGTCTATATCCCTTTCTAGTCTTCCACCACTTGCTCTGAAATAGTGAGCGCTTAGAAAATTATTTTATCTAATAACACCCCTTGCAGGTCCATTACAGCCATAGGTGCACTTCCACTGCTTAGACATCTTAACACAGCCTGCCTCCTTATCTGGAGTGTTACATTTTGGATGTTTAAAGCTGATTCTTTTGTAATGAAATTCTTAGGCTGTTCTACTTTTTTATTTTGTATGCATTTTTATTTTAATATATAAATAAATCATTGTGTAAATACAGTATAAAGATTTAAGTAACATTGCCTTGCAAGGCTAGAAGGTGAAATCCTATTCATCTGTTTATATCAAAAACTACTTGCACAATATGATTTTTTTTGTGTGTATAAGGGCAGCCACTACCAAAAAGAGCTTACACTTTAATAATCAGATCCTATCCTGCAATTGTTCCACTGCAGTCATCCCAAAGATTTTGTTCTAAAAAAAATAATCTTATTTTAACCCCCTTACCGTTTGGAGACCTGCAACACATTGGCACATCTTTCTTATTCGTCTAGTTTAGATCTATATGTAGTTTCTCTACTTGGCATTCCTGCTCATTTATCCCACACATTAGGCAAATCAATTATTAATGTAATCGGTTCGTTGGAAATACAGTGCCCTTTTAAACTACATTTTTCACTTCTTGTGAAAAAAAAAATAGTTTTCGTAGTGTTCATTTAATTTGCATGTTATCTGCTAATTCTTGTAATTACTCATTTCCCTTTAAAATAATTATGCTGTAACCATTAGCCAAATGAAACTAAATCTGGATCATAGTTTATAAATATTTTCACAAGATTGAAGACCCTCCAAATAATTTTGTTGCCGTGGAGAAATCAAGTTGAAAGATTGATTTAAAAAAAAAAAAAAAAAAAATACTTGTCTGATTTTCAAAACGGTGTCAATTATTCACATTTCACCAAAGGAACACTAGTGCAGTTAGTTCATGCAAGACCAGGAGCAACTGGACATTTAACCTATCTCAAGGCCAGACTGCTTGTCTCACAGGTTAAGAGCTCAAGTTCTGTTTGTTCCTTGTGTGGGAATGGTTTACACATGGGACTCTTTGTCCAGAAGGCTGCTCCTTGGAATATGGTGTAGCTCCTCTGGCGGCTGGCTGTTTTCTTTCTGCCCGAGAAGGAACCAGTTGCTCTCAGGAGTTGATCTGTGGTTGCCCTGGAAGTTGTAACAGTGAAATCATTTGTCCATCATGGCAAGACAATTTCCAAAACGCACAGTGTTGTCACTGCATTGGACCTCTACCATCCTCTACTATTACAGTACTGACATCCCACATAGTGTCTCTTACTGTACCTCGGTCCTGTTTTGGTGCAATTACAGCTTTTTCAATAATCTCCCCCCATCCCCACACACAACTGTCAGGACACCTCAGTCCTTCCCTGTGTCACGCTCACTGTGCCCCAAACACTACAATGCTATTCCAGTATGAATAACTTGCACTGAACCTCAGTCCTGCCCTGTGCCCGGATCTCACCTCAGTCACTGTGTTTTCAGAGTCTTGTTTATTCTCCTTTGGCAGAAGCCAGGATCCCATAACAAGGTCCCACCACAGCAGGCCATGAGTCACTGCCTCCCTCTTTGTAGGACCTGCACAGGAGAAGGGTAGAATGAAAGGGAGTGTATTACTCAGTGAGGCCTATTTATTAACCCTTAGAGGGGCCAGGCGTGTCATATATATAATTAGTAAGAATATTGCACCGAAGGGGTAGTCTTATATGAACATGTCGGTAACAGGTCAAGTAGTTTAAAGTTATAATAGCTAAATTAAACGCACCATTGGATGTTATACGTTTTATATAGATTTTTAACAAGAATAACATTGTGAAAATCCTAACCCTTTGTCAGAAAAAGTGTGTGTAAATGAGCTGTGTATTTTTCTGTACTGAAAATGCTCTGAATAGTGAATTTCCACTTTTTTTGCTGCCTGTACATATCTATCAGTTTGTAAAGTGCAAACTCACAGTTTAACAAATTAGGCTGCATAGGCTCAGGACACGTGTGGTGGTATTTGGGTTTAGATGGCATTATGCACTCATGTTACCTTCATATACTCTCAATGCAGTCTGACTGGTATCGCTTCCCAATGCCACCCAGGTCAATTGCATTGTGTTAGTGTTCCTTTTAGCAGTGAAATAACAGAATACTAAGCATAAGGGAACTTATTAAAGCTGCAGACCAAGCAATATCCTATATGTTTTTTTTTTTTGTTTTTTGTTTTTAATCAGTTCTGTACTGAGTAAATACTTGTAGCATTTACATTAAAAAGTCAGATTTTTTTATTACAATGTAACGAGCATTTTGTTTCTATATCAACCATTTACAAAGTCACATCACCTTCCTCTTCTGAAACAGGCTCTGGCACATCCCCTTTTGGACCCTGCCCCCTCTCCAGCAGTGCACCAATTGTATCTAGTGACTGCCTGGTCACATGATCTTCCCCACCAAACTTTACATCTTGGGTACTCATCTGCTATACTGACAGCCATTTAGTGAACCCCCGAGCCGAATCTTCCCTGATCGATCAATGGAGAACGGATCGATCAGCAACTTAGCTAATTACTTATCATTGTGTGGATTTTATTGATGCACATATTAAAGGAAAATAACATTTTTTAAAAACCTGGCAGCTTGGACTGCTGCTGTAACGCGTTGCATTATTTATCTTAAAAGCACGGTTGGCTCATGCTACCCCAGTAAGGGCTTGAGAAACTATTTTCCTGATATAGGAAATGTAATTTTAAAAAATATGTATAGTTCTAGAAATTTGTTTTTGACCATGTTTAGCAGTGCTTTATATAATATGTTTATCTAAGCCTGTCCCCTCTTGCCCCATTACATTGTATATGAATTGCATGAAGAGCATTTCTGGGAAGGACTGAGCTGAATATGTGACGGTGAGTGAGTAGACGCGACATATCGGAAACGGTGAACATGGACAGTCGGTGAGAAGGGGACACACTTATTTAATACTATACAGAGCTCCTTCAGCACCAGAGCCTCTTATATCTGGCACTGAATGGGGGTTGATATATTTTGGGGTGAAATGTCCCTAATATTTATACACCACTAATTTCAGATTCCGTTCCCTACACCTTGACCCTCCCCAACCTCCACTGCACTCTTCCCCTGCCCTCTGAGTTGGGGGATGTGTAAAAGCACCCAGCTGTAAGCAGAAGTTTGGTTACCTGTCAGCTGGCTGATCAGTACTCCGGTCAGCACAGTGCTGAATGTGCCCAGGGTTCCATAGTACAGGTACGACAGGGAGTAAAACTCCTCAGCAATGTCCGTTCTGTGCAGAAAATGGCACTTAGTGTACAAGCTGCTCAACCTGTTCTGGTTACATGATATACTGTATCTATTTGGGGGAGTGAGTATTCTTCACTATTGGAGGTGCCAGCATTGCTGTTTAATAAATACCACTTGGTAATAAGTGGAAGAGAAAATGTCAGTGGACCCTAGATCTATTTGTATCGCATTTGCTGTTAGGGACAATCCATGGCTCATAGGTTCCTTCTGTCAATTACTGCAGTGAAGACACACTTCTTGGGCCCCTTATGCTTGTGGGCTGTAAGTCAGATCTGTCTGTAAAGTGAGGGGCAGATTCCATGTACCACAAGTCTCTTCTATCTGTCACTGTGTGATGGCGGGAGCAGATTCCATGAGGCATAACTCTGTCACTGTGTCACACTGATAGGAGGAACACACTCCATGTAGGAAGTATAGTGACCCAGTGGTAGGAGTGGTGGTGTCAATATAACCTTACCGATGAGATGGAGCCGTGATGTTTAGTGGAGGGAGAGGCCCGTATATGATCCCTTCACTGGAATTGTATAAGGGGCAGAGGTCTGCGTAGATCGGCAGGCCGCCCATCATCTCTTGGGAGGGGGGATAAAGTGTACCTCCTACTGACACCCAGAAAGACAGGACAAAGCCCACCGCTAGTCCTGAAGACACACCCTGAGGATAAGAGAGCGTAAGTGCGGAGACCGCTAAACATAGAGCCACCCTCTCTGCACACACGTACGGTGATGCCAGCATCGCTAATCATTCATATGATCAACAGATGCACCAGTCTCCCCTCTCATAGCTGCTGCCCCCCCACCAACAACACCATCTACTCATAGAAAGGACATAGACAATATAGCAGTTTGTCACCTCTGTGTATCCCTCCATTTACAGGAATGTGTACTGGCTGACGCACTGCTCTAACAGACCCAGAGCTTACAGACTGGTAGATACAGAGTTAGCACTGGACGTGCATGCCGTCCTCATAAACACACTGTCCACACCATAAATAAATCACAGGCAGTAGCCATGCCAGGCTCCTCACATACACTGCCCTATTAAGCGCCTAACTTATAAACAATAGATAAAGAGCCGCCTGTGTCCTCTCACCCCCACACACAAATAACCTGCTATAACCTCTCCCAGAAGTGTCTGCATTGTATTCTGTTTCTCTTCAAGCCATTCCTGGCCCCTATGGCAGCAAAGGTTAATACAGAAACCAGGGGCAAATCTGGACTTACAGCAGTGTTGCATGAAACAAAGAACATCCCTAAGATGAAGGCTCCCAGTATTGGGCCGCTGATCACTCCCATCACTGTGAATGACCCCTGTAAGAGAGAGGTAGAGTCAGGAAGCTCCGCAGGCAGACAAAGCCACACCCCTTGCAACCATTACTTCACCTGAAGAACTCCGCCCCTGAGGAACGATGATAAGGCAGCCACAGTAATACAGAAGCAGCCATAGAGCAGAGCTGCAAGAGCGAACAGAGAGATGCAATTTAAAAGACAAAGCATTTTGTAATGGCCACTCTGAGCCACAAAAAAGCAACATTTCAAGCCGGTATGAAAACACAAAAGCTTGTGCAGCATGGATGACCATTACATAAAAACCTATATGCTCGTTACAATTATAAATGATACATCAACAATAGCAACCAGGGTTTTTAGAAGTTGGCAATTCTATCTATATACTAGGAGTAGACCAATTATATACATACAGTACCTTTTATCTTTATCCACAAACAAATCATAGAAACCAAATGTAAAAAAAAAAATGCCTGCATTTTGACCAACAACCTATAGAAAGATATAATTGCCTATAGTGACTAAGAATGGCTATTATCACATTTCTTTTGATTTGCATTTAACTATTTCGGAGCACCACCCCTAACAGTGGGGGTTAAGTCACAGTAGCATTAGTTCTAAAAATGTGGACCTTGCGCAATGTTTATTTGGACATTAGCTATTGTAGAAGAGGGAGATAGCGCCCGGGTACCTTCTTAAACAACATTGTAGAAGAGGGAGCCTGAACCAGAATATGGCCCTTCAGGGCTTCTATATACAGTGGTCTGACCTGCAGTATAATGGAGTAAGCTACTCACTACCTGACGGGTGCACACTGACCACTGAGCTCGTTCAGTGTCTGAAAAGCAAGCATAATATTACAAGTCTAGGGCTACGGACGGTGCATGTGGCAGAACAGAGACCAAGGAATATTTACATTACAGTGACAAGCAGCATAGGGGACAATGACAGACAAAAAGGTGACGAGGAAGAAAGTAGACTGATAAAATGGGCAGTGGCAGAGTAAAGAGACAGTAACAGTGAGATGAAGCTGAGGGATCAGGGACAAAGGATATGCTTTGCTAAAATAAGAAGGCCCTTGTAACCCCCCTCAGTGCTTGAACTCCTTGCACATCACTTGCTCCTTTGGCATTGAATGGTTTTTTTTTGGAATAAAGTGTCCCCAGAGTTATACAAAGCTATGTTAGGATTGTCAGTGTCCTGTCCCTCTACGCCCTGTCTGTCTCACTCTGCAAACCCCCTTCTCCTGTGCTCCCCCAAATCCTGCACTTTGTGAGATGGGAAGGCTCTCTGCGAAAGGGAACTCACATAGCCCCTTAGAGATGTGGGTCAGCTTCTTCGTGGACAATGTTGGCATCCATGGCTTTATCAGATCCTCCATGGTTACCGCCGCCATGGCGTTGATACTAGTGGACGCCGTGCTGGAAAGGAAAAAACTGGAGGTGAGGTTGAAAGACAGCTGACAGAGTGGCCAGCGACACAGTCAATTTAACTAATCTGTTTTCCAATTCGTTGACCCAGTGTAATGAGTGTCACAGCGATGTGGGGACTTCTTGCAGATCAAATGAAAACGGTTCTAATACATGCCAATAATGATGCTCTAGTGTATATTGCTAAAGAGTATCTCTGGACATATTTCCACCCCCCGCCATGCAAAGTCTTCTGCATTGCGTCAGTGCGGTACCCACAGAATGTTCCTTCATTAGAAGATTCTCCGTTAGAAAGCACAAGCAGCAATACTTGTCAGAAGGCTTCAATAATCTCTCACCTCAGCGTCCCGCTGTAAGCGCAGGCGAGGAAGAGCCCTGGGACACCAGGGTATTGGTCGAAGATTTCCAGTACTAGGTACGGCATGTACTGTAACGAGAGGCACAGGAACAGCAGGGTGTGTTCAGGAGATGGGGGTGACAAATAACTAAGGCTTTGTGCAGAAATAAACCCATGTCCATTCATACCACTTCCTGTCTGTGCCACGTTTAGCGCTCTCTATCTCATAACTCCTACTACTCCATATAACCGCTCCCTATTAACTCCTATTGCAATATATTAATCCTCCCTATAATGCCTCCTATTGCTCCATATCTGCTCCCTATAACTCCTATTGCCCCATATCCCTATAACTCCTCTTATTACTCCATATAATCTCTCTATAACTCCTATTGATCCATATAACTCCTCCATTTTCTCCATATAACCTCTCCATATAACTCCTCCTATTGCGCTATATAACCTCTCCCTGTAACTCCTCCTATTGCGCCATATAACCTCTCCCTGTAACTCCTCCTATTGCTCCATATAACCTCTCCCTATAACTCCTCCTATTGCTCCCTATACTAGGATCATTGTGTTTCATCTACAATCAAAGCGTTTTGGGGCAGGGCATGGAGTTTCTGCAACTCACTTCAATTAAACACTTTATATACAGGCGCATAATAAAGTTTTACAATGCTGTAAAAAGGGTGTTATTTAATCCTGCTTGTAAAGCAAGCAATTAGACAATTAAATTAGACAAACATAATTATGTAATTCATACCATTGTCATATTATAGAAGGGAGGAGGGAAGGAGGTGAGAGAGGAGACTAAATGAAAGATAGGGGAGGTGAATGAGAGAGCGGAATTGAGAGTAAGGTGGGAAAAATAGAGGGATATAGAATGAGAGAGGAGAGGGGGGGGGGTGGAGAGACTCACAGGGTCAGCAACAGGGTGAGAGAGAAACCTGCCCCCCCCACCCCCTTCCTGGTTAGAGCACTCAACAACCAGGGGCCCAGCTGGAGACTCTAGTCCTGGGCCCCAGGAAAGCTGTCGGTGGCTCTGTTTATACATACATACATTCCAAAAATTGTAGATCTAAACAGTGGAGATTGTTGTACTGCAGGCAGGATGTTGCCCGAGCACTGAGCAAAGAAAATGAATTTACCTCTAAACTACAACAGACAATTCAGCTTTAAATAAATAAATGTCCTACAAGAAACATCTCTCCCTCTGTCCCAGTCAGTATCCCAAACCCCATTCATAATCATTTCAACATTGCGACATGGGGTTTCTTGTGATCCATACAAAAAAAGAAGCAGGAAGTTCGTTCACTCCCCCAAAATAGCCCTGATTGGAACTATCTCTTTGGATGATTCAGAAATCAGTATTTATTATTTAGTGACTTACTGTGTGCTCATTTGCATGCCATTACCCAGAATCCCTTTGCTGTAGTGGCAGCATTGTATGTTAAGAGATAATGGGGAAAGACAGGGTTGCAGATAGTGTTGCCAGGTGTCCAGTATTCAACCGGACTGCCCGGTATTTGGTTACTCTGTCCGGTAAAAAATGAGAGATAATACCGGACATGTATGTGTGCGGGGGGGGGGGGGGGGATACAGGGGGACATGTATGTGTGCGGTATTAGGTCTCTGGACTTATTAACCAGAGTGTTATTGTCCTGTGTGTATTTATTCTGTTTTGTCCTGGTGTGTCTGTGTGTCTGTACTTGTACTGTTTTGTCCTGGTGTGTGTGTGTGTGTTTTCTATGCCTGTCTTGTGGGGGTGAGGGGGGAGGAGTGAAAGGGGAGGGGGGGGTGAGAGGATGAAGGGGGGTGGGGCCAAGCAGTGATGAAGGTTTGTGGGTGCAGAGAGGATGAATGGGATTGGGTTAGAGGATGAATGTTAGGTGGGGGTGCGACGTCTTCCTTTAGGTGTTTTTGAGCGGATGCCTTTACGTGGTTTTCTCTTCTGCGTGTGTGGAAGGATGACGGGGGGGGCTCCGTCTGCCGTGGTTGATTTCTCTTCTGAAGTTGATGTTTTTCTGCTGCCGTTCGTTTTGTTCTGCTGCAGTCGGTGAGCGACGGTTCGGTTGCTCTTCTGCCTTGCTCGTGTGTTTCTCTCGTTTGTTTGTTCGAGATGTGGTTTTTTGTTTTCCTATTTCTGATTTGTCTTTTCTCGGCTACAGGGAATGGGGTAAAGAGGAGGAGGGGAGGATGACAGAGGATGAGGGGAGAGAGGATGAGGAGGGGTGCAACAATCTTGGAATTTGTGGGAGGAGCATTAAGATCAGTATTGCTCGCCATGGTCCTCTATGACTGCAGGTCAGTTATTTATAAATGATCTGACCATTACGTCTTTTGTTCTAAACTTCACTCTAAGCATGCACCAATTTGCACCATTTCATATTCTATTTCCTAAAAAAAATCCGAGTGAGGGCACTCCCTCCCAAGACCCCTCCCCAGACTTTTTACGAAATAGAATATAAATTGGTGCAAATTTTTGTACACTTGGGAGTGAAATTTAGAAAAAATTACGTAACAGTCAGGTCATTTATAAATAACATTCTTCCCCACCAACGATTCTCGCGCGAGTCGCACCTTTCACCATTGTGTCCAGTATTTTTGGACAAGCCACCTGGCAACCCTAGCTGCAGATCTGTCTGAGACATGTGAACGTGGTCACACGTGATATTTCTATTTGCTAGACATTATTTATCATTTCTTTTTTTTAAGTCTAAGATCCTTTTTGACTCCGTATGAGGAGATGGGGAATTTCTGAGTTCATTCCCTCTTTCCCTACCTGGTCAGGGGCTGAGACGTATCCGGCGAGCATTGGGTCACAGCTCCGGTACAGCACGAACATGATGATGCCGCAGACCACTGCGCTGCATATGATGAAGCAGAGAGCCACTTGATTCACCAGGATGGCTCTGTGAGCAGAGAAGAACCCGCGCAGAGAGACCCTCAAAATTCAGCCCAACCGAGACCAAAGAGAGTGCCTCCCTCTGCTACCATTGAGGGGGCTTAACCCTGTTCCTGCTAGCGTAACCCCCCTCCCCCCTAGACTGTAATAGCCTCCTGTGTCAGACTTAGATTGCAAGCTCTGCAGGGATTCACTGTGCCTGCAAAATTATATGTACACACTATATAAGGCAAACATATTAGGGAAAGGATGCTGATTATTACGATGGGTTAACCCATTTGCTGACAGAGGTGCATGCAATACATTGTTATCCAGTGTATTGTATGCATATTTAGAGGGAATGAATAATTTGTGCTAATATTTTTTTTCTCTGGCAGTGTACGCAGCGCTGCACATAGACTTTTTCAGGCACAGTGCCTTCCTGCCCCATACAGCTTACAATCTAATTTTGCTGCCGGGGGCACAGGCAGTTAAAGTAAGTTGCCCAAGGTCACACAAGGAGAAGTAACACTGCTGTACATTTAGAGGGATACTCAGGATCATTATACAGAGTGGCAGATTGGCTGAGAGTGTATACTTTTACTAAGCAAGTCTCCTGGAACAATACACATCAAGGGGATTTTTAAACTGACAGTAACAAAGGCATTTCCCTACTCTTAGCATCCCCCCAAAAAATCTTTCCTGCATTTCATTAACCAACATTTTTTTAACCCCTGGAGGACCAAAGTGGATTAATTGCTGGGCGCCAAAGGCAAACTCGAAATTCTGGGAGAGTTCGCAATGGTCTGCTAGCCTCTGACGGGGTTAATCTGCAGGCTAGGAGGAGGGGGGAAACGGAGGACAGGGAAGAGATACGGATCACAGCAGGTCACAATCTGGGCTCCTCTTCTATCCAACATTTAGGGACGTTTTATTAAAATCAAATATTTTCTTTTAACATATTATCAAAGTGGAAACCAGAACTGAGAAAATGTGCCAATAAATTGCTTCCAGCAAGATCGTGCTAGTTAAAAAGTGACATTTATTCTCCACTGCCCGGGATTTAACCTTTTTATACATTAGTGCAGGGGGGCTCAACTCCAGTCCCCAAATCCCCCCAACAGGTCAGGTTTTCAGGATATCCCAGCGTTAGCATAGCTGGCTCAGTCAAACACTGAGCCTCTGATTGAGTCACCTGTGCTGAAGCTGGGATATCCTGAAAACCTGTCCTGTGGGGGGGGGGGGGGGGGGGGGGGGGTGAGGAGGGGGGATTGAGGACTGGAGTTTAGCACCCCTCCATTAGAGAATGCTACAAATCAGTGACTCCCAACTCCAGTCCTCAATGACCTCTAATAGTCCAGGTTTTAAGGACATGCTCTCATTAGCACAAGTGGCCCACTCATTTTGACTGAACTACCTGTGCTCAAGCAGGGGTATCCTGAAAATCTGGACTGTTAGCAATCCTTGAAGACTGGAGTTGGGAGCCACTGCTATAGATGGCACATGTAGTGTCACATTCTGCAGGAGTTTCTAGAGAGAGAGGAGAGTACAAGAGGTCACGCTCTGAAAATTAGTCTTTGCATGGGCATGATAGCAGACACAGCTATGAGTGACGTTGACGCCCGAGCTATTTAACTAGGCTTGGATATGGCTTATTTGATGTCCTTTCAGGTACATCTGCTGTATTGTCATGCTCATCTCCTTTGAAATAACTGTTCTGGGCATTGCTGCTTTTGACAAGAAATGAAACGAAGCACAGTGAACATACAGTAAAGTAAATATGCAAAGCATTTGTTATGTAACGTTAATGTTACACTCTTTTAACACCTGTACCATCGAGTCGGGCATACAGTGCATAAAAGGTCAACCAAAATGGATCTCCTCCACAATGGCTTATCTGTCTCTGAAACAACTGCTTTCTGTCCAGATACTGTATTGTGCTTAAACGTCTGACATTGATCAGTCCCAATTCTACATTTGCAACAAGCAGCTGTCTGTGTGCCAAAGGCAAAGATGGCCAGAAAGCCTATGGTGCCTAAAGAAAAAGTACTAAAAGTTCCCAAGTCAAAACATCCTGTTGCAGGAAGGAAATTGGAACTGTCATACATAAGGACATTGAATGGGTTCAAGCGAATGTTGCCGAACCAGACGACCCTCGGTCTACCCAAACTGAAGATGAACAAGAAGTCCCCAGCACCACCTATGCATGGCCAGACGGTCCTCTAACCACAGAAGCCAAACAAGACATCCCCTGCCACACTGATGCACAACCAGACAGACCTCTGACAACAGACACCGAACCAGACATCCCCTGCCCCACCGATGCACAACCAGATGGCCCTCTGACAACGGAAGCAGAACAACACTTCCCCTGTCCCACCGATGTCCCCCTCCGATCACCCAGCCTCTTAGAGAAAGAACACGATTCCACCCTCACACCTTTTGTGAGCCCGAGTTCCGTAGGTCGCAAACTGGAATTTTTAAGTGACTACGGAAGAATTTGCAACACAACAAAGCAATACAGGGAAAGAATGGAGGCAAAGTTGGATCAACTTTTGGAGAGAATGGAGGTGATGGAGAGGGGCATGGTCAACATTGACAATGACATTGCTGGGCTCTATTATTTTGTTTCTGTCCCTCCCCTTGTATGTCCAACGCAGGAGCAGGAGGTTGACCGGGAGGAACACCATCCACCACCTGCACCTTCTTCTTCACTGGAATTGGCCTGCACGCCGCCAAGACAACACACACCACCGGAGGAAAGCATCCTACCAGACACTCTACCCTCACCCATTGACAGAAGCACACCTCTTCCACCAACACCCGCTGCACCCAGAGGTGTACTGGTGCAAATACGAAGCTCCCCAGACCATCTATCCTCGCCCAGTGAATTAAGCACGCCTGCTGCACGACCCTCAGCACCGAGAGTACAGCTTCAAATACAACTCAATCCGGGCACGATCCCAGACATGACGCTAACAGACCTCCCGCAGAGCATACAGGAAAAATACTTTGAGAAGCGCTTGAAAAGTTACCATACTAGCCGTTCTCATTATGAAACACCATGTCATTGTTACATAGTTACATACATCTTCAGTGGTTTAAGGTGGTTAATTATGATGGCAATAGGTGCAAGAAAGCGCTGCCTTCGAATTTGCGCAGAAATATTATGGACGAAATAAAAAGGGCATTTCATTATGACCCGTTTTTTCCCGAGCTGTAAAGACAACATAAATGCCTTTTTAAGGCATAAAAGGCATCTTCCCTGGAACACCCACGGCTATGGGGATGAACACTTATTTAATTAATTTCACAATAATCAACTAAAAATGTACTAGGATTGCTTTTCATATAATAAAAAATAAGTTTTGTTTTATAAAGTGTTCACTGGTTTCATTGTTTTAAGACGTTTTTACACTTTAGCAGTACATTTAATACACTTACAGTAGTACTGTACGTAAAGTACTAAGGTTTTCTAGCCCTTGTCAGCATGTAACATGCAGTACACATTCAGCCTAGCCCTGTTCCTCATGTAACATGCAGTACTGTGAGTTTCATTCAACCTAGCCCTTGTAACATGCACTACATACGTATATATACAGTATATTTTATGTACAAACGTGTGGTATTCTGTTATTCAGTCCTACAGTACTGTTGGGAGAAATAAAACCAGTGTAAAATTCTCTCCTAATTTGTTTCACTCCGAAATTGAATTGTTATCTTGTTTCGGAGGCTAATCCTGTCTTGGTGATGAGGGTCGGTTGTGGGATGGTAGTTAATATTGCGCATGCGTGCGTGCGAATTATGCTGTGTTACAAACCTTACATTCTCTTCTCTCAGGTACGGGGGAGGGAGTTTGGCTGGCTGGCGATGGGGGTTGAGGGTTTGTGGATATCATTTAATAGTGTATACAGTATGCAGAGTCTGCAGAGGTTACAGTACTGTAGGCATCACAGAAGGAGACACTTCTTCTGCACAGCTTGATCCATTAACCGCAACATCAACAAAAAGGTGGAGCGCAGACAATGCAATAAACAAAAATCTAAAGTATATGAGTACACAAGACTTCAGTACTGAATATATATATATATATATATTTATTTATCTTTATACGAATGTACTGTATACACACAGATTGCAGTAAGTACGTTTTCATATAATAAAAAATAAGTTTTGTTTTATAAAGTGTTCACTGGTTTCATTATTTTAAGATGTTTTTACTCTTTAGCAGTAACATTCATTACACATTCAGCCTAGCCCTTGTTCTCATGTAACATGCAGTACAGTGAGTGTCACTCAACCTAGCCCTTGTTCTCATGTAACATGCAGTACAGTGAGTGTCACTCAACCTAGCCCTTGTCAGCATGTAACATGCAGTACAGTGAGTGTCACTCAACCTAGCCCTTGTCTACATGTAACATGCAGTACACATTCAGCCTAGCCCTGTTCCTCATGTAACATGTAGTACACATTCAGCCTAGCCCTTGTCTGAGTGTTTTTCCAGCTATACAGGAGGGGACACAATAACTCGCGATCACCGGCTTGAGATTCTGGCTGGTATTGCATATAACGCCACATATCGAATTTCTGCCAGCCTTCAGGTCTCACTTCACCCAGGTTAAATCGTGGATAACTCTCGTAAATTTCTTGGGAAATCTCACATAAGGGACAGGCTCGGGTCAGGAAAACCCCGGATACAAACAGACTACATCTGTATGACAGAAAGCCAAGCATAACATAGGGTCTGAGGTTTTACAGCAGATGGCAAAATAGGCAGACTAGCTACGCCAAGGGGCAGTTATCTGCCGTCAAATTCAATTGGGGTTATTCATTAAACTGCAATTGTACCTATCCAAGGGCACTATCGCAATGCCCACTCTTTGACATCAATGGGAGGTCGTGTGCAGGGCCGCCGACAGGGGGGGGACAGCCGGTACTGCTATCCTGGGCCCGCCATTTAAGGGGCCCGGCCTCCCTACCAGCAACCCTACACTCTCTGCAATCAAGACCGAACCTCCCCTTTCATGGCTGCCGGGACCTCCCCTTTCCTGGATGCCGCTTCCCTCCTACAGGACAGAAGGGCCTTTGCTCAGCCCCGCCCATCTGTCCCTCCCTTCTCCAGATTCTTTGCTGGGCCTTTGCGGGCCTGCTGTGCTCTGCCTTGTGCTGGCCATGCTGCCCCATCCAAGGGCCCCACGTAAGCCCCCATATCCCCCTTATACCACCCTGCCAGGCCCCTTTCTTTCCCCAAGGAGGAGGGGAGCTTATTTGTGTGTTTAGGGGGGCTTATTTGTGTGTGATGGGGGGCTTGTGTGTGTGTGTGTGTAGGGGGGCGTGCACGTGTGTGGAGGGTGGCTTTGTGTGTGTGTGTGGGACATGGGGGCTTATTTGTGTGTGTGTGTGTGTGTGTGTGTGTGTGTATGTGGATGGGGGCTTATTTGTGTGTGTGTGGATGGGGGCTTATTTGTGTGTGTGTGTGTGTATGTATGGGGACTTCTTTTGTGTGTTGTTTGTATTTCTTGCCTTTTTGTCTTCTTTGTGTTTGGTGTGTTTGTTGTGTTGTGGTTGGATGGAGGTCTATTTGTGTGTGTGTGTGGTGTGTGTGTTGTGTTGGTGTGGTAATGGGGCTTATTTGTGTTGTGTGTTTTTGTGTGGATGGGGACTTATTTGTGTGTGTGTGTGTGTGTGTGTGTGTGTGTGGTGTGTGTGTTGTGTGTGTGTGTGTGTGTGTGTGTGTTGTGTGTGTGTTGTGTGTGTGTGTGTGTGTGTGTGTGTGTGTGTGTGTGTGTTGTGTGGATGGGGGGCTTATTTTGTGTGTGTGGGTGGGGCTTATTTGTGTGTGCGTTTTTGTGTGGATGGGGACTTATTTGTGTGTGTGTGTGTGGATGGGGGCTTTATTTGTGTGTGGTTGTGGATGGGGGCTTATTGTGTGTGTCTGTGCGGGTGGGTGGGGGCTTATTTGTGTGTGTGGGGGGGAGGCTTATTTGTGTGTGGTGTGATGGAGGCTTATTTGGTGTGTGTGTGTTTGTGTGGGTGGGGGCTTATTTGTGTGTGTTTGTGTGGATGGGCGCTTATTTGTGTGTGTGTGTGTGAATGGGGGCTTATTTGTGTGTGTGGATGGGGGTTTATTTGTTTGTGGATGGGGGCTTATTTGTGTGTGTGTGTGTGTGTGTGTGTGTGGAGGGGGCTTATTTGTGTATGTGGGGGGGGGAGGGGGGCTTATCTATGTGTGGTTGTATATTGGGGAGTGGGGTTATTGTATGAGGAGGGGGGAGAAATACATGGGGGGAGGGACAGGTTGGGAGAGGTGAGGAGGGGAGAAAGGGTGATGTGGGAGTGTAAGAGGGGGGTAAGAGCAAGGATGTTTGGGGGGGGAGTTCCCGCGAAACTTAGGTGGGGTGTCCCATTGGAAACTTTAGTCCTGGGCCCCCCCCGGGAAAGCTGTCTGCGGCCCTGGTCTCATGTGATAACGCCCTGATCGCCACTTTCACAGTTTAAGGGATAACCCCCACTGTTTCTATATCCTTAGGTAACTAAGAAAATGCACGGCTTGGGTAAATTTGCCCTTTTTATGTTTCAAACTTGTTTTCCAATTTTTTTTCAATTAATTCACTCCCGGGAGGGCTGATGGGGGAAATATAGATCTATGTAGGTGGAAGGTACAATATGGCACTTAATAGGCAGCCTGGATTAGCCATAAAATAGGCCACACATTTTCCTCCTACCCACCTGTGGAAATCATGGGAACCCTGGAGGAGAGGGTGGAGGGGGGTGGGGGGGAGGGGGGCTATGCAAGTTACCCCAGTGTTAGCGCGCCTGCCGGCGAAGAGGCGCGTCGACGCGGCAGCGCTCTGAAAAGACAACAAATGTAGTATTTTCAGGCGGCTGTCGCTTGACGTCAGCGCACGTGAACTGGTTCAGTGAACTAGCTTCGTAACGCCCCCTCCACGCCCCCGCATCGCCAGTTCAATCTCCTGCAGCCAGGTTCACAAATCGCTTGGGCTGCAGGAGTGCGCGCGGCTGCGCGCTCGTTCGCACGCGGCCACGCAGGGACCATAATCCCGGCCTTACCCTTACCATCGCTGCTTGAAAACTACTCGCCCAAAAGAAGGAAACCCAGCACAGTGGCCAATCAAATAGAACCCCATTTCAAATAGCTTTTGACTATATTTTACTTTCATTTATATAAATAATGTCATGTTTATTTCCTCTGATTAAACAGATAAATTAACTTTGATATAGTAACTCCGTGGTAATGTCACTGCCCTTGAAACGGGTGAACCCCGGGTTCGAATGCCAGTGTCGGCTCTCCATGTGATCTTGGGCAAGTCACGTTATCTACCTGTGCCTCAGGCGCCACAAATTAGCGTGTGAACACTACAGGTGGATATTCTATGTACAGTGCTGCATACACGGTCGGTGCTATGTAAGAAAAAATATATGATTGTTACTCACAGCTTGGCCTCCCGTTCAGTTTTACATGCCACGTAACGTTGAACCTGCGCTTGGTTTACCCCATACATGGACAGCCACAAGAACGTGCCTCCCATTATGAAGGTCCAGAAGGTGTAGCGCCTGCGGGGGTCAAGGTCAAAGCTGCGGAGGCAAAGGGACACCGTCACTGCCATGTCACAGTTATAGCAAACACCAGATAGCCATCCACGATGAACTATTGGTCTCTGTGTCACAGAGTGGGTCACTGGCTCATTGTGTTACTGTGTCACCTTGAGGTTTGTGATAAAGATTCACTGGGACATAAGTCCCACTCCCACCTGCTTGTGCGTCCTTGTATCACCTAGTATCACGACATAATGTTGAAAAGTGTAGGTCTAACTCAATGAGTAGAGTGTCCCTTCTCTCTTTGGGTCACTATGTTACCCTGCAATACAATGCAAGTTTACGGCTATTTGGTCATTGTCTCTCTGCCACCATGTCACACTAGGACAGACGCAGAGTGCCATGGATCCTGAGTTTTAATGTCCCTGTATCACTGTGTGGAGGGAGAGTCTGTATGCGCCATTGGTTTCTTCTGTCAGTGTCTCCCTGTCACCTTATTTTGTTGCGTGAACGTGACACTTGATGGGCAATATGTCCTTTGTGTCAACATTTAACCCTGCTGTGGTTGAGATAGACAATGGATTGACTTAAACAATTGTGAATTCCTTCCAACATCACGTAACATGGTGATCTGGGGCAGACGCCTTGTGCCTCAGCATGTCACTCATAGGCTGAACACACTAAATAGGTAATACTCAATGTTTCCTTCTGTCTCAAAGTCACAGACATACCGGTTCAGTGTTATCTCTGTCACTAAGTTACTGTGACTTAACGTAAGTCGGGGGAATTCAGTGGCTTCCTTCTGTCTTGGACAATGCTCAAAAAACTTGAAGTCCCTCTGTCATCTTGGGAGGAAGGGACGGAAGTAATGACCCTGTCATCATTGTTACTCTCTGTTCCTGGTCACAGTGCATTCTTACTCTCCAAAGTTAATCCGGGAGTGGTTCCTTGCAATTTCCACTACATCAGAGACTCCGCCCACCAGCAGTGTGCCACGGATAACGATCGCAAAGAAACCGGACAGCATTACCAGCACTTGGAACACGTCTGTCCAGATCACGGCTTTCATGCCACCCTGGGGGGGACATCCAAGAAACAGTGAGGCAGCTGTACTGGAAGCCTCTTATTAATATAGAGGGAGTGTCACTCATTGGATGGCACTCTCACTCACTGGGGAATAGTATCACTCAATGGAAGGCAGTCTCACTCACTGGGAAATAATATCACTCAATGGAAGGCAGTCTCACAAACTGGGGAATAGTCTCACTTAATGGAAGGCAGTTTCACTAACTGGAGAAGAGTCTCACGCATTGGAAGGCACTCTCACTCACTGGGGAATAATCTCACTCAATGGAAGGCACTCTCACTCACTGGGGAATAGTCTCACTCAATGGAACGCAGTCTCACTCAATGGAACGCAGTCTCACTCATCACTGGGAAATAGTATCACTCAATGGAAGTCAGTTTCACTCACTGGGGAATGGTCTCACTCATTGGAAGGCACTCTCACTCACTGGGGAATAGTCTCACTTAATGGAAGGCTGTCTCACTCACTGGGGAATAGTATCACTCAATGGAAGTCAGTTTCATTCACCGGGGAATAGTCTCACTCATTGGAAGGCACTCTCACTCACTGGGAATAGTATCACTCAATGCAAGGCTGTCTCAATCACTGGGGAATAGCATCACTCAATGGAAGGCAGTTTAACTCACTGGGGAATAGTCTCACTCATTGGAAGGCAGTGTCGCTCAATGGAAGGGAGTCTCACTTTGTTACCGGTGGGGATCAGGGTGAGAGTACATTGTTGGGAGAAGGGTGGGTGGTCTGTTGTGGGGAGCAATGTTGGGTATGTTGTGTGGAGCAGGGTGGGTATACTTTAGGGGGAGCTGGACTTTTGGGGGCAACAGGTATTTCTTAACTTACCACCGTGGTATAAAACGTGCAGATCGCTCCAGTAGAAAATAGAGAAGCCCAAATGTCCAACCCAGTAACTAAAACAAAAATGGGACAGAGAGGCTGAGGCAAGAATAAAACCTTGTGAGGGGTCACACGGCAAATATATAATACTTGTTATATGTGTATATAGTATTAAGGCATAGTGACGTGACCAAGAAGCTGGCATTACTCTCACCCTGGGCTCTCCCACATCAAATGTTGGTGTCTTAGCTACAAGTCAAACCCCCCCATGACCTACTGTGCACAGACAACATAATAATACTATTAATAATAATGAGAATATAAGAACCTTGGTTGAGTATAAGGGCCGGAGCGTAAATCACGATTCCCGTGTACAGCGTCTGCAGGAATACAGAGCACCGTGTCACTGCCTCATGTTCCCCTCGTCACTGCGTCCCCTCCCCTGAGACCCAGCTCCTTACCGTTCCCACCAGGTACTGGACTGTGCCACACAGCCGGACACTTCTGCAGAACCTCAACTCCAGGTACTGCAAGGATCAGGTGAGAGAGGAGGCAGGGTCAGATGTCAAAATGAAGCAGGGGGCACAGGGAGTCACAGATAGGGTTGCCAGGTGGATTCTCCAAAAACATTGGACACAATGGGGAAAGGTGTGACACGCTCGAGACACACACATGCTCGAGAGACACACACACCTCTCGCTCTGCTGCATGCTGTTTCCTTCTCTCCTTGGCCCCACTCCATGGCTCCTCACACCTCCTCCTGATTGGCTGCATTGCCCAGCAACAACCAATCAGGATGAAGGAAGCATCCCCGCCCCCTAGCATCAGCCCTGCTCTCTCCCTGCTCGGGGAAATCCCACAGCCCTTCCAAACCGGTCAGGTCACTATGTCCAGAGAGGTAATACCGGGCACATACATGTCCAGTATTACCTCTCATTTTTTACTGTACAGAGTGTCCAAATACAGGACAGTCCCATTTAATACTGGAGACCTGGCAACCCTACGGCTGAGAGCAGGAAGTAAAAGAACAAGGAGCACATGGTGTCAAAGAACAATGAGTCACAGGAGCAGGAGGCATAGGAAGCCACACAGCATGGTTACTGAAGCAAAGGCTTTGTTAATAAAAGAACACAAGTTAGGTAACAGGGATCCCTTTTAATAGCTAACTGATGGGGTCTCTTATTAAGGAAATCTTTTACAAAAGAAACGAAAAAAGCAAGACGTATTTACATATAACAAAAAAGAAAGAGAACGTCAGTGCTCAATTTATGTGGTGTGAAAGTGTAAACTAAATCTAAATATTGCTACCCCCCTATTTTTCCCAAGTGGATATACAGTACATATAACTAATATAAATACGAATAACCAAAGTATCAACTCAAGTGATTAGTGTACAGGACAAAGTGTAAGTTAGGAGTAAATATAGTCAAAGAGTCCAAGAAAAAGGATATTCAATGGCTTGATAAATTAACTTTCAAGGAAGGAGGCGTAGCAGCTTCTACTGTACAAACCACACCCAGAAAAGATATGTAAAAAACAAACACAGAAGCGGGTGCTCCATGGTACAGAACAGTTTTAATATAAAAAGGGGAAATTAAAACCAATAGTATCCCACTCACAAACATTGGTTAAAGTTGTGCATCCAGCACACGCCACAGTATCAAGTGACACGCCACAGTATCAAGTGACACGCCAGTGTCCAGTGACACGCCCCAGTATCAAGTGACACACCACAGTGTCCAGTGACATGCCACAGCATCCATGACACGCCACAGCATCCAGTGACACACCAGTGTCCAGCGACACGCCACAGCATCCAGTGACACACCAGTGTCCAGCAACACGCCACAGCATCCAGTGACACACCACAGTGTCCAGCGACACGCCACAGCATCCAGTGACATGCCACAGTGTCCATCAACACACCACAGCAGCACAATTTCCAGTCATCAATGGCACGCTTCAGCTGCACCGTCCGTAACGGAATTCAGCAACAATGTCCGCCGTGATGGTAAGGGCTGCTCGGTTTGTAGTGTATATCTGCTCGAGACTGTCCGTAAACACGGAGTCTCCCAACCCAGCAAACAGGAATCCCTGCTCCGTGGGAGTGCTCACGATAGTTGAGGAACGTGACTTCAAATAAGTCACTATAGTTCTGCTCCTATTGAAATGCCCCAACGCGTTTCACTGTGACTTCCTCAAGGGTATGGCATACGTTGATGAGCCTGATTGAGCCTCGAGTTAAGGTCAATAAAGCTGCTGGGAGCTTTTTCAAGAACCGCCTCAAGACTGTGGAATAAGCTCCCTGCTGCTTTAAGAAACGAGGAAGCTTTACTTCCATTCAGAGAGGAATGATAAACCTTCCTTTTTAAACAAAGCACGGCAAACAGACCCTACTACTGGCAGCCAGCTTTCCTGCTCCCGTTCGTGTTTCCCGCCCTTTGTTGGCCTTCCTTGTCGTTCCCCTATATGTTTTCTTTCAGTTGGCCCCGGCTGTAGGCCTGGGGTGGGTGTCCTTCCTAAGTTCCCACACGCGCTCTAGTACTGAGTTTCTTGGTGAGCAGCGTGTTAGAAAGACTTCAAAATAAATAAATTGATAACTGTGAAATTGTGCTGCCGTGACATGTTTCTGGATGCCGTGACGTGTTTCTGGATGCTGTGGCTTGTTGCTGGGCACTGTGACATGTTTCTGGATGCTGTGGCATGTTGCTGGACACTGTGGCATGTCACTGGATGCTGTGGCGTGTTGTTGGACGCTGTGGCATGTCCTGACCGGATTCTGTTGGCGTGTTCGGTGGTTGGACTTTTTTCTCGTGGCATGCCACTGGATGCTGTGGCATGTTGTTGGACCTGTGGTATGTTGGCCAGATGCTGTGGGCGTGTCACTGGATGCTGTGTGCGTGTTGTTGGACGCTGTGGGCATGTCACTGGATGCTGTGGCATGTTGTTGGACCCTGTGGCATGTTGCCAGATGCTGTGCTTGCACTGATGCTGTGGTGTGTTGTTGGACGCTGTGGCATGCCACTGATGCTGTGGCATGTTGTGGACCCTGTGGCGTGTTGCCAGATTGCTGTGGCGTTGTCACTGATGCGGTGGGAGTTGCTGGATGCTGGTGTTTTGCTGGATTCTGTGGGGTGTGCACTGGATGCTGTGGCGTGTTTGCTGGATGCTTGCATGTCACTGGATGCTGGCGTCATGGATGCTGTTGTATGTCACTGGATGCTGTGCGTATGTCACTGGATGCTGTGGCATGTCCACTGGGATCTTGTGGTATGTCACTGGATGCTGTGGTATGTCACGGATGCTCGTGGCATGTTGCTGGGATGCTGTGGCATGTCGCTGGATGCTGTGGTATGTCACTGGATGCTGGTTGGCATGTTGCTGGATGTGGACGTGTTGTGATGCTCTCGACGTGTTTGCTGGATGCTGTGGCGTTTGCTGGATGCTATGGCGTATTGCTGGATGCTGTGGCATGTCAATGGATGCCATGGCGTGTCGCTGGATGCTGTGGCATGTCACTGGATGCTGTGGCGTGTTGCTGGATGCTGTGGCATGTCGTTGGATGCTGTGGTATGTCACTGGATGCTGTGGCGTGTTGCTGGATGCTGTGGCGTGTTGCTGGATGCTGTGGCATGTTGCTGGATGCTGTGTCATGTCGCTGTGATGCTGTGCGTGTCGCTGGATGCTGTGGCAGTTGCTGGATACTGTGGCGTGTCGCTGGATGCTGTGGCGTGTCACTGGATGCTGTGGCATGTCGCTGGATACTGTGGCATGTCGCTGGATGCTGTGGTATGTCGCTGGATACTGTGGCATGTCGCTGGATACTATGGCATGTCGCTGGATGCTGTGGTATGTCGCTGGATACTGTGGCGTGTCGCTGGATGCTGTGGCATGTTGCTGGATGCTGTGGTATGTCACTGGATGCTGTGGCATGTTGCTGGATGCTGTGACGTGTTGCTGGATGCTCTGACGTGTTGCTGGATGCTGTGGCGTGTTGCTGGATGCTGTGGCGTGTTGCTGGATGCTGTGGCGTGTTGCTGGATGCTGTGGCGTATTGCTGGATGCTGTGGCATGTCAATGGATGCTGTGGCATGTCGTTGGATGCTGTGGCATGTCGCTGGATGCTGTGGCGTGTCGTTGGATGCTGTGGCATGTCGTTGGATGCTGTGGTATGTCACTGGATGCTGTGGCGTGTTGCTGGATGCTGTGGCATGTCGCTGGATGCTGTGGCGTGTTGCTGGATCTGTTGGCATGTCGCTGTGGGTGGATGCTGTGGCGTTTCGCTGGATCTGGTGTCAGTTTTTCGTGGATACGGTGGCGTGTCGCTGGATGCGTGGCGTGTCGTGTTGACTGTGGCATTTAGCTGGATACTGTGGCGTGTCGGTGGATGCTGTGGATGTCGCTGGATACTGTGGCGTGTCGCTGGATGCTGTGGCATTTGCTGGATACTGTTGTGCGTGGTCGGCGAGAATGTCTGTGGCTGTCGCTGGATGCTTGTGGCATGTCCGCTGGGAACTAGCTGTGGCATGTGCTGGATATTGTGGCATTCTCGCTGGATCCTGTGGCATGTTCGCTGGATGCGTGGCATGTTTGCTGGATACTGTGGCGTTGGCATGTCACTGGATGCTGTGGCGTGTTGTTGGACGCTGTGGCATGCCACTGGATGCTGTGGCATGTTGTTGGACCCTGTGGTATGTTGCCAGATGCTGTGGCGTGTCACTGGATGCTGTGGCGTGTTGTTGGACGCTGTGGCATGTCACTGGATGCTGTGGCATGTTGTTGGACCCTGTGGCATGTTGCCAGATGCTGTGGCGTGTCACTGGATGCTGTGGTGTGTTGTTGGACGCTGTGGCATGCCACTGGATGCTGTGGCATGTTGTTGGACCCTGTGGCGTGTTGCCAGATGCTGTGGCGTGTCACTGGATGCTGTGGCATGTTGCTGGATGCTGTGGTGTGTTGCTGGATGCTGTGGGGTGTCACTGGATGCTGTGGCGTGTTGCTGGATGCTGTTGCATGTCACTGGATGCTGTGGCATGTCACTGGATGCTGTGGTATGTCACTGGATGCTGTGGTATGTCACTGGATGCTGTGGCATGTCCCCACTAGGAATGTGTTGTATGTCCACTGATGCTGTGGTATGTACCATCTGGATATGCAGAGCTGTGGATGTCCTGATGCATGTTGCTGGATGCTGTGGCATGTCGCTGGAATGCTGTGGTATGTCACTGGATGCTGTGGCCTGTTGCTGGATCTGTGGACGTGTTGCTGATGCTCTGACGTGTTTGTGCGTGCTGTGGCAGTTGCTGGATGCTATTGGCGTATTGCTGGATGCTGTGGCATGTCAATGGATGCCATGGCGTGTCGCTGGATGCTGTGGCATGTCACTGGATCTGTGCGTGTTGCTGGATGCTGTGGCATGTCGTTGGATGCTGTGGTATGTCACTGGATGCTGTGGCGTGTGCTGGATGCTGTGGCGTGTTGCTGGATCTGTGGGCATGTTGCTGGATGCCTGTGTCATGTCGCTGGATGCTGTGGCGTGTCGCTGGATGCTGTGGCATTTGCTGGATCTGTGGCGTGTCGCTGATGCTGTGGCGTGTCACTGGATGCTGTGCACATGTCGCTGGATACTGTGGCAGTCGCTGGATGCTTGTATGTCGCGGGGATACTGTGCATGTCTGGATACTTGGTCTGTCGCTGGATGCTGTGGGTACCGTGAATTGTGGCGTGTCGCTGATGCTGTGGCATGTTGCTGGATGCTGTGGGTATGTCACTGGATGCTGTGGCATGTGTTGCTGGATCTGTGACTTGTGTGGACGTCTGCGTGTCTGGATGCTGTGGCGTGTTGCTGGATGCTGTGGCGTGTTGCTGCTGGATGCTGTGGGCGTGTTGCTGGATGCTGTGGCTATTGCTGGAGCTGTGGCATGTCAATGGATGCTGTGGCATGTCGTTGATGCTGTGGCATGTCGCTGGATGCTGTGGCGTGTTGCTGGATGCTGTGGCATGTCGCTGGATGCTGTGGCGTGTCGCTGGATGCTGTGGCATGTTGCTGGATGCTGTGGCGTGTCGCTGGATGCTGTGGCGTGTCACTGGATGCTGTGGCATGTCGCTGGATACTGTGGCGTGTCGGTGGATGCTGTGGTATGTCGCTGGATACTGTGGCGTGTCGCTGGATGCTGTGGCATGTTGCTGGATACTGTGGCGTGTCGCGGGATGCTGTGGCATGTCGCTGGATGCTGTGGCATGTCGCTGGATCTGTGGTTATTTCGCTGGGATCTGTTGGCATGTCGCTGATACTAGTGGCATGTCGCTGGATGCTGTTGTTATTCGCTGGATACTGTGGCGTGTCGCTGGTATGCTGTGGCCTGTTGCTGGATGGCGTGGTATGTCCACTGGATGCTGTGGCATGTTTCTGGATGCTGTGACGTGTTGCTGGATGCTCTGACTTGGTTGCTGGATGCTGTGGCGTTGTTGCTGGTGCTGTGCGCGTGTTGCTGGATGCTGTGGCGTTTCTGGATGCTGTGCGTATTGCGGATGCTGTGGCATGTCAATGATGCGTGCTGGTTGTGCTGTGGCGGTCGCTGGATGCTGTGGCGTGTCGTTGGATGCTGTGGCATGTCGTTGGATGCTGGTGGTATGTCACTGATGCTGTGGGTGTTGCTGGATGCTGTGGCATGTCGCTGGATGCTGTGGCGTGTTGCTGGATGCTGTGGCTGTCGCTGGATGCTGTGCGTGTCGGCGGATTTCGTGGCATGTTGCTGGATACTGTGGCGTGTCGCGGGATGCTGTGGCATGTCGCTGGCTGCTGTGGCATGTCGCTGGATACTGTGGCATGTCGCTGGATGCTGTGGCATGTCGCTGGATACTGTGGCGTGTTGCTGGATGCTGTGCGCGTATAACTGGACGCTGTGGCGTGTTCCTGGATATTACCATCGTTACCTGAGATCAGGCTTTTACACCTTATACACAACTTTACTGATGTTTGTGAGTGTGATACTATTGGTTTTTACTTTCCCCTTTTTATATTAAAACTGTTCTGTACTATGGAGCACCCGCTGCTGTGTTTTATTTTTTTGCATATTTATATATAGTGAAGTATGTTCATTTTTTTTCTCATTGTTTATCCAGTTTCACCAATAAAAAATGTGTGCAAATGATTGGGTAAACAATGTTACATGAAGCACAGGGGAAGTAGTGCACATGTTATACTCCTGATGTGTGTGGGGTATAGGTTTTTTATAGGCATTGTCTACCAATAAACCAGGCACCTCAACCCTCCACGCTAATCCCTGTCCCATTACATTTCCTTCTTTGAATTGCTACTGTATGTTGCACTAACCATTTGTATCACACTAATTAGCATCTGTATCTCCAGTCTTACTAATACATGAGCCCTGTATAAATATGCCTTTTTATCTCAGGTTCTTTTGTAAAACGGTGTCTGAAGAACAGACCCAGCGGCGGATTTCAATATCTGCCTCCTCTAGGCACTTACCTGTGTGGCCGTCTCCTTTCTGCCGCCCTCCGGCTCCTTTGGCATCCCAGTGTCAAATGACGCCGCGAATGTAACCAACGTGATGTCGCACGGCGGCGCATTGCCATGGGAACGAGACACCGTGTGATGCCACGTTCGTGCCGTCCGTGGCGACATTTGACGCTCGGAGATGCCATAGGAGCAGGAAGGCGGCAGAAAGGAGACGACCACACAGGCAAGTGCATTCCCATTAGGTCCGATAGGCCTGAGAGTGCAGCAAAAGCATACGCCGCCCCAAAAATGTGCCGCCCTCAGTCCCGGCCTAATGGGAAATCTGACACTTTTTTTTATTTTTAAATGGATAAGGGTTACAGAAATTAAAATGAGGGGGAGGGGGGGGGTAAGGGGTACATAAGTGAGAAGGGGATAGGAATGGGGTTAGGGGATACATTTCAGGGTGTATATCATGATGTAAATGACCCGAGCTGCTTATCAGTTGGATGTCTATATAGGACTCTGATCCAGTTGAGAACATTCACTCTGATCCTGTTGGCTCTGTGGGCAGTGATTACGTAGGCCCAACCGTTCCTACCAAATGCCCTTTCTATGACAAGCGTCAAAAGTATGGTTGGTGTGTTAGTGATGTTACCAATATGGATTATATCTGTTACTCTACGATTGTTGTCGGGTGCCTGTCTGTTTGGGATGAAGTCTACTTGGTCTAGGTGGATATGGCTGGGCAGAAAGTTGTTAAATCTGGTTGCAAGGCTTGTGGCTAGTAATTTAGTAACAAAGGTTAGTAGTTTTTACAATCAGTCTGATCTTTCCCTGGTTTATGAATTTTGGATATTGAAGCTTTAAGAATTTCCTCGGGTACTTCTCTACTACTCAAGAAGCTATTGAGGAATTTGGTCATGTGTGGTATGAGAGTTGTGGCTTGGAGTGCCAGGTGTCTTCTCCAAAAATACTGGACACAACGGTGAAAGATGCAACACAGCTAAAGACACACACACCGCTCTCACCTCTCTCCGCTCGCTCCATGCTGTTTCCGCTTCTCCTTGGCCCCACCGCCAGGGTTTCTGACACCTCCTCCTGATTGGCTGCCACTGGGTAATGCAGTCAATCGGGATGGAGGAAGCTGCTCAGCCCCCCAGCAACAGCCCTGCTTGGGGAAATCCCACGGACCCCCGGTCAGGTCACAATGGCCAGAGAGGTAATAATAATAGGACGTATACATATCCAGAGAGGTAATTCCGGACACATACATGTCCAGTATTACCACTCATTTTTTACTGGACAACCCTTCCCTCAGAATCATTTGGGCCTTTGGCTTTTGTGAGCGTCGGGACATTTATTGCCTGTTTGACCTCTACTCTTGACACAGGTTGGTTATGTTTTTCCATTTGTAGGAGGCTCAATTGTGGAAGGTTGCAGACTCTTACGAAGTCTTTCATGTTTGTTAGTGTACTTTGGTCTTTATGTATTTTTTGCCCTTCACAAAAGGTTTAGGAATCATTATGAAACGAATCAATTATTGGCTCTATGTTATGTGACACTTCACTTGCCTGCGTTCTGAATGAGTGGATGTGTGTATTACTTTGTTTATTTTCTACGTTTTCTTGCGAGTATGGAATCTGGTTTATTCTCTTTTGGATAAAAAAAAAGTCGACCTGTCCATCTAAGGTCGTTTTCCGCCTGATCTGCTAATAAAAAGTTTATCTCATTTCTGGTCTCTTTAATTTCCTTGTAGAGGTCAGGGGAGACGATTTGTTTATTGTGAGATTCTATTTTTGTTGCTAGGCGAGTAATGTTCACCTGTCTAGTTTGTTTCCTGTACAAGGGTATTTTTATTAGCACTCCTCTGATAGCAGTGTTATGTGCATTCCATAAGATGTTTTGTGAGATTTCTGCGGACGCATTGATAGTGTAATAACTTTCTTGTTCCTGGCAAATTTTGTCTACCACCTCTGGGATGGTAAGTTGGGAGTTATTGAGTTACTGTGAATAAGATAGTGTGGGGGGTTTAAGCAGTTTTGAGCGTAATTTCTATTTGTGCGGGATCTGACCATGTAATTGGATGTATTATGGTGTCCTGTACTAAAGTGTATGTGCTTGAGTCTGTGAAAATGTAGTCAATGCGTGAGTAGGATTTCTGCAGGTTGGAGTAGAACGCATAGTCTTTTTTTACTGGATGTTGCTGTCCATGAATTGTGTGGAATTTAGGCTAGTCCATGTTTGGCTTGCAATGTAGTGTTTTTTGCTGGCGGTTTATATATGATCTTATCTATTGCTCTGAAGCAATTATTAAAAACGCCATACTCATGGTTTTGTGCCTTGCATAATATTCAGCATTATACTCCAGTAATATACTATTGTTCTGTGCCTTTTCTTTACATGCATTGCTTAAATATAGCTATAGAGTCATTCTGATTGTGACTATTCTGCATAGTATCCGCCATCACAGTCTCCATGGGAAATGAATTCCACATTTTAACTGCCCTTACTGTAAAGAACCCTTTCCTTTGTTGCTGGTGAAATCTCCTTTCCTCCAACCTTAAGGGATGGCCCGAGTACTTAGTACTGCCCGTGGGATGAATAGTTCTTTTGAAAGCTCCTTGTATTGTCCCTGAATATATTTGTATATAGTTATCATATCCCCTCTTAGACGCCTCTTTCCTAATGTAAATAAATCTAATTTAGCTAGCCTCTCCTCATGTTAGATTGTCCATCCCCTTTATAAATTTGGTGGCTCTTCTCTGCACTCTCTCTAGTTCCATAATGTCTTTTCTTATTATTGGTGCCCAAAATTGTACTCCATATTCAAGGTGTGGTCTTACTAATGCTTTGTAAAGTGGCATAATTATGTTTACAGTACTTTCCTTCCATCCATTGCCCATTTAATGCCAGATAAGATCTTGTTTGCCTTTGCAGCTACAGCATGACTTTGGGCACTATTGCTAAGCCTGCTGTCTACAAGCACTCCTAAATCCTTCTCCATCAAGGATTCCCCCAATTTATCCCCATTTAATTAGTGTTTTGTGAATTGTGCCTATTAAGATGAAGTATCTGCCTTCTTTATTTAGTTTTGTTTTTCTGGAACAAAAGAGATTCAGTTATTGATAGGGTGACCGAAGAGCGTTTGTTGACCGTGCATGCACAATCGTCACTTTCCGGCTGCTTGTGCGCATGCGTGATCGGCACTTGCCGACTGCGCGATTGGAGCTTGCCGGCAAGCGCAGTAGACAAGTGCCGATTGCGCATGTGAAGTGGGAGCTCGCCAGGGGGACCAAAAAAACGGGAAAGCACCCAATGAAGTCGGGACAGAGCCCTAAAAGTGAGACTGTCCCAGCTAAACCAGGAAATCTTGTCACCCTAGTTATTGAATGGTCACCCTAGTTATTGAATGGTCACCCTAGTTATTGAATAGTCACCCTTGTTATTGAATGGTCACCCTAGTTATTGAATGGTCGCCCTAGTTATTGAATGGTCACCCTAGTTATTGAATGGTCACCCTAGTTCAAGGGGAGGGGGGTCTCCAGGAGCCACGGGAGCTCCAGGCTACACAACTATGATGGTATTCAGAGATAATATGGATATTCATGTGTAATATAGTCCTTCTGGTTATTTACATTTGTTCTAGGGCTAATATTGTTACATATTGAAGGGGTTAAAATTATATGTCAGCTCCACAAGTCTCAGGGATTGAAAGGGTGAATATAATCTGCTAGCTTTATCTTTCTTATACGGGCTGTTCCAGTACTGAGAATTAACTCACTGTGCTAGCTGTAATCTTTATTTGCTTCTGTTGTTTTCAGTTTGTCTTTTATACAATAGCACAAGAGCAGTAACATGTCCCAAACAATACAGCTGCATGCTCTTGATAGACATTCCCTGTATTTCTCTTTGTAATGTAGAAGTAGAAACTGCCGGCCAAACACAAGCAAGATGTAATGATTTATTAATGCTTTGTCCAAAGACACAGATACATAACATCTACAGAAACGTGTTATTTCTCACATTGTTAAACATGATATGTTATGTATTAACATGCCCTTGGTTTTCTGTATAAATGTTGGGGCACAACTGAATAAAACTTTGAAGTGTGGAAGCAGCAGCCCTGTTGTCTGACTCCTATCTTCCCGAGCTCGTATTTGTCTGTGTTTCGGAGAGTGCTAAACCAGTGCTGTCCAAATCACTAGGTTGAGTGAAGTGATTCCTACCAAAGTAAAAAAGTAACGCTTTCACATATTTACGCTATAGATTTGTTCATGCCCTCCTACATGATCTGCCCGTTTCATTCTGGGAGTTAAACTGTTGCATTGTTACAGTTTAGGCAATTATTCTCTGAATTAGTTGTATCTTTTGCATTGAACACTGCTGTAGCTCTATTAAGGTTTTGGATTGGTACACCTTGTTGTTGCTTACATGTATTTACACACTCAATTGCACAACTCACTAGGCTAATTATTTCTTAGCCAGTCACACAGTTATACTCTGTGTTTGGGAGAGACATTCACTTTTGTTCCTCCTCCCCAATATTGGGATAGTTGTGTATTTTTTGCCCACTATGGGAGTGTGCCTGACCTATTATAGGCAGAATATGGAGACGGTCCAATAAATGGCTTTTAGTTTTTTATCATAATTTGTCTGTCTTGTCCTTTGCAATTGTTTGTTCAATAAATACGTTTATAATCTTTTGTACCTAACTTAGGCTGTGCTTATAGTGCCGGCGACGTGACGGTCAGGCGATGGTCGCTGGAAAATCAAATAGAGAGGACTTTAAGTGATCGCGAACAATCCTATAAGTGCACGCGACGGCGGCAATGCATTTGTTTTGCCGCGACGTCGCTGTCGCCGTCGCTGGCACTTTAAGCGCAGCCTTAGAGTGCCCTATTTTGGAGTAAGTCCTGTTCTGTGGTACTTGCAACTTTCTCTTTAATGCTAAAGTGGCCTGCGGTTAACGCTGCTAACGATATGCAAAGAGGTGTGGACCACCTTGTCACGATGACACCAACTTTTATCAACACATTTATATTTCTGGGTACTTGATTGAACAGAACAAGTTGCTAAATAATTTGTGATTTATTTCCTTAATAGACAAACACACGCCATCTGAAGAATACACTTAAAACAACACTCACTGGGATAAGGGAACGAAATAAATTGTCCTTGGAACGAAATAAATTGTCCTTTGCTTGCCAGTGCAAGAAATGCAGCCTTGGTTTTAAAAGTCCTGTGGTTATGTTGTTATTAACCCCTTCACTCCTGGACTGGTTGCTGCTGTGCTGGAACAAAGTCTTGCATCTTTTCATCATGGATTAAAATTCAGGAATCACACTGGGGATACCTGGGGAGCCACAGTTATAGACTGCCCAAAGCTATCTTTAACATGTGGATCCAATCCCCTCATGGGAACAAAAAAACCCACGAATAGCCAAGTTACCCACAGTTCATAAGACCGCTCAAAAGGGCTGTCCGGTGGGCAGGGCGCATGGGTCAGGTTGACGCCCATGCCACTTATCATACCTGGGCTACACCCATAACTTGGTGCCGCTCTGTCTGATTTTTGACCAATAAATGTCAATAGACTGGCATCTGTGATACCTCAGAATGCCGGCCGTGTATAACTTATGGATATCTGGGTCTTTTCATAACTGACACCCTTTTAGACAGGGAGACTCTAAATCTGTGAGACCCCTTTTGAGGCTCCGTCATAAAAATACCTACAGCTCATTGAGACTTCTTTGAGGCTCAGTCATAAAAATACCTACAGCTCATTGAAATGCCGGTTTCTATACTGCCATCATGTGTCGGTTAGAGGGTATGGCAAGCAATGCATTTTGTCTTTTCACATGGCAGCCAGGGAATGGCTTGTAAATGGGGAACAAAAATGTCTGGGACAGGGCAACCACAGTAATGCATAGCAAATCAGGTATTAACCCCTCGCTCCTCATCACACACCTCAACACATAGCCACAGCAGGTCGTTAAAGTTGACACGGGCCTTAACGCTATGTTATATTAGGTTATGGTTATACCTGGTATTGGGTGCTTTTCGTAAATCTATCATTTTCTTTGCACACCTAAATAACATTTCCCATTATCGCTAAAAGCCTCCAAATGTTTGCACAATTTGCTATTTTGTCGAAGGTTTCTTCTTTGGCACCCACCAAAGATCTCAGGGTCAGACCTGTGGGCCAAGCCTCGTCCTTGCTCTCCTTTTTCACCGCCCTCCTCCAACCAACGCTGTCCTCTGCTGCTGCCACCATCCTCCACAACCTTCGCTGCTGCCACCATTGTCCTAAAAACCGGGACAGCCTTAAAATTGGTAGCACACGGGGACGTTTCATTTAAATCTGGAATTGTCCTGGCTAAACCGGGACATATGGTCCCACTATCTATACTGCCTTAGCAATATAGGAAGCCAAAGTGTATACCCTGGACCAAAAAACGTTAGCCAAGACTTGTGTAATAAGTCCTTAGAAGCCACAGTGGCCAGGAAGGCATACATTATGCATGCCTTCACGGTCACTAAGGTAGCCATGTGGTTAATAGAAATAACTTATCTAATAGGGCTAATGGCCAACATCAACACATATATAATTTGTATATATGATGTGGCTGCAGGCTTATAACGTTTTGGCCAAAGAGTTTAACTAAATGACCCTTACTTATGAGAAGACAAACAGATAAGTATCTAGCTGTATAATTTGTCATTTGGATGCTGCATTGGGTCTTTTTGTCTTTTTTTGTATACAGTACATTTGGTCACACCCAATAGCACTCCTTTTTGACACAAATATATATATGTGGTGGGTGCTGGGTTCAGAGCTTGCAGGAATTGTGTGTGTGATATGTAGTATATACATATGTGTCATATTGGCTGCACTGTATAGTATGAGTAGCATATATCTTTATCGTCTATATCGTCTTTAGCGTCTATCTCTATATCATCTATATCGTCGAACCAAAAAATCAGCAAAATGTTCCAAATAATGGTAACTGGTCGGTGCTCTGGGACAGAATAATATAAACAATAAAAGAAACAAGTAGTCCCATGAGGAGCACTCGGAATGTCCACAAAATAATACCAATTTCTCAAATATAAACAAATCAAAAAGTACACACTACTTTAAAACCAAAAAAAAAAAAACACAGAACCCCAAGACAATGCTCAAAGAATAAAGCACTGGAATGATACCAGGTAAGTAAAGCTAAGCTAACCTAGAGAGCAAAATGTGCACTGTGAAATCGTGAAAAACATGTAAATGTCCCTGAAGAACATGATACAATAAATGCAGATGTAATCATAACACAAACACAAATATTGTAACACAGTCTCAGTTAATATGTGGACCTAGTCCATTCCTATCCCCAGCTCGCCAATTTTATTTAATATCTTTTATTAGTTCTACTAGTATATACAGTTGTGTGAAAAATAAATTTTCTATGGTTTTACATATCAGGACATAAAAACAATCATCTGTTCCTTAGCAGGTCTAAAAATTTACGTAAATACAACCTCAGATGAACAACAACACATGACATATTACACCGTGTCATGATTTATTTAACAAAAATAAAGCCAAAATGGAGAAGCCATGTGTGAAAAATTAAGTACACCCTTACTGCTTCCATAGGAATTAAGATGCTAAGTAGCAGACAGGTGCTGCTAATCAATATGCCCTTGATTAATTGATCACCAGCAAGTGTGACCACCTCTATAAAAGCCAAAGTTTTAGCAGTTTGCTGGTCTGGGGCATTCAGGTGTGTGTTAACACAATGCCAAGGAGGAAAGACATCAGCAATGATCTTAGAGAAGCAATTGGTGCTGCCCATCAATCTGGGAAAGGTTTTAAGGCCATTTCCAAACAATTTAAATTCCATCATTCTACAGTGAGAAAAATTATTTAAAAAGTGGAAAACATTCAAGACAGTTGCCAATCTTCCCTGGAGTGGACGTCCCAGCAAATTCACCCCAAGGTCAGACCGTGCAATGCTCAGAGAAATTGCAAAAAACCCAAGAGTTACATCTCAGACTCTACAGGCCTCAGTTAGCATGTTAAATGTTAAAGTTCATGACAGTACAATTAGAAAAAGACTGAACAAGTATGGTTTGTTTGGAAGGGTTGCCAGGAGACAGCCTCTTCTCTCTAAAAAGAACATGGCAGCACGGCTTAGGAAAGTTGAATCTGAACAAACCACAAGACTTCTGGACAATGTCCTTTGGACAGACGAGACCAGAGGAGATGTTTGGCCATAATGCACAGCGCCACGTTTGGCGAAAACTATACACAGCATATCAGCACAAACATCTCATACCAACTGTCAAGCACGATAGTGGAGGGGTGATGATTTGGGCTTGTTTTGCAGCCACAGGACCTGGGAACCTTGCAGTCATTGAGTCGACCATGAACTCCTCTGTAAACCAAAGTATTCTAGAGTCAAATGTGAAGCCATCTGTCCGACAGCTAAAGCTTGGCCGAAATTGGGTCATGCAACAGGACAATGATCCCAAGCACACCAGCAAATCTACAACAGAATGGCTGAAAAAGAAAAGAATCAAGGTGTTGCAATGGCCCAGTCAAAGTCCAGACCACAACCCGATTGAAATGCTGTGACGGGACCTTAAGAGAGCTGTGCATAAACAAATGCCCGCAAACCTCAATGAACTGAAGCAACGATGTAAAGAAGAGTGTGCCAAAATTCATCCACAACGATGTGAGAGACTGATAAAGTCATACAGAAAACGATTACTTCAAGTTATTGCTGCTAAAGGTGGTTCTACAAGCTATTGAATCATAAGGTATACTTAGTTTTTCACACATGGCTTCTCCATTTTGGCTTTATTTTTGTTAAATAAATCATGACACAGTGTAATATGTCATGTGTTGTTGTTCATCTGAGGTTGTATTTACCTAATTTTTAGACATGCTAAGGAACAGATGATTGTTATTATGCCCTGATATGTAAAACCATAGAATTCAAAGAGGGTGTACTTTCTTTTTCACACAACTGTATTTATCCCTATTTGCACCACAGTATATCACCGATATCACATATTCTATTATTACTAGGCTGACACGGGTATTTTTCCTTCTCTTCCCTTACCCCATTATTTCACTAAATATTACCCAACATGACATACTGTATGAACTGCTCAGAAATGCTCTACTCTAAGCAAGGCTAAAGATAAGTGTATGTACTCTCCAGTATGTGGCACGTCCTGTAAAACCTGTAAGTGATTGAGTCAAAGAGCTACTATAAGCCCGAAGTCAAGCTGTAACCTTTAATCAAGTCAAAAGTCACTTTGAAATGCAGACTGCAGTGGCAGAATGAGTTACGCATGTTCGCTACTATAGTTGGGCAACATACATGAGTTCAAAAAAGCACAAAAGAGAACAGAGTCCTGAATGTTGCTGGAATCCCAGAGAGAAGTATACATTCCATCTGAAGCTGTAATGTCCCAAAGCATGATCTCAATAAAGATACATATATGGATGGTTAGTGATACTTATCCACACAAGAAGTATGAGTCCTAGATGGTTAAGTGGACATCCAGAATAAGGCTGCATAGCAAAAGGGCAAACGACAGGTCACGATTATGGCATAAGTAAAAGATCCATGCCATGAGTGTCCTCAAATGTGAATGTGCAAATACCGCAGCGGGGTCCCGGTCAGTCACTCCCACTCAACGCGCGTTTCGCCATTAGGCTTCTTCCTGGAGTGAGATGTGACAGTGATCAGCCATCCTTTTTAAAGGGCTTTCTGATGACGGAACTTCGTGTAAAATTTTAGAATTTTTTTTTTGGGGGGGGGGGGTTTAGATGGATACGTCATTCCGTCAGCACTCGCATGTTAGGGACATCCACGTCCTCCCTTGTCATTTTCTAGAGTGATCCCAGGCGCCATATTGCAGCTGACAGGCAAGATTGCACAATCAATGGAGTAGAGATTCAATAGATTTTTTTTGATCTCAAGATTAACATTGATCCATCTGGCTGTGTATCTACTGATGTGATTTGCAGGGACACCACTACTAACTCTATTCTTCATGCCTCTAGTTTCAAATCAAATAAGAGGCATAACAGCAAGTGAACTCATGAGATTTAAGCGCAACTGTTCTACTCCAGAGACATTTAAGGGTAGAGCTTCAGAAATGAAGGAGAGATTTTACTGTACGGGCTACAGTAAAACATATGTTGAGAAGGGATATAAACGCAGCCTTACCTGTAATAGGGAGTTACCGCACTTCTTAAATCGAAACCGAAGACTTGTGACAATGTACTGAAAATTAGATTTATTGGGACCTATAACCAGCAGTGGTCAGAGCTGAGGAACATTCTCCAGGAACATTGGGGGGTGTTAATGACAGACCCTGACCTTAAACATGTGTTAGGAGGAAGGGCAAGCCTTACAAGCAGAAGATCACCCAATTTGAGGGATAAACTTGTCCAGAGCCATTATGTACCACATACTAAACCCACCTTTTTGACCTCTTTCTCTAAAAAAAAATTTTTAAATGCAACAATTGCTCTGCATGTCGGTACATGACACAAACCGACTCCTTTTGTAAAAGTTCTGATACACAACATTTTATGATCTACTATTTCATGAACTGTAAGTCAAAGGGAGTAGTCTATTACCTCGCCTGCCCATGTATACTCATTTATGTTGGGATGACCACAAGGGAGGTGACGTTTCGAATACTCGAGCATTGTCGCAATATTAAACATGCCCAGTGTGGCTATTTAAAATGTGTCTTACATAAAACGGATGCCGGGTTGCACGCAAGGCTGGTGATCTGCTAGAGGCGATTGCGCTCGCGCGCCAATAATAATTGCCTGTCTTCCTATGACAGGGGATCTAGTGCGGCCACGTGCGCAAATGGCAGAGCGTGGTGGCGCGGCCGCAAATTTAATCACCCAATCTCCTGCACCAAATTCACTAATCGTTGGGACTGCAGGGGTGTGCCAGGCTGTGCGCGTGCATGCCAGCACTATAATACAGGCCTTAGTCTGGCATGTAAAGAGTTAAAGTATTCTGCTAGGACAGGGGTGCGCAAACTGGGGGGGCGCGCACCCTAGGTGGGTGGGAAATTTGTCTGGGGGGGGGGGTGGTGGGAGGTTGCAGAGGGGGATCGCGGGAGGCCTCTACAACAATAAAACTATCCGGGATTCAGACACTGTGATGCGTCTCCATGTCAACGCGGCGTCAAATGATGCCGCGGAGTCATGTGACATAATTTGCAGCAGCTGCAAGGTAGGGGGGGCGTGAGCTCCGGAGCAGGCCAGACTGGGGGGCGCAGCTGTAAAAGTTTGTGCTCCCCTGTTCTTGCAGATTGCATTTTGTTTTTCTGGCTCATTTCCTTATACAACACTGAGGAGGAGGGGGAGAGTGAACTGTAGGGGTTTGACCTGTCCCAAGGATAGGAATTCTATATCCTTATATGCTATGCTAGCTGGTATGTGTACAATGCTGACTTGTATATCATTTTCAACATGTGTTGTAAATACCAATGTTTGTGAATGAGAGAGCAGATTTGTAAACCAACAGCTTGTTTGGTTAACATCTCTCCATGTAGCTACATGAATAAACGTCAGTCATATTTTCCTGAACCTCAAGTAGACTGACTTATTTCTACCACACCAGCGTGATCTGGACGCTTAAAAAAAAATGCCGTCAGTATCAAGGCATTTCCTACGTTTACATGGCTCTGACTGCACAGTTCCCTCTCTGCTTTTGCAGTTGATAAAATCTCTCTAGGCATTAGCCGGCACTATAGGCGCGGCCTCAGGCTACGGCCCCAGTGTCAGCTCCTGCACGGGCGCCTAGTGACCTGGCGGCGCGTGCATGGGTGCAAGCCGCGATCTGCGGTCTGTGCTTGAGCTACAGGGGGGAAGAAAAGATCGCGACAGGGGGGGGGGGGCGTGGCGGGGGCACAGCCATGACGTCACGTGGATGGCTCGCCCTCATTGGCTGAACCGCCGCCGTGACATGGCCAATGCTTGCCATAGCGCACGCCGCAGCAGCCACTGGGGCCGTAGCTTTATTCTGGATGTCCACTTAACTATCTAGGACGCATACTTCTTCTGTGGATACGTATCACTATCTATCCATATACTGCATATGAACCTTTATTGAGATCATGCTTTGGGACATTTAACATGCAGTTCCGTCATAAGAAAGCCCTTTAAAAAGGACGGCTGTTCACTGTCACATCTCACTCCAGGAAGAAGCCTAACGGCGAAACGCGCGTTGTGTGGGAGTGACTGACCGGGACCCCGCTGCGGTATTTGCTCGTTCACATTTGAGGATACTCATGGATCTTTTACTTATACCAGAATCGTGACCTGTCGTTTGCCCTTTTGCTATGCAGCCTTATTCTGGATGTTCACTTAACCATCTAGGACTCATACTTATTGTGTGGATAAGTATCACTCTCCATCCATATAGGAATCTTCAGTGAGATCATGCTTTGGGACATTACAGCTTCAGATGGGATGTATACTTCTCTCTGGGATCCAAGCAACATTCAGGACTCTGTTCTCTTTTGTGCTTTTTTGGACTCATGTACAGTTTGCTGCACAACTACAGTAGCTAACACTCTTAACTCATTCTGCAACAGCAGTCTGCATTTTGAACTGACTTTTTTGACTTGATTACAGATCACAGCTTGACTTCAGGCTTAGCTCTTTGACGTTAGACATTCCTGCATACACATATCTTTAGCCTTGCTTAGAGTACACGGAACATTTCTGAGCAGTTCATATGTCATGTTGGCTCATATTTGGTGAGACTGTGTTACAATATTTGTGTTCATGTTATGATTACATCTGCATTTATTGTATCATGTTCTTCAGGAACATTTACATGTTTTTTCATGATTAACCTGCCAGTCACGATTTCATAGTGAGCATTTTACTCTCTGGGTTATCTTAGCTTTACTTACCTGGTATCATTCCGGTGCTTTGGCAGATCTTTATTCTTTGAGCATCGTCTTGGGGTTCTGTTTTTTTTTGGTTTTAAGTAGTGTGTACTTTTTTGATTTGCTTATATTTGAGAAAATTGTATTATTTTGTGGACATTCCGAGTGCTCCTCTTGGGACTTCTTGTTTCTTTTTCTGTGTGTGTATATATATGTATATATTTATATTTATATATATATACACACACACATCAGACACAAAAGAAACCCCCTAACAAGCATTCAGATATATCAATTAAATATACAACAACAGATGTGTCCAAAATACAAAATACATAATAATTTTAATTCAAATCAATAACACATCTAACATAAACACTAAAATAACACACACATGGAACCAGACAGAAAGACCCCCTAAATATAATGTAAATACACGGAGAGAAACCTAAAGGATAATACAAAAAACTACTAACTAAATAAGATTGTATTCAGCATATATTACCTATTTTCTATATCCCCAATAGTGATTATACAAACATTGATATTGTCATTATAATACACTATAGGCATGAGAAATTCTACTATACTCCCTGGTGATTGCTAGTTACCTCCTTTGACTATGCACCACTCTTTACTTATCTGTTCTCTGTATCTCAACCATATAATCATCTCTGGCTTTATGCCAGTTTATACCAGTGGCTATTTCCAGCTTTTAACTTAGCTCTATGGGCTCTCTCATCAATGAGCAACAGGCACCCCACGTGATACCTACCCTTTTGAACAACGTAATTGACGTATTGATTTCATTTGTTAAAGTCTACATTCTGAGTGGCATCTTGGAGGCTAGGACAATGTGTTCAGCAGCGTACATAATACACATGCGAATGCGGATTGGATATGGGTTGCTATGACAACCACAGACACTATAACATGCAAGTCCTGCCTCAGCTGTCACTCACCCTCCCCTGCCGAATCTCCGTGTAGGAGGGAAACGCGTGGGGCGTCTGGCGTAGTGACTTCATTTGGGAGGAGGCTGGGAGCAGTGCCTGTTGGTAAATTGTATCATCCACGAGGTTGCTACAAACTTATTGCAGGCGGCTTGGCAATTGTGTGCCGTTTGAGCTTTATATGCTGTTTGGTAATCGTGTGTTGTTTGAATTTTTACATCTGGCACCGCCGTGTGCATTCTTTATCTGTATTGCCCTACACCATTGTTGAATCTATACAGTGTATTTTGCTGCACATATGATTTTGTGTTGCAACATATGGAGAGAGGCTCTTATATAGCCTATATTACTGCACAATGATATATTTGCATAGATATTGCTGCATTGCTATATAAGCCCCAGTATCATTACATTATCTTTTGCATATTATTAGGATATAGTGCAATAATAGGCTATACCTCTCTTGGGCTACATTATCACCAACCACAGGTTACTGACAGCATTTATATGCATAGTAGCATTTTCTACAGTGGATTGTCAGTCTCTGATATTTGCATCTGCAGCAACAGTTCTCTTTACAGCACATAGGGAATTCCATCTTTAACGTTATATGTTAGTGTTCAATTTATTTTGTGGCTATACATTGACTTATTACAACATATTGTGCAGAGCTGTTGTCCTGCACAGGCTTAATCCACATACCACCAACCTATGATTGTGTCGAACCTTCCGTGTATACACTACAGTGAGATAGAGCCAACTCTGTATTGTCTTGTGGTCTATGAGTTTTACCATCAATCTGTTATTCCATCGGGATCTGCCACAATCTTATACCTGTATCCACCAGTGTAAGTATCAATAGGTCGGCTCCACGTGAAGCAGTCATAGGTTGGCTTGATCGGTATGCTGTGCTAGTGACTGCACTTTATACCTGTACCAGCATTGGACACTTTAGCAACATATTTAGAGGCTACCATGAGGTACAATTGCCTTATTTAGGTTAGGGGCTACTAGGTGTTAATGCATACTTACCTTTTTACTTAAAGGACAATACTGACATAGCAATACACCTTTAGCTCTACCCTAACACTCCCACCCCATTCCATTTTAATTACACAGATTATATGTTATGATTTTCATGTATGTAGACCCTATTTTAATTTGATACTTAATACTTGTTATGTTTTAATAGTCCCGGAGTGCATCTACCAATGAGCTTCTAGCTAGAGAGAAACGGTGACAAATACACCTTTTCCCTCTAATTTTTGATAATACATTACATTTAGCTCATCTGATGCACCCAATGCCACTCTAAGCATTTGTGGGCGTGATCATATTACACCTACACTTATATTATCAGTGAGCAGTATACTCCGCTTGTGTTTTCGTAACTAAATAAGATTCCTGAGTTCAAAAGGGAACAAAAAGTGCCCAATAAAGTCCCGACCGGCGGTCATAAATACCAATAGTATAAACACCAGGTATACTATTAAAAAGTAGTGATACTACTAGCTGACCACATATGTAAAAGCAAATAGTCCCTACCTAGTTCTGCTGCAGTAAAATACACAATTGAACAAATGGACAGGAACATGAATGCAGAAAATACTAAATTGAAATATGTCCCAAAGGTCTATAGGTAGCAAACATGTCAGTGCAAAAATGCATATTGGTGAGGGTTCTCAGGCAGATTAAAATGGCAAATTGACCAGTAGGCAAATTGTTTGCTACCACGTGATGGCATTAGTATGCAGATTTCTCCAAATAGCTGAGCCACCGCGGAAGCACAGCTGATAGATGTTAAATTGGTTGATAACAGAAGCAGACTGCTGGTTACTCCCCAGCGTCTCAGTTGTTGTAGAGATAAAGTGCGCATGCGTAAATAATACAAAATTCACATGAAGCCCCATCAGGATAGTAACGTCAGCCTGCTCACTAATCCTGATCTTATCCCGATCTGCAGTCAAGACACATACATACTAAATAGTTTAGACATGGACAGAAGCACTAATGACTTCCTAGCGTCGCCGTTGTCATAGAGATGATTGCGCATGCGTGGAGTAGATGTAGATCTTGCAGCGCTGTTCCAAAATTGAGAATACACTGTAGCAAACATCAGTCATGTAAATTGCTACAGCCAGTAGTAGGGTTGCCAGGTGGCTTGTCCAAAAATACTGAACACAATGGTAAAAGATGTGACCCCCCCGGAATACATATAACAAATACCCCCACCCGAATACATTTTAAAAATACCCCCACACCCCCTGAATACATAAAAAAATACCCCCATGCCCTCCGAATACATATACAAAATACCCCCACTCTCCCGAATACATATAAAAAATACCCCCACTCCCCCTGAATACACATAGTGGATGTGGAAGGAGGGCAGTGGATGCGGGGGCCCCCCATATCATCATCATCATCATCATCATCATCTTATTCCCCCCTCCATCACCTCATCCTGGCCCCCCATCATCATCATCTCATCTCATCTCCCCAGGCTGGCCCCCATCACCATCTTATCCCCCCTCCCCATATCATCATCTTATCCCCACCATCATCATCATCATAGTTAGATAGTTACAGTACATAGTAGATGAGGTTGAAAAAAGACGTACGTCCATCAAGTTCAACCTATGCTAAATTTAGAAAACAGATACTTTATCCTTTATTTATACTTACTTATTGATCCAGAGGAAGGCAAACAAAAAAACCCAGTGTCATATCATCCAATGATATCTCATAAGGGGGGAAATAAATTCCCTTCTGACTCCAAGAATTGGCAATCGGATTAATCCCTGGATCAACATCCTGCCCATGTATACTTATTTGGTATATCCCTGTATACCTTTCCTATCTAAAAAGATGTCCAACCTTTTTTTTAACAAATCTATTGTATCTGCCATCACAGTCTCCATGGGTAATGAATTCCAATATTTTAACTGTCCTTACTGTAAAGAACCCTTTCCTTTGTTGCTGGTGAAATCTCCTTTCCTCCAACCTTAAGGGATGGCCCGAGTCCTTTGTACTGCACGTGGGATGAATAGTTCTTTTGAAAGCTCCTTGTATTGTCCCTGAACATATTTGTATATAGTTATCATATCCCCTCTTAGACGCCTCTTTTCTAATGTAAATAAATCTAATTTAGCTAGCCTCTCCTCATAAGTTAGATTGTCCATCCCCTTTATTAATTTGGTGGCTCTTCTCTGCACTCTCTCTAGTTCCATAATGTCTTTTCTTAGGATTGGTGCCCAAAATTGTACTCCATATTCAAGGTGTGGTCTTACTAATGCTTTGTAAAGGGGCATAATTATGTTTACTTCCCTTCCATCCATTGCCCGTTTGATGCAAGATAAGATCTTGTTTGCCTTTGCAGCTACTGCATGACTTTTGGCACTATTGCTAAGCCTGCAGTATACAAGCACTCCTAAATCCTTCTCCATCAAGGATTCCCCCAATATATCTCCATTTAATTTGTAAATCGCCTTTTTATTCTTGCATCCCAAATGCATAACCTTACATTTATCTGTATTAAACCTCATCTGCCATTTACCTGCCCACGTTTCCAGTCTCTCCAAGTTCTTCTGAAGAGAAATTACATCCTGCTCTGATTCTATTACCTTACACAATTTAGTATCATCAGCAAAGATGGTGACTTTGCTCTCAATGCCAACCTCAAGGTCATTAATAAACAAGTTAAAAAGCAGGGGTCCCAGTACCGATCCCTGAGGTACTCCACTCACGACCTGAAAAAGTTCAATTTATGACAACCCTCTGTTGTCTATCCTTTAACCAGTTTTCAATCCAGGTGCATATATTATTACTGAGTCCAATTTTCTTTATTTTGTACACCAACCTTTTGTGTGAAATCGTATCAAAAGCCTTTGCAAAATCTAAGTAGACCACATCAACTGCATTACCCTGGTTTAAACTCCTACTTATCTCCTCAAAGAAACATCATCTCATCTCATCTCCCCAGGCTGGCCCCCATCATCATCTTATCCCCTCCCCCATATCATCATCATCTTATTCCCCCCTCATCATCATAATCATCATCTCATTCCCCCCCATCATCATCTCATCTCATCCTGCCCCCCCCCTCATCATCATCTCATCTCCCCAGGATGGCCCCCTTCATCTTATCCCCCCCAAGCCCCAATATTTTGTCCTTACCTTATTTCCTGGCAGGACACAGACATCACCGGACCTGTCTCTGGGCCGCCGGGGTGTGGGCTCCATCCCCGATGTCCTCCAATTGGCCGTCCTCTCCTCCAGTCAGGGACAGCACATAACACGACTTACGAGTCCTCCTGATGGCGACCGGCCACCGTACAAGGCCTGCCCTCCAATCTTGGCACTGCGCTTTTAGCCACACTCGCGCTTGCTGCCCTCACACTTGCGACTGCCTCCGCCGCCCTCGCAGCTGCCGCCGCCGCCCTCACGCTTACCGCCGCAGCCGGCAACAATGGTAATACCGGACACATACGTGTCCAGTATTACCTCCAATTTTATACCGGCATCAGAATTACCGGCCTTTCTGGGTGAAAACCGGACACCTGGCAACCATAGCCAGTGGATGGTCTGTCAGTTCTTGCCTCACGATGTGTAGAATCAGCCATGTTAGATGCAACACTGATGTAACTTTGTGTCGGTCCTGCGTCGTCTCATCAGGATTTCCTCCAAACGACTTACTCTGCAGTCAAATCATAGCAAATTCATGCTGGGTAGATTAAGCATAAACAGAAGCTCTGTTTATTCGCTTTTGTCTCCAGTATAGTAGAGATAATTTGTGCACACTGGGGTACATGTAGCTCTTGTAGTACTGCTTCATATTGGGGATACATTGTAGCAAACATCAGGTATATAATAAAGGATAGCTAAAGCCAGTAGAAGATCTGTCTGATCTTGCCTCGCGATGTACACAGTCAACCATATTAGGTGGCACATCATTGGTGTGGCATTGTGTACACTAGGTCCTTCATCTATGATTTAAAGATATTTGAAAGTTTTACAGTATGTAATCGACAATAGACACAGCTATAATACTGCCCAATCAAATTATAAGAAAAACAGGTTCAAATGTTAAAATAAAAGAGAGACATAATAGTGCAAACAAAACATCATTGGTAAAAATAAAAATACTATGTACAGACATAAAACAACCAAATGTAATAGATGCACGAAACCCAAAGGGGAGAGTAAATGGGCAAAAAGAGGAAAAAAAAACAAAACCTCATGCAATATTCTACAAAAACATGGCAAAACCCAGATAGTCATTCATGCCACTGGGCGTCACTGAGCCGAGCTGAGCTATCCAGCGGCCCTCCCTCTGCAAGAGGGACCTTTCAGCATCTCCCCCTCTTATACCCAGAGACACACGGTCATTGGCAAATGCAGAAAGGGTCGTGTTGTCAGCACCCTGTTTCTGCAGGAGGTGTCTTTTTTAAAGAGTCACTATCCCTTTGTGCAAATGTAATATTACGACAGTACTCTATTATTCTAAAGCGCACCTCCCTAGTTGTCATGCCTACGTATATTAAATTGCACGGACACGTCAAATAATAGAAACACCCTTTGAACGACAGTTAAAAAAATGATAGATCTTATACTGTTTTGTCCTTGTACTGTCAAAAAAAGGAATCTGTTTGCCGCATAAAGCGGCAGGCTGTTATTATTATTATAATACCTATTATTATTATTATTATTGAAGTATTTAAACTTTATACTTATTATTTTATATGTTTTGTCTATTGGATGTAGCATTGGGCACCCCTGTCGTTTGTTGTATACATTTGCCACGCTCAGTAGCTCTCTTTTTGACATAAATATATATTCATGATGTGGTGGGTGTGGGAGTTTGAGCTAGCTGGGAATGTGTGTGTTAATCAATTTCTGACTGGTAACAGTTGTAATGGAGGTAGGTGGCACCTCCCCCCAGAGCTCACTCCTCCTCCTCACTTTTTTTTCCCCCAAACATTTTTATTAGGTATTGATACATTACATAATAAACAGTATAGAGTAGTGGTTACACAATACCATAATATTGATATTTTACTTATTGTTGACAGGGGGGGTTAGAGTAGGAAGGGGTAGGGAAGGGGGGTGAAAGGGAGGGGGGGGGTCCCCCTCCGTCCCCTGGCGGTCCTCATTCTCGGTCAGTAGTCTCGGGTTGTTACTAAAATCGAGGCGTTTTCAAAAATGAATGCGTCAGCCAGGGCTCCCATATGGTACAGAACCGGTCCGTTGAATGGTTGAGAAATGCTGTCAGTTTTTCCATTAACATTACCTAGTTTAATCTTTTTCTCACCATTTGTACTGTGAGAGGAATCTGTTTGCCGCATAAAGCGGCAGGCTGTTATTATTATTATAATACCTATTATTAATATTATTATTATTGAAGTATTTAAACTTTATACTTATTACTTTATATGTTTTGTCAATTGGATGTAGCATTGGGCACCCCTGTCTTTTGTTTTATATATATATATTTTAAACAACTGCAGAGAGCGCAGGTGCAGGGGGAGAGAGCGCAGGTGCAGGGGGAGAGAGCGCAGGGGCAAGGGGAGAGAGTGCATGGGCAGGGGGAGAGAGCGCAGGGGCAGGGGGAGAGAGCACAAGAGCACAAGGGCAGAGAGCGCAGGTGGAGAGAGTGCAGGGACAGGGGCAGAGAGAGCAGGGGGAGAGAGTGCAGGGACAGGGGGAGAGAGCGCAGGGGGAGAGAGTGAAAGGACAGGGGAAGAGAGCCCAGGGGCTGGGGGAGAGAGCACAGGGGGAGAGAGAGCGCAGGTGGAGAGAGAGCAGGGACAGGGGCAGAAAGCACAGGAACAGGTGGAGAGAGCGCAGGGGCAGGGGGAGAGAGCGCAGGGGGAAAGAGCGCAGGGAGAGAGCACAGGGGGAGAATGCAGGGACAGGTGGAGAGAGTGCAGGGGCAGGGGAGAGACCATAAGGGCAGAGAGCGCAGGGGGAGAGAGTGCAGGGACAGGTGGAGAGAGTGCAGGGGCAGGGGAGAGACCATAAGGGCAGAGAGCGCAGGGACAGTGGGAGAGAGCAGGGACAGGGGGAGAGGTTCTTTTTCTTAACACGTATACTGGATTTTTTTTAAGATGACGTATTGAAAAATACGTGGAAGACCCTTCGGGATTCCTTTCGGCGTGAGTTAAAAAAGAAGGTGCCACGTTCAAGGGACCCTGGACCAAGCAGTCAAGATACGTCACGCTGGCCCTATTTTTCCCAAATGCCGCTTTGAAGGTCCAGATGACTCCTGCGTCAACAACTTCTAACCTTGAAGAAGTCCCTATTGCCCCAAGTGACACTACCGTCTCAAGTGTTCTTCTTCCGGAAAGTGAGAGAGCTAGTTCTCCTGAACCAACACCGTGCAAAAAAGAAAAACAAAAAAATGCCTAGCGAAAAAGGAACAGATGTAAAGAAACAACTGCTGGCAATGGAAGAGCGAAAAGATGCCTTCTTGCCAAGTCACATGGCAGTGCTAGTGGCAAGAAATGAAGACGTAGATTTTCATAACAGTCTACTCCCACATACAAATCAATTAAAGCCAATGGAGAAGTTGCGTTTGCGACAAAAGATGACAGAATTTGTCATCGAAGCTGTCAATGAAAGCCCCAAAATTCTTCTGTTTAATTAGATATTAAAAAGCATATTTGGTGTGCTGTGGCACGGGTCTGGGGGGGAGACAGAGGGGGGATGAGCCCTCTCCTCCTTGCACCACCCACCCCCTTCCCCTTTGAGGTTTCTCCCCTCTCCCCCCCCCCCCCCCCCCCCCCCCCCCCCCCCCCCCCCCACTCCCTCTCTCCCTCCCACGCTCCCCTTTCCTCTTTCTCTTTCTATCCTTATCTCCATCTATCCCCTTTCTCATGGATTAAATGGGTTTGAATAAGGAAAAGTCGAACCCCTAAGTTAAATTAAGGGAGTGCACTTGCATCTCAGCAATTTATATACACTGTAAAAACACATCGTTTATCTATAATCTGGGTTTCTGACTCTGTATTGTAAAGGAAAAACATGATGTTTGGCACTCCTATGTGAATTGATTTGACATATCATCGATGTCCATGTCTTGAAAAATAGAATAAAAAAGTTTGGAAATAAAGCACATTTGTTATTGTTCTTGTATAGTTCTAATTGTTAAAAATATTTTTATAATGTTCTTGCTGTTGGCGCTTTAAAAATATAAAATGATATAAATTAATTTGGTTACGTTTGAAAACTTGTGTGTGTCATATGTTATAAAGACAGACCATTATTGACATAAAAAGCAACATTACTAAAAAGTACATTGCCATAATGACATACATACATCAGTATATAAAGACATGACAATTAAATCTTCAAATTCAATTTTTATTAAATCAAATAAAACACAGTTTGCATTGCTCTTTAAACCACATAACCAAAAAATAAAAGTTTATTAGTATACATCTTTACAATGTATCTTGCCGAGGTAAAGCACCTTCATTATTGAAATAATTTGTCAAACAAAAAGATGATAGATATCCAGTGTCAAGACATTTCTCTGCGTGTCCATCTGGCAGTGTTGACACATTCACATTTAGTGCCCTTGAGCAGATTTTGTCACCTGCCAGAGGTGGTAATAGAGAAACAATTTTGAACCGCAGAGAAATGTTTTGGATGTACTCCTTGGGCTCGTTGTCTCCACTGAGGATGAATACATATTGGGAGCTCAAACATTTTTTAATGTAGCTCCCAATCTGTGTTCATCCTCCAACATACGCTGTATATCTTTATTTGTGTTATTACAATGTGATTGGCTGAGGCTGTTCGCATGCTTCTCCTCTGGAGGGGTCTCTCTTGTTGAGGTCTTCTTCTTTAAGGTTTCATTATAACATCGATATTTTTGGTACTATTATTGATCGATATATGTATCATACATTAAGACTGTTCCATCTCAGATGTCTGTTTTTATTGCCATTTGCTAGTTATCTATACCTCCTCTGGTCCTGAATTTTTGCCTTTGGATTTGTATTTCTCTGCTTCTCCCATGTTTTCATTGTGTCCCTTATTATCTACAATACTCCTTATATGATAAACTGTTCTCTATTCATTATGTTATTTAAGATTGAGATTTATTATGATATTTAATAATCTCATCAAGACGCCCTACTGATTTTTGATGCATCCGTTGATTATCCATGTATTACCTAGGAAAAAAGAAAAAACACAAAAGCGCACCAAGATTGAGATATGATGTGTATTGACAACAAATAAAGATAATAATATGCACTTACATATATAAAAACTTTAATGGTCCAGATCACGATCGTCACTTCTATTGGTAGGGCAACAAATGGGATGAAGAGGGGGGTAATCTTAGTCTTCTGGAACAAGCCGCGCGCGCTGGGGCTGTATTCAGAGGCTGTGCTGCGTCTCTGCTTCACAGACGCTTGTCGCGTGAATGACTCGTAGTGCGCATGCGCGGCAAATGAGGCCCCCTATAGTAGTCCCGGAAGTGCCCGCCCGTTTTCCGTTCGATCGAAATGGCAATAAAAATAGCAATAAAAACACTTTGTGAAGACTGGCTGTATGTGATAACAGACCAGCGACACACCCTTCGCGACGCTTTCGAATACAAAAGTATTTTCCTCCTTTTTTGTATTCGAAACGCGTCGCGAAGGGTGTCGCTGGTCTGTTTATCACATACAGCCAGTCTTCACACAAGTGTTTTATTGCTATTTTTATTGCCATTTTCGATCGAAACGGAAAAATGGGCGGGCACTTCCGGGACTACTATAGGGGGCCTCATTTGCCGCGCATGCGCACTACGCAGATCATCACGCCGACAAGCGTGTGAAGCAGAGACGCAGCACAGCCTCTGAATACAGCCCCAGCGCGCGGGGCTTGTTCCAGAAGACTGAGATTACCCCCCTCTTCATCCCATTTGTTGCCCTACCAATAGAAGTGACGATCGTGATCTGGACCATTAAAGTTTTTATATATGTAAGTGCATATTATTATCTTTATTTGTTGTCAATACACATCATATCTCAATCTTGGTGCGCTTTTGTGTTTTTTCTTTTTTCCTGGGACTTGGTATCGCTGTTGGAGTTTTCCTGCGGGGATCCATATTGGAGGTGGGGGCAGACACCTTCAACACTAAGAGCTGCAAGAGATTAGAGAGGAACCACCATTCCACTATCCTAAAGAGCAAGAGCGCGGACTGGACTCAATTTTCTACACTGCTTATCCATGTATTACCTCCCTTAAGTTATACTGTATGTGTTTTAACTCTTTATTAAGTCGGTTCTTAATATGTTTATATAATTATTTGATGATATTTTTGATCTACATTACTCATCATTCATTATATTATTATATATATTTGGGTACATGTTCTTATCCCTTTTTGTTTTGTTTGATTTATTCAATTTATACTTATTCATTGTTTTAATTATTTTCTTTAGTTTATATGGTTTATTATTCACTTTATTCTTATGTTGTAATGTCTATTATCTAGTTACTCTATGCTGTGAGATTTACATATGCCCAGGGTTGGCCTATGCGGATCCGTCAATACGTTTGATTGATCTGCACTAGTCATTATCACTGTTCTGTTGTTTCTTCTCGCAGCATGCTGGTGAATGATATCTGTTTAAATTGACGATTTGCTGGGTTATTCGCATTGTCATGGTAACCCGGCATCAAATTACACCGCGGGTCACGTGACATCGCGTTACCATGGCAACGTGACCTCATGTGACCCCACGCATCCTTTGACGCCAGGGCCGAGCAGGGGGGTTGCGAGGCGCTGAGGAGAGCAGGCTCACCGGGAAAAAAGTTTGCGCACCCGTGGTATAGAGCACATCGATACCACAATAGGCAGGATAGCCCTATTGACTCCTGTTGTCTGAGAGCATATACAGCATAATGATATCGTTTGAAGCAGTAGAAAAGTCAATTATAAGGTTAGACACCCAGATCACTGCAAGTATAAATATACCACCTGATTTTGATAAAACCTTTGTGAAACAGCCATTTTAGATGCCCATATCAAGCCTGTTGGATCACATGACAGCAACTGACACCAGACAATATATTGACACCAGACTGACACCAGACACCATATTGACACCAGAACAATTTGTCAAGGTCACCAAGATGATTGGACGTAATGGTGATGTCTTCTCATGGAAATAGTGATGTCTTCTCACTGTGGCAAAATAAGAGGACAGAGAGACTTCCTTTAGTGCTGCACTAAGGAAACACCCCTAATCGGGCTTAAATTATACTTTATTTGAACGCAAATGATAAAAAATATAAGTGTTGGGAGTAGACGCAATATAGTATACCAAAATATAATAAAAACAATTAAAACAAAGGAGAGGGTAGGATGTTTAACTGGAACGCAAAAATAAAGTGGTGGGAATCGCCTATTAATTAAGTGATAATCATAGTCAAACTACAGTAGGGCCCCGCTTTACAATGCTCCGCTTTACGGCGCTCCGCTCATACAGCGTTTCCCAATGTATACCCATATTCATTAGGTCCGGCGCTTGTTCCGTTTTTTCGGCATGCAGTGCTCAGCAGCGGAGTATCCGGCTGCCACTAAGCAACAGTTTTAGCTCATGCGCAACTCCTTGTCAGATGCCATTTTTCAGCGAAACAGCTCTGCATCTCTGTTTTCAAAGGTACAATGCAATACAGTACAGTAGGGCCCCGCTTTACAGCGATTTTCGCTTTACGGTGGCGGCATGGAAACCGCCGTATGAGCGGGGCCCTGCTGTATTGAATTGACTATAATCCAGGTGATTCTGCTTAAGTATGTTGCGTTTCTAAGCTGAGTAAGGGATCAGTGCGCAGCCTCATAGGCCCTTGTGAGTGTAATGAAATGAAACAATTATAGTTGCAATCAGTATATATGTTTCTAATATTGCTCTACTGTTGCAGCTGCAAGCGATAAACTGGCAGTAACTAGGGGTGTACCGAGTACACGGAATTACCCGGAGTGAGCAGGCACATTTCCAGCTACCCGGACATTACCCGGACACGGCAACTGAGAAGTGGGCCCGGCGCCGGGTAATTCCCGGTGTCGGGTAATGTCAGGATAGCTGGAAATAATCTTATCACTTACCTTTCTGACGACATCTAGGAACAGCAGCAGCGGTCCTGTGGCGGTGGCAGCATCGGAAGTGTCTTCAGCCGGCGGGGGAGCTGCAGGAATCACTTCCACAGCACCGGCGCAGGTAAACAGCGTCTGTGTGAGCCGCCGGGGGAACCACGTGGCCGGAGCAGGAGACGGAGCGTTCCTATTGGACAGACGGCTGTCAGTCATATATTGCATTGTTTTCATATATGATTATTATATCCTGGTTGTCAAAAAAGGTAAGTATGAGATGTCCAGTAATAGTTTTCTGATATTAATATTCAGCTTTGAGCTGGCACTTAATGCCAAAATCTAATAACTCTAGCAAATTTGCTGTTGTTTTCACAAAAATGGGGTGAATAAGAAACCCTTGTTTAAACCATGAGGGGCTAATGTGGATAAATGATATATCCATCGTGATTCTTTTTGTAGCAATTTTTTGTCCCAATCTCCCCCTCTTTTGTCAAAGGGTATGCTATCAATGCCTTGAAAGTGAAGGACATTCACATCCCCATTATGTTTATCTCTGACATGTCTTGATACAGGGGTGTCGAGATCTTTTCTGATTGTTCCAGGATACGCTGTCAAAATTGTCGATCTGGGAAACCAACTTATTGTATTCCGCATTTACAGGGAATGAGATAGACAAATCTTAGGGTCTTGTAGTTAATAAAGCTTTTAATAGGAAACTTTTTGTTGTTATTTCTACTTTCAAAGTTTTTGCTTGTTTTGATAAATCTACACGCCTAACAAACACTGCATTTAAATTTGCCTACTGTTTTTTGGGGGAGCCAGGTTGCAGCAGTTTGATTTATACTGCCTTGAAAGTGACTGTGAACCAAAGTATCCTTCAGGTTTCTAGATCTTCTAGGTACCATTGTTGGAACATTAGTCAAGACTTCACATAGGTCCTTATCCTCCAAACGGATATGCCAAAGTTTGGTATAGATTTTTTTAATCTCTTGCCATTGGGCATTATAAAGTAGGTAGCTATGAATCTCACTATATTCTTTGTTTCTGTGTCTCTCCGTTTGACCTGGAGGAGTGTTTCTCTATTGGCTTTAACTGCATTACTTGTGATATTTGTATGACTATACCCCCTTTCTTTGAATTTGTCTCTCATTATATCTATATAAATATAACTTATGGTTAACCGCTCACCAATTGATTATAGTAGAGACAGCCGGTGCAAAGGAATGGTACTGACAGAACAAACACACAAGAAGACACAAGTGGTCTCCCAAAGATCCCTTTTACACTGCACAACAAGGCTGATATATGAAATGGGGGTATAATACTCCCTGACTAATTGTCTGATAAGCTGTATGGGGTACTGAAAGTAACCGCTCCCAGCACTGTGGGCGGACAGTTACCAATAAAAGCCTGATATAGGCAAAACAATAAAGTTTTATTAATTACGAAAGACAACGGCGCATACTCAAATTCCATAAAAACAATTAAAACACAAGGTATTAGGTAACACTAGAAGGGAGGGGAATAAATAATCCAATAATGGATAAATCAAATGAACCCTAATGGTGGTGACTTGAATTAGGGTGTGGGGTAGGGTAGGAGGTAACTACAAATAGCAGAGGGGACAAATTAATGTATATAACATATATATATCTAGGTAGGCTCTGAAACATCTACATGTGTGCCATAAAGATATATGTCCCCCTAAATGGAACATCCTCCCTGAATTGGTGGCAGGGTGTGTATTAAGGCAATTATATATAATGGCAGAATGCAATAGACACAGCATATAATAAATGGTAGTCTCACAGTCCAACTCCAAATAAAGTGTCCCAAATGCAAGTGTGGTAGCTTGAAATCTACTCACAGTACTCGATGCGCAGAGATATAGCCGCTGAATTGTCTGCCACTAAAATAAACACACACCCTCTCCCCCCAGTACACCGGAACAGTCTCACCCGTGACCTCTGACGTCAACGCGATGACGTCATCCCGACGTACAGTTTGCGCTCGGGGGCTGGCGCTTTCTCAAGGTGGAAGGTGACATACTGAGTTGCGCTGTCACTCTATATACCCACAGAGCGGGGCGGTACTCAAGGTTTCACCTAATCAAACACCACATGGGTGAATGACAGCTAAAAGAACATTAATTCGTATAATGTATTCATGGGGGTAGAAAAAGGGGTGGTCACATTCCGTATAGATCCCAGATGTTCGAGGATTCTCTTTTTGAATTGTCTAAAGGTTTTCCCGACATACAGTTTGCCACAGACACAAACAATCAAGTAAATGACACCCTCAGTGACACAGTTTATAAAGTCATTGATTTTGAATGTCCGTTGTTGCATGGAGTCCATGAATTCGGTCTTTTTGGGTACATATCTACAGGCCCTACAGTGACCGCATGCATAAGAGCCCTTTGTTGCCTGTGATATAACTTGATAGTGACTCCTTACTAAGATGTCCTTAAGGTTGCGGCTTCTTCTGCTGGTAAGTTTAGGTGTATTGGATAGGACCCCTTTCAGGTCCTCGTCATCAAGTAAAATGTGCCAATGTTTATTAAAGATCTGAAAGATTGAACCCCATTGGTCACTGAATGTTCCAATGAAACTAATCGGTTTGTAATCATTGGTGGGGTTAGTATGGGGTGTATCAGCCAAAAGTTGTGTCCTAGTTGTATCGAGTGCTCTATTGTATGCTGTTTTGAGGTTACCCTTAGAGTGACCGCGTTCAATAAACCTTTGTGTCATGTCCTTAGCTTTTTCCTTAAATTCACTTAAAGTTGAACAATTTTGCCTTAGGCGAATATATTGACCTGTGGGGATAGCCTTAATCACATGCTTGGGATGTTGGCTATCAGCTCTGAGTAGGATATTCGTCGCAGTACTTTTCCTGAAGATCGTTGTCTCAAGTTTACCTTCAGTATCTTTCATTATGGTAATGTCAAGAAAGTCTATTCTTGATTCACTTGAGACACAGGTGAGTTTCAGATTATGTAAGTTCGTGTTCAACACATCAACGAATTTATTCAGGAACGCCTACCCCACACCCTGATTCAAGTCACCACCATTAGGGTTAATTTGATTTATCCATTATTGGATTATTTATTCCACTCCCTTCTGGTGTTACCTAATACCTTGTGTTTTAACTCTCATTATATCTTCCTGTTTGTTGAAATCAGTGATGTTTGAACAGTTTCTTTGAATCCGGAGAAACTGTCTTGTTGGGATACCTTTGATTAGCGATGTCGGGTGATGACTGTCCGCTCTAAGATAACTATTCGTAGCTGCTACTTTTGTATGTCCCATTATACTGATTATATTCCCTCGGATTCAATTATAGCCTTTAGATCCAGAAACACCATACTTTTCTCACGTACTTCATAAGTTAATTTTAAGTTGTGTTGATTAGAGTTCAGGACTTCAACAAAGGCTTTAAAGCTTTCTTTACCCCCATTCCACAGTACCAGCACGTCATCAATGTAGCGAATCCATAAAATTACGTGATCAGAGAATTCTGTCATATTCTCACTCAATACAACAAAAGACAGGGGTGCCCAATGCTACGTCCAATTGACAAAACATATATGGTAATAAGTATAAAGTTTAAATACTTCAATAATAATAATAATAATTACTTGGTTAATTAGTTAAACCCTTTGGCCAAAGCGTCGTAAGCCTGCATACCAAAGTATAACCAAAAATGCAGGTCATACACTACACTGTGAACCCTTCCCTTTACCTCTGAATGAGGGGAAGCAACCATAGTAGATCCTATTCTTTGCAGCAAAGTGAAAAGACCTCCCAAGTTAAAAAGGTGAGGAGGAGTGAGCTCTGGGGGGAGGTGCCACCTACCTCCATACAACTGTTACCAGTCAGAAATTGATATTCTCACTGAATACAGTTTGTTTCTTCCACCACTCCAGGTACAGGTTTGCATAAATAGGGGCACTTGTAGTCCCCATTGCAGTTCCCTGTACCTGGAGGTAGATTTTATTACTGAACAGAAAGTAATTGTGGGTAAGTACAAATGTCAAGAGCTCGCAAATGAACTAATTATGACATTGATGTGTACTCCTGGTTGAGAGAAAAGATGTCACCGCTTTTATGTCTACTGCATGTTGAATGCTTGTATAAAGCGATTCAACATCAAGGCTACACAGAAGAGTGTTCTCATCGACTATTATCCCTTCTAGTTGTCTCAGGACGTCTTGAGTATCTCTCACGTATGATGGTAAGGATGTGACAAAATTTCTTAGAACTTTGTCAAGATATACGCTTGGTCCCTCTGTGAGGTTCCTATTCCCGAGATGATAGGTCGACCTGGTGGGTGTGTGGGGTTCTTATGGACCTTTGGAAAACTATAGAATGTTGCTATTTTAGGTGTAGTGTTTAGCATATATTTATATTCCTGTTTTGATAGTAACATATCTGTCAGACCCTGATCTTAGAGTATTTTGAGCTCTTTTAGAAAGATAATTGTTGGGTCCTGTTCCAGGATTCTGTAGCACTTTTTGTGAAATCTTTTGAGAGTTTTTGGCTGTGCTTTTGGGTTCTCTGTATCTGATGACTCCAAATCAGTGGATGAGTCACTCTGAACGTGTGGTCCAGTGGTTTGTGTCTATTTCTTAGGGAATTTGTATATTTTACCCTCTTTGTAATCGTTAGTATCTCTAGAAAATGTTCTCTGTTTCCTATCCTTTATTTCGTGGGTAAACTTGTCAATGTTTACTTTAAGTTGTGACTCATAGTCCATAAATTTCTCACTTTTATTCCAAGTGCCCACTTCTGAAATTAATTTTTGTAAATCGTTGTAAACGGTTTCTAGATTTTCTTTCTCGTGCTTAACAATTAATTGCATTAGTTCTTTTGAGCACGCTGATAAAGTCTGTTCCCATGCTTTAAGGAACTCTTCATCCAGAATAGAATGGGAAGGGGCTAGATTTAGCCGTTAACCTCTTGGGATTAAATTCTGTTTAATGCATGTTTCCAGACTAATCACATCCCACCAAAGCCTTGATTGATGCTTATACGTGTAGCGAGCTCCCCAAATTGGAGGAGCACCGGGAGGTGTTCTCTACCAGAAAGATTGATGTGGGCTGCCGCAAGAACGCCCAGCAAACAATCCGGCTGAATGATGGCACGTCATTCCGGGAGCGTTCCAGATGCATCGCTGCGAGAGATGTGGAGGACGTGAGGGACGTCCTGAAGGGGATAGAGACGGCGGGCATCATAACGGAATCCCGTAGCCCCTACGCCTCCCCGATCGTGGTAGTATGCAAGAAGAATGGGCCAGTCCGCCTGTGTGTAGATTACCGGACCCTGAACCATCGTACAGTCCCACACCAGTATACTCTGCCATGGATAGAAGAGAACCTCAGCGCGCTGTCAGGAAGCCAGTGGTTCAGCGTGCTGGACCTGCGGTCTAGGTACTGCCAGGTACCTATGAGCTCCGAAGACCAGGAGAAGACTGCGTTTGTCTGTCCCCTCGGGTTCTACCAGTTCACCCGAATGCCCCAATGCATTTGCTGTGCCCCAGCGACATTCCAAAGGTTGATGGAGAAGACTATTGGAGACATGAACCCCCGGGAATGCCTGGTCTACCTGGACAAAATCATTGTGTTCGGTAAGACCCTAGAAGAGCACGAGGAACGCCTTCTGAAGGTACTAGACAGACTGGGTGTCACGAGAGAATAGCACATATATACAATAACTGGGCCAGATTGAACAAGATTAGGATATAGTAAACTGAATGAGTTTATTTCCTATGAGCAGAACAGACAATACATCAAGCAAATAACATTACAGAAATATTTACACTTACTGAGGTTGGACAAGGAGATATTCAGCCGAATAGCAGCTCCTTAGTTGTTATAGGTCACAACAAGCACGACAAAACGACAGCAACAAGCAACCAACACAGGAATAAGGGATGCACGCAACTATATAGACGCAGACCCCCATTCCTACCATGGCAGTTCAGTTATTGGTGAAGACAAATCTTGACCCAATCACAGGTTGCCAGGTAACGCAAAAAGCTGGGTTTACCCAGCCCCTCATAATGCAACCCTCCCCTGTGGCTACTTGGCCAGCCCATTTATAAAAAAACTATGACATGATGCCTTCGTTGCCATCCTGTCTAGCAAAAATGCTCATTGGGCAGGGGTCTTTCATGTAGGGTGTCACTTTTGACAGGTGAAACGGTTATCACCTCGTTGTGAGACCTGGCTGCATATGCAATAAGGCTTTCAAGTGGCCTCCTTTGATTGTACAATTACATATCAAAGGGGCCATTTGGCGAGCTTCCAAACTTATATCCAAAGTTATAGTAAAAACAGCGATAACATAACTATTTCTCCCATATTTTAAATCAGATTAACAATATCTATGCAACCTGTGTTCGTTGCATAGGAAAGCAAATCCAAATTTCAGCCTTGTAGCACAAACACATACAGAGATATGGTTCTATGGGGTTTACATTATGACAAATACACAGTTAACCCTCTCTCCATGTTAATACATAACGTAGCAATTAATTCTACTGAAGCAGGGGGATGCAGATCAACATATACACAATATGGTTAACCCTTTCCCTCCCGACATGATTTCTACACATGCAGAAATATAACACAGATTGCTGGGGGAATACATCTCAGACCTGGGGCAATTCTGCTGAAGCAGGGGGATGCAGATCAACATATACAAAGATCCCATTAACCCCTCATACCCCGATCATGACACTGGGTAAAAAAGGTCTGAAGTTGTCCCTGGACAAATGCCAGTTCTGCTGCACGTCAGTCACCTATGTGGGTCATACATATAGTGTCCACAGATGGGGTGGCTACCAACCCCGCTAAGGTCGAAACCATAGTGAACTGGCCCAGACCAGATAACGTGATGGAACTGAGGTCCTTCCTGGGATTCTGCGGATACTACCGCCGCTTCGTAGAAGGCTATTCCAGCAAAGCCAAGGCACTCAACAATCTCCTGAAAATCTACTCAGAGGAACCTCGGCAGAAGGCCGCATCCCCACGGACACCCTTCGGAGACAAGTGGATGTCCGCCTCAAGAAAAGCCTCACGGAAGCACCCGTCTTGACTTATGCCGACCCGGAGCAGCCGTATATCCTACATGTGGATGCAAGCTTCAACGGGCTGGGAGCTGTACTGCATCAGAAGTACCCTGCTGGCCTCCACCCAGTGGCATATGTGAGCCGAAGCTTGACACCCAGCGAACAAAACTGCCCAGTCCACAAACTGGAGTTCCTATCACTCAAGTAGGTGGTAGTCGACAAGCTCCACGATTACTTATACAGAGTTTCCTTTGAGGTCCGGACAGACAACAACCCGCTGACCTATATTCTGACATCCGCCAAGCTGGATGCTACCGGCCACAGGTGGCTAACGGCCACCCTGAATTACAAGCCGGAGCCCTTAAACATCGGAGCCAATGCCCTGACCCGAAGACTCGGACTGAATACCACGCCAGACGACGGCCCGTGGGAAGAAATCCCTGGACTCCCTGGGATTCGGGCAATGTGCTCAACAGCAGCAATAGTGGGGGATAAGGTGGCATTCTCTGAGCTAAGAGTAGCTGATTCACTGGGTTGTCAGTCCAAGGCACTCCCTGCCGCTTACTGCCATCCAAACAGCATGTCAGTCACCCAGGGTAACATACTAGAATGGAGAGACTTGAAGTACCAGATGCGTGACCCGGTGGCTAGAGCTATACGCCAGGCCATTCGACAGAAAAACCCCTTCTTGGTGAAGCGCGCTCCTAGCAACACCATCGTGGTCATCATGAGGGAATGCGATAAGTTCCGCCTAGAACGTGGTCTCCTCTACAGTGTCGTCCCGTACCATAACTATCCCGAGACAACTGGCACTGCCCTGATGCTTGGAGTACCATGTTCTATGATCACTGCATGATGAGTATGGACATCTGGGCATAGTCAAGACCTTCGGCCTAGTGAGAAACCGGTTCTTCTGGCTCAAAATGAGGGAGTCAGTAGAAGGCCACTGTAGAAAGGGCCTGCAGTGAATCCAGAGGAAGACACTTCCCACATGTGCAGCCCCAATGGGCCACTTAAAGAGCTCTGGTCCTATAGACTTTCTTTGCATTGAAGCAGACTCAAAGGGCATCGGGAACATCCTGGTAGTGATCGAGAACTACACACCGGTACGCCCAAGCGTTCTCGACTAAAGACCAGAAAGCTCTCATAGTCTCCAAGGTATTGTGGGAGAAATATTTCATCCACTACGGATTGCTGAATCGGATGTACACCGGACAAGGGCGAGGCTTTGAGAGCAAGCTTATCAAGGAGCTTCTCAACTTGCTCAACATCCAGAAGTCTCGGACCACTCCATACCATCCAGAGGGAGACGCTCTGCTGGAGAGGTTCAACCGAACCCTGCTCGACATGCTTGGCACCCTAAAGGGCTCCCAGAAAACCGAGTGGAGCAAGCACGTTGAATCGCTAGTGCATGCCTACAACTACACATCCACAGGGTTCACACCGTACTACATGATGTTCGGGAGAGAGGCACGACTGCCTGTCGACATTCACTGATGGGGTACCCAACATGGCCGACTACAAATATGTGAGACGGCTCCAAGATAGTCTTCACAGCGCATACCAGCTGGTGGAGAAAGCCACCGCCAAACTGAATTAGGGCAATAAGCGACGATATAACCACAAAGTCCGCCATCGGGAACTTTGGAATGGAGACCCCATTCTCCTGTGAAATCTAGGAGTCCCTGGAAAACATAAGCTGGCGGACCGCTGGCGCGAAGCTCCCTTCGAGGTAGAGTCGCAGATGCTGGGCCTCACTGTCTACAGAATCCGAGACACCAATGGCAGGGTAAAGGTCTGGCACTGAATCACTTACTGCCCATTCCTCAAGTGTGAGAAAGTTACCCCAAACCAGAAACGGCTAGACGACAGTAGTAACAGCCAGTGAGCCACAGGGGTCAGACGAGAACCCTGAGTCAGTGACTGAACTAAATAAGATCCTATGGAAGGAACTTCCGTTAGTTCAAATGGAGATTGGTGGACGCCTCCCGAATGAGCAATGGGTAATGGGCCCGTGCCTCATGTACCCACCCCAGTGGCTTCAACCAGCTGTCCACTTGATCCAAGAAGCTGAGCTTTGTTTCTCTAAGAGACATTGTAGAGACTGAGTTGCCCCTTAGAAACGGGCCAGGGCCTCAAGCCAAAGAGATTTTCTCAAGAGGAAAATGTGGAAGAAGAGACTCTCGGGAGTCAGTGAGACGCCCTCCCACTAGAGTGGCTTATGATTCAACAGGGGCACCCCACTATGAGTCTCAGCAGCTGGCTCGGAGCAAGCTGGCTTTGATCATAGCTATGTTTACGGAACTGTTCAACCTGGTTTAGAGTTTGCATTAGTTAAGTTGTATATAATAAAAAAATGTATTGTTATTATATATCTTTGTGATATGTTGTTCCCAAGTGGGGATGTTGGAGTCTCCACCAGGGGGAGGATGTAGCGAGCTCCCGGCTTACCTCCGCTGCAGGTGGGGGAGCTGCCGGCTTGTCCGGGTGCTGCCGGAGAGGCCGGCAGACCCGGAATAGGTGCGGGGAGGCTGCGGGCAGACCGGGAGAGCTCCGTGATGCAGGCGGCCATCTTTGATTCCCACGCATGCGCAGAGGGTGCGCGGCTTGCGGTCTGGGACCAGACCACAGGCATTCCTAAGAGACACTTAAAAGGGACACACTGCAACTGGTGCTCCCTCAGAGGTGGACGCCTTCTTGGAAGGACTGGATAGATCGCGATGTGGGATCACTCTGCGGTCCGACGGATCCACATTACAGTTTGGCCTGGACTGGTCTAAGACCAGGAAGGTATCTGCAAGTGCACCAATGGCCATACACAGGAGTAGTGCTACTCCTCACACACTTTGGGGTGGGCCTGTCTTGTGGACACCGGGTGGATAGGTGCCCAGGGCATCCTCATAACTTTGGGGGAACCTCACCGGGGTGTGGACAAGGTGGTGGGCTTACACTGTGGAGGTACTGTGTGGGTACGGCCTTGCATGGCCTTGTTATTATAGTGTTGTCCGTTTATATGTCAGAAAATATGTTGTTATATACTCTGTGTGAGTTTACCGACTATTGGTTCTTGTGAGGGGTAATCCTACTACGTTAGGATCTCTCTCAGGTGGAGGCGCTCTGTACCAACGAACGTGACCACCCCAGGCTCCCAGCGGCGGAGGATCAGGCCTCCTGTTAGTCACGCAGGTAACAACAGCATGGGTAGTTTCCCTTAGCTACGTGGGAAACGGGCTACATACGTTTTATCTAGTTGGCGGAAATAGTCTTTGATATCAGGAAGGTCTACTGTGTCAGTTTGATCATAATTTAAACTGAAGACATTCTTTGATTCACTAAGCCACGAGTTAACGTTAATTTCTTTGGACAAGAAACCTGTCCTAGTGTGAGATGAAGCGTGTGCTAGGGTACACAGGAAAAGGTGTTAACCTGATAAACTTACCTGTGCAATAGAGTTTCCTCCTAGGGGGTGGGTGTGTACCCTGCTCAAACGCCAAGGAGGATGTAATTTGAGTTAGGTGCAGTTTATAGAAACTGCAAACCCTTGAATAGCTAAGAGGTGGTGTTAGCAGGAAGTAAGTATTATAAGAGGACAGAGAGACTTCCTTTAGTGCTGCACTAAGAAAACACCCCCAATCGGGCTTAAAATATACTTTATTTGAACGTAAATGATAAAAAAATATAAGTGACGCAATATAGTAGACCAAAATATAACAAAAACAATTAAAACAAAGGAGATGCTAGGATGATTAATTACAACGTAAAAATAATGTCATGGGAATCACCTATTAATTAAGTGATAATCATAGTCATAATATTGAATTTACTATAATCCAGGTGATTCTGCTAGTAAGGGATCAGTGCGCAGCCTCGTTAGCACTTGTGTGTGTAATTAAATGAAACAATTATAGTTGCAATCAGTATATATGTTTCTAATATTGCTCTACTGTTGCAGCTGCAAGCGATAAACTGGCAGTAACCTTGCGTGTGGTATCTAGTTTATAAAGTACTAGCTGATATTCCCGGCGTAGCCCGGGATGTAAATCCGTAATAGGTAGTATTATTTATAAATGGTGGAACAATAGGTGACTATTTGTTGTAAAGGTTGGATAATAATGTTGAAAAGAAAGATGGAAGAAAATGTAATACGATGTTGTATAAAAATGGTTTATTGTAAACACACCACAGTACAATGTATATTTTGGTGACATAAGTGATGTAAAAATGTGAGGCGTGTGTCCTGCTAGGGTGTGAGGCGTGTGTGAGGCGGCAGGTGGGTGTTCAGTACGGGTGGCGCATGGGTAGTGAGTGCTGGCTGTGGGTCGGGGTCCTGCTAGGGTGTGAGCGTGTGTGAGGCGGCAGGTGGGTGTTCAGTACGGGTGGCGCGTGGGTAGTGAGTGCTGGCTGTGGGTCGGGGTCCTGCTAGGGTGTGAGGCGAGTGCGGGCGACAGCTGGTCAGTGATGTTGTTGCGTAGGGGCAGGAGGCGGCAGGTGTGTGTCGAGTGGCGGGTGTCTGTTCAGTGCATGCGGCGACTGTGTGGTGCAGGGCTGTGAGCGGTGGGCGGGTGAAAGGCAGAAGAACGGTAAGGGCGTTCCCAGGTGGAGCGAAGGTCAGAGGCGGCCGAGGATGGGAAGGGGGACGAAAGGCGATTGAAGGAGGCGGCACGGTGAAGGGGGGGGGGGGGGGGGAGGGTATGTGAAAAGGGGGGGAGGTGCGGGGGAGGTGAAGGGGGGGGCGGAGTTCTTTCTTCTTCTGGGCGGAGGTGAGGTAGGGGGGGTGGTAGGGGAGGTGAAGGGAGGGGTGGTGAGATGGAGTGAGGGGGGGCCGGAGGGAGGTGAAGGGGGGGGAGAGGGGACTGCAGGGACGATGGGGGAAGGGGGCCCGGGGGCAGGCCTGGAGAGGGGGAGGAGGGGAGATGGGGGGCAGGGAGGGGAGGGGGTCGGGGGATTTGAGGGGGGGGGGGGGCGGGGGGCAGAGGGGAGAAGTTGAGGGGGGCGGAGGGGAGGGGAAGGGGGGGCAGAGGGGAAGTGAAGGGGGGCGGAGGGGAGGAGGGAAGGGGGGAAGAGGGGAAGTGAAGGGGGGCGGTGAGGGGGGAGGTGAATGAAGGGGGGGGCAGAGGGAGGGGGGTAAGGGGGGGCGGCGGGAGGGGAAGGCGGGGAACCTGGCGAGGTGGGAGGCACTGAGGGGGGGATATGAGGCGGACTGGGGAAGGGTGGGGAATGAGGGTACCGAGGGACTTAGGGGCCGGCTAGCAGCGGCGGACGGGGAGGGGGCTGGGGAGGAAGGGGACGTTTCTTTGCCGTGGGACCAGGGGGGGAAGGGGTGGGAGGCTTTAGGGCGGGGGCAACGGTTTGGGGTATGATTGCTGTCGCGGACAAATTTGGGCGGAGGGGAACGGGGGTTCGGGGGTATTAGAGGGCTTGCAGGTGTGAGGGTGAAGGGGGGGGAATTGAGATGGGGCTGCGGGGGTCGAGGAGGAGAGAGAGGGGAGAAGGGGCGCTGGCGGCGGGGAGGAACAGGGATTTAGGGGGTGATTGGGGCGAGCGAAGGATAGGGGCGCTGCTGAGGGGGAGGGAAGGGTAAGGGGGGATTTGCGGGGAGTGAGGGGGACAGGGGGGTATGGGGGGGATTCCAGCGGTGGATGGGGGAGGAGGAGGGAAGGGGGGAAGTCCCGGCCGATTGGCTTGGATGGGTGGGAGGAGCCGGTGGAGTAGGGGGGAATGTGGTGGCGAGGAGGGAAGGGTCGGGGAAGGGGGAGGAGGGGAAGGGGGAGGAGTCCTTGGGGATTGCTTGGTCGGGAATGAGGGGAACCGGGGCCCGCATTTATGTTTTGGTTGGGGAGGAGGGGAAAGGGGTGAGTAATTTTTGGAGGGGTGAGCGGATGGGGATTCTTTTTAGGAGGGTGATAGGGGGGAGGGTGCGAGGGTCGAGGAGACGGAGGAGGGGAGGATGGGGAGGGAGGGAGGGGACGGGGAGAAACGGGGGGGGTGCGGGAGGACGGGGCGATTTGCGGAGGGATGGAGGGGAAGCGGGGGATGGGGGGACCGCGCGGGGGACACCGGGGGTGGACGGTGGGTGAGATTAGGGGGGGTGAGGGGGGTCTACTGCTGGTTGCATGGAGGGGCCGACTAGGGGTGGAGGTTTGGGTTCTGAACGGTGACAGGGGAGGGTTGTATTTTGGTTGGCTGTTAGGGGGGGAGATAAAAGGGAGGGAAAGGGGGCGGGTCTGGAGGCGGGAAGGCGGGCGGGACGGCGATGGGTCGGGGGGATAGGGAGGAGGCTTGATAGGGGAGGGGAGGGGGGAGTGAGGGGAGGGGAAGGGGTGGGTGAGACGGGGGAGGGGCAGGGGGGGGAGGAGGGGGAGGGGAGAGGAAGGGAAGGGGTGGAGGAGGGGGAGGAAGGGAAGGTGGGGCCGGAGGTGGAGGAGGAGGACAGGGGGGAGGTGGGAGGAGGGGAAGGGGGAGGTTGGAGGAGGGGAAGGGAGGAGAGTGAGAGGAGGAGGGAAGGGGGGATTCGTAGGGTAGGGGGAAGGGGGCAGGGGGGGGGGAGGTGGGAGGAGGGAGGACGGATAGGGGGGAGAGGGGAGGATGGGGGAGGGAAAGGAGGGGGAAGAGGGGAGGGAGGGGGAGAGGGAGGAGGGATAGGGGAGGGGGTGGAAGGAGGGGAAGGGGGGGAGGGGGGATGTGGGGGTTGGAGGGGAGAAGGGAGGTGAAAGGGGGGCGGGATAAGGGGGGTGAAAGGGGGGTGAAGGAAGGGGTGTGAGGGAATGGTGAAGGGGGGGAAGGTTGCAGGGGGGGAGGGTTGAAGGGGTTTGACGGGGAGGTGGAGGAGGGGGTGTGGGACGGGTGGTGAAGGGGGGGGTTGACGGGAGGGTGAGAGGGATGGGGTGATGGAGTGTGAAAGGGGGGGTAATGGGAGGTGTGAAGGGGGAGCGGGGGAGGGGAGAAGCAATGTTGGAGGGGGGAGGTGAAGGGAAGGGGGGAGGGGAAGGGGGGAGGTGGAAGGGGGAGGGGGAAGAAGGGAAGTGGGGGGGGGGGGTGGGGCGGAAAGGGGGGGGCAGGAGGTGAGGGGGGGGAGGTAAAGTGACATTAATTCTATGTGGCCACTGCTACCCTTCCCACCAGTGTCTGCCCGGTCGTCTCCCCCACCAACCCCGAAACCTTCAATCTGTTGTGGATGTCTGCAGACAGGGGCGCGTGCATGCGTCGGCCGCTCCCTCACCCGTCCGCCTGCTCGCTCTCTCATCCGTCCGCCCGCTCCCACATGGATCTGAGGCGGGAGGCAGCATGTTGTGGCCGCTCCCCCGGCCGGCTGTCCGCTCCCCCACTTAGTCCCGGGCGCTCGCTCCCGTGCGGCCGCTCCCGCGCTGACTGTAGCGGCCGGGGTGTGAGCTTGGAGGCAATGCGGGAAGGGAGGGCAGAGACACAGGGGTTTGAGGCAGTGTGTGTGTGTGTGTGTTGGACCTTTGTCCCGTCACTCCGCCCCAGGCCAATGAGAGGTGTGCGGGGGCGGGCAGGCCAAGGGAGCCATTGGCCTGAGGCGGAGTGACGGGCCAAAGGTCCAATGTGATGGCCCCTAGGGAAGGACAGACAGGCAAACACACATACGACGGTTTGAGAAATATATAGATAGATTGAAACTTCTAACCTGAAGTACTGCAATATTATATGAAACTGGGGCAAGTATATCCAGATATATAGGTTCTTCATAGATCAACTGGATATTGCCACTTCTATAGATTCTTAGTGATAGAACATGTTAGCCTGTATTGAACCCAAATGTAGCAGGTCCCAAATAGTATTGAACATATACTAGAGCAAAAATAGTAGTAATACTTGAACTGCTAGGGCACTTGACTTAGATCCTTGTCAGAGTGTAAAGCTTCCCATGAATGAAGACGCTTCACTGTGGATTTATATCACAAAGTAGTGAATGGAGCACTCACAATTCTTGAAGTAACAGCGGTTATTTCAGCCACGGGTGGTCGCAGATGCAGACAGCTGGTGGTTATAGCAAATTAAGCAAAAATGCAGAAAAATCAATATTTAAATGCAAGATTTTGAAGTCAACGTTTCGGTCCCCACAGGGACTTCTTTTTTGAAGATAAAAAAGCTGTGACCAAGTGTAATATATATACCCAAACTAAACATTAACACACCAGGAAGGGGCTTGTGAGAAATAACACCAAATATACACCAACAGGCAAATCAAACAAACATACGATAGCATCATAGAATAAACAAAAAAGTATCTAAATACAACCTGTACACCTGTATACCATCACAATAAAGAATGCGCTACAAATAACAAAAAAGGACCTTCATTTAGATATTAAAAGCATACTGTAAACACAATTCATTTAACCATCTACATAACTTCAGCTAGTATGAGATTGCTTAATTCTGCAGATGCAGCTTTCCCTTTAGTTTAATAAACATTGCTCAATGTTTTATATAAACATTTGTTTTTTGTATTTTTGTTTAATATGTTTTTGGTTTTCGATTAATAGCCATTAAGGAGACTGTAAATGCACTATATTCACTTATGGTGAAGGTATTTAGATATTTTTTTTTGTTCTATTTTCTTATAGTATGTTTGTTTGATTTGCTTGTTTGTGTATATTTGGGGATATTTCTCACCAGCCCCTTCCCTTTCCCCTCCATGGTGTGTTGCTGTTTAGTGGGGGTATATATAGAGTACGCTGGATCACTGCTTTTGTATCTTAAAAAAGGTCCATGTAAAGCGAAACGTTGAGGACCTGACTTCAATCTTTTGCAATTAAATATTAACTTTGTACCGGTCTGCCGATTTTTTGCATTTTTGCTTCATTTTCTATTTTCACTCTGGATGACAGCTGTACCGCCTATGTTAAAGTAAAAAAATTTTTTTTAAAGTGTGCAGTATCCCCCGCAGGCTCAGGAACCCATCATACTTCCAGAGATCCGCCATTACATATCTTTTTGGGTGAACATCTTTGAGACACCTCACAAACCTCTTAGGATTTTCCAAACCCCCTGTTTGGAATCACTGATGTAAAGATATATATATATATACCATACTTTATATACGTTATGGTGGGTGAAAAAGACGACAAAAAAACGCCATATAGCAAATACAAATATCACTTGTCTTAGACAGATCTGCACCCCTGCCTTTCACCATTATCACCTAGCATACAGTGCTTCCACTACGGCAAAGGATTCTGGGAAATGACATGCACATGAGCACACCGTGTCACCTTTTGCCTGAAATCCATTTTTACGTGGAACCCTTATAAGCTAATGCTCACTGTTCACACAGCTTTAAAGCACAGCATGGGAATCAGATGCAAAGCCAGTGAAAGCACTCAGAGATAGCTTCCCCCCCACTCCCCTTTCCCTGTGAACTCAAGCCGCTTCAGCGGCTTGGGTGCTTCTCCTTGAGACTGACCTACTGAAGTCAAATAAGTCCTTGTTACTTTTCCCCAAAAATCTTCAGCCGGTAGGCTTAGGTGTCCAGGGTCTTTGACACCGTCCTCCGTTAGGATCCAGAACGTCCATCTCTTCCTCCCTTCGACCAAAAGGCCTGCAAGAAAGTCCAAGTCTTTGTCGTTTTCCCTCCGAAGAGGGACGGTGACTAGCCGTAGTGATTGGGTCGTGCTGGAGCACCCCAGCTCTGATGGGCCGGGCGGGTTAAAAAAAATTCCGTCCCCCCTTAGCCAGAAGGCCCACGAACAACGTGAATGAGGGAAGTAAATCCTCGGCATCAAGGGTCCAATGCTTGGAACTGTTCCACGTACCAGTGTGTCGCTACGTTAGGGCATAACCTTGCCCACTGTGAGCTTCACACAGACTCCCCGGGACTTCTCTAGCTGGGGTTCATGGACCAGAGACTTTTTGGGCTCCTCCCACCTCTCGACCAGGTGACCAAATGTGTGCCACTGTCCATCCTACTCCTGCGCCACAGGCAGGATAGACACTACACTTGATCTTAGCCAAAAGGCAGAGAAGCGATCCTCACAGCTGTTTCAACCTTTTGGGTCTCATCAGTGTGAAGCTGGTTTTACTGGCTCTGCAATTTTCAAGGCTGGGTAGATTTCCCGTACTTTATATAAGTTATGGTGAGTGGAAAAGGCGACAAAAAACCTCCACCGTATAACATATATCAAATAAAAAGATCACTTGTGAGCACATTCACATGTCTTAGACAGGTCTGCAACCCTGCCTTTCAACATGATCACCTAGCATACAGTGCTTCCGCTGCGGCAAGTAATTCTGGGAAATGACATGCAAATGAGCATATATATATATATATACATATATATATATATATATACATATATATATATATGTATATATAGCGCCTATACTAAAAAATCCATCACAAAAGTGTATAAGGAGTAAAAGGAGGACTTTCGGTACCTTGCTTGATGGCGTATTATAAAGCGGCACAATTATGCCAAATCATTCAATGGCACACGGACCCCACAAACAGAAGATGGACAGAGCTAGAAAGGGAATGTTGTGCCCCAGTGGCACTTCAAGATTTGATCTGGCTACCAAAACAATGCAAGAAAGGCATTGGAACGCCGCTCTGCGCAGTGGCGAACTCCTTAGCGGTCTGGGAGACATCTAAATTTAAAGCTAACTTAACCACCCCCCACACATTAATGTCCCCCCTATGGGGCAACCCGGACTTTGCTCCGGGGCTGTCGAGTGATAAATTTGTAAAGTGGACGCAGGCAGGGTACAACCGATTAAAGGACCTGGGGGGTAAGGGATCTATCAAGACGTTCGATTGGTTTAAAGAGGCATCAAATTTCCCAAATTCAGAATTATTTAGATTCCTCCAGGTCAGGGCATTTTATAACAAATTGCCTGTTCGTCCTGCACGAACTAATTTTGAACAGCTGTGCTCCAGACCAACGGACACACGGGGACTGACATCTCGGATGTACAGGGAGGTAGTCTGTCCGGCTGGTAAGGACTCCCCCCGCCTACGATACATGCGACAGTGGGAGACAGAGCTAGGGGAGACATTAGAGGACGACGACTGGAAATACATATTGCAAACTGCAGTGAAAAGTTCAATATGTGTCACATTAAAGGAGAACGCATATAAAGTCCTCATGCGGTGGTACCACACCCCAGTCAAATGATCTAAATTTGTCAAAGGTTATTCGCCGCTCTGCCCTAAACAGTGCGGAGAATTAGCTGACCTTAAACACATGCTGTGGTCTTGCCCAAGGGTGGTCCCGATTTGGGAAAAAATTCGAAACTGGCTGGAAGGGATGCTCGACTTAGAGATCCCCCTGGACCCGTGGCTGTTCCTTGTGGGCAGGCGGCCCCAGGGCATGTCTAGAACAACACATAAACTGGTCATGCATTTTGCGACCGCCACCCGATGCGAGATCGCAGCACTGTGGAAGCAGAATGAGATCCCAATTATCCCCAAAATCAGGAACCGAATTTGGCACGTCTGCCAGATGGAGCAGTTGACGAGTTGGGTCAACGACTCTGGCGCTAAATTTCTAAAAGTCTGGGGCCCGTGGCTGGAACAAACCAACATCCCAGGGGTGGACGCCGCCTCAATTTTGCACTAATAGTATGAAAAATGCGTTCTCCTTGGATGGGACAGACGGGACATAGACGTAGGGAGACGTTATTTAGGGCCACCCACACACTACAATGAGCAACAGGCCTATCAAAGTGAATCTCCAGCTACTTGTGGTCGCTTCAACCCCTCGCCAGAACATCGCAAGAACGCCCCCCCCCCCCTCTTCCCCCTCCACCATACGTCTCCTCCCCAGTCCTGTAAGTCAAGTACATCCTGTCTTAAATCCCTAATTGGGGTTCGTTTGGTGCTGTCAGTGTCGACAGCTGTTTTCTCATAAAAATGTGGTTTGACCATAATGTACGCCCATGGGCGGTGCGTGTCTGTAGATCGGATTTCCACAAATAAAAATGAAAGTTGAAAAAAAAAAAAGTGTATAAGGAAAAGATGGAATTCAATCCATAGTCTTTGAGTAGTACATTGTTATCATATTCATTAAAGTGCTATATACAGCACATGGATGATGCTATATAAATAAAGATATATATACATACAGATCACTGCTTGCAGAGAGTGTTTCTATCCACACTTCTTTCATCTTCATCTCCCCTTATAATCACAGTTTAGGTTTCATTTTCTTAACTTCATGGCATTCCCATCGCATGGTCTGCTCAACCAGAACCTCCCATCGCATGGTCTGCTCAACCAGAACCTCCCATCGCATGGTCTGCTCAACCAGAACCTCCCATCGGGCGTTTCGCTGACTGCATTAGCTTTATCTGGGAATGTTTGTTCAGCAAGCACCAATATTTAATGTGGCAGAATAGTGACGCCATATACTGGGAATTACAAAAAAAAAGCTAAGTGTAAATATACAAACATAGAAGGTATATCTCAATAATGGTCATATGAAACATTGTAGATTTCAATACAACTACATAAAGATTAGGAACTCCACTATAATTAGAGAAATCCCCCAAAATATAACTCTTCATTGAGGCCATATGGGGCCATTGAATTGATTAAAAATCCAACTGTTCACTCTTTGTAGCAGTTGTCATCTCAATGCCTGTTCCCCTAATGCCCTGTGTTACTCTCTTTCTCAATACCCCTAGTAACTTTAAGAAATCTCCCGCAACGCGAGTGATCATTTTCTCTGTTAACTAATCATGCATTTAAAATATTTTTTACATGCTCCAATACTTAGAGAAAAGAAACAGCGCAAAAAACCTCATAGTGTAGTATATATAAAATTATAATGTGATAAAACAGGTGAGTATTGCACGTACATCAGTTCAATAAATACTAGCAGTACATGTTGTGGACATGTTACCAGTCAGCAACAGATGGTGGGTGAGGATCACCGGATAACTCCCCTTCTCCTCTCACGTCTCGCTTGTGGTATCGCTCAGGACGCCGTGATACAGGGCAGCAGCCCCTCAGCATGGATACAGCAGCCCGGTGGAGTACAGCTGTTTCCCGACGTGTTAGCTGTGGCAGTTTGCGGGGAAGCAAGCTCTCAGTCACTGGCTTTCAGGCGTGTGTCTGCACGTGTGGCGTCCGCTTGCAGCGCGCATCGGATGACGTCATCAAACGGCGCCGATCACTCAGCAGTCTCAGCCGGCCACAGGAGCGTAGAGAGCATAGGTTGCAAAAAAGGAGATGGAGCCAAGTAGCAAGATAGGGTAAAAACACACTGCAGGTACTGTCAGAATGCGCCCTCTTATCCAACGCGTACCTTTGAAGTATCCTCACTATTTAAAGTAACAGGTTTATATTATTATTATCACTGAATTATCACTTTTTAACACAAAATCACGATTAATAGAGCGCAGTTCACCCTTTGTATGCTCCAATACTTGTATGAAGGAGAAACAGGTGCGCAAATCACATCAGGACATGGAAAAGAAAGTAGAAACACAAAATAGTGCAATATTGTCTACTCCAACAAAATAGCTTCAATGCTGGAAATTCTATAGAATTTGCACTCACGTATTTAACGTAAAATGAGAGCGTTGTGGTTGTTCAAAGTTACCAACTTATGTCTCCAGACAGGTACTCCAGATCCACATAGAGGGGGGGAAATTCCATAAACAAAAAAAGGGAAAGCAAAATAGTATAGCACTGTTTTTAATATTAAAAACACAAAGTATTCCACTTACATAAGTGCCTTTGTTTATGAGCATTCAGACCACCCTGGGTCATAGGGTCAGACAAGGTATTCACAGCAACAGCATCTGTTCCACGGCCGTCACAGCAGGTACTGGGCTGATTAAAGTTGTCCTCCACTCTAGATGTCATCAACAAGGGCTCCTCAGTAGTCACTAATATCACCCATCACGTGATGCATCGTCATGCAACCATTTGCGTCACGTGTATAACGTGACGTGATGACGTCACACGGGACGTCCTAGGGTCCAACCACAAGATGGTGGACCAGTATACTTAATATAGGACAAAGATTGGCAAGTATGCCACTAGGCTCGATAGAGCATTGATACATGAATATGCAAATGGTTGCATGACGATGCCTCACGTGATGCGTCGCGTGACGTGATGACGTCATGACGCTGCGCAAATTTTGAAAATTATTGCGGGGAGACTTTTTAAGGGAGGGATACAGAGAGGGAAGTCAGATAAGCCCCTGATGAAGACTTTGCAGTGGAAACGCGCGTTGGGTGATATCAGTGACTGCTGAGGAGCCCTTGTTGATGACATCTAGAGTGGAGGACAACTTTAATCAGCCCAGTACCTGCTGTGACGGCCGTGGAGCGGATGCTGTTGCTGTGAATACCTTGTCTGACCCTACAGTATGACCCAGGGTGGTCTGAATGCTCATAAACAAAGGCACTTATGTAAGTGGAATACTTTGTGTTTTTAATATTAAAAACAGTGCTATACTATTTTGCTTTCCCTTTTTTTGTATATGGAATTTCCCCCCCTCTATGTGGATCTGGAGTACCTGTCTGGAGACATAAGTTGGTAACTTTGAACAACCACAACACTCACATTTTACGTTAAATACGTGAGTGCAAATTCTATAGAATTTCCAGCATTGAAGCTATTTTGTTGGAGTAGACAATATTGCACTATTTTGTGTTTCTACTTTCTTTTCCATGTCCTGATGTGATTTGCGCACCTGTTTCTCCTTCGTTTGCTGATTGAATTTGGTTTGAATTCTACGTCAGGAGCTGCACTCATTAAGTATAGTATATCATCTGTGTTACCTTTGATTTGTTGTGATATTATTTGCGCTTGTTTTTTTCTTTTTCAATACTTGTATGTAATCTCTCAATTCGATCGATGTGATACAACAATAAGTGAGTTAGTAAGTGCAAACAATGGGCATAAATCACCCCTTTAATGATACAATTGATGACGACTCCAGCTATAAATATCCTATTTCCAGATCTATCATGGAATAACTTTTTAGTTCTCATAAAAACACATGCCTTAAGTTGCACGACCCACGTGAGTAGAAGCAATGTATCTTTGATTCAAAATTATGATCTCTAATATCTCTAGTACGTCTAGCAGTCATGCTTACTTTTGACCCTACACATTTTGTGCAGGTCAGCATCACTTGACAAGATTATTATTATCTATACACCCTTTCTTCCATCAACTTCTTTACCCCTCAATAAAAAGCACCCCCATAAATCCTCTATTCACACCCTTTATCTACTCCTTCCTGCTGCTGGGGATCTCCCCTAATCCTGAACCCAGACATACAAACCTGATTTTACTCATGCCTCCCTGCCATCTCTTCTCCTGTAAATTCTGTTAACCCTCTCATTTTAATACTGACTAACCTTAAAACGTGCCCCACAAATCAACCATCCCAGTAGCCTGCACTCATCGTTACTGTCCCACACTCAGTCACTCCTACCACCCATTGTGGCCAAGCACTGCCATCTACAGCACTTATTCCCTGCTGTCTCTGTAAGTTCCCCATCAAACCTCTTAGATTGCAAGCTCTTCAGGGCAGGGATTTCTTTCCTAGTGTCTGATTTTGCTGCACTTATTGTATTATTATAATTCCCTGTACTGTATTCTTTTTGAAGCGCTGAGTACACTTTTGGTGCTATATAAATAAAGACATACAATACAATATGCCAGTGTATTTGTAAAATAGAATGAACCGTTTCCCAAAGAGAGTTGTATTTTGTAATAAACCTTACTACCTGACTACTGATTGTCACTCGTCTCATTTGTCTTCCATTTAGGAATAACAAATCCTCCCGAATACTTTTCTTTGACCCACTTAAAGCCTTTCTTAAAAGATGTTCCTACTATCATCCTTTTCTATCAAACGAGATGTCAATTTGTGTTATCGCAACAAAAATGATGGACTCTCAAATATTGTCCAACTGGGATACATTTGAGAAGGGCCGGTGGATGAGAACTTGTAAAGTGTAATAAATAATTGGTAGCTGTTTCCTTGCAGAACAAACCCGTTTAAATCCTGCCTGGACCAGAGACACAGAAACAGATTTAGTGGAAATTTCTGATGTGAGTCGAATGTTAAATTCATTTACATGAAGACATTCTATAAACGCCAAGCATTTATTGCTGGACCCGCTCCACAGAAAGGACACGTCATCTACAGTATGAAGTCAATCCAGAGAGGAATATGTTGAGTAAAGATTTCCATATCAGTACCAAGTACCAATTCTCTTTCCCACCAACCCAAAAATAGGTTGGGATTAGTGGGGCACAGTTAGCCCACAACCAAATTGCATGTAAAATATCTGATTAAATATTTTTTTTAAAGTATGCGTAAGGATGAACTGTAACAAAGCGAGAATACATTCCCTCAATTTTGAACATACACTCAATTCTAACTCCAAAAAATACTTGGCCACTTTTAATTCCAATTGATGAACAATATTTGAGTTCAGTGCTTCAATGTTACCTGTAACTAACATTATTTTCTTCTACTGTGATATCATTACATTTCAACAATATATCTGATACTCTTATACACCATTGGGAGCTGATAAAATGTAGGGATGTTTGGACTACGGACAGATAGATATGTAGATTTTTGGGGCCTATTCTAATAGCCTCAACGAGTTTGCTGCTACATGGCAAGGTTTGGCATGTCCTCGCAGAATGGTTTGTCAGTTGAGTTATCACGGTATTCAGAAAGAATCTGAACCCAACTCAAACCGTGCAGCAGGAACATGCCTAAATCACTCAGCTAAGCAGCAAAGTCATCTCACCCTCCCTCAAAGTTCTCCCCATGCGATCTGGCTGCAGAGCTACACAGAGAGAGCCGCCTCTCCCTGCACAGCTCTCGCCAGCGATATCAGTGTTTTAATAAAAAATTGAATACTAGTGTGCGTGAACAGGCGGTCTCCGGAGCAGAACCGCGTTGATTTCAGGTCTTCCCGAGATACAGGCCCAGATATGGGGTGCCAGTATATCCTATGCGTTTAAACGTCCTGGCCACGTGACATGGGACATTTAAAGATTGCATGGAGATACCGACACCCCATAACAGGGCCGTATCTCAGGAAGCAGGGGGTCCCGGACCTGAAATGAAGGGGTTCAACTTCAATAGCCTGTTTATTGGTGGCAGAGGGGGTAGATGAAGGGGGTAGTAGCCCCAGGGTGGGTGGTTAGGCCTGTCGGGAAGGTTGCGGGAGGAGTTAACCCCTTCACTGCCACGTTAGGCCTAAACACCCACCATGGGCTAAATACCACCTTCCCCAACCCTCGCTACCCACAATAAACCGGGCACTGGTAGTTAACCCCTTCATTGCCTTAGCAGTTAGCCACCAAGGTAATGAAGCTGCCTGTAAATGCATTTTTCCTGCATCGGATTGATGCCGGGGGTCTCCGGTGCTGGTATTAATGTGTATCAGCTCCGGAGACCCCTGGCCCTGGCATCAATCCAATGCAGGAAAAATCCTTTTGTTTCTAAGTCCCTCTCTCGCAACCTTGTCACCAGCTTCTCGACAGCTTTTGCTGGCGAGAAGCTGGGCCGCCAACAGAAATCATGGGGCCCAGGACAATTGAAAAGAGCAGCCCCTCCCCCCTTTACTCTGTGTAAGTCTCTTCTGGCCATAGGACAATATTTCCAGCTTGTCCGATAGTTTAATTAAAATGTATCATAGCTGCTTAACTTCTTTCAAAGTAGCCCGCTGTTTAGAATTCAAATTCATTTTGCTCCTGATTGCAAAACTTTTTTTTTAAAACACAGTGTTGTTGAATTTTCTCAGTATACAAATGAGAAGGGGGGTGGGGGGGGAGGGGGGGGGGGGGGAGAGAAAAAAAAAAAAAAAGGGGGGGGGGGTAGGAGGGTAGGGGCACATTGCTTTCCAGATATGCAGATGAAAATGGTAATCTTTATTTTCATGACATTTAATTTCAGTTACCTTATTTTTAATAGCCACCAGTAGGATGTAATCCTTTTAATATCAAAATTGAACACCAGACAGAGATTGGGAATACAGGACAGCTCCAAGATATACCACAGAAATCCATTACAATTATATTTGTTTCAATTACAATAATTAAGTGTAAGCGCACATACAATATTACATTGACAATAAAGATCTATTAAATCTATCAATGTGTGCTAAATGGTTACCCCAAGGATCCCATGTCCTATGGAATTCTATTTGTGAATCTCTGAGAAAACTGGGCAATATTTCCATACAGTACATTCCAGATACGGTTTCTGACCATTTGTAAACTTGGGGATGATTTCTTCCCTTTAGCTGCTATATATCTTCTAGCCCCTGAAAAGATATGGATTTTTCATTTATTATCAGGTTTGGAATGGGTCTGTTTAGGAGTTCAGCATGTCATCAAAACTCTGATAGGGTGGGCCCATAGCCTGTCCAGGTTGGGCCTCAGGCCGCGATCCTCTAATATCATCCCCTAAAGATTGGGACTGAGTCCCATCTCCACTGCACCCACTGGGGTCGGACATGACAAGGCACAGCGGAGTCAGCAAGAGCAGTCCCAGAGGCAGCAGTCTTCAGACTCTTCGAGCTGAGGTGGAGAAAAAGCTGGAGACGCGGTGATGGTGGCTCAATGTTAAACCCTATTCCAAGAGGAATGGAAGGAACCCCCAGACCGGGAGCAACTGTAACTCATGGACAGGTCAAGTCAAGGGATCCCTCGGGAGAGCCTCGACGAGGTATGTTGGCCTGCGGACAACATATCCTTTATGTTTGTTGGACTCTATATAGTTACCTGTTTATAATTAGGAAAAAGTATTGTGATATTGTTTAAGGTTATGGGAAATTAGTGTTGAAAATATTAGACCAAAGAGGGCAGTGTCCCCACATAGTTATATTCTGTTTGTCCGCAATACCTCACTATGTTACACATATGGTTGTATATAGAATTTGGGGGGACAGTCAGATACAATAGGGCAATGTCCAGAAAAGGGGGATGGTGCTCAGCTTGTCAGACCTTCCTATGCAATATAATGCATGATGATTGCCAATGGGATGGCTTGAAATTGGGATTAGGCAGGCACCTGAGGCAATTTATGAATATGAACTAAAGCACATAATGTATTCTCCGCCAATTGAGACATCCAGCAGTACTCACAATGATGGCTGTGGTGCGAGAGTATGGTACTTCTAATGCAATATAAAGGACTGTATAATAAATATGTGATCCAATGCCAGTACCATAATCCTCGGTGTGTGCCTGCTGTCCTTCTTGGATCCCTGCCAGTCCCCGGCATGCACACCTTGATAAAGCACTTGGTAGCGCGAAACACGTAGGTATGAACACTTGTTATGTCCATGAGACTTAATAAATATTTTTTTACGGGGCCACCGAGTGATATCTGCCTGGTTATAGTGCTCCGTTTCAACACCGCGATTTTCTGGCAGTAAGATGCATCTTGCTCATACAGGATCATAATAATTTGATCTGTTTTTCTCCCTAAGATTTCTCCAAAGGGATTTATATCGCGCTCACCTACTTCATTAAGTTTTAATTTAACTAACAAATACAAGTCATATCTGAGCAGAGGCTGGGGTGGTCTTGCGGAGCAGAACGGTCAAGATACATACCATTACTTATCTCTGATACTATAAGTTAATGAATGTGAACTCTGTCTCGCTGACTCTTAGGAGTGCTTGATGTTGTTAAGTGTTTGCAAACTAGCAGAGCGAGCACAGAAACTCCATCCCTAGCTAGGGTGAGATATACTGCCTTGGATTTATAGCTAAAAGACATGTATATATTTCTCCTATCTTGTTCCCAAGATTATAAAACCACCTTTTCGCTGATGATATTGCGCTCTCATTTAATCTCTCTTCCTAATTTATTTAATACTTTGACACAATTTGGCTCAATGTCTGGCTTTAAAATCAACAGTACCAAATCTGAGACACGAAATATTAATTTCCCTGGCCACATAGTAAAACTACTTTTATTACATTTTAATTTAAAATACTGTAGCAAAAAAACAAATCTTCCCTACCTGGGTTTCAAACTCACCAACGTATACAACTCTCTATATGGCAAACTTTCCACGATATTGAGAGCTCTCAAAAGCGATTTGGAAACATGTTCCACATATTTCATGCCATAGATAGGCAGAATATATGTGGTTAAAATAAATCTCCTTCCAAGATATTATATTTAGTTAGTACTCTTCCTATCCCAATTAAGATGAAGGAGATACAATCGCTTCAGGAGGGGATATCTCTTTATTTGGTCCAAGAAGAAACCCAGGGTGGGCAAGCTGATTCCATTAAAGCCATCTCTTTCGGGAGGACTGGCGATGCTTTGTGTCTTATTGTAGAGCAGCACAAATTAGTCAGTTTCCTCAGTGTCATCTCCCAAGAGATGTCAAGAGGTGGGCAGATGTTAGGCCTTTAATGGGAGTTCCATACATCTTGAATCACTTATTTGGCTAACTAAATCACATAGGTCCTCTTGTATATTTAGAGATAAAAAAAGGGGGGGGGGTTGATGATCGACTAGATCACTGCACTAATTGACCAGAGTAATGGATAAGTAGTCCTAGGGATAGACAGACTGGTGGGTGCAAAAATTGTGAATTGGGAGTGAATAAGCAAAGCAAAATGGAGGACACAATCAGATGTGCACTTGCAAAGAATTCACTTCGATGCACACCACATGGTTAAAACATAACCTTTATGTCTAGTTCCATTCTTAATTGTTATTACTGTAGGGTCCTCTCCCCTACAGGGATTTTCAGAGTGGCTGTCGGTGTCTGATAAAGGGTGTGGACCCCCTGTAAAAAGACTCCCAAGAACTGAAATGCCTGTAATGTTTTATCCAGAAAATCCCATCTTATCCTATCAAACGCCTTCTCCGCATCCAGACTCAACAATACTGCCTTCACTTTGGATTTATGAACCTGTTCAATCACATTGATTATTTTCCTTGTGTTGTCCGATGGCCTGGCGTTCGCTCAGAAAACCCACTTGATTATAATGGATTAATCTAGGAAGTATTGGGTTCAACCTGTTAGCCAGAATTTTACTATACATTTTCAGATCTGTATTAAGCAATGAAATTGGCCTGTAGCTGCCACAGCATAGAGGGTTCTTACCCTCTTTAGGGATCACCACTATATTGTCTTTCATCATCTGTGAGGGGATATGTTTTCCGCTAAGAAAATCGTGAAATAAATCTAATAAACATGGTCCTAGGATTCCTATAGCATTTTTATAATACAAATTTGAAAAACCATCTGGGCCAGGTGCCTTTGACGGCTTCAATAAGCTAATCGCCATTGCTAGCTCTATCTGAGTTATTTTTGCATTTAAAATGTTATGATCCTCCTCTGTCAATTTCGGAAGGTTGCAATCTCTAAGATAATCCTCTTTCTGGGACAGGTCTGGGATTCTAGAATTTTGGGCTGAGTTATCTAGATTATAGAGGTCTGTATAAAATTGAGCAAATTCCTCTGCTATTTTAGAAGGGTTGTAAGTCACTTCTCCTCCTTTCATTCTAATGGCAGGGACCAAAGTTCTCGACCTAATCTTTCTGAGTTAATTTGCCAGCAAACGATCCGCCTTACCTCCTTTATCGTAATACATCTGTTTAGTCCACTTCAGGGCCTTCTCTACCTCCTCGAATTGCAAGCTCTTGAGTTCTACTCTTGCCTGACTTAAAATTTTATAAACTTTCCTCAACGGATTTCTTTTGTGTGAGTGTTGTAACTGTAGTATTTTTTCCGTTAAAATTTTTTGTTTCTCTATTTTTATTTTCTTTCTATATGTTACTATTGAAATGAGCTGTCCTCCAATCGTGGCCTTATGTGCCTCCCATTGTAATGCTGTTGGTTCTACAGATCCGTTATTAATATGGAAATCATTTTTAAGCGACTCTCCAATTTGAGTACTAATCTCTGGATAATTCAATAATGACTCATTCATCCTCCAATGGAATGATCGAGTCCTAATAAATGGGGGATCGAACAAAATCGCCACGGGGATGTGGTCTGACCACGTAATAGGCCCTACATCTGAGTGGACCAATACTTCCAAGATACTCGGGGATACAAATATATTATCAATTCTTGAGTACAAATCATGTGGGGGCGAGTAAAAAGAATAATCCCTCTGTCCTTTATGTGAGCCACGCCAGGTATCTCACAGACCAAATTCTTTAAGTAACTGTCTAGATTTCTTTGCTACACTGTAGGTCATTGCAGGGTGTGGATGTTCTGAGTGAGTGGACTTGTCCATATATGGGTCTGGAACCATATTAAAATCACCTCCCAGGATCAGTTGCTGATCTCTACTATACCCCATACTGTAGATTCCAATGTTTCTCTTAAAAAATCAACTTGACCCTCATTGGGAGCGTAAATATTTACTAACGTAATCTGTTGGCCTGAAAGGAGCGCTTAGACCACCAGGGACCTCCCTCCTTTATCCCTCTTCATTTCCAGTGTTTGGAACAGAATACCCTGTTTTATCAGTATCGCAACCCCCCCCCCCTTTTTTCACTGGTAAAAGACGAGTAAAATGCTATAGGGCATATCCCACTGAAAGTATTTGGGGGCTCCTGGGTGTCAAAATGTGTCTCTTGCAGAAATATAAAATCTGCTTTCAAATTCCTAAATTCTTTTAGGGCTAATCTGCGCTTACCATTGCTATTAAGGCCTTTAACATTCAGGGATACTAACGTCAATGGCGCTTGACTAGTCATTCCCAATGTTGTGTCTCTCCCTCTCTCTCTCATGTGAAAGTTGTGAACAGAAAAATGTAATGGTTGTGGTGAACAGGTGGGGGTAGGAAAAAAAATAAGGGAACTTTCACCCTACAGGAACTTGGATACCAACAACAACAAAAGAGACACCAAAAACAAAAATTAAACTATAAAGAATGATGAGTGTAACCAGCCACTCATCATAAATTTGTGGCCAGACCCTACTCGGCTTGGCCTGGCGGGCATATGGCCCTACTGGGGGTTACCTAACATTGGGCATACAGGGCTTCTACCCACCCCACACACCCCGCCTTCCTGTATTCTCAGTCCCTTGATCGCACATGCATCCGAGCCATAGCCAGGGCTCGCAAATAGCTCAGTCGTCGTTTTTATTCCACCGATCAGCAGACCAGCTTCCAAGACATAGACGGTCAACTCCAAGTCTCTGTTGAAACATTCCCTACAAAGATTCTAAGGAGTAAAGAAGGGAAAAACAAGGGGAAGAAAAACAGAGGGGAAGCAAACATAATTATAGGTCTGGCGTAGACTTCTGGCGGTCTACGTAGGTAGACGGATCGTCGATTGGAGAAAACAGCCATGGATTCCAGTTAAATCTTTCAAAGTTCTAGAGAATCGCAGGAGAGTGATTCGACAAGAGTCCCTCAAAGACACAGGTGGTCTTCAGGTGGTCTTCAACCTTTTACCTCCGGGCAACTGCACCCTCAGCCGGTTGATCGTCACCTGTGTTGTCGTCCCGAGGTCTTTGGAGCTGACCCGATCCATCCCTGGGGGCCAGACCCAACGCCGACAGAAAGGATGCTGATTCTTCGGGGTAACGGAGCGAGATCTGTCTGCCTTCATGGTTGACTACAAGGCAGAAAGGAAAGGCCCACCGGTAGCGAATACCCTTTTCCAAAAGTACCGCCGTCACTGATCGCAGCCCTCTCAATTGTCATACTGGACAGATCCTGGAAGATCTGGATGGAGTTGTTTTCAAATTCAATTGAGCCTCTGTTTCTGCAGCCTTTTATAATCCTTTCCTTGTTTGCATATTGGTGGAGTCTTAGGACCACATCTCTGCTTCTTTTGGGGTCATCAAATCTCGGACCCAAGGCTCTATGACAGGCCTGCACAACTCCAGTCCTCGAGGGCCGCAAACAGGCCAGGTTTTTAGGATATCCCTACTTCAGCACAGCTGGCTCAATTAGTGGCTCAGTATGTCTAAGTCACTAATTGAGCCAGCTATGCTGATTTAGGGATATCCTGAAAACCTGCCCTGTTTGCGGCCCTCGAGGACCGGAGTTGTGCAAGCCTGCTCTATGAGCTCTATCCATCACAAGATCGCCATTTTGTAGCTGGGGGTCAATTGACGTAAACAGTCTCTTAAGATATGGCTTGAGGGCTTCTGCGGACACCGACTCAGGGACATGACAGATTAGTAAATTCTGCCTTCGCTCCGTGTTCTCCATATCCCTCATGGCTCTTATCTCTTATCTCTTCATTGAGACGCAAGACCTCATCAGCAGCATTTACCTTGTTTTGTAGGGAAATGTCCATCTTATTTTCAAGCTCCATAGTTCTTTTAGCTATTTAGCTTGTAAAGAGACTTCTGTTTTAAATTCCTTTACAGCTCTATCCAGAGCTGACTGAAAACCCGCTTGCATTTCTCTAAGCATCTTCTGGAGGTCCTGCTTAGTAATCACTGTTTCTCCCTCTGCCATAGTCGGCTCTCTGTTAGTAGCAGCTGCCCCCACTGCCTGCTCACCTGCTGTGGCCCTCTCTGCCAGATTTCTTAGGCTACGCTTATAGTGCCGGCAACAGTGAAGCGGGGGAGATCTGGGGTCCCTGGCGTTGGTGCTTTCTTTTGCGACATCCCTGCTTGTTCCCCCGGCTGATAGGGTGTCCCGCGGGTCCGATCTGTTCGGTGATCAGGGGTTATTATTACATTTTGCCGCGGAGTGCTCGGAGCTTCCCTAGCCTGCGTGCACCCGCATTGACGTCATGCGCGTGCCCCTTAATTGGAATTTGTAACCCACATCCGGTATATATATTATCACGATCTTTCGCTGTTGTCATTGAGTTAATAAAGTGTTATTGTTTTCTGGCCCTTTCGTGGCTTTTACTATCCATTCAAGATCAGTTGTAGGAACGTGTACTGCTATACGTCTGAATTGATATATAAAGATAATCTGTATCTAATTCCTATGAGGATACAATTGAGTGCAGGTAATAGGAGCCTTTAGTGATCCCAAGGTCACTTTCTTTTCCTAGCAATTAGTTATATGTTTCCCCTACTGCACCTGTATCCATCATGTTCTCTATATATATATTGAGTGAGCGATATGGTCACATTGCAGCGGTAATACTGGACGTGTATGTGTATTCTGGTATTACCTCTCTGGACATGTATGCGTCCGGTATTACCTCTCTGGACATGTATGCGTCCGGTATTACCTCTCTGGACATAGTGACCTGACAGGCTTGGGGGGCTGTGGGATTTCCCAGAGCAGGGCCGCTACTGGGGTGCCGGGCAGTTTGCTCCATCCTGGTTAGCTGCTGCTGGGTAATGCAGCCAATCAGGAGGAGGTGTCAGGAGCCTGGGGGTGGGGCCAAAGAGAGGAGGAAACAGCATGGAGCGGAGAGGGGTGTGTGTGTCTCGAGCTCATCGCACCTTTCCCCATTGTGTCCATTGTGACTGAGCCACCTGTGCTGAAGCAGGGATATCCTTAAAACCTGACCTCTTGGTGGCCCTTGAGGACTGAAGTTAGCCACCCCTGCTTTAAAACGTTTGCTGCAAAATGGGCAGCAATGCATTGCAACAAAAGGATTAGACCATTGGTGGGCAACAGCAGACCTGCAGGGGCTTCACCTGCACCCACTAACTTCTGTCCTGCAGGGGCTTCACCTGCACCCCCAACTTCTGCCCCTCAGTTGCTTACTGAGAGTGCGCTGGTTAAATACTGTCCCTCTCCTCTTCTGTTCTATTTGTTAGCCGGTATTAATCAGCTAACTGGAGAAGCTGCCACGTTACTGCTGCCACGTTTCTGCTGCCTCTGCACCGGGGAGCGGAAGCCACGACTAGGTGAAAGGGTCAGTGGCACTTTGCTGGTGTTGTTATTTCTATACAAGTCTGCGTTGTTTTCCCCTTTCTCCCTGATTACAAAATTCAGGGATTTGTTTCTTTCTGACGTAGAAAGGTGCGTGTATATATTTATTTGTGTATATATATTTTTATTTTTTCTTAGCAAGCAGGTATCTGTGGTTTTTTTACATGTGTGGTATAGACGTATTTCTGTACGTTAGCACAATACTTTCACACAGGATGCTGCATGCGGTCTAATACATATTGTGACAGGAAGTGTGATCATAGGGAGGTTTTTTTGACACACAACAATATACACACACAGCAGAGACACAAGCATACAGATAAATCCACATAGGCAGAGATACAGGTACAATAATATATACACACACACACACACACATAAACACAGGGACAAAATCAATAGACAATTTAACACACATACAGTAGGTAGAGACACATGTACACAAATATACACACGCAGACAGACACAAATACATAGCCACATTGCCAGACACACATAGACTCGTAGACACACAAACGTACCCAGAGAAGCATAAACACAAACACAGCCAGCGTGGGACTCCCATTAAGGTAATGTTGCTAATTTGACTAGAAATGTGCTAACTTGTTGCGCCCTTAAGCAAACTCCGTGAATTTCACTCCGTTTGCTGCAATATAAAAGTGTACAAAGGGCTCTCTTAACGCTGAAAGTTAATGGGCATTGCATGTTCAATTAGTTTCGATCGATTTTGCGTTTGAATTTCTCTAATTGCGCAAATTTCGCCTAAGGAAGAGACTATAAATAGGGCACACCCACCATGTGCCCGTGTATTTGGGGAGGGGGTGTGCAGAGATCCCTCAATAAATGAATACAAGGATATACCAAACTAGTTACACCTGGGAAGGATGTTGATCCAGGGAGAAATCGGATTGCCATTACTGGAGTCAGGAAATAATAATAAAAATTCCTCCTTAAGAGACATCATTAAGTAATGTTTCACCGGGATTGTTTGCCATCCTCCAGGTCAGAGGTTTCCAACTCCAGTCCTCAATGACCACTAACAGTGCAGGTTTTAAGGCTATCCTCTCATTAGCACAGGTGGCCCAATCATTTTGACCGAACCACCTGTGCTCAAGTAGGGGTATCCTGAAAACCTGGACTTAGTGGTCCTTGAGGTCTAGAGTTGGGAACGTCTGCTTCAGATCAATGTAAATCTAAACATAGTTTGAACTCGATGGACATATGTTTTATTTCAACCTCATCTATGTAAAAAATGTGCAGGGAGGAGGAGTATGGATGCTGAATAGGCTCTAGCTCTTCCATGTCAAGACTGAAGAGAAAGCATGGCTGAGGAAGTCACTGAAGTAGAGATGGAGGAGGTAGAACATGAGGAGCATGGTGTTGAATGTGTGTGTGGTGCACAAATTGCACAAGTTGGCGAGGGAAGCGACTGATGGCAGTAGTAGGGTAGGAGCTAATGATGTGATGATGGTTGGTGCTACAACAACTGCTGAAGGTGATATTATTAGCAGTTATCCGAAAGCAAATTTGACATGCCTATATATTGTATATTTCAAAGTAAAAAAACTAAACCCAAGCCCACCATATCAAACCCCTCATTGTCTGCATCAGAAAGAGCACACACTGTTATGCAACAGCAGTGCCACGACATTCGTCTTCCTCATTAACAGAGGGGTAACTCCAATTTTTGGGCCCTCCTGCAAAAAATGTTAAACTCTCTTCACTCCTCTTGCTCTCTTCCCCCTCTCACTTTCTTCCCCCTTCTCACTCTTTTCCTCCTCCCTCTCACTCTCTTCCCCCCTCCTCACTCTCTTCCCCTCTCACTCTCTTCCCCCCCTCACTCTCTTCCCCCCTCTCACTCTCTTCCCCCCTCTCACTCTCTCCCCCCCCTCCCACTCTCTCCCCCCCTCACTCTCTTCCCCCCTCACTCTCTTCCCCCCTCTCACTCTCTTCCTCCCTCTGCTCTAACTCTCCTCCCCTCTCTAACTCTACCTCCCCCCTCTCTAACTCCCCCTCCTCTCTAACTCTCCCTCCCTTCTCTGGAAATCTCTCGCTTATTTAGCGTTGTTTATTTCCAATGAGCCTGAAGGTTGGGCTAGAGATCAGGAGATAATGGGACTGACCCGGTGGCAGCATTACTTAAAGGCAACCTGATTTACGTTCCCTGCTTAGCTCATGTACTCGGTTTGATAACTAACAATTTCTTAGAGAAATGTGAGAAAGTGCAGGAAATATTATTAGCATCTAGAAATATCTGTGCCCAGGGCCGCCAACAAAATCTTGGAGCTCAGGACAAATAAAGGGAGTAGCCCCCCCCATATATTCCCCCTCCCATGGCGCATTGGGGGTCCCTGAAGAGGGGGGGGAATGGGGGGAAGGTATGGCCGGGTGGGTGGTGGGGGGGTTAGTTATGTGCCTGGGGAAGGAGGTAGTTATGTCAGCTAGCAGATAGGCTGTATTCAGAGCACTCAAATGTTGGAAGGACAATCCTTGGCCAGGAATAATAAAATAAGGTACCCACGTATGGAAAAAATGCCAAAGGCTTTATTAAGGCATAGATGAATGACAAAAATAGAAAATATAGTCCTCCCACGCGTTTCACACAAGTGGTTGCGCTTTCTCAAGGAGTATGAGACTATCAGGGAGTTTGCATGTTTAAATATGCTCACTAATTAAAAGAAACTCTAAATCAGACCCAGCTGATTAACGCTGAGGTCAAACTGACACACCAGTTGAATAAAATTACTTATATAAATCACAGAAGCTGAGAACATGATGAAAATATAAAGATATATTAAAGTATATAATCTAATTTAAAGATATATACTACATTTATATTAGACTGCAAAAGGTCTATGATAATAAGCTTCAAAAGTAACAAACTTAGCTTTTAAATTGATTAAAGTTATAAATGATACTGCAACTGGTATAGCATTTTGCTGAAATAAAATTAGATACATTTATGAAATATATTTAGCAAGCAATGTATGAATTCTTCGACAGAAACCAACAGTCAGTGCTTGGCAAAAGAAAAAGAGAGATTGTATAAACCAGTGAGCATATACAGATAACCTCAAAACCATAACACCCAGCAGTATAACTGGATGCTATGTTATTTGGTGCAAATAAGCCATATATTGACAGCAGCACATTGTATTGAATATGCATAACACATAGAGCAATCTCTCATTATTCTGTGCCAAACAGGACATGTCTAAATACAATTGCAAATTCAAACTCACCAGTACTTACGTCACAAAACCCATTTAGAATACTTTAACCCTATAGGAGAAAAGAACCCCAATCGACATAGTGAACTGATGAGAGTCCAATATATGTGAAGGGGTAATCATATATGACATGGATAGAATAAGATTCAGTGAAATCGATGTATAGAATAGTTAGCCTACCAATAATAAAACTCAAGATATCTCATGATAAAATAGTAAGCCTGGCGGTGCATCAGAGAAAGCATCGCAGATCCCACTCAGAGTTAAGTCCAAAAGGTTGGAGTGTATCCAGAGTGAAGATCCAGAATGCTTCTCTCTGATGCAGCGTCCCAGCCCTCTTGCCACCTCTCTTGGGAACAGGAATATGTTCTAATACAATACATTTGAATGATTCAAGGGATCCAGACGGACAGTCAACAAAATGCTTTGAAACAGGATGGTTAGTGTCTTTTTTGGAGATTAATTTAACATGTTCCTGAATACGCACTTTGAGTGCTCTTGAAGTGAGCCCCACATATTATTTTAAACATCCACAGGTAAGTAAATATACGACACGATTGGCCTGGCATGTAATAAATGACTTAATGTCATATTTGTGTGTTTGACCCTTATTTTGAAAAGTCATAGTTTTCTGGAGAAAGGGACAAATATAGCAATGTGCACATTTGTGTGAACCTTTAAGCAATGGAAAAAATTCCCTCCTTCTAACCGCTTTACCTGTTTGGAACATACTTGGGGAGATACTATTACCCAAAGTTGGCGATTTAGAAAACACTATCTTGGGATCACAAAATGCCATATCATGTATAACAGGGTCAAGGGAAAGAACGGACCAGTGTTTCTTAATAATAGCTGATATAGCAGTAGCTTGGCCACTATACTGGGTTATTGTCATGCCTGTATGCACGCAGACCTGGCAAGACCCCAGTACTGAGGTGGGAAACGTATTACACCACACACCCACAGCAGTGGGAACAAGCCCGGAGTGTGGTATAGCATTGCTGGGCCTGTTGAAAGAGTAGTTAGTAATACTTGCAACGTCCTTAGTAGTATGCGAGAGGATAGTCGTGTCCGTGTGCCAATGTCCAAGGGTTCCAGAAGGTAGAGTCGTCGGGGTACAAAGCCAGGTCCAAGGATTCCAGAGAGCGTAGCAAGGTAGCAAGGTTCAAAGGGGTACAGAGAGCAGAGTCGTCAGAGCAAGCAGGGTCAAAGCCAGGGAAATCCAAAGGTAAACACACAGGAGCAGGATACAGCAGGGACACAGCATAGGTCAGCACACAGGAAAACAGGAACTATGCAGAGCGAGAAAGAAGTGGACAGACAGGGATATAAAGGAAGGTGCACCAATGACAGAGAGGGGAGGAGCAGAGAGAGAAGTGGGAGAAGATAGGGATAGGTCAGGAATAAGAGAGGAGGAGACAGAGGGGGCAATCAGGGGAGTAACCGGTGGAGATTGGGAGGAGGAGTCAGGCTCGTGGCAAGGTAGAGAAAAGGAACGAGTGAGCGCGCCCTCTGTAAATTGAGGATGCGCACCCACAGGCTGGGAGAGTGAGATGGCCCGCAGGGACCGGGAGGAGGACGTAGAGGGTGGACAGAGCCCGGAGGAGGAGCGTGTGTGCGCGCCCTGCATGAGCGGAGGGGGTGCGCACACAGGCCGCATCACCAGGCGCTCAGAGCGCCATGGTGCAGGAACCGTGCCGGAGGAAGGCAGAGGAGCGGACGGGACAGCCAAGGATGGCAAGGTATTGCTCGTGGGCACAACGGGTGACTGGGAGTGGGGAACGCTATTGCAGGGGCTCGAGGACTGCGCGGATGCGCAAGGTCTGCGGGGCATGCGCTGAGGAAGTGGGAGAGAGGTAGAAGGAACGGGACAGGGTAGAAGGTTTAACAGAAGATGGGACAGGGGAAGCTAAGGAAGGGGAAGGAATCCCCTGGATTGTCACAGTTATAAAGTAAGGTGGATCATTAGTAGTTGTAGAAATTAGATCACTATCAACTGAACTACTACCTATATCCAAACCCATATGCTTCGTGGCAATGAGATCAATCCTGTTTCTCAACAGCGAATACTCATAGGCATCATCAAGATCTTGCCTTTTATCGCCTCTTTATAGAAAGTGACCATAAAGATCGCTAGATCTAATTTTAAAATCCTCAATAGAGGAACAATTTCTGCGAAGACGCAGAAATTGTCCTCTAGGTATGCCCTTGAAGAGGGATCTACTGTGACCACTCTTGGCATGTAAGAGTGCCTTTCTAGAGTGGTCTTTGTGATAAATGTCGCTTTGTACCGTTTTATTCAAATCTATGAATAAAGAGAGATCTAAAAAATGAATGTGATGCTCATGGAAGGTGTGCGTAAATCGTAAATTGAATAGATTGTTCTTGAGATAATCAAAAAAGAGCATGAGATCCTAGACATAACCTCTCCATACAATGAGCAAGTCATCAATGTTGAGCTTGTATAGAACCACATTGTGACGAAATGGATTCCTATCTCCAAACACATGGGACATTTCCCACCAACCCATGAACAGGTTGGCGTAGGATGGGGCAAAGCAAGTCCCCATCGCAGTCCCACGTGTTTGGAGATAGTACTGTCCATCAAACTGGAAATAGTTATGGTGAAGAAGAAAATGGATGCTGTCTAACAAAAAAAGGGATGTGTGCCTGTGATAATGTGGATGTATTGTCTAAATAGTGTCTAACGGCTAATAAGCCATGTGTATGGGAAATAATAGTATATAATGGGGCCACATCTAATGTGACCCAAAGAAAAGCGGATTGCCACTGGTGAAAAAGTGATAATACTTGCTTAGTGTCAAGTAAAAATGATGGTAAAGTGCGGACAAGTGGTTGGAGGTAGTGATCAACATAAATAGACAAGTGCTCACCTAGGGACCCAATAGTGGAAACAATAGGTCTACCGGGGGGTGCAATGAGTGACTTGTGTATTTTTGGTAGGTGATGAAATAAAGGTGTGACTGGATGGGTAATATTGAGGTAATCACATTCATTTTTTGACATTATCTGTAATATAACGCCCTCTTCAATGAGCTCAGAGAGCTCCAGATGGTAAGTAACTGTGGGATCATACCTAAGTTTGGAGTATGAGGTAATGTCATTAAGCTGTCTGGCTGCTTCCTCTCTGTAGTACTCGCTGTCGAGAACAACGACCGCTCCCCCATTGCCGGCATTTTTCACCGTAATGGAAACATTATCAGAAAGCGTTCGCATTGCTATCCTTTGTTCGGGTGTCAGATTATCTCGTCTCATGCCACGATAGGCAATACCTGAAACCTGAATGCCCTTGGATAATAGACAAAGGTTTCTTTCTACTGATTGTTGGAAAATGCTAATAGCTTGTCTCTTGACAAAGGTGGGATTAAATGTGGTCCTTGTTTTAAGTTTAGAATCCCTTCTTCCCAAGAAAGACATGATGTAAATGTTATAATCCGTGTTCCCATGATAAAGATCTGTAAGATCCTGTAAGTAACAATAATCCTTGAAATCAAGCCTGGATCTTAAAGATATATCTGAGGTACTTCCAGAATGAGATTCATGTTGGGGTTTGGGTTGCGTTTTGCTAATAAATTAGTAGAACACCCCACAAAGTAGTCATTGAATGCATTTGCAATGTCAGTGGGATTTGTCAGACTAATTATTTATTTATAAAATATTTTACCAGGAAGTAATACATTGAGAGTTACCTCTCGTTTTCAAGTATGTCCTGGGCACAGAGTTAAGACAAATAATACATGGTTACAAATACAGTTACATAAATGAGCAGGGTATACATTATATACAAGACATTGCGTGCACAGTTAAAGAAAATATATATTATGGGCGAATGAAACAGTTACAGACCAGATTAAAATGTGAGACAGCCTTAGATTTGAAAGAACTTAAACTGGTGGTGGATGTGAGAGTCTCTGGTAGGTTGTTCCAGTTTTGGTGTGCACGGTAAGAGAAGGAGGAACGGCCGGATACTTTGTTGAGCCTTGGGACCATGAACAGTCTTTTGGAGTCTGATCTCAGGTGATAAGTGCTGCATGTGGTAGGGGTGAGGAGCTTGTTCAGATAGCTGGGTAGCTTGCCCATAAAGAATTTAAAGGCAAGACAGGAAAGGTGAACTTTGCACCTAGACTCTAGTGATGACCAATCTAGTTCTTTGAGCATTTCGCAGTGATGTGTGTTGTAGTTGCAATGATATTATTATTCCTGGCCAAGGATTGTCCGTCCAACATTTGAATATATCCTATCTGCTTGCTGCTATCACCTCCATATCGAAAGCATCAACCAAAAGGGGGGGGGGGGGGGCAGAGACTACGTGCATTCGGCATACTGCGGACGTGTGCGGTTTGCACACTATTGAAGCCAGCGGGACTAGGAAGTTATATATTAAGGTAAGAAGATTGTTCCGTACCTTTACGATCCTATACACAGCCCCTCAAGGGTGTCCCTGCATGTCTGGTATAGGGTGAGTCACTTCGGTGTCAAGAAGGAGTCTGGTTGTAATACCGATTGTCACTCCAGGATACCCAGTCACTCTCTGACTACTCACAACGCATAATCCCCCCTCCCCCTGCCTTTGACGGAGTTATTCATCCATTCATTCATGCAGACACCTAGCCGGAGCGCACGACAGCTGCACCATATATTGGAGATAGTTATGTGCCTGGGGAAGGAGTAGTGATGTGCCCAGTGGGTGGAGAGTAGTTATGTGCCTCAGGTTGAAGTAGTTATGTGCCGGGGGGGGGGGGGGTAGTTTTGTGCATGGGTGTGAGGTCGTTTTGTAACTGGGAGTAGGGTAGTTAGATGCCCGATGAGTGGGCAGTTATGTGCCTGGGAGGCATTTATGTACCCAGGGGTGAGATAGTTATGTGCCTGCAGGGGAGATAGTTATGTTCAAAGGTAGGTTATTGGGGAGCGCAGATACCACCAATATAAACAATATATAGTGTAGTATTTTCTTAGATAGGAGACATCTTTGGTAAAAACAGAAATGGGGACTCACAAAGATGTCTCCTATCTAAGAAAATACTACACTATATATTGTTTATATTTTTTTCATATGTGGTGGTATCTGCGCTCCCCAATAACCTAACTTTGAAGATCTGTCTAAGGAGAATTGGACCGTCTCTACAAAAGGGTTGAGCTGCGATTTTATATCACTGAATAATTTTAACAAACACATTTGCACGGTTATATTTTTTATTAAGCACTATCTATATATATATATATATTTTTTTTTTTTATTGATTAACACAGTATAATTGCACTGGATTTTCTCTCAGTAAGGAGCGCCTACAATCACACTTTTTTTCTTTGAGGTAGTTATGTGCCTGGGGAGGCTAGTTGTGTGCACGGGGTAATTTTTTTGCATGGTTGTTACAGTATGTGTCTGGGGGAGGGGGTAGTTATGTGCCTGAAAGGGATTAGTTATGTGCTTTGGGGGGGGTAGTTATGTAGCTGGGGGTGGGTAGGTAGTTATGTGCCTGGGGTGGGTAGGTAGTTATGTGCCTGGGGGAAGTACAGCAGTTATGTGCCTAAGGGGGAGGAAGGTAGTTATGCGCCTGTGGGGAGGTAATTATGTGCCAGGGCGTGGGGAGGAGGGGAGAGGAGGATGTAGCACAATGTTGGGAGGGCGCCAGAACATACTCCTTTTATTTTACATGTACACTGAATGGTGTATGTGTGACTGCTGCCACAGCTGCAGGCATCTAGTGAGGGAAAGTCACCAAGATGTGAGCGTCTACAACAAGTTAAGCTGCTGCTGACTGACTAAGTTGCCACAAGTGCCATCTTGGTCATGGCATGGATGCTATCACTTCACAACCATACTCTAGTGTTCACCACCAAAACCCTCATCATCATCATTAATGCCAGCTGACCAATTGTTTCTTCAGGGTGTGGGGGTGGTCGCTCTACTACAGTGACCCGGAGGGTAATCCTCATGTCTGGAGGAAGACGCAGAGGATTGCTGACTGCGCCACTCTCAGACGTCACAGTGATTGCACTGCTGATGTTGTAGCAGTGCAGTTGTCCCCAGGCGGCACCAATTTTTGCCCGTTTTCATTGCTGGATCACGTAGGATGAAGTAGACCACAACATCACTCACTGTTCCATAGCGTGGTAATTAGAATACCTAAACCAAGAAAGTGGTTTCTCTGGGTGCCCGACCAAGCCTACTTGACGCCTGCATGCTCAGGGAGAAGGATGGAATTCCAGCCTTGGGTCTACCACCATAACGTCTGGGAGAGGAACAGTCACGCTTCTTCCTTTCACCTTCCTCAGGATGTTCCTCATTAAATTAGAACAGCCACCCTGACCACCAATGTCACCCCCACCTTCTCCAACAACAACTGGAGCACCTAACTCAGTTGGGTTTCCAGCAGCCATGTCACTGCCGCAATTACTCCCAACTGATGTCTTACCAAGTTCTACCTTCTGCCTCTTGAACCTCCACTACATCCCCTCCCCTTGCTGATGGTCCCTCAACCAAAGCTAGAGCAGAAAGAGCATCAGCAAAGGGGAGAGCTAGCCCAGTCAGGTGGTGCTGATAATTCAAGAGACAGGCACACCAATCCAAAAACCTGTTTGGGGGTTCCAAGAAAGGCTTCAACTTGATCCTGTGCCAGCATTCCTGTCTCCACCCTATGATTATGCATTTTCTACTGACACTTCTCTCCAAACACTTAATGTGCTTGGGCACCAGGAGCATCAACACCCACTGACACTACCGAGACTAGGTTGAGGATGATGACGTAGGTGAGACTGCTGCTGCCGCTAAAGATGGCCCTTGCAAAATCTCACCCTCCAACATAGAAGAAACCAGAAAATAGTGACCTGCTTCCTCTAACACAGGGTCTACGTCCACAGAGTACAGTGGAAGAAGAAACTGCAGCGGGCCCCTAGGTCATGTACACACGGGAGTGAGGCTACTCATGCTTCTGGTACCAGCTAAAGCAACATCTGCTGCTGATGAGGTTGTTGTCCCTGCTCTGTTAACTGTGCCTCTGGGCTTCACAGAGTGGTCGGACCTCCCCCCGCTCCCCCTGTGCCTGCCGGAATGCTTCTCCATTTGAAAAAAAATGTAATCATATAATTTTTTTAAAATAAGAACACATTTCTCTCTCTGTAACTTCCTTCCTGCCTGCAACCAGCTAGCTACCCTTCTCCCTCCCTCGCCTAAACAGCACGGTAGAGCTAGCAGGCAACGTTATAATAGTGTTTCACTGGTTCTTTCAATCAAAAAGTTTGGACGAAGTTAAAAAATAAATTTAAAAAAAAGTGATTGCTATTTCACCAGTTGTGAAAGACGAATTTTGATAAATTTGGGTAGTTTTTTTTGCAAATAAAAATACTACGTGTGAGCACATACACGTCACAGAAAGGTCTGCAACCCTGCCTTTCCCCATTATATCTTGGCTTACGATACTTCCACTGCAGCCAGGAATTCTGGGTAATGACATGCACATGAGCAGTCAGAGTCAGTCACCTTCTGCTTCAGGTCCATTGTAACATGAATCCCTGTAAACTTATACCACATCATACAGCTTTCCAGCACAGCCTGCGTTAAAGCAGTGCAGAGCCAGTAACCCTGCTCACAGACAGCTGTTTCGACCTTTTGGGTCTCATCAGTGTGAGGCTGGTTATACTGGCTTTGCAATGTGACGCTGTGATAGGTTTCAACCACACATTAAATAAGTTATAGTGGGTCATTTTGCTAGATAGTTTGGCCCCAAAAGTCTGACTGCGCTTTTTGCGGGGGCTTCTAACTTTTAAAAAAAAAGTTTGAAGGACAGCAAATCTGGGCACATTCCCACATCACAGTGTAACCTGCCCCCTTTATCACACAACTACAAGTCCATTCCCTCTCACAAAGAGGGAAAGTGAATTCGCAAGCAGGCATGGAATGGGCTATTTTTTAACCCCTTTGCGGTAAGAGGTGCCTGCAACTCCTTGCAGGGCCCTCTAGTAGCAAAGGGGTTAAACACTGATAACTGCTTCTGGTTGTAACCCACATAATCTTCTTGTGTCGGGTTTCCGACCAGCTCCATAACAGAAAATCTGCAGCTTAACTATGTCAAAGCCGCCTCTGAGTGGGTTTTCTGACTCTGCACTTCCGTCTCCCAGGCTTTGATGTATGAATGCATCAAGGCAAAACCTGTACGGAAATTGTGTGTACAATGGAGGGGAAGCTAAAGAGTCACACACCTAGCTTGCTTATTTACATAGCATTACACAAGAGTGATTGTGTGCAGCTTAACTGCTGTGTGATGGGACTAAAGGTGTGGAGGAAGCAGGTTTAGGGACACATGGAAGACATGCAAATACACTCATGGTTTCCTGGTCATTGCTATAAATATACCCCAAGTATACAGTACATTAAATTAGGTAGGAGTCAAACGAGTAAAGCTGTGGAGCCTCCTAGGACCAAAATAAACCAACGTCACTCACATGCTTCAGGGGTGAAATATTGGTGATTGATGCCTTTATTACAGAAATCAAACACCTATTGTTATTTATATATATATATACTGATAATTGTGGGTTGTTAAAAAGAGGAATAAGTTGCGAGGGGGTTGATATAAGTTTAAATTTGCTCTTAGACTTCGACCATACCTCCCATGTACATCTCATCGGTCCCAGCTCAAACTGTTTCACCTGTAGCTCCTTTTTTTCTAGGGTCCATAAGGACATCGGCAGAGAAGACGTTCTGGCATACTGAGATTCAATGGCTAACCAGCAATATTGAGCTGGGTCGGCACTCCAGATCACCACATGCCGTAATTGGGCCGCCTGGTAGTACTTTTAAATATCTGGGACGCCCATGCCCCCTCTTATTTTTGACGTGAGCATAACTGATCTGGCTGTCCTGGGCCTTTTGCCCTGCCAGATGGAATGGAATATTTTATTTTGTAGGTTTTTTTAATTCAGATCCAGGTATCCGGACCGGTAGGGCCTGGAAGTGATATAATAACCGTGGGAGTATATTCATTTTGACTGATATTATTCTTCTGATCCACGACACCTGGAGTCCCTCCCAATCTGCCAAATCTTTTTTAATCTTATTGAATAGGGATGGGTAATTGCTTTGATATAGAGAGTGGTAGTACCTGGTCATATTTACTCCCAAATATTTAATATGAGAGGAACTCCATCTGTAGTTGAAATTCATTTTTAACAGTTTAACCTCAGGGTCTTGGAGATTCAGGTTTAGGGCCTCTGACTTATCTTTATTGATTTTATACCCTGAGATTTTCCCAAAATCCGTTAAGACTTTTTGGAGATTGGGTAGAGAAGTCTGGGCGTTCGTTAGTGTTAAAATAATATCATCTGCAAAAATAGAAACTTTGTAATTTGTTTTTCCAATTACTATACCCCGTATATTTTAATTTGTTCGTATATTCGCAGCAAAGGGTTCAATCGTTAGGGCAAGTAGAAGTGGGGACAGTGGGCATCCCTGTCTTGTGCCATTTTTAATTTTTCTTGGGTCCAACCCATTCCCTGTTAACTTAACTAAAGCAGTAGGGTTTTGGTATAATGCGCATACTCCTTCCAGGAACGCGTCTTTAAATAAAACATTGCAGAAATTTGTATCTAAGAAAACCCAGTCTATTCTATCGAACGCCTTCTCTGCGTCTAGACTTAGAAGGATAGCTCTGGTTCCAGTGAGATGTACATGGTCCACTATATTTATTATTTTTGAGTGTTATCTGAAGCCTGTTTACCTGACACAAATCCCACCTGGTCTATGTGGATCAATCTTGGCAAAATAGGATTTAGCCTGTTCGCCAGGATTTTGCTGTATAATTTCAGATCGTTGTTTAGAAGAGAGATCTGGCGATAGCTACCGCATCTTGTGAATAATGGCCAGATTAGCTGTTGACATGGTTGAGGGGATTGGTTTCCCCTCTAAGAATGAGTTTTACATCTCCAGTAGGAATGGGGAGAGTATAGCTAGAAATGTTTTATAATAGACGTTGGTGAATCCATCAGGGCCAGGGGATTAGATTACAGATATTTTTAGTGCTTTAACTGCTTCAGCTAGTTTGGTTTGAGTAATCTTTCCATTTAAAGCCTTTGATTCATCTTCGGTAAATTGGGGGAGATTACAGTCTTCTAAGTACTTAGTTATAGCCTCTGAGTTTTGTGGCAGTGAAGTTCCTCTAGAGGAATTCTTGCGCGATTCTCTTCTCGTCGTATACAATATTGCCCTTTTTATCCTTAATTGCCGTTATTTGTGATCTCATCCGCACCCCCCTTAGTTTATTAGCTAATAGTTTGTCAACCTCGTTTCCTTTGTCATAATATTGTTGATTGGTCCATTTCAGGGCCTTCTCAACATCCTCCAATTGAATTTGCCTTAGTTCTGATCTAGCCGTCATCAGGGATCTGTACAGTTTCTTTGTTGAATTAGTTTTATGTAATTGTTCCAGATTTAAAAAAATTCCAGTTAGTTCCTTGTATACTTTTATCTTAGCTTTTTTCCTATGGGATGCAATGGAAATAAAATCACCCCTGATAGGGGCCTTATGGGCTTCCCAAAGCATCGCCGGGGAGGGAGTCCTTGTTACTATTGAAAAATTTTCTTAGAACCTGCTTGATTCTGTTCTCTATTTCCGGGATGGTTCAGAAGTGAGTCCAACAGAAAGTATCATTTTTTGAAAAGGGGAGGGTGAGAGTGAGATCAATTGGAGCGGGATCCGACCACGTGATGGGCCCGATATTTGCGTACGAGGTGGCCTGGAGAATATTTTTTGTCACAAATAAGTAATCTATTCTTGAGTAGGTCTGATGGGCGGAGGAATAATGGTATAGTCCCCCTGGCCCTGATGTTCTGCTCTCCAGACGTCCGTTAGGGAAAAATCTTTTCAATGGTCCTTCAACTCCAGTTACTTTCTTGGGAAACTCAAGCTTCACCACTACGTAACCTAGATAAGGGTAGCTGGCGTCACGGAGGCTCCAAATGACCAAAACCTGCAGTGGTTGCAACGGCAAGTGTTTTAGGTACCAGTCGTATCAGGGCTTGAAAATGATTTTGTGGCCCACACTCCAAGAGGACGTTGCATACTTGTCCCTCAATCTTCACTTTAACTTGCGCTGAGGGCGCCAGTAGTCCCCTGGGTAAGTGGGAAGTAGAATGATCTCTTGCTGGTTCTGTCTGAACAGCGTCTTCGGCACTCAGGGCCCAGTATGCTCCTTTACTGGGTCCCCAGGTAATTTCCCAAGGCAGGACGAGAACAGATGAATTGCTTCACTACTTGCGGTAGATTCTCTCTGTTCCGGCACTGACTGGCATAGTATCCTTCTTCCCATCATCTATTGCAGAAATTCGTCCCTCCGGCTTTGGGATCAAGATGTCTCCATGGCTTCCTCCCCCACCTGGGGGTTTGTTCTTTATGGGATGACTACCATACTTCTTCCCGCCGTTCCTCTTGACTATTTGCATTAGCCACTTCTCCCATTCGCATGGCTTTCATAACTTCCACCACCTCTATTATGGGCTCTCCTGCTCAGCCCGTGCTCGGCTTCTCCTTGCTTGACCTATGAGGGGTCATAGCCCATGTTGTCCTTCCTCATCGGGCCAGGTGCCAGCTGTGCTATCTCCTAATCCCCATTGGCTAGCTGCTGCTACGCTCTTAGCAGACCACCATGCAGAGCACCAGCTTTAAGGTTAAAAATGGACAGTCCCTCTGATTGTTAGAAGGGAATGTAGGCAGGCTTCCAAAAACTACAGAGAGGCAGTGTTGTGAAAAACAGGGACACTCTCACTAATTACAGTGGTGGTTTGCTGTGTAACTACAATAAATCAAGTAATAATACATGGGGACATTATAGCCCGATTCTATATGATTGTCTTCTCTTAATATGTCTACTGTAGGATCCCGAAGCCTGAGCCAATATTTATTTAAGTGCTGCTACTGTATCTCTGTACTTAATCCTACAAACCCATAACTTTTCTCTGTTTTTGAACCAACAAACGGTAAAAAATAATAACACAAAGAAGAACAATTAACGAGCCTGACAGTTGCAGTCTTCATTAATTACCAAGGGGAGAAACACACTGTAGAAGAACAACTACATCCCCCCTACCCCTGTTCTCCCGCCTCCGAGACTGGCTTTATTTTTATTGTGTGTATTTTTCATAATTGTGTGTAATGTAACACATTTTAGAGACTTTACAATTAAAAGTTCTGTCTTATGTCTGATTAGTAACTAATGGGTATTGCCTGAATACCTGTATTTTTCATCGGTGTGTGTAATGTTTTCAGTCTACATCTTTTAGAGACTTTATAATGAAAATCTATGTTTTATGTTTGATTAGTGACTAACCCAGGGGTTCTGAACTACAGTCCTCAAGCCCCCCCCCCCCCCCCCACCACCACCCCAACTGGTCAGGTTTTAAGGATATACCAGCTTCAGTACAGATGGCTCAGTCGAAGAGTAATGGGTATTGAGTGCACACAAAAAGGGGCTCTATTTCAGTGTTTCTTTTCCCAATTTTCTATTCAACAATTCCCTTAGTGCACCTACAGTACCTTATATACTAAGGTTGAGCGAGTATATCTGTATTTGTGTGAACTAGAGGTTGAGTGTTAGGACTTGCAGAAGAGGCGGATACCTTGACGTGGTTTGCAAGCTTAGAATGCTTTGGCCAAAGAATTCGCACTTATGAGAAGAAAAACAGATAAGTATTTAGTTTAACTATATAATTTGTCTTATTGGATGTAGCACTGAGGCTTCTTGTCTTTTGTTGTATACCCGAGGTCACAATCTCAGGAGCACTCCTTTTGAAACAAAAATATATGATGCGGTGGCTTTGGGTTCTGAGCTTGCAGGGACGGTGTGTGTTTATTTATTTATATCAACATTTATATCGCGCCCTTATCCAGGTTAGTAAAACTTGCTTGGTTACTGGACAGGGGTTGGGGTACTGGATTTAGTCTTGTCGGTGGCATGGTGATGGGTCTGACGGTGGGGCCGATTGGATCGGTGAGGTGGGTGACTTTGGAGGGTTTTGGCGAGACATTAGGAAGGGGTGAGGGTAGGGGAGATCATGGGCGTTGAGGAGGATGGGGTGAGGGAGTGGATGCGATAGGAGGTTAACGGGATCGTGGAATGTGATGGAGAAGAGATTGGTTTTGAGTTGGCTTCTTAAGACTGAAGTGTTGGACTAGAGGTTGAGTAAACATTTGATTGACAAGCCCCCCCCCCCCTCATTAAAGTCCCTGATGAAATAAAATTCTTCATTACAAAGAAACCAAAACATCCAAACCGTTGTATTTAACCCTCTCAGTGCCTGACGGGCCGCAATACCAGAGTGTCCCAGCCCCTCACGCACATCGCCGGACCGCTCCTTGGCGCGATCACATGACCGAGGCCTCATTGGTGATGCGAAACAGAAGAGGCGGAGTCCTCCTCTTCCGGCTATAGTGTGTTCAGCGCTTCACAGGAGCGCGGAATGGGATCTCCACTAGAAATCGAGCTGGAAGCCCATGAAGTAGCCACTACGTTCGTGAGTCCCCTGGCATGTTAGACCTCATGTACTGGTGGCTACATTATGGGGCACTCAAAGGGTTAAGGGAGACAAGTATATAGTTTGCACCTTTGTTGCAGGAAGGGGTTAAAACACCACAATAACACGCTGGTAATTGATAATCCCGGTGCTGTTGTTCAGACTATAATTGTGGCCCACCATAACCTTGCAATGAGTCGCTGGCCCCTCTGGTAGGGAAGGGGTTAGGCTGCCTTCAAGCTAACAGGTTGCTTCTGCTTAATGATATCTATGGGTCCCTAAGGCAGGGGTGCTCAACTCCAGTCCTCAAGACCCCCCCAACCGGTTAGGTTGTAAGGATATCCCTGCTTCAGCACAGGTAGGTCAATCAGTGGCTCAGTTGAAGACTGAAGCCACTGATTGAGCCACCTGCGCTGAAGCAGGGATATCCTTAAAACCTGACCTGTTGGGGGCGGGGGGGGGGGGGCGGTGGCGTGGAGGGCGGGTTAAGCACTGGAGTTGAGCACCCCTGCCATAAGGGTAATCCTCTCCTCCTCGTTGTGGTGCTGCCTGTTCGTGGCCTCATTTCTCTGTCTCTGCAGGTGACCTCCATGTCCTGTGATGTCACCCCCCTCCTGCGGGGGTCCCGCTCCTGCAGCACCTCGTCCAGTCTCACAGGCTCGCTGCAGCTCCTCCTGTACCACCCCTTCCTGCCTCCCAGACCCCTCTCTGACTCCCAGTTGACGTTCCCTGGGGGTCAGTACTCTGCGGAGCAGCTCTGCATCGTGGCTGCCAATTCCTGCGGTGAGAGGGGCCCTGCGGTCAGAAGCATATAGGCACATCTGTATACAGTGTCATCTCTTTATAGGGGAATCTGTATGTAGGGGATCTGCATATATAGGCATCTGCATATAGGGACACTTGTACTGTATATAGAGCAATCTGTATAAAGCTGTACATGTATATAAGCGAATCTGCATATATCATTATCATGCTACATATAGAGGCATGTATATAGGCAGTGTTCGACAAACCTATACATTTGCTCGCCCCGGGCGAGTGGATTTAACCCCCGGGCGAGTAAATATTGGCCCAAGCAGCACACGTTTGGTACTAGGTGGCGAGTAGATTTTTTTGTGTGGCGAGTAGATTTTTTGGTGATTTGTCAACCACTGTATATAGGGATATATTTATATAAGGGAAGGTGCTATAGGGGCATCTTTATATAGGGGCATCTTATTTAAGGTTTTTTTTTATAAAGAGGCAGCCTCGTACATAGGGCTATATTACTGTATGGATATGTTGACTCTGGGGACATCTTTATATAGAGACACATTCCTATCAGGACATTATTATTAAGGGGAATCTTTGTCAAGGAATATCATTAGATAGGTGCTCCTATGTATAGGGACAGTTTTATATAGGGACATCTTCATTTGGGACATCACAATATAGACAAATCTCTAGATACAGTATGGGGTTCCTTCCCATGTACATCTTTATACAGGTGCATATTTATATAAGGACACCTTCTTATAGATTCCTATCTCTCTCACCGCAGGGATCCTGCCTGTGTATCACTCCCTGTTTGCGCTGGCATCACCGTGTCTCCAGGTCTGGTATCCTCCTAACCACATCTTCACCGTGGACGGCTCCTTGTCTCATGTTGTGGTTTACAGAATCAGGTGCCTTATTGCCCGTGCTGCTAGGCTTTGGGCAGAGTATGAAGTGTGTGCGTATATACAGTGAGAGTGTGAAGGAGAAGCGCTGACTGTTGTCCTCTTTGCATGTAAAGGTTCTTCTTCCCTTGCTGGATCTGGACGGGGAGCCGGAAATCTTTCCGCTGCAGCCTCCTGAACCTCCCGCCGAGCCCCCTGCTCAGCTACCAGGTCATAGATTACCTGTTTGCCCAGGTTAGGACCGTGCAGTGCGGGACTCAGCAAGAAAAAGGGATGTAGTGTGTGCCTGTGTAGTGTGTGCTTGTGCAGTGTGTGTGCTTGTGCAGTGCGTGTGCCCGTGCATGAACCCGTGCAGTGCATGTGCCCGCGCAGTACGTGTGCCCGCGCAGTGCGTGTGCCCGTGCAGGAACCCGTGCAGTGCGTGTGCCCGCGCAGTACGTGTGCCCGCGCAATTCATGTGCCTGCGCAGTGCTTTTGCCCGTTCAGTACGTGTGCCCATTCAGTACGTGTGCCCGTGCAGTGCGTGTGCCCGCACAGTGCGTGTGCCCGTGCAGTGCGTGTTCCCGTGCAGTATGTGTGCCTGTGCAGTACGTGTGCCTGTGCAGTGCGTGTGCCCGTGCAGTGCGTGTGCCCGTGCAGTGCGTGTGCCCGTGCATGAGCCCGTGCAGTGCGTGTGCCTGTGCAGTACGTGTGCCCGCGCAGTACGTGTGCCCGCGCAGTGCGTGTGCCCGCGCAGTGCCTGTGCCCGCGCAGTGCCTGTGCCCACGCAGTGCGTGTGCCCGTGCAGTGCGTGTGCCCGTGCAGTACCTGTGCCCGTTCAGTACCTGTGCCCGTGCAGTGCGTGTGCCCGTGCAGTGCGTGTGCCCATGCAGTGCGTGTGCCCGTGCAGTGCGTGTGCCCGTGCAGTGCGTGTGCAAAAGCTTCTTCTGGCCCTCCGTCCCCTCGCCTCGCTCTCGCTGTTCGTCCCCTCCTCAATCGCTCTGCCCTGTCGCCCCTTCTCCACCTCGCTCTCACGCTCAAGAATGAAGGACAGCATGAGGAATCCGATACTCGCCCCGAGGGTTGCCGCTAGGTGGCAGGGAGAGGAGGATGATTCCTCCCAACTACTCTCACACTAGACAGGAACCATCCATGGACGAGGAGGAGGCGGACAAGGAAACCCGAAATGGGGGAGAAAATGGAATGAGGAAAACAGCAGTAAAGGAGCAGTAGGCTCATGGAAAGTGAAAGAGGAGAACGGAGGAGGAGAAGCGCGTGGGTGAGAAAAAGCAGTGAGTAGTTCAACAGGAGAGAAGCGTGCGACGGAGAATGAAGGACGGGAAGACGGCATAGTTAGTGGGTTAAAGAAAGTAGAAGAGCAAGAATGCGCACCAGAGAATTGGGAACGAGCGAAACCCCCACCTCCTCCCTTCCCGCCCGTCTCTCACCCCGTCCTTACCCCTCGCTCTTCTCTGACCCCCCACCCTCACCTCACTTACACTTTGCTCACCCCTACCCCGCCTCCCCTCTCTCAGCCCCACCTTTCGCCTCCCCTCTTAACCCCCTCTGGGGCAAACAGCTTACCCACTCTCACCCCTCCTCACCTCGCTCTCCTCATCTCATCGGCTCCCCGATGCCGCTCCCCTCTCACATCTTTCTCTTCACCCCTCCTGATCTCACTCTCTCATCCCATCCTGATCGCACTCCCGTCTCCACCCTCTCACCTTACTATCTTGCTCTCTCTCGCCCCTTCCTCGCCTCTCTCCATCCTAACCTCGGCTCCTCACCCTCCCACCTCACTCTTCTTTTTCCCCCTCTCTTCACTCTCTCTCTTTTCTCATCCGCCCCGCCTTCACCATCGCTCTCCGTCTCCATCGTCCCCTCCGTCTCAAAATACCCCCCTCGTCTCTCATCGCCCTTCCGCACCTCGCTCTCTCCGTTGCCCCTCCTCACCTCTCGCCCCTCCTACCTCACTCTCAACCCTCCCTCACCGTGCTCTCTCCTCACTCGATCGCCCCTACCTCCCCCTCGCATCCCTCTCCTCACCTCTCCATCTCGCCTCCCTCTCTCAACCCCTCCTCGCCCTCCCTCTTCTCACCCAACATCTCACCCCGCCCCGCCTCGCTCCCTGTCTCATCCCTGTCCCTCACCCCTCCCCTCCTCCCTTTCTCCTAACCCCTCCTCTCCTCTCTCTCTCATCCCTCCTTGCTTCCCTCTCTCACACCCCTCCCACCTCCTCGCGCCTTCTTCCTTCAATCTCCACCTCCTCACTTCCTCTGTCACCCCTGCCTCACTGCTCCTCATCTCCAATTATAATAGCCTCTCTCACCCATCCTCGCTTCCTCTTTTCTCACCCCTCCTCGCCTCCCTCTCTCCACCCGCTCCTCGTCTCCTCCTCACATCTCTCATCTCTCACAACCTCGTCCTCCCTCTCCCTCATCTCTCCTTCTCTCCTCCTCCTCCTCCACCCCTCCTCACTTCAATCTCCTCAACTTCCCTCTCCTTCAAACCCCCTCCTCATCCTCCTGATCTCACACCCCTCCTGCCTCCCTCTCCTCCCCCGTCTACTCGTTCCCCACTCCTCATCAAACTCTCTCCCACCCTCTCCCCCCTCACCCCTCCTCAACTACTGCTCTCACCCCCTCATTCTCACACCTTCCGCACACTCCTCACATTATGCAATCGCTTTCCACATGGTTTCCCCTCCTCCTTATCGCTCACCCCTCCCTGCCTCCCCTCTTACCCTATGCCACACCCCTCCTCATCTCGCTCACTACCTTAACTTGCTCTAACCCTCGTCTTCATATCTCTCACACACTCCTCACTTTGTTCTCCGCACCCATCTCTCACCCCACACTTTCTGCCTACTCCTCTCACTTTGGCCTCTACTCTCGCCTCACTACATCACCACTCCTCCTTGCTCGTTCTCTCCTTCTCCCCCCTATTGCTCTATAAAACCTTTCCGATCATCTGCATCTACACCCTCCTAACTCAACTTGCTCTACCCCTGCCTCCCCTGCACCCCGCACCTTCTTCTCACCTCTCCTCAACTTGTCTCTTACCCATCACCTTTCGCTTTCTCACCCCTACCCACCTCATCTTAACTCTCTATCCCTCACATATCGTCTCTTCAGTCACTCCTCACCTTGACTTCAATGGTCACTCCTCACCTCGCTCTCACCCCATTCTCACATTTTCCTCTTGTGACACCCAGCATGTGAGGTGAGGAGGGGTGAGGTGAGGTGGGGTGAGAGTGAGGTGAGGAGGGGCGAGCGTGTGAGGTGAGGAGGGGTGAGCGTGTGAGGTGAGGAGGGGCAAGAGAGCAAGGTTAGTAGGGGTGAGAGAGCGAGGTGAGGAGGGGCGAGAGCGAGGTGAGGAGGTGTGGGGGGGCGAGAGGGCGAGGTGAGGAGGGGCGAGAGCGAGGTGAGGAGGGGCGTGAGCGATGTGAGGAGGGGCGAGAGAGCGAGGTGTGGCAGGGCGAGAGTGCGAGGTGAGGAGGGGCGAGAGCAAGGTGTGGCGGGGCAAGAGAGTGAGCTGAGGAGCTTGTCTGTGTATCTATCTATTAAGTATCAATCTCTCTATTTATCTGTCGGTGCATCTGAGTATCTATCGGTCTGTATATCTGTCTACATATGTATCTGTCCATCTGTTTACCTACATATCTACCTATATCTATCTGTCTCTATATATCTGTCTGTCCGTCCATCTATATCTATGCATAGAAATGATTATCTATGTGCCCCTGTCCAGCTAATCGCCTCCTGCCTGTTCCCGTCACCTCTCCCCAGCTGTGGCAGCCCTTCTGTGACTTCCCGGAAATAGTGGACATCAGTATAACGCAGGCCAGCTGTGACAAGACGCTGACTGAGGGACGCGTGGTGACTGTCACCAAGCAAGACAACAAGGTCCTGGTGAGTGTGGGGTCACCAAATCAGCATGTGCAGGGGAATAGATAGACAGACAGACAGACATAGATGAATAAATACACATAGATTCATAGATTCATTTACCGTGGAGAACACATATAGCCCTCCTCCTCTTTCACTACTGCATCTCTTTCAGGCCAGTAAATAAAGGTATTTGGCCCGACTGAGTGCCCCTCAGCCATATTGGGGAATTGTGATTGTCAGTTCTGCAACCCAATCATGGCAGAAACACTGTGTTTTGTGATAAAATTGTATATGTACTATATGTCTTATTATTCCAGGAGTGTTAAGCAGCGGACATTTTCTTGCTTCAGCACAGACCAGAATAGTAAGACCGGGCAGGGGAATGAATTACATTCAGATTCCCCAGTATATGTCCGCGAACCCCAGAACCAAGGGGGGTTCAGAGTAAAGTCATTTTTAAGATTATGTGTATAACTGTGGCAGGGTTTGCATGTAAGCGCGTGAAAGGAAAAAATGGTTTTAAAACCCAGCAGCTAGCAGCACAGCAGAAGGCTTTTTGCTAACTTTTGCTAGGAAGCTCCTAGCGCCATGAGATTTGCTGTGGGCACTTTTCGGGTAAAATCAGGAACAATCATGTTGCACAATTTGTATAGAGTTATATAAAAAATGGATGAATTAAAGTCCCCCTATTTTAATTGTACCAACATGTTAGGCATATGGGGATTTTCATCTAACACGCCAGAGACAGAGTGGCTACTCCAAGCTTCAAAGGCAGTCCAGGATATGGGAGTGTTAAACCTTTTGTTAGCAACAGCTTCAAAGGCGATCCAGGATATGGAGGTGTTAAACCTTTTCTTAGCAAGGAAGCGAATTTCAAAGCCACCCTGGCAGATGGCTGCTCTGCCCAGACTGAGCGGCGCCAGGTAGAGGGGACGGGCCTCATATGCTAAGCGGCCAAGGTGCAAAGTTGGCAAATGCCCAGAGCAGACTGAGAAGCCCCTCTGCCATGTTTGAAAGGTACTGGCAAGTCTGTGATAGGGTTAAGGAAATATTCCCACAGAGTAGATTGGCTGCATGGGTTAAGTATAGGACTGTTTAGTGCATAAAAAACCCTGCAGCCCATGTGGAAGTAGTTCCATCTAAGTTCCATCATGTAACAAGAATCATCATGCAGTGAAAGATCCATCCTGTAATCAGACTTAACATCGTAACTAGTAAGTGTATTTTTTTGTTGTAATTGTAAATCAAGCTGTGTATGTTCATTCTGTAAATAAATTACAATTTATTTTATCTCTTGCTTTGTCCAATCAAAGGATCCGGGTATTTTAGTGTTAAAAGCATTGGTCTCCCGTGACACTTCCCCATCTTCTTTCTTTATCTCTCTCCCTCTGTAGGAGTCTGAGTTCCCGGTCCTGCAGGACGCTCTGTCCTTCGTGGCTCTCGTGGACGGTTATTACCGACTCACTGCCGACTCTCACCATTACTTCTGTAAGGAGGTGGCCCCAACTCAGCTGCTGTGGAACCTGGAAAACCAGTGCCACGGACCCATCACGTGAGCCACATGTGAAACACTCAACAGCTTTCCTCTCTCCACCTTTCCTTCTTACTTTCCCCAACATTGTATTACTCCTCGTCTAATCCTCTCTTTCTTTCTCTCTCTCCATTCCTCCCCCATCACATCCCCCCTTTCACTTCTTTCTCTCTCTTTCCCTCTTTCTTCCTCCCCCCTATTTCTCACTCTGTTCTCTTCCTAGCTTTTCCCCTCTCCCCCTCTCCCTCTGATCCCCATCTGCTCGCTCTCCTTCATTTATGATATTAAAAAAATAGATATTTTTACCAGGAAAAAATACCTGCCTTTCATACCTGACGTACCTGTCATTTTCAAGTATGTCGTTATTCTGCCCCTCCTGTCTCCCCCCACACCCCCACCTTTCTCTCTCACTTCCCTGTCTCTCCCCCCCTCAGCTTAGAGTTTGCAGTGGACAAGCTGAAGAGAAATGGCAGCGTGGGAGGCAGCTTTGTCCTGCGTTGCTCCCCACAAGATTATGACAAATTCCTGCTGACTGTGTGTGTGGAGGTCAGCAAATGCCTCTTTTCTCCAAGTGTCACATGCACACTGTATGTACCAATGACAATATTCTTACTATCACCAGCCCTTCTCTCTTTCCCTGTCTCTCTTTGTCTTTCCCCTTGTTTTCCCTATCCCCTCTTTCTCCCGATTCATCAGTCTCTCTTGTTCACCTTGTCACCCTTCCATCACTTTCCTCCCTCTCTTTCTCCTTCTCACTTTATCCGTCTCTCTTCTGGCCTCTCACCTTTCTCTCTCTCTCTCACTCCGTTCTGTTGTTTCTTTCCTCCCTCGTTGCTCTATATTTCTTACTTTCACACTCTCTCTCTTCCTTGCTTTCTTCTCCCTCTCTTTCTTTGTCTCTTTTTCCCTGTCCTACCTACCCCCCTCTCTAACTTGCTATCTCTCGCTCCTTTTCTTCTCTCACCCATTCTCTCTGTTTTGTTTTCCTCCTCTCAGTTTCCCTCTCTGTCTTTCACTTTTTTTTTTAATTTTCCCCTCTCACCCCTCCCCTCCCCTTCTCTCTCCTTAGAGCCCCCTGGGAAAAGATTACAAAGGCTGCTTGATCCTGCGTGTGAATGACACCTTCTCCCTGGCCGGGGTTCCTCGTCACTTCTCCAGCTTGTGGGGACTTCTGGAACATTACCAGATCTGCAGCCTGCGCCTCAGTGGTGTCTCTACCCAGCTCACCACCTGCTGCCCCCCGCGTCCCAAAGGTACCAGTGCAAAGCTGCAGCAGCACGGGAAGACCCCCTGACTCCTAATTACCGCAAGTTGCTCATCCAGGCAGAAAGGTGTCGCCATTAAATTACCTTTTAAGTAGCAGGTTTTTCCATGTTCCAGTGCAGGACAGGTCTATTAAGACCATTCTCCCCCCACTGCAGAGGTAAATGAGAATGTTCACAGGTAGGGTTAGGACCTGCATACAGGTCATGCAGTGAAGTGGCTGCAGGCTTATAACACTTTGGCCAAAGGGTTTAACTAAATGACCCTTACTTATGAGAATACTAACATTGCAGTATTTAACTATGTATTTTGTCACACTGGACGTAGCATTGAGTATTTTTGTCTTTTGTTGCCACCATTAAATGTTAACCGATTCACTGCCTGAAAGACCTGGAAGTTTCTATATGATTATGTGTATATACATATGTGTGTGCATGTGTCTACACGTGTGTGTGTGTGTGTATGTGTCTATATATACACCTCTACCACTGTAGACTCATTCAGTTAGCGCCTTTTATTTCCATTTCATTCGTCTATATATACAGTACATATCATCATCAACCCCTGTCGCTCCACTGCTGGATGAAGCCTCCCCAATGCTCTTCCTGGTACTGCGGTTGCCGTTGCTCCAACAAATTGTCTAATATACTCTCAACCTTCTTGTAATCAATGTCTTGTTCCTTTGATTTCCATTGGAATCCTGTCAAGTAGCATCCCTGTCCAACAATGGGAATTTCCTCCTGCGATGTGTCTGGCCTGCTGACATTTGAATTTCTTCAGCCTTGTGATGTTGTCACCGACTTGTGTTTTGCTCTCGAACCCATTCATTCTTTTTCCTCATCGGGTAATACCCAGCATGCATCTCTCCATACTTCTTTGAGCTTTCTGAAGCTTCAAAATTATCTTTGCATTTAGGGTCCAAGTTTCACATCCATACGTGAGAACAGATAGGATAAGTTGCTGAAACACTTTCCTTTTGAGGCTCAGTGGAAGCAGGGCCAATGAGAGGGGCCCTCGTAGTATCTCTCGATAGTATCATTATTTGTCACTCCTTGCTACCGCTCCCCTTCTCCTTCTGAACCGCAGTGTCAAACGTCACCAATGTGACATCATGCGGCATCTCATTGCCATGGCAATGTCAAATGACGCCACAACGTTGTATTACCATGGCTACGCGACGCCGTGCAGCATCACGTTGGAAGCAGGAAGGCGGCAGCAAGGAGTCAGCCGCCACAGCTAAGAGCTGCTGTGGGGCTCTAAAAAAAATTGCCAGGGCCCGAACCTGTTCTCGGCAGCCCTGAGTGGAAGGTTCTTTTGTAATATCTTATATCTAGCAAATCTTCTCCATATTATCCTTATTCTTCTATTGATTTCATTCATAAAGTTTCATTCCAAAAGAAGCCGGGACATGTTGCTGCAGGGCAGCTCGCCAGTAGACAAGTCAGGTCTGCTGCACCCGACCGCTCCGAGAAGCCAGGTCTGATAAGTGCATGTTTAAATGTCCCGCCCGGGACATTTAAAGATGGCACGTCAGAGTGGCAGGTCTAGGCAGTGTAGCAGTCCTACGCAGCACATTTAAACCAGCACTTATCAGACCTGGCTTGACAGAGTCGGCGGTCGGGTGTGGGAGCGCATGCGATGGACATCGCGATGAATTGTCCCGTCGGCGTATTGGTCACAGCCAAACATCCTAGATCATATACAGAGCTCTGTAAAGTTCTTCTTTGTGCCACCTTCTTCCTTCAGCGTTACGTCGTCCAATGATGCTGCAATGTCACATGGAAACGCGGTGTCACTTGATGTCACTGCGTAATTTCACGTAAAGTGGACACATTTGTTGAACATCACTTTGATCTTGCTGAGGCCCATCTTCTTACTTGCTTCGGCGAGTTGTCTGATTTGTTGCTGGAGGTCTTCTGGACAATGTATTCTGCAAATCGTAGGTGACTAGAGTATTCCCTTTTTCATTTTGGTTCCTTTTTCTTCCCATTTCAATGTCTTGAACAATTCTTCATCTGCTGCTGTGAAAAGCTTTGGTGACATGGTGTCTACCTGGTGTCACACCTTTGCAGATCCATATCCTGCTTGTATATATAAATATATATATATCTCATCTTCAGCTCTTGTCAACCCACTGCTGGTTGAAGGCCTCCCCAATGATCTTCCAGATCATCTCCCCCCCCTCCATATACAGAGATACAGATACTGCGGTTACAAACCTCTCTTCTCCAAGTTGCTCCAACAAATTTTCAGATTTCATCTTAAATATACATATATATCCCCCCGGCTCCCGAAGGGTGTTACATATGGTAGTTCCAGAATATGTATGCACATACTCAGTCTCTCAGGCCTTCCTATAGGGTGCTGGCTGGGCGTGGATGAAAGTACGGAATAGAGATGGGCACCAGGAACTTTTATAAAACAAAAATCGTGTTTATTGAACACAGTCTCGAAACACTTCATATACATAGACAGGGATGATACGAAACAAAACACGTGGCAAATAAAAGTGTTAGGGAATCATCCTCTAGTAGGTTCCGGGTATATTCAGAGGAGGTACTTATCTTAGTTGCCCGTTGCAGAGGATGAAGTGGAGACAGTGATGCATTGAGAACCGATTGGGCCGATTCAACATAAGTTCAGGTTACAGTTTGCACAACTCTGAGAACAGTGCTGCATACTTCTCCTCATCTAACATGCGCTGACTAAAGAACAGGGCATATTACAAAACTGTCAAATAACAAATAGTGAGAGGACTTAACTTGCTGCAGAGTAGACAGATTGAACCTAATCACAGGACTCACATGAGGACCCCAGAATGAACTCTGCAGAACCTGCTTCTAGAACAAGGGTGTGGCTATTTATACCCTTCACACTGACATCACAGATCACGAGGTAGCAAGGGATGGGGCAGAACATGGTGAGCCCACACAGTTAACCACTTATAGTAACCAGTAGCCAACCAAGAGGGCCTTACACACATATATTGTATATGTATACGTTGTATACGAGATCAGTGTATCTCCAAAGTTTGCACAAATAAAAGCATTTTGTTAGCCACAGAACGGTATCTTCATTTTTGATTTTATATATATTTCCTTCTATCAGTCGGTGCCTCTCTTTTCCTTTCTCTCAGTGGTGCCGTCTCTCTTTTTCCTTCTTCTCTCAGTGGTGCCCTCTCCTTTTTTCCATTTTCTCTCAGTGTTGCCTCTCTCTTTTCCTTTCTCTCAGTGGTGCACTCTCTCTTCCTTTCTAGGCGTCACACCTCCGGTGGGTCTTCCCTCTCATCTCTTTTTCCTTTCTCTCAGTGGTGCCTCTCTCTCTTTCCTTTCTCTCAGTGGTGCCTCTCTCCTCTCTTTCCTTTCTCTCAGGTGGTGCCTCTCTCTCTTTCCTTTCCTCAGTGGTGCCTCTCCTTTCCGTACTTTCTCTCAGTGGTTCCCCCGGCCTCTCTCTTTCCTTTCTCTCAGTGGTGCCTCTCTCTCTCCTTTCTCTCAGTGGTGCCCTCTTTTTCCTTTCTTCAGTGGTGCCTCTCTCTCTTTCCTTTCTCTCAGTGGTGGCTCTCTCTCTTTTCTTTCTCAGTGGTGCCTCTCTCTCTTCACTTCTCTCAGTGGTGCCTCTCTCCTCTTTTCCTTTCTCCTCACGTGGTTGCTCCTTTCTCTCTCTTTTGCTCTCAGTGGTGGCCTCTCATATCTTTCCTTACTCTCAGTGGTGCCTCTTCTCTTTCTGCTCTATTCTTCCTTCTCCCCCCCATCAGTGGTGCACCTTCTCATCTTTCGCTTTTCTCGTCACGTCGGTGCCTCTCTCTCTTTCCTTTCTCTCAGTGGTGCCTCTCTCTCTTTCCTTTCTCTCATGGTTGCCTCTTACCTTTACAAGGGGCCTAATCTACTTCATGCGGTCACTCTCTCTTTTCTTTCTCTCAGTGGTGCCTCTCTCTCTCTTTCCTTTCTCTCAGTGGTGCCTCTCTCTCTCTTTCTCTCAGTGGTGCCTCTCTCTTTTTCCTTTCTCTCAGTGGTGCTCTCTCTTTTTCGTCTCGCACTTTTTCCTTGTTCCTTTTCTCTCAGTGGTGCCGTCTCTCTCTCTTTCCTTTCTCTCAGTGGTGCCTCTCTCTTTTCCCTTTCTCTCAGTGGTGCCTCTCTCTCTCTTTCCTTTCTCTCAGTGGTGCCTCTCTCATCTTCTCCCTTTCTTCTCACTCCTGTTCTTTCTCTCAGGGTAGTGGTGCACCTATCTATCTTTTCCTTTCTCTCAGCGGCCTGTCTCTTCTTTTCTCGTGGTGCCTCTTCTCCGTCTTCTTTCTCTCACCTCCGGTTCTTATCCGGTGCTCTCCTCCTTTCCTTTCTCCTCATTGGTGCCTTCTCTCTCTAGTGCTTCTCTTTTTTCCTTCTCTCCAATGGTGCTGCTCTCTCCTCTTCATTTCTCTAAGTGGTGTGACCTCTTCTCTGTTTCCTTCTCTCAGTGGGGGTGCTATCCTATATTTACTCTATCATACGCGGTTGCCTCCTATCTGTCTTTTCTCTCAGTCGGGGCATACTATCTCTTTCCCTTTAGACGAACGCGGGGGAAGAGCAGAGAGGAGGTGAAGGGAGACACATTCTATTCAAGCAGAACGGGGTAAGGTGTTTGCTCTGGGTGCTCCCGTGGTGGTTGGAGGGGAGAGCGAGAGGGAATGGGAGAGAAACGAGGGCGGTCGTGGGGGTGGGGGGGGTGCCATCGAGAGCCGTCAGGAAGGGCGATGCAGTGGGAGGCACGGAGAGAGGAGAAAGAGGAGTGAAGGTAGGGTACGTTCTATCTTCTTCTAGTCATATTCCTCTGCGTTCCGGTCTCTACAGGGTGCTATCTCTCTTTCCTTTACTCTCAGTGGTGCCTCTCTCTATTTCATTTCTATCAGTGGTGCCTCAGGTGTACACACTCCCTCGTGTCACACAGTATCAGGTGTACACACTGCTCTTGCGTTACACATTATCAGGTGTACACACTGCTCTCATGTCACACAGTATCAGGTGTACATATCAGGTGTACACACTGCTCTCATGTCACACAGTATCAGGTGTACACACTGCTCTCGTGTCGCACAGTATCAGGTGTACACACTGCTCTCGTGTCACACATTATCAGGTGTACACACTCCCTCGTGTCACACAGTATCAGGTGTACACACTGCGCTCCCCGGGCCCCCGCCACCCTATGCATGGGATTCCTGTCCCAGCACTCCCCCGTGTCGGCTCGTGGGCCTCATGGATTCCCTTAAATAAAATCTCAACTCTTCCACTGTAGAACTCTACTTTCTAATTACGGACAGTTCCGGTTTCTCTTTTCACCTTTATTTTTGTACAGTATAGCGCTATATTATTTGATGTATGTTCATCCCAGGCTTTTCTAGAATATCCCTTGATTGTGGCCTGGTAAGCTCGTCTTGGCGGTATTATTCGGGGTAGTTGTTGGTGAATATATGTAAATGATGGTGGCCCCACTTAGCTGAGCACAACCGGTATATTGGATAAGAGCTCAAGGGATTCCTCCTGGACCCTGGATTATCTAAACCTCGCCAGACAGCTCCCCATATAAAGCAGGGGCTACGCAGTGTCAGCATGGCGATTCCCTAGATCCACTCTAACCATGATCTGCCACTGCCACTTATCTCTCTGGCTCTATTAAATGTCCCTAATTGGTCTTACTATAATAATAATAATAATAATAATAGCATGTTTTTGTATAGCGCTGCTAGTTATACATAGCGCTTTACAGAGACATTTTGCAGGCACAGGTCTCTGCCCCATGGAGCTTACAATCTATGTTTTTGGTGCCTGAGGCACAGGGAGATAAAGTGACTTGCCCAAGGTCACAAGGAACCGACACCGGGAATTGAACCAGGCTCCCCTGCTTCAAACACTCAATGCCAGTCAGTGTCCTTTACTCACTGAGCCACTCCTTCTCCCGTAGTCTCTAATGCTGTGTGACCTAATTTACTAGTGCCTGGAAAGGCTGCCGACAGGGGGAGAGCCGGGACAACTGTCCCGGCCCCAGACCGGCCAGTCTAGACAGGAAACTGGGCCTGAGGGGAAGAGAAACTTCTTTAAAAGGGAATAAGCTCACAAATTATCCACTTGTGTTTTAAGCGTGTTACTCCCCTGGGGTGGGTCAGTGTAAATGGAGGTTGGCCTGTATGTCATTGTGCCTCCTGGTTATAATCACAATACAGAAGCAGGACATAGTGAAGTGCTCATATTTAAAAAAATTATCCACAAATGAATGAAAGCCACTAAAAATATTATAGTTGAAACAGGCATGTTTGGGGTAAGTCCCAGCACAGACTTAAGACAGTCTCTCAGTGCGGTGTTAGCTCTGCAGTGTGTTCTCCGAGTCTCCACCTGATGGCATCAGCAGACGGGGCGCCACGTGTGATGCTGTGGGGGTCTCGTTTCCTCTGTGTTCCCAGACATACTCAGGTAGTCCAGGGAATGAACCCTACCAATTTCACCTCAAGAAGCTCATCACCCTTGAAGAAACTTTTTGAAGTGAAATGCGTTTACACACATGCCGCACTGCCTGCTATTCCAGTATCGTCTTGCCCACGCTTCAGAGAAGCTGCTCGTGTACTTACACCACACAAATTGTAACATCACCACAACCCCAAATGTGACGCAGGAGGGTAGCAACTTTTTTTTAACCACAAAAAAAATGATTTCAGAAATAGTCAAATTTATTATACAGTATTGTATTGAATTGGCACAAAACACAGTGAAATATTCTATACAAATATAAAGGCTTTGTTGTTCTGTTTGTTTACAATTCTTGCAACTTTACTTCCTGCAGGTCACGGTGATTATTAAAAAAATGTGCCACTCCCTTGCATGTTTATTTTTCAGTTGTTATATTCCACCCCATACCTTAATCATTTTTTTTCGTCTCTCTGATTTTTTAAACTGTTTAATTCCTGAAACGTTGACCCCAAAACTGAAAAAGAGACTTATTAGTGGAGCTCAGCATAGGACAGTTTGACAAATAAGACCACCTTAAAAAACCACTCCGTGCTGCCTGCTCGAAGTGAGAATAAATAGCAGGAGATGCCATCTGGACACTCTACTATAGGCTTTGGGGCCTTTCACAAAAAGAATGTGATATTTAAAAACAATAAACACACAATTCCAGCAAGCTCTAAACCTAGAACCCACCACACACACACACACACCAAAAGGAGCTGGCCAAATGTATACAAAAGACAAAAATACCCAATGCTACATCCATTATGACAAAATACATAGTTAAATACTGCAATGTTTGTCTTCTCATGAGTAAGGGTCATTTAATTAAAACCTTTGGCCAAAGCGTTATAAGCCTGCAGCCACTTCACGGCATGACCAGTATGCAGGTCCTAACCCTACCTGTGAACATTCTCATTTACCTCTGCAGTGGGGGGAGAATGGTCTTAATGGACCTGTCCTGCACTGGAACATGGAAAAACCTGCTACTTAAAAAGTGTGGAGGGGTGAGCTTAAACCCAGGGAGGTGGGGCCCCCAACATTTAATATCCATGTGTGAAAAAGTATGTGAACCTTTAGGCCATGGCCAGAGTGAGGAGACGCATGCGTACTCACTCACGCTTGGCGAATTTAAATACAAGTTACCTGATGCATGCGTCCAAAGTGCTGCTTCATGCACGCGCATATGTGCTTGGACCGGAGCTGTGCTTGGGGTGACAGCAGAATTTGTTTTTTGAACGTGATGGCGGGTCACATGACTGGCTAACAACCAATGAGAGCACAGCAGTCACAATAACCAATCAAATGGAGCCGAGGACGTGACATCAGTTCAAAAGAACTACCAGTGAATGTCTTTGCAATACTGTAGCAACACAGAGTAAGGTCGCATTTCATTAGCGCTTATCGCTGGAATGTTGTTTTTATATGGCTTTTAATTTTACTCAACGGTTTTTTTTGTGCAATTCCTGCACAAGGATCATTTTGTTCTGTTCTAATAAAATTTGATCGCGCGCGCTTCTTTTCTTTGTTCCTATACTTAAAAAGCAGTCTCAGAAGTTTTGATAAATATTTTCCATATACTTTGATTGCAAGTGCATGGATCTTAGAGCATTGCAGTTCAAGTTTTTTGCACTGGGCACACATCCTCCCAAGGGTTTTAGATTCAAATGGCAGTTGTCCAAAATGTAAACCTCCCAAGGCAGACCTCACTCACTGCATATGGCATTGCAGGAAGAAAGATTCTGGAAGAGTAAAGTAGTGGGCTACATTAAGAGACTCCTGGACACATCCCTATCTTGTCAAAATGTTCCAATACTATTCAGAGATATAATTAGCTGGCCTAATAGAATATGTTAAAAGAATAGCCTATTAGATCGGATATTACTGATGGCAAAAAAAAAATCTTAATGATAAACTTTTTATTTTGAATTATGTCTATCAAAAAGTCTGACGTCTCTCTGAATAGGGATATACAAAGCAGTACATTTCTAAAGAAATAGAACATTTCATTTTTAAACTACTATTGGAAACCAGAGATTTCATTCTCAAACTATTTGATCACACAACGGAGTTTGCGGAAGCCAGACTGACATGAGTGGTAGAAAATCCCAACTTGGGTCTGGTCCTTCTCTACATTACATTGTCATTGTAGAGGTAAAATTCATTAAGTGCATTTTTGGCAAAAAAAAAACAACAAACACTCACTAAGTGCACTTGGAATTTCTTGATATTTCTATTGGAAAAAACAACTCTAATTAAGTGCCTATTTAGTCATCGTGCAGAGTAACCACAACATAAAACTCATTAAGTATGACTTTGAAATAATGTCAAAAAGAACATTCAGTCACCTTTTCCTCTGTACTCAAAGAATGCCTTACCTGTACAACGACAATATACTATTTTGCCTTGTTTTTTGTCCAGGTGGCTCGAATAGGTCAGTGCTATCCTAGCTCGTGTAAGGTGTGATAGTTTATAGAAATGTAGGTTAGTTTTAGGCGCTTTGTTTTGTTATATTATTATTTAGCTATCTGCCAAGTTCTTCTCTTAGGATAAATTCTATAATATCCAGAAAATTAGTGCATGCATAGGACAAACCATGAGCATCAGTTTAAAACCCGTAGAAAGTACACAATAAGATGTGGAAGGCTTGGATATATGATATCGAAAAGTGAATAGGCTAATATGTTGTATTGTGTCATCATGTTGTACAACAATCCATGTGATGTATCTTATGCAAACATGTATGTTACTTTCTTTGATGCACCAATGAAGGAATTAAAGAAAAGAAACATTACAGACAAACACTGGACAGACTGTTACAGAATCACTGTGTAAACCCCCTCCCTCCTAAAAGATTACTAACAATATTGGTATATGCTTGACCCCGCCCTTGTTGTTATGGGGATCCAGACATCACTCATGGGAGTATTGAAGGAAGAGGGGCTGTTCAGGAAGGGCAGGTTCCCCAAGTTCCAGAGGAGCTGAGCCTTGGGGAATGTAGATGGATATGTTAATAGGGTGATAAACAGGTGGGCCTGGCCTATGCTATGTTGAAGATAGGGCCAGTATCCCCTAAGTAAGGAGCCCCTTAAAAAAAAAAAGTCCGGTACAGTTCAGTAAAAGGAATACGGACCTTCTCCCACAACTACCCATGCAATTAAGTCAGAGTACCTCCATATAAGTGGTAAGAGTGGGCACAGATGGAAGAGAAGTATTGGTGTATGTCTTTGTATAAAACTCTGTACAACGTGTCAAGATAATGACTGAGTGGTCCCCAAGTAGATGACATGAATAAATGACAGTTGTACAATAAAAGTTCCTGACACCCAATATTTCACAACTTTGCTACCTAATCGCCCAGTCGCCTGAATGCCAGCACCCTGAGTTAAGGTAAATTATGCGGAGTAGTGTAATTAGATAGAAAAGATCCCATATGATGCACTCATCTCCACTAAGTATAAAATAACAACATTTTATTGATAATGTCGAAAACAAACTTGCAGGAACGCAGGAATAATCTGCAGGTACATTACTTGACACAGTAAGCAGATACTTTTAGACTTATCTAGGCTAGGAGGTTATATACTGGAGTGATTTCTCTGGATATACAGGTTCAGCTATACTCCGTAGCACAGCACGGCTAAGCGCTATCAGTTAGGTTTTAATTGAGTTTTGTTTTCGACATTATCAATAAAATGTTGTTATTTTATACTTAGTGGAGATGAGTGCATCATATGGGATATTTTCTCTCTAATTACACTGATACCCATTATCTCTGATAACACCACTCCAATTTTAGTAATTTGGCAAGCTTAGCAGGACCACCCTCCCCTTCTCTCCCCCCACCCTATTTAATTACAAATTATGCGGAGTAGCCATACACACACCACACCAATATAACCTCCCTAGGAAGCCAGGCAGTTGCAACCAATTTCAATACATTAAAAAAAAATCTGTTTTAGTCAAACACCCTCATGGGAATAATTTAATGAAATATAAATGTGCAGCAAATACATGGAAAAAACCCAGATTTAAACAGAAAACCGATACTTTTGTTCAATGCATGTTACTCATATTACTCATATGGGGAGAATTAGAAGTAGTCCCAGCAGCAATCTCCATATACCACAAAGGTGCGTGTATGGAAAAAAAAAAATTCTATGTACAGTAGATATAGGTAGTGCCATAGCAAGGCATGTACATGCACCGGGAAAGGCAGCTCGAGCGCATGCACTGTCGGCAAGTGCTCTTTGCGCATGCGTACTCCATGCTGCCGCAAAACGATGCATTGTTCACTCTTGAGAGCGGCCCCCCCCACCCCAAGAGCACGGGCTATAGCTACACCCCTGGATACAGGTCGAGAGATTCCACGAAATCACTAGATTATCAAAAATGCAAAAAAAAGTACCAGTACATTTTTCTCATTTTTGATAATCCAGTGGTTTGGGGACTTTATTTTTGTAATGTGCCTTCCTCTTTTTGTATAACACACACATAGCGTGTCTATTAACCCTTAAAGGGGCCAAAGAGCCATTATGCTGCAGACCCTCCCCTCAGCATCTAAACACAGGCAAGTCAGACTGACTCAAGGTCATAGTCTAACAATAACCCAGTCTTGTTTTTATTTTTGTAATACCATATGCTGGTCTTGACCGAACTGGATCACTATGGCCGTGCCCTGCAGTTAGTCCAATGACCAAGTCTCAGCGGTGAAGCTGGTATTAACTTAGAAAACCTTTAATGCTTTATCTAAACCCCTTCATTACCAGCGAATCCCTCCAGTGTTAAGCAGCAGATTGGAGACTCCACCCCAATAATTTGGTAGTTTCTTCAGAATTATTCCTCTCTCTCGGGTAGTGCAGTCAGGATTCCACCCAAGAATAGGCTGCACAACAGCACCCTCCTGAAGTTCGTAAACTATCCAAACTGAGTAACTTCTGCAAATAAATATTTTCAGGTACATTTAATACGACCGTGTGAGAGATCCGGTCTTCTTCTGCTCACTTGCATTTAAGATATTGTTTCAGGGAGAAAAGTTATATATGTGCAGTTGTACATGCACATACTGTATACTAATTTTTCAGATTATTATGAGGGAGTCTCAGACACATAGGGAAGACGTTTATCAAAAACGCTTCCTCCTCCACAGCTGTGTAAATAGAATGCGCACCCACTTCACATACCAAGGTAGACGCTACTTTTCTGGCCACATTCAAGATTCGGGTCCTGCACAGCCTTCCACATGACCAGCATCTCATAGGGCACAAAGCGGTGTACCATCAGCAGCTCCCTGTAATAGCAGGGATCGAAGGAGTCAATCCTTTTAGAGGGCACTCTTACCCCTACTGTACTCATGGCCATGTGAGAGGCTGGCACCAGCCCAGCCTTTGCCAGGCACATGCCCAGATAGACATCGTCAATAGGGAAAAGTTGGATCCCCAGGGACTTATGGTAGATGACACGGGCGGTGTACCCAGACATGAGGATGCCGCCCCCTCCACAGTACATGGGGTAGGAGTCGGAGGTTGTCACCTGCACTGGGACATAGTATTTGCTCCAGGACTCCCGGATGGGGCCAACGTTAGCAATCAGCTGACCAACAAAGAGGTGATGGTCCCCGCCGCCCTCCCCCAGGCCCTGCAGGTAAGTGACAACATTAAAGGTGTTAACAAAGACATCATCATCCCCATTGAAGATAAAGTGAGTTCCGGGACAACTGTCCTCCAGCCACTGGTGGAATAGAACCTGCTTTAGGGTCAGATTGAAAAAGGTGTCATGGAAATCCCACTGCAGAATGTCCCCGTAAGTCCGGCTCTCGATGGTCAGCAGCTGCCTCATACGTTTCTCCTCCTTCGGCTCTTTGGGAATCCCGGCAAGGAAGATCCTTCTCACCTGGGCACCTCTATAGGTCTCCTCCACCCCCCACGTCTGTCGGATGATGGCCCTGCGCTCGTAATTCCCAGGGGATGATTTGATAGCTAGCAGCAGGAATACCGCCTTGGATGCAGCCGCCCCCCCACACTTCATGGGGGAGTCCAGAATTTGAGGAAAGCTCTTGCAGTGTCGATACCTGAGGAAGTCCTGGATGTGAGCGTGCAGGGTGGAGAAGCCTTTAATGCTCGTGACGGAAGCATTCGCCTGGCATGTGGCGGGGGCCCATTTCAGCTTGCCGAGGGCTGGTGTGGCAGTAGTGAGGTGGGAGTCAGGCTCCTCTCCGTACACAACGGGCAGTTCGTCTTCACTTCCCTGCATGATGAAGAAGAGACCTAGCATACACACGGAGAGAAGGACCACAATCTCCACGTGTCGATAGGACCGTCTCATGCTGACCCTGCCAGGGAAAACAAAGGCTAAAATGAGTACGGTGAGATGAAATTAAAAAGGATTCTTTCTACGTTACAATCCCCAAAGCCACTGCTTTTTATTTATTTACACGTTAACCAGTTTACTGTCTTTATAAAGAAATATCGATTTGTTTTAGAAGGTGTCTGTCCCTGTGTGTTTCTATATTATATGTGTATGTATATCTTTATTGATCTAACGCCCACAGTGTAATCGGCCCTGAAAAGACAGACAATACATAACGGGGAATTATAATACAATAAGTGCAACAAACAAAAAATCAGACAATAGGAAAGGAAAGTCCCTTTATTTCCTTGAACCGTAGGCAGCAACATAAGATTGTAAGCTTGTAAGTGAAGGGTTCATTTTGCCTGCAATATTCTATGTACAGGTCTGAGTACACTGCCTACAAAGCATTGCAGACGTCTGACAGTGATGGTGGTATGCTGCGTATTCACAGGCGAGATATATTTAACCACTTCCCTGCCACAGGGGCTGCCCAGATGGAACATGTGAGAAACTTGTTAAGTGTTTTTCATTTGTCGCAGATTGTTATCAGAGTTTACACCACCTCCTTCTACCACCTCTCCCTATAACTCACATCGCTTCCTATTGCTCCATATAACTTCTCCTATTGCCCAATATAACCTCTCCCTATAACTCCTTCTATTGCTCCATATACGACAAAAAAAAGTGCAAAACGCAAATGGTGAAGTATATCAAAATTCTTAATTCAGTGATAAGGAGGGAAGGATTCTGCGTACATCATATATGAAAATCATAAGCATTCACGTGTAATACACGAGGTTACCGCACACTCATCGGCAAGGGTGAAGGTTCCAGAGAAGTACCCCAACAGATCCTTTCCTGTTGTCATTCAGACATCATCTGTCTCTCATACAGCGTCTGTGGTGCTGCAAAGGTGTGTGAAGAAACAGCACTGTCACGTCCTTTCTATGCTGTATCCACGTAATGGGAGATAGTCTCTGTGATCGAACAGGAGTCTCTGTAATCTGTCACACACGCCCGTGTGGTTATAGGCTCACAGTGAGAGCGCAGCCGGCATACAGCTGTGTTGTTCCACCTCGTGGCTCGCGCGCCTCGATGACGTCACTCGTCGGGCAGGAGACAGAGCAAAGAGTACCAGGGTGGAAGTGAAGGCAACCGCCGTGCAGGGAATAAGTACTAAGCACACAGGGCACTTAGAAACGCAACCGCATACAATACTAATACTCCGATTATAAAGGTATCATAACATTAATCAATCCAACGCGTTCGAAGCTGCAAACGCTTCTTCAGGGATCCCGAACAGGGATTTCGAAGAAGAGTTACAGTTCGAAATGCGTGGATGATTAATGTTATGATACCTTTATAATCGGAGTATTAGTATTGTATGCGGTTGCGTTTCTAAGTGCCTGTGTGCTTAGTACTTATTCCTGACACGGCGGTTGCCTTCACTTCCGCCTGGTACTCTATTGCTCTGTTCCTGCCGGCGATGAGTCATGAGCGCGAGCGACAGAGGTGAAACAACAAAGCTGTATGCCGGCGCGCGCTCACTGTGAGCCTATAACCACACGGGCGTGTGTGACAGGTTTCAGAGACTCCTGTTCGATCACAGAGACTATCTCCCATTACGTGGATAACAGCATAGAAGGACGATGCGTGACAGTGCTGTCTTCACACACCTTTGCAGCACCACCGACGCTCGTATGAGAGACAGATGATGTCTGATGACAACAGGAAGGATCTGTTGGGGTACTTCTCTGGAACCTTCACCCTTGCCGATGAGTGTGGGGAACCTCGTGATACAGTGAATGCTTATGATTTTCATATATGATGTACGCAGAATACTTCCCTCCTTATCACTGAATTAAGAATTTTGATATACTTCACCATTTGCGTTTTGCGCTTTTTTTTGTCTTTTTTCTCTTAGTGCGTGGGAGTGCTGAGCCACTCTTTAATTCTAGCTGCATACGCTGACACCTACGGTTTTGTATGGTTTCATTTTTTTATCACTTCCACTGTAGGGTAGTGCCTTATTTAGTACTAGTTTTTACTAGACTTATGTTTTTCAAGGAATTAATATATGGTGTATGGTTTGACATTAATTGAACACATTAATTGAACACAGTTAAGTTTTGTTTTGGGTTGCGCACTTTATTTCTTTATTTCTATTGCCCCATATAACTGCTTCCTATAACTTTTCCTATTGCCCCATACAACCTCTCCCTATAACTCCTCCTATTGCCCCATAACCTCACCCTATAACTCCTCCTTTTGCTCCATATAACCGCTCCCTATAACTCCTCCTATTGCTCCATAAAACCGCTCCCTATAACTCCTCCTATTGCTCAATATAATCCCTCCCAATAAACCAACTCCTATTGATCCATCTAACCGCTGCCTATAACCTCTCATAAGGACACACCGCATATCTCAAGTTGACACACACAGGGACACAACAAACAGATGACAAATGCTTCTTGGCACCAATTTTATGACAAGTGAGGATGTTTATTGCTGCCCCGGGTTAGACATCAGTCTCATCATCTATCAACCCCTGATTGAGCTACCTGTGCTGAAGCAGGGATATCCTGAAAACCTGCCCTGTTGGTGGCCCTTGATGATTGGGAGTTGGCCCCCCCTAACGTATATAATGAAACATTGTGCTGCGTCGCATTTTGGGGTTTATTGTGCGCCAACGCTATTAATAAACTTTTTATGCAAATGATTTTGATGCACTTTTCTACTTTTTTTTTTTTATTATTACTAAATGGTGTGACCCAAGCCCCAGGCTAATACACGGTATTATATGCAAAGCTGTATTACATTAAGTACTTTATTGCTTCCACCTGGCACTCTTCCACCCATATATAAACAGCTTTCACAATAGCTCTCTCAAGATCTAGAGAATTAATTCGAGGTGGAATTAGTGTCCGGGATGCCCCGGTGCGTAAAAATAAATAAAGCCCCCCCCCCCTCCTCCTTCCGGGGGGCCCAACCTGTGGAGTGGGTGCGGCAGAGGGAGCCCACCCAGACGGTGGTTGTCGAAGGTGGGTCCGACTTCTAGTAGGGCCCAAGGTCCGTGTTAGGAGCACCTGGGCAGGCACCCTTCGCCGCTGAGGAAGGCCCCGCACTGCAGGTAGGGCGCGGTGACAGAGTGTGCAGGGTGTGCAGGGAGGGGGGGACTTTAGAAATACTGGAATGATGTTCCGGCTGCTAAAATAAGTGCTAGAACGATGTTCCGGCCTGTGGAGGATGGGTCCTTAAAAAGGTGGTGGGGCCTAATGCCGAACCGACTGCACGTAGGGTAGTCCAGCAACTGGTCTTATTCCTCATCAAATCGAAATGTCTACAGCAGGGGTATCAAACTCAGTCCTCAAGGGCCACAAACAGTCGAAGTTTTATGGATATCCCTGCTTCAGCACAGGTGGCTCAATCAGTGGCTCAGCTGAAGCAGGAATATTCATAAAGCCTGGCCTGTTGGTGAAAAGAAAAATCAAACTGTTGCCCCCGGGACAAATAAGAAATGGGGGGCATGACGGGATGGTCGAGATCCCCTTAAGAGAGATGTAAGCATTAATTGGCGATTGAGCTAAGAAACGAAGAGGGAGGAGGGAGGAGGCTGCACCGTGGCCATATACAGCCTTATCTAGAGGGATTAAGTGGTGGGGAAGGCGGCGACAGGCCTTGGCTAGGGTGGTGGGTCTGTCGGTGTCCTTCCTTAACCCTTTGGCTGCCAATAGATGTAGCCAAGTTATGGGGTTCTGCACTCCAGGGACCCCATGACGTGGTAGCTACGACATAATCTAGTTGCTTGTTTTCATAGGGGATGACACGTTCTGCGCTCCTATGACTGATCTATCAGGAAGAGGAATGCAAGGACACCTCTCCTTCCGTTCTGTCAGCAGTGACTGCGCGACCCCGTGATCAGTCACGTGACTGCGTGTGCCGGTGGGGCCGTGGAAATCTGGTGCCCGTAGCCCTTCAAAAAGGTTAAAGCAGCAATCTGTGCTGCTCGTTTTATTTACGGATATATTTTTGTTCCCCTAATGTGAAACAAGGGGGCCTCCCAGAGCTTGGCTGCAGTAATACAAGCTCCAGGGGACCCTCCATTCCTCAGATACTTCATAATGTCCGCACAAGAATTCTTGTCTGGGAGAAACAATATGACCACTGAGGTCAGCCTCCCTCTGGCAGCCAATAGAAAGCGGCGACCTCATCGCGAGAGGACATGGCAGCTTCCACATTGGTTGGCCCCGCACTAATCTTGTTTTTTTCCCCTTGCAAGCGCTGGCAAAAGTTAAAAAAAAAAACATTATATTCAGGGGTTTCCAGGAGCTCCAAGTGCCCCAGTTCAGTTCATACAAGGCAATATATACACACACACACTCACTGAAGAACTAATTTATAGAGAGATAGAGAGATAGAGATATATAGACATGTGGTAACCAGGGAAATCCTGATGGCAAAAGACAGCACACCGCAGTAGTAGTCCAAAAAATGTATATTGTGAACACAGGGCCGCCAACGTTTCGGTCCTCGTAGAGGGACCTTCCTCAGGGCAATATATATTTTTTTAGGGGCGGGGGTAGATTTGCTGCTGTTTTTTTCCCTTCTCAACATCCATGGACCCTGTGTTCCCACATACATATTTGAAAGTTTTTTAGGGTCTGCTTGAGACCCCCCAAAAAACATACAATACATGCACTCATTGTCACCAGGGAGACGCAAGGACACATCCACCACCAGTTTAAGTTCTTTCAAATCTAAGGCTGTCTCACATTTTAACCTGGTCTGTAACTGTTTCATACGCTCATAATATACATTTTATTTAACTGTGCACGCAATGTCTTGTATATAATGTATACCCTGTTCATTTATGTAACTGTACTTGTAACCATATATTATTTGTTTTACTCTGTGCCCAGGACATACTTGAAAACGAGAGGTAACTCTCAAAGTATTACTTCCTGGTAAAATATTTTATAAATAAATAAATAAATATCTCAATCTCCCCATTAGGTCTTCGTTTTCTATTGGCTGCCGGAGAGAGACCCTTCTGTCCTTTTTGTGGTTAAAATGTAGAAACTTTTTGTGAACTGGGGGATCCCGCGAGGGAGGGGGAATGCGGGTCAGGTATTATTACAAACGAAATAATACGTTTGAATCGTTTGTCTCTGGGTTGGTTTCCCGGCTCTGCGCAGCTTTAACCTATGCTGTGCTGAAAAGCTGTGTAATACAGCAGGCATAAGCTTTATAGGGGGTCCTTGTTAAAATGGACAAGATGCAAAAGGTGACACTGTGTGCTCATTTGCATGTTATTACCCAGAATCCGTGTGAGACATGTGACTGTGCTCACAAGTGGTATTTTTATTTGAAAAACTAAACAAAAAATGAGCAGAGCAGACAGGTGCTTTAAAAAGATTAGGAGACAAAAAGGCTTTTGTACAAACTATTGTTGGTACACAGAGAAGGATACAGATAATCTATAGTATGCATATTTAAGATACATTTTGGAACCACATTATATCCAAAGATACTTCTAATGGTTCTAATAATTAAGAATAAATTATGAATTTTGTGAGCAACATGGAAGAAAAATGTAACACAACAGTTCGATGCTGTACATACACACTGTGTTGCATTTATGCTCTAGTTCTTTTGGTGGGAATTGAGGGGTCAGGGCACAGCCTTATCTCGCCCGTATCCCATTCATCATGTGTTGCCAGTAAACTTACTTCCTGATTATCGGGAGTTCAAATTACTGCAGTTTCCTGAAACCTGCTAGACATTAGAGGCCAATACCAACAAAGAAAGAGCAGCTACACTGGCGACACAGTTTATTGCACTGCGGCCAGATCCGCAAGCCGGGAGATTTCCCGGCTTGCTAGTGGCCGCCCCTCGGCGTGCCGCGCGTCACCGACACGCGGTCACGCGTCATCGGGAGCATGCGCCCCCTGCACGCGCGTCCAGGGCTCCCCGATATGCTCGAATAAACTCGGCCGCAGCAGTATATGGAGTAATATTTGTTATGGCCAGTGGTTATATGGAGCAATATGAGGAGTTATAGGAGGGGTTATATGGAGCAATAGGAGGAGTTATAGGGAGGTTATATGGAGCAATAGGAGGAGTTATAGGAGCGGTTATATGGAGCAATATGAGGCATTATAGGGACAGGTTATATGAGAGAGGAGGAGTTAGAGGAGCGTTTATGGAGCAATATGAGGCATTATAGGGACAGGTTATATGGAGCAATAGGAGGAGTTTCAGGGAGCGGTTATATGGAGCAATAGGAGGAGTTATAGGAGGGGTTATAGGGAGAGGTTATATGGAGCAATAGGAGGAGTTTCAGGGAGCGGTTATATGGAGCAATAGGAGGAGTTATAGGGAGTGGTTATATGGAGCAATATGAGGCATTATAGGGACAGGTTATATGGAGCAATAGGAGGAGTTATAGGGAGCGGTTATATGGGGCAATAGGAGGATTTATATATTTATTATAGCAACCACGGCGACTTAAAATTACAAAACAAACAAATGACTATGGGGTGTAGATTAGCGAGACCAAACAGGTGTGAGTCAGCTGATGAGATAAGGCTCAAATAATGAGATTAATATCCTCAACACACACCCATTATGTGAGAGCAGTGGGTGGTACAGTACACAGAAGAGGAAGTCGCCGTGGTTGCTATAATACATAATTATTATTTTTTGATATATATGTTTTGGATTATTGGTGTTGTGAGCTCTGACTCACTTTAGTGTGTCATTAGGTAGTGGTGATTTTACCTCACTTAATGGGACAATTGATATCCCAGGCTATTCTTGCTAATAATACTACTCTGAGTGCGGCTAACTGGGTTCTTTTCGTTATCCTAGAGTTAACGTGTTGTGTTATATATGTATTTAGTCCATTGCACCGTAGTCATTAATTTTAAAGGTATAGGGTTGAGCGTTGAGTTATTTCTTTAGTTGTTCATATGCTGTTAGGCAAGCAGCAGTATTCCTGTCATTGTTATCTCAGTTAGGGAAGTGTCCTATAAGATAGGGTTGTCCCTAACACAAGGAACTGACAGGCAAGCTCTTAAGGGAGAAGACCTGTGTTCAGCTCAGTAACAGCCTTACAGTGAAATACATACAGAATCCTACACCACAGTAGCAGATAGTTTCTATCTGCAGCACTAGGAAGAGACCTGGGTGGATTGCAAATGATTTCCAGTTAATGGGCTGGATCTGCGACTTGGCAGGGCAAAAGGCACCATCAGTCACATGGTGAAAGGGAAGAAATATAGAACTGCTGAAAACCTGCCCTGTTGATGCCCGAGTTTTGCTGCTCTAATTAACCCAAGTTACAAGTTCCTGTCGCCCTCGTATTCATCACCATTCCTCATACAAGCCAGCATGGATCCAACTGCCCTGAGAGGATCCTAAAACCTGTCCTGTTGACATCAGGTGAGCCGCTCTGCACTGACATCACTTTAAGCAGGTCCCAAAACTGTTTAAAGCTACAGAGACTATATAACAACACTCCCTTTTCACTGTACACCCTATCCCTCATGCTGGGGTTTGATAGGGGTGTTACATACGCATCTCACAACTTCCCCCAGTTGTATAATGTATATCCAGCTCTGCAACAGCTAAACAAACCAGCTTTGCACTGTTTTCCAGTATCTGAGCCCGACTCTGTATATAGCTCTGTGGACCTGACTATTAGAGTGTAACTGCCTTACACATGTGGATACTTCAAACTTTGCTCAACCAGCATTAATGCGACGAGGAACAGATGGTTCCAGATTGCCTGGGGTGGGAGAAACCAGTACTGGGTTTATACATAATATAGGGTATTTTTTATTACAACTTTTTTTTTTTTTTACAAACATTTTAATACAAAAAGCAACAAATGTAACCAATTAAAAATATACAACTTTACATCTTATTTACATACTATATCATGTTGGGTGACCTCCTGACTACAGATTATCGGGGGCAGACTCGGCCAGTCCTGGGTTTATGTGTAATGTAAGAAAGGTAAACTTGATTTGGTAAGGAGAAGGTAACAAGTGGCACCCACACCTATTGCGTTAAAAAAAAAAAAAAGAGCATATGCAGTCAATTCGATATAGTATTCGTTTTAGGAAGCATCTCTCCTGCTATTCCAATAAAATCATTCATAGAACACAATATATAGATAAGATTAGGAGGAAGGGGTCCCTGGGCTGAAGAGTATACACAATGCTACATATTACACTAGTAATCCAAATCTCGCTGGTACTCAGGAGCCGGGTAATCACAGGTAATCACACTACCTGCAGGACACATTTTAATATACAATTCATATTGGGTGTTCCTCACTGCTTAAATAGTGTGTAATGTCGTGCTCTAATTGTTTGCAAAGTGTTACATGGCATTAAGCCGCAGGTCTCGGCGCTGAGCTGGTAAATGAAACTGTCATATGCCTATATTGTGCCTCCCTGCCTGCGCAGCTCACCCTATGTTCTACTCAGTGCCCACCCCTTGTCACCGTCCCCCCCCCTTGTCACCGTCCCCTCTGCTCCTGGACTGTTTATTTTCTGTCACTGTCCCCCCTCCCAGGAGGGAAAGTGACTGCGTAACATTGAGGGAGAGGGGACCCTTAGGAAAGTGACACTTACCTGGTCTGGGTGCTGGCTATCAAATGACATTGGAAGGCGATTTCATTCTGTGACCGAGTTTAAGTAACCTCCCCCACATTCCCAAGGTGTGAGGAGGGAGGGGAGGGGGGAGCACAGATTGCAGGACTATGTAATGTGGAGATACTCCTATCATACAGTGTGGCCAATGGCCATACTCTTCAAAATTATACAGTGAAGCATGTTATTATTCAGGGGCTGAAATTGTGTAGATATACTCATTATCATTATACAGTGTTGCATGGTCAGAATGTTGGAGTATATATATATAGATACTGTGTACTATTCTAAAGGTTGTAAGGTCATAATCATGCTAATGATACCCATTACCGTTATATATATTCCTGTTCAGGAGGTATATAGATAGTTAGTTCTCTTCTACTCTGTCTCCATATCTAAGTATACCGTACTTTAATTTACAATTAAACCTCTTAATTGCGAGTGTGTGTGGTGGGGGAGTTGAATGGGCCATAGGTCCCTTATATCTGCCTCACTGGGTCCCACCGTGCTGTTAGAGGACCTGCCTAAGACATGCAGATGAGCATACAGTTGTATTTACATATTTGCTTTGCTGTGGAGGGTTTTTGTCACTTTTTTTACTCACCATAACTTAACTCAGTATGGTAACCCCCATCCTTTAGCTTCTTTGCATAGCCAGTTAATCAACCCCACACTGATGAGACCCATTAAGGTCGAAACAGCGGTCTGTGGGTGGGTTATCTGTCTATGCACCTTAACCTTGGCTGTGCTCAAAGCTGTGACCATACAGCAAGCTTAAGCCTATAGGGAACCATGTTAAAAATGGTTTTTGAAGCGAAAAGTGGCACTGTGTGCTCATTTGCATGTCATTTCCCAGAATCCCTTGCAGTGGAAGTGCTGTGTGCTAGGTGATAATGGTGAAAGGTGGGGTTGCAGACCTGCCTAAGACATGCAGATGAGCATACAGTTGTATTTACATATATATATATATATATATATATTTCGTTCTCACGCGATCAGCAAAATCAAGCTTCCCTGGGATCATATAATGGCAGCCTTACCGTTTCAATCAATCCTTCAGTCAGTGACTCAATAGCTACAATGTACCCTCGTGCTACTAAAGGTACCATTGGCTATTGTTACAGTTTACAGTTCAAACTGCTGGGAACATTTGCAACAAATTAACAGGAAAGTACCGTATTAGAAAGATCTTGCACTGCTGGGGAAATGTGCAAAAACCTGCTATAGAAATCAAAGGATGCTCAGTATATTGAAACGCATAAAAATGCTATTAAGAGACACACACACACACACACACACACACACACACACACACACACAGCATGGTCACAGCTTTGAGCACAGCCAAGGTTAAGGTGCATAGCCAGTTAATCAACCCCACACTGATGAGACCCATTAAGGTCGAAACAGCTGTCTGTGGGTGGGTTTTCTGGCTATGCACCTTAACCTTGGCTGTGCTCAAAGCTGTGACCATACAGCAAGCTTAAGCCTATAGGGAACCATGTTAAAAATGGTTTTTGAAGCGAAAAGTGGCACTGTGTGCTCATTTGCATGTCATTTCCCAGAATCCCTTGCAGTGGAAGTGCTGTGTGCTAGGTGATAATGGTGAAAGGTGGGGTTGCAGACCTGCCTAAGACATGCAGATGAGCATACAGTTGTATTTACATATATATATATATATATATATATTTCGTTCTCACGCGATCAGCAAAATCAAGCTTCCCTGGGATCATATAATGGCAGCCTTACCGTTTCAATCAATCCTTCAGTCAGTGACTCAATAGCTACAATGTACCCTCGTGCTACTAAAGGTACCATTGGCTATTGTTACAGTTTACAGTTCAAACTGCTGGGAACATTTGCAACAAATTAACAGGAAAGTACCGTATTAGAAAGATCTTGCACTGCTGGGGAAATGTGCAAAAACCTGCTATAGAAATCAAAGGATGCTCAGTATATTGAAACGCATAAAAATGCTATTAAGAGACACACACACACACACACACACACACACACACACACACACACACACACACACACACACACACACACACACACACACACACACACACACACACACACACACTAGTATTATCTAATACTACAGAACTGATTTATCTAAAAAAACAAATAAAACACACGTAGGCTATTGCATGGTTTGCTCCTTTAATTAGATCTCACCTCGATAATATGCCTTAATCATTCTGCAATCAGGTGTTCCTGTACCCGCCCATACTGAATTAACATACTCTGGTACAATACAGTGCCATATTTGCAATATAGGTCAGGAAATCGTGTTAGCAGCTGTTGACACATCCCCTGTCTGAGGTGAGGGGATAGTCCAATATTCTAAAGTCCATTGATGGCTGCTGCCTACAATCAGGGCCGCCAACAGGGAGGAGGGGGGGGGGCGGGAAGGTATGGGTGCCCCGGGCCCCGTGAGTCAGGCCCTGGCTGTTATATTTAACAAAAAAAAAAGTGTAAAAAAAATGGCGGCGATTGCGCATGCGCAGAGCCGAAGTACCGCAGGGTGTGCTGCCTGTGGGCCGGGCCTGGCCCAGACCGCTCCCCCCTTGCTTCCTCGACCCCCCTTCCTCCCCCTGCTCCCAACGTGGGATGGAGGGCAGGGAAGCGCCAACCCTGCATCTCCTGCGTGCGCCTCCTGCCACATGCAGCAGCCACATGGATGCTGCAGTCGCCTGCCAGCCTCGCGCCCCACCCCCAGAGCTCATTTCTTGCACGCCAACCCAGCAGCAGCCGCGGAGGATGCTGCAGCCGCCTGGCATCTCGCGCCGCCCCTAGCTGCCCACCTCCCGTGCGCCCCCCGAGCCCACCTCCCATGTGCCCCCCTCCTGTGCATTCCGCAAGCCCACCTCCCGCGCCCTCCCCCCCCCCCGTACCCACCTCCCGCCCCGGGCAGCTGCCAAGGGGACATCGGGGGCAGGGGGGCACGGAAGCAGCACCCACCCGGTCAAGGCAAGTCAGTCACTCAACCCAGTCACTGTCACCCACCACCCAGTCACTGTCACCCACCACCCAGTCACTGTCACACCCACCCACTCACTCTCCCCGCACCCACTCACTCTCCCCGCACCCACTCTCCCACCCACGCACCCAGTCACTAATCCACCCAGTCACTAATCCACCCAGTCACTCACCCAACCACCCACCCAGTCAACCCATGACGTAGAATGCTCACATTTCCCTCTTTCCGTGTGTAAGTAATCAATTTAAAAACATTTATTTTATCAACACATTTAAAACTTGGTTGACCAGAAGAACCCTACTGGTTCCAGGGGATTTTGGCAAAGAAAGTCTTTCATAATTGGAGATCTCGGTGGCACTGGCATTGTCTGCGACAGGTAGGGTCACATCGATACACTGTGTGCCTTGGGCAATTGACGTATGAATGAGGCTGTCCGCTCTCATGCATGTTTCTTCGGACAGCAGCAAGACATTGCAAACTTTTTGATGTTTTATAATGGGCTGTAGACCAGTAACCTAGTCTCGTCTATTAGAGGTTGAAACGTATAGGGATTATTCACATCTCGAAAAGAAATATTATATTTCCGACACATAAAAGTAAAATGAAACATTGCAACAGCAAACTATACCTGAAAAAAGGCACTCGGGAGCAGATGGATGAAATGGTTCACTTTAATAAGAGGACCCTCAACTTCATTTAAGCCATGATAAAACACTTACTCCATTAGATGACTTACCATCACCACAAGCACCTATACAATGGGATAATCAAAAATATCCAAATGATTACTACTCATTCATCTATTACACTGATGGGTCAGCAGTTAACTCCAATAAAGATGGGGTCCATAAATCCTCAGGTGCAGGAATTGCCAAATATTCTAAAGATATGAATCTCATTCGTATGTGACAACTCCCTTTGGGAGATCATTCCGCTTAATATGCTGAAATTCAAGCATTATCTTTTGCAATGAAAGAAACTTTAACAGATACTGGTCCAGTGTTAATTGTTACTGATTCTGCCTATCTCACTCGCTCTGTTGTCAATGATATTCCTACGTTGAAATGTAATGTTTTTTGTTACGAATAAACGTAAGCCTCTCACTCACATAGCTAAATGGAAAGCTTATTCTGAAGCCAGGGTCACGTTTGGTATGAATGGCTCCCGATAGCATTAACACAGTTCCCTTTTAAATCACTCCAAGTCCTGTAATATTTCCTCCACTTTATTGGGAAAAGGCAGCAGGATACAGATACTTGTGGATGGTGTGTAGTGGTGATTATTAGTTAGGAACCGGTAAAAAGAGATGGCCTCACCAAGGAGGATAAACAGAGAAGGGGTTCTTTACTCACTGTCTCCAGGGTGGAAAAAGGAAGTGAGGTGCAATGTGGGTAAAGGAATAGTCTAGGGGCAGACCATGTCTGAACAAACAGTAAAGGGACTCTTTAGTGTATTGCCTTTGATACACCCATCTAGTCATGTGTGTATTTATATATTTATTTATTTTAGGTCTTTTCATTGGGTGCGCAAAGTGTAACACTAAATGTTGCCACAGTGTATAAACTATACACAATAGTCTCAAATAAAAAGGGAAAACACAGATGCAAATGATGCTAAGGCACCTTGAATAACCAGATCAGGGTATCAGGGACACAACAAAATTGTAAATTAATAGTGAAGTAACCAAGTTGGTGATGAATCTGAAAAATGAAAAGAAAAAGCAAATATGTTGAAGTATTCTTGTATTGTGATACAGCGCAAAGAGAGACAGCTACTTACAAAGTAGTAGATGGTACAAGCATGTAGGATAAACAATCCTCTCCTAGCTGCAGTGTAGATTTGTGGCTTGTCCGGTCCCCACGTGGAACGCCAAGACGCCGAACACGATCGCAGCTGCCTCCAGTCTCTTGCTCCCAATCCTCTGAGTCTCCTCGCGAGAACCGCAGAGATGACGTCAGGCAGAGTTCTTTAGTCCGTCAAGGGGAGATAGTAGGGGGCAGTGCCCAGCAATAAAGCACAATGAATTTGTGTGTGTGTGTGTGATATATATATTATATATATTATATTATATTCTCTCATAAGGAATGCCCTGATGATGCAAACAAATGAGATCTAGAACACTACTGCAAAAATGCACCCAAGTCTATATCTACATTGAGACCAAGTGGAACCAACATTTTGACAGTATAGATCCACTTGGTCTCAAATTTGGAGATGGCATTAATATTGTCACCTCCTCTCCAATTTGGAGATAACTTGTCAATTCCAATGCACAAAACGCCCGTAGGGATGGGGTTGTGTTGTTCAAAGAAATGCCTGGACAAATTGTGCTGTAGAAATCTTTTTTGGATATTTAGAAATATGTTCAGCAAAACGTAACTTAAGCTTTCTAGTAGTGGACCCTATATATTGTTTTTTTACAGGGGCACTGGATGAGAGGACAATGTTTGTTGAATCACAATTTATAAAATGTTTAATCTTGTGATTTATTCCTGTATGAGCAGATGAAAAGCTCCTGATATGTTTCGAACCATGAGGATTCAATTTACACATTTTACACTTTAGGCATTTGTAAAAGCCTTTAGTGTCCATAAATGTTGCTGAGGGTGTGATCTTATGAGAGGATTTGAAGCAACTAGGTGCTACATGTTGTGTTTATTTTTTTTTGTGTGTCTGCTTTCGTAAATACTAATTTGGGAATTTGAGGAAGGTGAGATTGAAGGATGGGATCTTTAAGTACTAAATGCCAATGTTTTTTTTTATATCCTTTTTAATTTGGGGAGCTAAGGGATTGTATTGTGTAAAGAATGGAATGTTTAACTGATTATCTGGTTGGTCAAAAATTCCTCCTGCACATCCAGGAATGTGGTTTATATGATTCAATGCAACAAATGTGACCAAGACTGCTACATTGGGAAAACCAGCCAAAAACTTCAAGGCAGAATGAATATGCACAGACACTTTATACTACACCACAAAGAAGGAAGATACTGCTCATCTGTTGGACATCATTTCTTACTACCAGGTCATTCCATAAATGATTTAAAAATCAAAATCCTCAATGGAATGTTTAAACGCACCCAAGAACGGAAAACATTTGAGCTCAGATTGATAAGACTCTTTGACACCAAAACAAGAGGACTTCATGCGGATATGGGGTTTCTCACACACTATCATGATTGTTTTTGTAATTATCCTGCCTGCCTGCGTCTCTGCCAATGTTCTTATCCACACTTCACCCCCCTTATTCCCCCCCCACAGCATCCCCCTTCCCCCTCCATGGTGTCCCTTGTCACTGTTTTATTACCCTTCCTATGTCTTCCAACACCACTTTCTCACCCTACCTTATCTACAGTACATCTGGTTTGTTTGTTTGTTTGTTTCCCCCCTCCCCCCTTTTCTCCTAACCCCTGTTTTAGCCAAAGATTCCTTTATTAATCAGTATTGCTGACCTGAGGAAGAGAGGATAACTCTCGAAAAGCTTTTCCTATGACATAAATTGTTAGTCCAAATAAAAAAGGTATCACCTAATACAGAAGTACTCATTTATTCTGCACTATGTATGTCTACAGCACTCCCGGATTAGAAAAATATAAAGATACATTTATTTAACATATCAAGTGATACAAACAATAAAATCTGAGCAACATTTCCAACCACAAACCAGCGAAAGAGCTGGTTTTTGGCTCAAAACTTTGCTCAGATTTTATTCTTTGTATCTCATGTGTTAAATAAATGTATCTTTATTTTTTTCTAATCCTGGAATGCCATGGACATTTTCTATTTTTATATTGTTTTGATCCGGAAAGTTGAACACTGATCGTCCAGTGAGCACCTACTGTATGCCACAGAAAAGTCTCTATTCTGATTCTATTTATCTTCAGGAGTACAAATACAAAAAATGTCCCCGGCGCAAAGTGTGGTGATGATAATTACAGTACCATATCGAAAGACAGTCCTGTTTGAAAAGTCAGTCCAGGTAGTAGAATGATTCATCAACAATGTGAGGTAGATTTTCCTCTAGGCGTGTTCCCTTATGTTGTCTGCAATAACAGATAAAGAAAACACACCATTGCACGCGTATACAGACTCAATTGCCCCAACCTGAAGAGGAAAATCCCTACTTACAGGATATTTTGTTCATTCGGGGGAGAGAATCTGTTCTTTGGCTCTCTTCCTCCACCTGATCTCCACGGGCCTCTCGGTTCCTAAGGTGGCTCTCTTCAACTCGGTCTGCGTCGTCCCAGTAGCAGCATACACCGCAAAACGTGGTTGGAGAAAAAATTGAAAGACAGCCTAGTGTACTCCGCAAATTTTTATTTAACAATGTAAAAGCAGCGAGTTACACTCAAATTGTGCGAGGGCAAACATGCGCTCAAGAATGCCGTCCGCAGCCTGTGTCCACTCGATGGTGTGTGTTCACGACGTCGCAAGCCAACCGATGACGTCAGCGGCGCAGGCGCCGAAGATTCTCCCCACACCACGAGATGCAACGCAGGGACCGCTTACAACAGTGCACTGTACTAGGCTCTCCTCTCACGCGTTTCGTGACGCTACGTCACTTCCTCAGGAGATGAAGGAGTCAGTACACTGGTGCCTTAAGTACATGCACTAAAACTTGTATCGCGCCACAAATGGGCGGCGATCATTTTCGTAATTACTGAGTAATTGCGGACCAGAAACAGCTGACTGATATACTGTGCTGTTAGGGTCAAACCAGTCCTCACTACTACCCTTTTAAAATATCAAAAAATAAATGACTTTAAAACATGTAAACATTAATTAATAAATAAAACATTGTCCTATAGTTTGCCGAGCATATAACAACATCAAGAGAGGCCTCGCGACAGCATAGCGTCTCTATCATTTTCAAGCTAGTGGCATAATCAGATTCCTGATGGCTTATATGTATGGTATGTGAACATATAAAAACCAAATTGGCGCGGGGGGAGAAGGCATGTTGTCCAAAAGAGAAAGTTATTGGATATATGTCCTGAAAACTTGTCCCCATTGGGTCTAAAGATTGATTTGATCTGGCATCCTTTTTGAAAGACCCTTAGAATCTGCTGTTTCATCTTTCTTCAAGTAGTTATCGTTGCTATTGAATTGTAAATATGATCAATGGTAAACATTAGGTTTTATGATCAACTATAGGACAAGTGTTTATTTTATAATTTAATGTTTTAACATGTTTTAAGTCATTTTAATTTTTTGATATTTTAAAAGGTAGTAGTAGTGAGGACTGGTTTGACCCACAGCCACATTATCAAGTCAGTGTTTTCTGGTACTGCAATTACTCAGTTAGTAAGTGACGAAATGATCGCTGCCCATTTGTGGGCAGATACAAGTTTAGTGCATGTACTTAAGGCACCAGTGTACTGGACCTCTTCATCTCCTGAGGAAGTGACGTAGCGTCACGAACGCGTAGAGAGGAGGGAGCCTAGTACAGTGGAGGTGTAAGCGGTCACCTGCGTTGCATCTCGTGGTGTGGGGAGACTTGGGCGCTGCGCCGCTGACGTCATCGTTTGGCGCGCGACGTCGTGAACAACACACCATCGAGTGGACAGGCTGCGGACGGCATTCTTGAGCGGCATGTTTGCCCTCGCAAAATGTGAGTGTAACATCTGTCTTTTTAACATTTTAAATAAAATTTGCGGAGTACACTAGGCTGTTTTCAATTTTCTCAACACACGGTTGTTGCGGGTGTATGCTGCTACGGGACGAGCAGACCCGTTGAAGAGAGCAACGACTAGGAACCACGAGGGGCCCGTGGAGATCAAGGTGGAGGAAGAGAGCCAAGAACAGATTCTCTCCCCCGAATGAACAAGAAAATATCCTGTAAGTAGGGATTTTCCTCTTCAGGTTGGGGCAATTGAGTTCTGTTATACGCGAATGGTGTGTTTTCTTCTGTTATTGCAGAAACATAAGGGGAACACGCCTAGAGGAAAATCTACCTCACATTGTTGATGAATCATTCTACTACCAGGACTGACTTTTCAAACAGGACTGTCTTTCGATATGGTACTGTAATTATCATCACCACACTTTGCGCCGGGGACATTTTTTGTATTTGTATCTGTATGGTATTGGATTTGAACAACCCATTGTTTATTGCCCCCTTGGCTGCATATATAATCAATCACATTGTAATCACTCAATTGTTGTTATCACACCAATTAGTCTATCACTTGGATCAAGCGCTGGTAGAGTTTTTTTTAATTTTGTTTTTGTTTTTTTAGTTAGTTTTGTATTCACGTTTATCTTCAGGAGTGCTTCATCTCACACTATATTTTTATATCATAATATACTGTTGCCTGCAGTGCACAAGGTGCTGCCCATGTGTATTGATTTGTTCTGTGTGTATTAGTGCTGTATAGCTCTGTATCGCGCTGCCTCGCGCGCACACACATATAGTGCTCTGTGCTGCACTGCTTGCTCTCAGATGGTGTCCCTTACACCCTTTCTTTTCCGCATTCCCCCGCAGGATGTAGAATATACGCGTCCACCTCCAGCCCCTCGCCCTTCTCCTCCTCCTCCCCTGATAACGTGGAGGACTCCGGCCTCGACTCCCCTTTCCACCCCTTCTCCGGACCCTCCCCGGACTCCCGTCCCTGGACTCCTCGCGACTCTTCCTCTTCCTCCTCCCCACCGGGTTGCTCCCCCGGAGACACCCTCCCTACCCAACCCACTTATATGGAACCAACGGGGCCTCAGAGTGATCTCTCCGCCGGACTCCCACCTTCTGAGTGCCAAGAGGCCTGGGAGCAAAGGGTAACAGAGCCCAGTCCCCCCACAACTGGCTGTGCCACACTGGACACCCCGGGAAGATCCTCCCCAAACCACAGTAAGTGTGTGTGTGTGTGTGTGTGTGTGTGTGTATGTATGTATGTGTGTATATATAATAGATATATATATGTATTGGCCCGAATATAGTGCTATTTTTTTTGTTTTTTTTATATATTCTAAAAATGTCCTTCCGAGAACTGTACTCCTATTGTTTGCGCAGCTTAACAACTTTTTTATTTTTCATGTAGAACACCTTCAAAACTGTAGGGTCGTAGTATGTGCGAGGCCGTACTATATTCGGGCCAATACGGTATATCTATGTTCTGTTCTGGGTTACACAAATGATGGAGTGTCGGTTTCCAGTTTGCAAACTTGTTTAAAGCTGCAGTTCAAAAAAAAAATTTTTTTCATGCATCAATACAATCTGCACACTGACAAGTGATTAGCTAATTTGCAGATCGATCCATTCGCCTGTAATCGTCGATCACTTTGCTCAGGGTTATTTAATTCAGTTATTGCTGCAGATCAGTACCCACGATGCAAAGTGCTGTGTGGAAGATCATGTGACCCGGCAGTTACTAGATACAATTGGTGCACTGCTAGAGAGAGGGTGGGGCTCAAGAGCCAGAGCCTGTCTCAGAAGGGGAAGGGGTGTGACTTTGTAGATGGTTTCTATAGAAACAGAAATGCTTGTTACATTATAATACATTAAAAATGTCTTTAAAATAAATTTTCAAGCAAATGCTACAAGTATTTTCTCATAGTACAGAACTGATTTATTTAAAAAAACAAACAAAAAAAGAACACATGCAGGATATTGCTTGAACTGCAGCTTTAAAGCTTTAAACCCCTTTGCTGTCTGAGGGGCCAGAATTGTAGAGCGGTATAAGAACAAGCAGAGCAATGAGATACTGGCTTCTCTGGTAGTGATGGGGTTAAGGATCGAGCATGCCGAGAATTAGCTCCATTTTACTATATATTCTAGTTTTCCAACAGGACGGTGTGTTTGTTTCTACGTGCATAGAACGGCTCCCTCCATCATATAATCCATGTGTATACCAGGGCTTTTAGCTTGGTCTGTTTAGAAGACCAACAGCTTCCATCATACGCTACTGTATATATCAGAGGTCCCCAACTCCAGTCCTCAAGGACCACTAACAGTGCAGGTTTTACGGATACCCCTGCTAGAGCACAGGTGGTTCAGTCAAAATGATTGAGCCACCTGTGCTAATGATAGGCTATCCTTAAATCCTGCACTGTCAGCGGTCCCTGAGGGCTGGAGTTGGGGACCTCTGGTATATATAATGCAGGCGTTTGCCGAGTTCACAGAGCGGAGCCTCCATTGTATGTTCCATTTTGTTTTTGGAAATTCTTTATTTTCTAGTTTTCAATCTTTTAACAATTAACATGCATAATACCGTACATACAAGAAATATAAATACGGGATACAGTATTATATTATTATATTTGCATCTCATAACTGTAAACATTGTGACATCAAAATGGTATACAGTATAGTGCAATGTTTAAGCTTCACATTGCTTCCTTGCATACAGCTGTATGGTACAATACAATATATTATATAACATATCATCAAATCTGAACTAAAATAAAATGTATAAATAACTAAATACAATAAACAAAGACTGATAATAGAATTACAACAAAAGACAGGGGTGCCCAATGCTACATCCAATTGACAAAACATATATGGTAATAAGTATAAAGTTTAAATACTTCAATAATAATTACTTGGTTATTTAGTTAAACCCTTTGGCCAGCGCGTCATAAGCCTGCATACCAACGTCAAGGTATAACCAAATTAATGCAGGTCCTTCACTACACTGTGAACCCTTCCTTTTACCTCTGTATGAGGGGACATAATATAACTTAACATAACCTACCACAACTGAGCCAAACCCGAAATTGTCAATTACAATTATCCTTAGTATCCTGATTTTGGTAGTTACTTTCCTATGGTAACCATAGGAGTTCAATTTTTAACATCGTGTCTCTGGTTAGATATGATAACTGTTCTATTTTCATAACCTCCCACATTCTCAAATCCCATTGTTCTAGGATGGGTGCCTCTCTAGTTTTTTCCCCCTCAAATTTGGCTGCAATGGCGCACCTTGCTGCATTTATCATGTGTATTAATAATGATTTCTTAATTTTGTGTTCTTTGACCCCTTCTCTGTTTAACAATTTAATACGCAGGTCTTTTGGAATTCTAGTTTTAGTAATCTTGAAAATCTGTACCAATATCAAATCCCAAAACTTCTTCATTTTTTACAATCCCACCAAATATGTTGCATCGTTCCCACTTCCCCGCTGCCTCTCCAACATTTATTAGAAGTCCCTGGATAACAATTGCTTAGTCTTTGTGGTATATAGTACCACCTGTACATTATCTTATAGTATGTTCCATTTTTATAGTGTTTGTTAGATTTTATTCCTGAGGTTTTGGGAGTTTCCTCAAACTAGAATTTTCCTAGGTTTAGGATGAACCTGCCATTTTTTACTCCCATTTGTTCAATGTGCCTTTCCTTAGTTTATAGGACAGAATGCCTGTGTTATGTTACATACAAAATCACTGTGCTTTGAGTTCTGTATATCAAGGAGCTTCTATTCTGTGTATAATGTGTTCCAGGCCTCTCTGGCACTAGAGGGGTTAAGTATAAAATGCTCCACATTGACTTACTGTACATGTTTGTCTGCCACAGATTCCTGGGACCCCTCGGGCCTGCACCCCCCTCCGTGCACTCTCGCACAGCTCCCACCTGCTGCACCCCGTCTGCAGAGGGGCAGCAATCTGGTGAGTGTAATGGACGTCAGTGATGACATCGGAGCTATGTCATCGGATTGCACATTTTACCACCACACCTCTCAATATACAGGGATCAACCTGTGGGATAATTCCCTGTTTTAAAAATAACCCCCTCTCCCCTCCCTCCCCCACCCACCCACCCACCTCCCCTCCCCTTTCATTAAGAGCACCTCCCCCGCCCTTCCCATTCTATGGGAAGGAGCCTGTTGTAGTAAAACCCTCTTTATAAGAGCAGGTGCTCACTGCCTTGTATAAGGTATGACAGGGTCTCGGTGTCCGTCCCTCCGCAGACCGTCTCTCTCAGCCCGTCTCTGCTGACTCCCGGCGTCCCCTCCTCAGCACTCAGTGATCGCGGTTTCTTCTCTCCCTCTTGCACGGGGCCCGGAGTCTCTCTGGGTGAGTCCCGTTCTTCAGCAGAGACATTTGTGGGTTATTTGGATCAGTATGGGGTTTGTCCTGCACTTGCTATGCCTTGTACAGTCAGTCTCTCTCTCTCTTTCTCTGTCTCTCTCTTTCTCTGTCTCTCTCTTTCTCTGTCTCTCTCTTTCTCTGTCTCTCTCTTTCTCTGTCTCTCTCTTTCTCTGTCTCTCTCTTTCTCTCTTTCTCTCTCTTTCTCTCTCTTTCTCTGTCTCTCTCTTTCTCTGTCTCTGTCTTTCTATTTCTCTCTCTCTCTTCTCTTCTCGGTCTCTCTCTCTCTCTCTCTCTCTCTCTCTCTCTCTCTCCCTGCTTTTCTTCTTGCTGCTCCTGTATATTCTTTTCTTAATCTCTCTCTTTCTCTTTCTCCATGCATCCTGTCTTTCTCTGAGTTGTAGTAACTCTCTATCCAGACTGTCCATCTCCCGGGTCTCTGTCTCACTGTCCGTTAGGGACTCTACACACGCTGTAGTTTATGTTCGTCTGTAATCTGTCTTTTTGTCTCTTACCCTCTTTCCACCTGTTTATATAACTCCCCTCAGGATTATCTCGTGGTCCAAGCCCTGTGGTCTTGGGATCTCAGGAAGCTCTGCCCGTGGCTGCTGCTTTCACTGAATATGTCCACGCCACGTTTGAAGGGGGGGCATTAGAGGGGTGAGTCTGCCCCCCACCTTCTGCCATGTTCCACCCCTTTGACACCGCGGCATCCCCCTGTTTCTCTGACACATTGCTTTCCCCTTTTGTCTCCCTCTTTCCCCCTTCTCCCTTTAGCGCATCTGATATTTCTGTCATCCTCTATCCCTGACAGCCCCCCTCTCACACCACCAATTACCCCCTTGTCCTCTCCCTCCTATCTGTCTCTCTGCTCCCCTCTTTGCTCTCACTCCCCTCTGTCCTTCCATCTCCCCCTCTCCTCAGTCTCTCTCTCCCCCTTCTGTGCTACTCTCCTCTCACCCCGAGATCCGTCTCTATTCCAGCTGCGGGGTGCGGGTGTCAGGAGAGCTCACCATGTCCTTCCCAGGGGGGATACTCCGTGTGTTTGGTGGCAATCCCCCACCCCCTGTGCTCAGCTTCCGACTTATGCACACCTCCCACGTGGAACAGTTTACACCCAATACTGAGCTTGTGTACAGGTGAGAGGAGGGGAGGGAAGGGGCGGTATTGTATTGTATTGTATGTCTTTATTTATATAGCGCCATTAATGTACATAGCGCTTCACAGTAGTAATACATGTGGTAATCGAATAAATAACAGATAATATAAATAACAGATCATGGGAATAAGTGCTTTAGACAAACATAACATTAAAGAAGAGGAGTCCCTGCCCCGAGGAGCTTACAATCTAATTGGTAGGTAGGGAGAACGTACAGAGACAGTAGGAGGGAGTTCTGGTAAGTGCGTCTGCAGGGGGCCAAGCTTTATGTATCATGTGTTCAGAATGTTCACAGTGCTATTCGTATGCTTCTTTAAGCAAGTGTGTCTTAAGGTGGGTCTTAAAGGTGGATAGAGAGGGTGCTAGTCGGGTACTGAGGGGAAGGGCATTCCAGAGGTGTGGGGCAGTCAGTGAAAAGGTTTAAGGCGGGAGAGGGCTTTAGATAAAAAGGGGGTAGAAAGAAGACATCCTTGAGCAGAACGCAAGAGTCGGGATGGTGCATTGCGAGAAATTAGGGCTGAGATGTAAGGAGGGGCAGAAGAGTGTAAAGCTTTAAAGTGAGGAGAAGAATGGAGTGTGAGATGCGGGATTTGATTGGAAGCCAGGAGAGGGATTTCAGGAGGGGAGATGCTGAGACAGATCGAGGAAAGAGTAGAGTGATTCTGGCAGCAGCATTTAGGATAGATTGTAGGGGAGACAGGTGAGAGGCAGGAAGGCCGGACAGCAGGAGGTTACAGTAACCAAGACGGGAGAGAATGAGGGCCTGAGTCAGAGTTTTAGCAGTCGAGCAACAGAGGAAAGGGCGTATCTTTGTGATATTGCGGAGGAAAAAGCGACAGGTTTTAGAAATGTTTTGAATGTGAGGGGCCAATGTGAGAGAGGAGTCGAGTGTGACCCCTAGGCAGCGTGCTTGGGCTACTGGGTGGATGATCGTAGTTCCAACAGTAATGTGGAAGGAGGTAGTAGGGCCAGGTTTGGGAGGAAGTATGAGGAGCTCTGTTTTAGCCATGTTGAGTTTAAGGCGACGGAGGGCCATCCAGGATGATATAGCAGAGAGACATTCAGAAACTTTGGTCTGTATAGCAGGTGTAAGGTCAGGTGTTGAAAAGTATATTTGTGTGTCGTCAGCATAGAGGTGATATTTAAACCCAAAAGATGTTATTAGGTCACCTAGAGAGAGTGTGTACAGAGAAAAGAGAAGAGGTCCCAGGACAGAGCCCTGGGGTACCCCCACAGAGAGATCAATAGAGGAGGAGGTGTTAGCAGAAGAGACACTGAAAGTACGATGGGAGAGGTAGGATGAGATCCAGGATTGAGCTTTGTTCCGAATACCAAGAGTATGGAGAATGTGAAGGAGAAGAGGGTGGTCCACGGTGTCAAATGCTGCAGAGAGGTCGAGTAATATGAGCAGAGTGTAATGACCTCTGTCTTTGGCAGCATGGAGGTCGTCAGTTATTTTAGTGAGGGCTGTTTCCGTGGAGTGAGCAGTGCGGAAGCCAGATTGTAGAGGGTCTAGGAGAGAATAGGTGTTGAGAAAATGGAGCAAGCGAGAGAATACAAGACGTTCAAGTAGTTTAGAGGCAAAAGGCAGGAGGGAGACAGGTCGATAGTTAGAAAGACAGGTAGGGTCAAGCTTGCTGTTTTTGAGTAATGGTATGACTGTTGCATGTTTGAAGGAGGATGGAAAGGTTCCAGAGCAGAGGGAGGAGTTAAAAATGTGTGTGAGCGTAGGGATTATAGTAGGAGCAAGAGGTTTTAGGAGATGGGAGGGAATGGGGTCAAGAGGGCAAGTGGTAGAGGGAGAAGTGGCGATCAACAGCGACACATCCTCCTCTGAGACAGTGGAAAAAGAGTCAAGGAAGGCAGGAGGAGAGTTAGGAAGAGGTGTAGGATGGGAAGAAGAAACAGAGGGGATGTTCTGACGTATGGATTCCACCTTTTCCTTAAAATAGTCAGCAAAGTCCTGAGCGGAGATGGAGGAAGGAGAGGCAGATGAGGGTGGTTTGAGTAGAGTATCAAAGACAGAGAACAGTCGGCGTGGGTTAGACTTGTGCATGTTGATTAGTGCAGAAAAGTAGGCTTGTTTAGCTTGCGAGAGGGCAGAGTTGAAACAGGATAGCATAAATTTGTAGTGAAGGAAGTCTGCGAGAGTGTGAGACTTCCTCCAGAGGCATTCAGAGGAACGAGTGGAGGAACGCAGCATGCGTGTGTGGGAATTTAGCCAGGGTCTAGGGTTAGAAGGGCGAGTGCAGCAGAGAGAAAGTGGGGCATGTAGATCAAGAGAGGAGGACAAGACAGAGTTGTAGTTCCTGACCAGGTTGTCGGAGTCTGTCGCGGAGCTGAGAGAGGAGAGGGAGGAGCGTAAAGTGGACTCAAAGTCAGGTAAGTGAATAGAGCGCAGGTTTCTGCAGAACCGGGGTGGAGAAGGGGAGATGCGAGATAGAGAGAATGAGATGAGATGATGGTCAGAGAGCGGAAAAGGGGAAATGGAGAAATCGGAGAGAGAGAAGTTCTTAGTGAAAACCAGGTCTAAGTAGTGGCCATCCTTGTGGGTGCTGGCTGCAGTCCACTGTTGAAGGCCAAAAGAAGAGGTTAGAGAAAGAAAGCGGGAAGCCCAAGGGAGAGAGGTGTCATCAATGTGGCAATTAAAGTCCCCAAGGAGAAGAACAGGGGAGTCTGAGGAGAGGAAGAAAGAGAGCCAGGATTCAAAGTGAGAGAGAAAGGCAGAAGGGGGATGGGTAGAGGTAGGTGGGCGATAAATGACCGCCACATGAACAGGGAGAGGAGAGAAAATCTGGACAGTGTGAGCCTCAAAAGGAGGGAAAAGCAAGAGAGGGAGGAATAGGAAGGGTTCGGTAACGACAGAGAGAGGAGAGCAGGAGCCCCACGCCTCCACCCCTGCCATCAGTGCACGGAGTGTGGGAGAAGGAAAGGCCACCGTAGGAGAGGGCAGCTTCCAGAGCAGGGTCAGACTGAGTGAGCCAGGTCTCAGTTATAGCAAAGAGAAGCAGGGAGTGAGAGAGAAAGAAGTCATGCACAGAGAGGAACTTGTTAGAGAGGGAGCGAGCATTCCAAAGGGCACAGGAGAAAGGGAGAGAGGAGGGAGGGTGGCAGGGGATGGGTATGAGGTTGGAGGGGTTGACACCAGAAGGAGTAGAGGTTGCAGTTGGCAGGCGAGGACGAGCGCATGTAGGAATAAGACAGGGACCAGGATTGGGAGAGATATCCCCAGAAGCAAGGAGGAGAAGCATGGATAGAAAGAGGATGTGTGAGGATGATTTGTAGGGGTGTTTTTTAGTGCAGGGGATATAGCTGTATGGTGTCAGAGGACGCAAGTAAGAAAGGAGTTCATGTGAACAGAGAAGTGGTGAAGGAAGGAGAGATGGAGATATATGAATAGAGTTAGAGACATACTGAGGCTGGTAAAAAGAAGTGCAGAATTTGAGAAGAAGTGAAGTCACAGCAAATATAAATGGTAAAGGCAGCATCACAGCAGTAATGATGCAGTCTGGTATTGATGATATCCTCCTTTCCAGCGTAGTTCAAATGCAGGAATCAGGGCCAGATGGGGTGTCCACTTCTTCGGTAGTTTTTACCAGGGCAAGAAGGCACTCAGAAGTAGACATGAGCGAACTTGTCAAAATCCGATCAGCTGATTTTATTTGAATTTTTTACCGGAATACGATCCGCACACGGAAATCGGAAGGCAGATTAAGCACTAAACAATTAGGTGGATACACCCTAATCCGCTATCAGATCCGTTCTGCACGTATTTTGAGAAATGTCCCAAGCACTGTATATATCCCCTCAAACCTCCCTCCAAATAACATATGGCGACACCTGTTCTCAATAAGAAGCGCACCGTAGGTACATGGGAGATGGTCTAATGGATAATAGTCAATCATCATACTCGTGGACACTCCACTTCCTTTAAAAGCAGGCCACTTCCACTTCTTGGTTCCCAGTTCAATGTGCCTTGTGCACAAAAAGGAGCACATAAGAGATACCTGGGAGATTTGCTAATGGATGGATTAGCTACAGGTTTGAGCATTAACACACACATTCCCAGTAAGCTCAAACTCCAAAACCCATCACTGTGTGTGTGTGTGTGTGTGTGTGTGTGTGTGTGGTGTGCTGTGTGTGTGTGTGTGTGTGTGTGTGTGTGTGTGTGTGTGTGTGTGTGTGTATCTCAATATCTCTCTATCTCTAGATCACAAGAAGACACAGTTACAATAGATGCAGAACAGTTTCTTAAAATAACAGGATAGCACATTCCAAACAGAAATCCCTGTACAGTACCTTTCCACATGTCATAGGTTTTTCCCCAGAGAGGTCACTGGCATAGAATGATGACAATTCACATGTTTGATCCCAAAACACACCTTGTTGAATTCTTATTTTAGAACTCCAGGACAAGACCTATATACCATTCTTCTCCCATTGAAACAACATAAGCCCTTGTCGTAAATCAGCTGCTAGGTTGCCGGGTTTTACGACTTAGAAATTAATGATTTGGCCTTATTGCTTCGTCTCCTTGCTACGATTACAAAAGTCTAATTCTTACTCTTATGAATTACTGTCAGGCCCATCATTTCTTAATTTTAATAAAGTTCTCCGACTAAGTGGGGACCTGGTTGTCACCCCTCTCTGAGATGCACATGGGTATATACTATCTCTGGCAAAACAAATGCCATTATCTCTAGATTCTATCAGTCCTAAAACTAGGCCTGGCAAATGGTTTAACCGGACATAAAACATTTCTTTGTATTTTTAAACCAAACGGTAACCACATTAACCCCTGAAGCACTAGATTGTTTAACATACTTAATATCTCATGATTTTATCATGACCATTGTATTTTATACACAGGAGCAGATGGGCGTGACGGTGACTGTTTACACAACAGCTCCGTTTCCTAAGCGCTGTGTATGGGCGGGTGAATGAAATTGGGGCAGGTTTGTGCTTGTTAACCCCTTGTGTCTCCACAGCGACCTATCACAGAGTGACCCTGACAGCCGGGACCTTTGGCTAAACATGTCAGCGCTGACGTGTCACCTGCAGAGACTGGCTGACCACACCACAGCCCCTTATTACAACGTCACGCTACTCAAGTACCAGGTACACAGACACCTTTGTTACTACTTTCTTCCTCCTGCTCAATCGTTCCTCCTTCTCTCTTGTATTTTTTCTGCCTCTTTTACATCAAATTTGTTTTCCTTTTCTCTGATGTCATGCTGTCTCCCTCTCCGTGTGGCTTGGGTCCTCACTTCCTCCCTCCTTTCCTTCTGTTTCTCTCCCTCTGGCATCCTCTGCTTCCCTCTCTGGCCTTTCCAACTCTGCCTTTTCCTCACCCCCTCTCTCCCCCACCCCTTAGGTATATAAGCCAGGACTCTCTGCGGCCCCTCTGCTTCTCTCCTCTTCCTGGAGCTGTGGCCCCTCATTCACGGAGCTCTGTTTGGAATACAGACATAATGAGACATCCCACCCCAGCCAGGCCCCCCTGTGTGACCTGGACATCCTGTTGCCCTTGGAAGAGCCTCTGTCCAACATGCAGCTTGACCCCCCGGCACGCTGGTGAGAAACAGAGCTATGCCGAATATCTCTGTACAACTTCACCTCCTGATAGTAAACATACAGCCCTGTACAATGATCATGAGTTTCTCCATACACTTACATTTGATCATGAACATGCAGCACTATGTAATGAGAAACACAAATGGGAAAAGCGCATGACTCTTATTGTGTAGCATTACAAAAATATATTTGTTCTATGAAGTGGTGAGTATCACACGTACAGAATAACAAATCAAATCAGGCTTATCGTTTTATGACCAGGAGGTCTTTCCAATGTATCATGGACCAGTCTCAACGTCGTACTCTCGCATCGGATGGCTTATTACGATTGATAAGGTCTGTAGTTACCAGATACTGGCAGGTAATCGGGCAATCTGAGTGGCAGCGAGTGACGGAACCTCCCGACCCCAGATGTAGTTGAGACGCTGTGGAACCGTGAGGGAGGAAGCAGCCATGGAAGATGCAGGTGTTCACTCCGTCAGTCATCTCAGGGGCACTTGACTGATGACGTCAGTGTCCTAACCTGTTAGGTCAGGAATAATCTCCCACCGGTCTCTGTTCAGCACACACTGTAGTTGGAAATGCTCAATCTCCAAGAGTAGTCTTAAAAAAATCCAACTTTAATTGTGTTTGGATAAATGCACAGTCCAATTCCTACGCGTTTTGTAGCAGACTGCTACTTCATCAGGAATAATTCGACAGTGAAACAAGCTGTTAATAAACCCCTCTTCTACTCGCAATTGGTTGAGGGAAGAGGTCTGTGAACAAATTACTAAAACGCTTGGACACTGACAAAAGTCAGACCTAATCAGCATGCTTACATAATATATACATGTAATAACATATGTAATATGTAATAACATACATCTTTATTCCCAAAAAGAGCTTACTGGGGTCCTGTGTTTTGTTAACCATTAAATTAAAATCATAGCTAATCAATATTTAGGTCGCAAATTGAAGCTAAAACGAGAAGAAAAAATACATATGATAATAATTAAAGCAGACAGCGTATCATATATTGTAGAAAAAGTGAACCATGAACTAGCAAAATATATAGATAAGTCACCGAGACGGGGCAATAATATCTAACAGATCAAGGCAATAAATGGTAAAAGACCATATGAAGCATACATGGCATGTTTACATCAGATATTCATGATAAAGTCTGATGTGTATTTGGACAAGAGAAACACGCCCATTAGATCTTGTAAAGTGACCTGATATCAATATATTCAGTTGACCCCACAGGAACCAAAGTTCAAAGTTTGTATATTAAAAAACACTCCTGTTTTGCCAGCGCCTTTTCTCGAGCGCCTATTCATTGGAACTACTTGCATTACTTTTATAGTGTTGCGAGGCAGGGTCTCAATTATGGTGCATTTTAAGCTGACGGGACACACTGTTTATCATAGCCAATCTTCTGTTTCTGGCGTTCTCTAAGATTCTCCATAGGGGGCTATTTGGTCCCACCTTTGTAGTGGACACCACACAGGCACTCCAAAAGGTACACTACAGGTGTAGTTGTACATGAAATACAATCCTCAATCTCAAAGCTTTCATTGGTAATCCGAGAGGTAAACGAATTTTTTATCACGATGGAGCATTTTTCACGGCCAACATCTGCTGCACCCAAAGTTGCCAAGGGGTTTGGCAGGTAACCAGGTTAATCTTAAATTACCTGTTGTATCTAAATCTATATTACAAGGAGCCAAACATTTTTGGATCTCCTAAATATGATCTTCGGATGTGTATTTAAATGAGGTCTTTAGAATATGTCAATGTTTTTTTTTAATCTCTTATATCCTATAATTTGAACAATTGTAGTTGGTGATAAATGGTACGGTAACTATATCCGTGACGTCCGTTTTTAAAGGGTTCAGTCTTTTGCATCTTAGCAACTTTTGATCAATAAGGATTTCTGTCAATGGCTTTAACCTTGAGCATGAGCTCCATCTAGAATATTTGTTTGATACCCTCTTTCGAGAAATGCATTATAAAGACTGTGGGCTTGAACTTCAAAGCCTCATGTAAGGCTACAATTTATCTTAAGTTACATTAAGTTGCCTAAGGAAATGTACTGGATTTTAAGACAAATTGCAGAAAAAATTGGAAAATGCCATCTAATGATCCCATTTAAATTCACATCCGAAGATAATATTTAGGAGATCCAAAAATGTTTTCGCTCCTAGTGATTTAAGATCAACCTGGTTACCTGCCAAACCCCTTGGCAACTTTCGGTACAGCAGATGTTTGGCGTGCAAAATGCTCCATCATGATAAAAAAAAATAGTTTACCTCTCGGACTACGAATGAATGCTTTATAATTGAGGATTGTATTGTAATGTACAACTACTCCTGTAGTGTACCCTTTTTTTGGAGTGCTTGTGTGGTGTCCACTACATAGATAGGACCAAAAAGTCACAGAGAGAGAATCTTGGAGAACGCCAGAAACATAAGATTGGCGTGGCTATGATACACAGTGTGTCTCGTCATTTAAAAATGTATCATAATAGAGACCCTGCCTTGCTACTCTATAAAGGAATGTAAGTAGTTCCAATTAACAGAAGAGAAGGAGATCGAGAAAGGCCGCTTTCAAAATAGGAACGTTTTTTAATATACAAACTTAGAACTTTATCATGAATATCTGATGCCATGTATCTTCATATGGTCTTTTACCATTTATTGCCTTGATCTGTTATAGATAAGTCATCGAGACAGGGCAATAATCTATATTTCGCTATTTCATTGTTCACTTTTTCTATTATATTTGATATGCTGTCTGTTTAATTATTATTGTATGTATTTTTTTCTTCTCATTCCAATTTGCGACCTAAATATTGATTAGTTATGATGTTAATTTAATGGTTATAAATAAAGATGTATGTTATTACATGTATATATTATGTATATATTACAGATGCAGCGGCCATTATTTTAAAAATCACTTGTGTGCGCCGTTTGTGTGCGCTGCTGTACTAAACGCGGCATGAACACGTCCAATTGCCCCAGGCATACGTGTTTATCACAGTTGCTTTGTTTGAATTTCATGGATTGTGTGCAATTAAATGCATTTAAATGAATGAATTGTAATGTGTACAGTACTGTGCTACTGTGCCAATTTCAGGTGTTTAAAAGCCACAACACTACACTAAAATGCCATTTTATGTACTCGCCTGCACTCGTGTCTCAAGGCGGTACGGTTGGAAGCAATCCCGCGCCATGACATGGGTATTCCCAAGGTATACACCGCGTGATTTGTTAAAATAATGGCCGCTGCATTTGTATGTAAGCAAGCCGATAAGGTCTGACTTTTGTTAGTGTCCAAGCGTTTTAGTAATTTGTTCACACACCACCTCCCTCAGCCATTTGTGAGTAGGAGAGGGGTTTAAATAACAGCTTGTTTCACTGTCTAATATATCCCTGATGAAGTAGCAGTCAGCTACAAAACGTGTTGGAATTGGACTGTGCATTGATCCAGACACTGTTAAAGTTTGATTTTGTTAAGGCTACTCTTGGAGATGGAGCATTTCCCACTACAGTGTGTGCTGAACAGAGACTGGTGGGAGATTATTCCTGACCTTCTACCAGGTTAGGACCGTGACATCATCAGTCAGGTGCCCCTGAGACGACTCAAGGAGTGAATACTTGCGTGTGCCATGGCAGCTTGCACCCTCACTGCTTCACAGCGTCTCAACTACATCTGGGGTCCGGAGGTTCCGTCACTCACTGCCATTCAGATTGCCAGATTACCTGCCAGTATCTGGTAACTACAGACCTTATCAATCGTAAGAAGCCATCCGATCCGAGACTTCAACGTTGAGACTGATCCATTATAAAGACCTCTTATGGTCATAACATAAGTCTGATTTTATTTGCTATTCTGTACGTGTGATACCCCACTTTATGTACCAAATCTATATTTCAAATACTACACAATGAGTTGTGCGCTTTTGCCTTTTTGTGTTTTTTGTAGAATCGAAGATGCACAGCCAGCTATACGGATAGCAGCAGACTCTTCTTCATTGGATGTGGTTTTCTATTAAGGGAAGACCACCTATAATTCACATTTTTGTGTTTTGTTACTACCACTGTTTATCCACTATTGATTATTACCAATTCTATTCAAGGACTTATATTGCTGTATGCCCCTTAAAGCACTAAACTGTATTACCTGCTACTAAGCCAATTCTTTTATTTTATCTAGTCACGTGTTAGTGACTCACACTATTGTTCACGATTAGTGTGGTGCTACTGTATTTCCTTCACTATATCACTACAGTATATAATTAGACGTGTGTATGTATGTGTATATATATGTGTGTGTATATACAATATATATCAATTCCACTGCAGCAAGGGATTCTGGGAAATGACATGCAAATGAGCACACAGTGTCACCTTTTGCTTCAAACCCATTTTTAACATGATTCCCTATAGGCTTAAGCTTGCTGCATGGTCACAGCTTTGAGCACAGCCAGGGTTAAGATGCATAGCCAGTAAACCCACCCACAGACAGACTGTTTTGACCTTAATGGGTCTCATCAGTGTGTGCTCAAAGCTGTTCTGCTGCCCTGCTGGATGGTAAGTGTGTGTGTGTGTGTGTGTGTGTGTGTGTGTGTGTGTGTGTGTGTGTGTGTGTGTGTGTGTGTATACACACACACACACACACGTTTTAAGTTATGGTGGGTGAAAAAAAAAAAATATATATATACATATATATACACACACACACCAAAAATGATGCGCACACATCTACTGTGCAATAAAGTAAAATATAATACTAAAACGTGCACAATGCAGAAGTAAATATTGGAAAAAATTACTATCCCTATTACTAATGCTGCTAAAAGGTCTAAAATCCCATACCGGATCCAGGCAGGTGTAGAGAAATGTCCAAATTGACCTAAACACAAAAGATGAGGGAGAAAAGAATAGTGTATAGTGCATGGTGTATAGTATATCAAGAGTAAATTGGGATATCCTCCTTTTGTATGTTATTATTGTTTTGTAATAAACAAATGATCTACTTGTGTTTTGTGCGTTACTTTGCTTATATGGGGAGTGCAGCTGGGAATCTGTGTCTGGTGGTATCTCCTTGTTGCAATCATACTAAATACAGAAGCGTAGTATAGTACAGTACTGATAAAATCTTTATATGTAGATAAGTCACTTACAATGTTTCAGTAGCGGCAGACATGTTTGGCATCCCAAACATGCCTATCAATACTGAAACATTTTAAGTGGCTTTTATCTGCATACTGTATAAAGATGTTATCAGTACTAGAGTACATTACGCTTGTGTATTTAGGAGACACTATCAGACACAGATTCCCAGCTGCACTCCTCATATCAGCGGAGTAATACACACAAGTGGATAATGTGTGAGTTTATTACCATTCAAAGAAGGATGTCCCAATGTACTCTTGATATACTATACCATGATAGTACTTTTCTACCGCCTCTTTTGCACTTAGGTCAATTTGGGTATGTATGTAGTGTGAGTGTGTACGTATAATAGATAAATAGATATTACACACACACACACACACACACACCCACACACACCCACACACCCTTTACGGATGAGAATATATTTAGAGCTGGGAGTGTACAATTCGGTATTTCCACCTTCCAGATTCTTGCCAGATCTGCCATGTTGCTCTTATGCATTGTCTTCTAACTCGCCAAAGCAAATAACAGGTGGTGTGTTGGGTCGGCAATGTGAGGTTATTAAATGGTTCAGCAGCTGTTTTTAGATCCTCTGTGACGCTGTGTCTGTTCCTTTTTGTTAATCGGCTCTTCCTACCCCTGCAGCACTGAGCGGAGGTTACTGTGGCAGATCCCAGATGCACCTGCAGGAAAGGAGCGCGGAGGTAACAGAATCCTGTGTTTTATGTGTCTCTTGGCCCCAAGAGCTTACACTCTGACTAAGGGAAGAGGAGCAGCCTCATAGTGTTAGAAAAGCCTCTTCTTGATATAATACTCAGGAATCGGGTTCAGTTCAAATCAGCATTCTTTATTCTTCAATCAGCTTTCAGCAAAGATACAACATACTATATAAGGTAATGAACAACAAAAATATAGACTGCACTCAAACAGGCGTATGGAATAGTAGGTGCAATGTGGAACAGGGAGGACCCTAGTTCCTCCCTAATACAATACAAAAAAATGAATGTTCCCAGCACACAAAAGACGATAAGGGGATAGGTGAACACAAAATCTTTTAATGAAAAACACAAGTGAATGTGAAACCACAACGTACAATACAGGGGAAGGGAGAGGAAAGGGATGGGGTGAGGCAAACATAAAAGTACAAAGGAAAGGGGGGCAGCAACGTTTCGGGGTCTGGAACCCCTTCTTCAGGCCGTTCCCAATAGATACTAGGTATCTAATGGTACTTCCCAATTCCCTGTACAAATCTCCCAAGAAAGCACCAACAATTGTGCAATGATATATGCACGTATTCACCCAAGGGGTTAACTAGCTCAGTCCAGAGGTAACACTAAAGCAAAGAGCAATGGTAATTTGATCTAACCTCCCACTTCAGTATCTGCAGTGAGTTAGTACATGTTCCTGCTCACAGGTTGCAGCTACTGAACTGGTCTGTATGAACTCTGCCTTGAAGCTATTCGATGTCAGTGCTTTGCCTTGAAGCACACCAGATCTGTTTAGCCTAACAGCTTAGTTAGTATACCTTTCACATTTAGGCATATCCCTTGTTTTTTTTTTTTTGAACTGTAGCCTGTGGGCTGTTGCTGGACTTTTGTTGTGTGCTCACTCTAATCCCCTGGGAGGTTAGATCAAATTACCATTGCTCTTTCCTTTAGTGTTACCTCTGGACTGAGCTAGTTAACCCCTTGGGTGAATACGTGCATATATCATTGCACAATTGTTGGTGCTTTCTTGGGAGATTTGTACAGGGAATTGGGAAGTACCATTAGATACCTAGTATCTATTGGGAACGGGCCTGAAGAAGGGGTTCCAGGGCCTAAAGAAGGGGTTCCAGACCCCGAAACGTTGCTGCCCCCCTTTCCTTTGTACTTTTATGTTTGCCTCACCCCATCCCTTTCCTCTCCCTTCCCCTGTATTTTACGTTGTGGTTTCACACTTACTTTGTGTTTTTCATTAAAAGATTTTGTGTTCACCTATCCCCTTATCGTCTTTTGTGTGCTGGGAACATTCATTTTTTTTTTTTTTTTTTTTTTTTTTTTTTTTATACTATATAAGGTAGATCATTAGATGCTTCAATTCGATGTAACAAGCATCTTTAGAAAGTAGAAGTTAGTAACGTATGCTTAACATTGCACCCTTATACGCTCAGGACAAAGAGCTATACATCATTTATCTTGGCTAATTCAATGACATACTTGTTTCTCAGAAGCTAAAACACACTGATTTCTCAGCAAGATAAAGAACTAAGAAAAATATATATCAGAACTAGAAAGAGAGACATACAGCTCAACCCCGTTATTGCGCGATCCGCTACAACACGGATCCGCTTATAAGGTGTTCTGAGTGTGGCTCACGATTTATAAACATCTCCAAGGGTTTTTTTTAATAACAATCAATGCTTTATTAACTTACTCGGCATCTTCAGCTCTCTCCTCTGCAGCTCTCTCCTCTCCGTGCTTCATCAGGCTGTGTCCACGTGCGCTTCGAACGCAGAGGAGGGTCACATGACCCTTCTTTGACCAATGACAGCCCAACAGTGAATACATTTTATATAATACACATGCAGGAATCGAACCCATGACCCTTCATATGCTAGTAGCAATTCTCTAGCTGCTACATCAAAGGGTTGGTGTAAAGAATCGGAGAGGGGAGAGCTGCAGATGCCGGGTAAGTCCTCGCTGATCGTGGTGGCCATTTCACGATCCCGGTTATAACGCGATCTCATTATGTGGACCCCGCGCACCGCGTTATAACGGCGTTCAGCTGTATATCAGAAAATGTAAAACACAGACAAAAATCCTAGGAACTGTTTAAAATAACAGACATAGCTAGCTAGAGAGAGAGAGACACAGAGAGAGACAGACAGATCCCGTTCTGTCACGCTGTGCTCACCACAAACAGGACGAGACCCCGGTACTGAGATGGGAGTAGTAACAAACACCAGCCACAGGCACGGGGGCTACGTCCGGAGTGTAGGTTTGTCTTGACAGCAGGGTCAGGGATATAGATATCAGAGTTGTCTTTATACTTGCCGAGTTCAACGTAGGAGATATCCGGAGCGTAGAAGGTACTTTTGTCAAAGTCAGGGGTGGAGAGTGGAGAGTGGTCGAGGTGCAATGCCGAGTTCAGGATTAGAGAGGAGCGAAGAGTCAGAGGTAGCCAAGACATAAGATAACTTATGAGGAGAGGCTAGCTAAATTAGATTTATTTACATTAGGAAAGAGGCGTCTAAGGGGGGATATGATAACTATATACAAATATATTCGGGGACAATACAAGGAGCTTTCAAAAGAACTATTCATCCCACGGGCAGTACAAAGGACTCGGGGCCATCCCTTAAGGTTGGAGGAAAGGAAATTTCACCAGCAACAAAGGAAAGGGTTCTTTACAGTAAGGGCAGTTAAAATGTGGAATTCATTACCCATGGAGACTGTGATGGCAGATACAATAGATTTGTTCAAAAAAAGGTTGGACATCTTTTTAGATGGGAAAGGTATACAGGGATATACCAAATAAGTATACATGGGAAGGATGTTGATCCAGGGATTAATCCGATTGCCAATTCTTGGAGTCAGGAAGGAATTATTTTTTCCCCTTAATGGCGTTTTTTGTTTGCCTTCCTCTGGATCAATAAGCAAGTATAGATATAGGATAAAGTATCTGTTGTCTAAATCTAGCATAGGTTGAACTTGATGGACCTACGTCTTTTTTCAACCTCATCTACTATGTAACTATGTAAGATCAGGAGCCAGAGGTTGGAGTAGTCAAAGCAAGCCGGTTCGGTACACAGAAGATCAAAAACTGGAACAAAACAACAGGACAGGAACAAGGCAGGAACAGCAAGGGTAAACACAGAGTAACAAGAATCTATGCTCAGCCAATGTGCCTATAACATTGGTGAGCATATATAGGCTGGATCAGCCAGCTCCCATGGGGGGTGGAGCGGGGGCATGGCCTCCGCGGTAGCTGTGATAGGTCCAGGGCTCAACGAGCAGGTGTAGCTGTTTGTGCAGCTAGAGAATGCATCTATGAGCAGGTGCAGCTGTTAGTGCAGCTAATGAATCTTGACACAGCGCTGGGGGCGTGGTGCACGTGTCACATGCGAGCTCTGCGCGCAGTCAGTGTGCGTCATGATCCGGGGCGGAGCCAGAGTCCGCGGCGTTGGATGACGCCATTTTGGCGCGCGTGCATGCTGCGCGCGTCTGGTAAGGAATGTGGTCCATAGGCACCCCGCGCGTGCGCGGTGGTGCTCGAGAGAATGCGCGGAGCGGCTGTACTTCGGTAATCTTTACACGTTCCAAGGTCAGGCAATCAAGAGGCAGCACTCGGGTATAGTATGGTAACACAAGTGTATTAAGTGAAAACGGGTAACGTCTAAACCAAGCTTTCGGTCCCCAACAAACGGGACCTTCCTCGGGGAGATGCATAGGCGCGTGCACGCTAGCGAGGCCATCGGCACTATGTACAATTTAGTACAGATGCATGCGCAGTAGACATGCGTCCTAAGGTTGTCAGGGCAATAGCTTCGCACATGCGCAGTAGAGCGGACCCTATTGGTATGTGCAGTGTGCTATGCTGGAGTAGTAGAGACACATGCTGTGTTGATAATGATGATTTTAAAAGGAAAACTGTGTGGGGGACTGATGTACTGTGTACAGTAATGCAGATGCATGAGCCACTACAGGTAAAGCAGATATATGGCTGAAACTCCAGATAGTGTGCCTACATGATGAATGGTGTATGTGAATGCCTAAAAGTCAATCCATGGTCATAAAATGCAACAGTGGACAATGACACTTGAGCATGGTCCACCACAGACAGATAACCTTCAGCCCCAATTGGCAATTGGTGCAACCGTGGCACCTATACACCCCCGGTTTCCGCGCAAGCCACGTTGTGTTTGACGTATACTTCCTCACTGTCCCCTTAGTATCTGTGGAGTACGGGAGTCCCGCCTTCAATGGTGGTGGGTGATGTCTAGTGGCATGTAGCAGAAAAATCTTGTCCATGGGTTTTTGAAATAGCCTCGTGATAAGTTTTTTGTTGTCTTTCCGTACTACTGTAGAAGCGTTTGATACAAGGAATGTTGTTGAGATGGTTAACGAAGGTAAGCAATTCCGATTCATGTCCCTGTCCCCCCCCCCCCCACACCAGGAACACATTGTCGATATACCGCATGTAGTGGACAATCTGATCTGCATAGGGGGCATTGTGTAGTAGGTGGGTCTGTTCATTGGAATCCATGAACAGGTTGGCATATGCAGGTGCCATGTTGGACCCCATGGCCGTCCCCATCAACTGGAGGAAAAAGCTTTTTTTGAATTTGAAGAAATTTTTGTGGAGTATAACCTCTATCAGTAGCCATAGAAACTCTGCAGCTGGACCCTGATGGGTGAAATTGCTGAAATGTTCATGGATCGCCTCTGTGCCTTCCACATGCGGAATGTTGGTATAGAGGCTGGCCACGTCCATCGTGACTAGAATGGTATCCGCCGTCACTGTGGCTATGCTGTCCAATTTGTTGATGAAATCCATTGTATCTTTCACATATGAGGCCATTTGTGTCACCATCGGTTGAAGATAGAAATAGACATACTGCGATAGTGGATGGCACAATGACCTCTGGGATGAAATAATAGGCCTACCAGGTGGCTTGATGGGGGATTTTTGGAAGAGTGTAGATTAATGGTGCAATCAGTTGTGGTTGACTGGGGAAATTGACAGTATCATCGGAAATCCATGCGTTATTAATCCCCACCTGTATAATTCCATCGATCCTTTTTTTTTTTTTGAACGGTCCAGTTGGATAAGTAATTGTTTGTAGTGGTGCGTAACACTCCTGTTGCAAGATTTCTGCTTTGTAGTAGAAGTACAGCATTATCACTCTAACGCTGCCCTTGTCCGCAGCACGTATGATGATGTCCTTATTATCCTGTAGCGTCTTTAGCGCTTATTGTTCATCCATTGTCAGATTGCAGAAGCTGGTCTTATTGCAGCTGATCCACTGTCTGGTGTCCCTCTCCACTAGACCCATAAATGTTACGATATTATGGTTGATAACCATAGGGTCAAATGAGCTCTTCGCCTTAAAATGACGTGCTGTAGTAGCAACCACATTGACGTTGTGGCTTGTTACTTCCGTTGGCCTGCTGAAGAAGTCTTTTAGACGTAGCTGTCGGTTAAGCTTAAAGAGGTCGACCTCCTAGTTAAATGGATCTTGTTTGTTAGTAGGGACAAAAGATCATCCTTTTTGGAGAACATTCATCTCGCTCGTACTAAGTGTGTGATCGGAGATGTTGTAGATTACCGTCTCAGCGGTCGGCCTCTCTCTCCTTCTTGAAATCCCTTGGCAGGTACCTTCGGTTTGCATTTTCCCCAATGCCAAGTAACCACTGGTCGGTCCTTGTAGACAGCAGTTACCTGCTTCAGTTTATCCCGTTTGCATTTCACCAGCTTGTCACGGTGTATATCAATCGACGTCTGTATCTTCTCCGTCCAGTCGGTCTCGGTGTCTGCAGTCAATGTGTCGCCATGCTTGTTGTATATACTGTAGCTTCGATGTCCTTTTTTAATTTTTGTAAGTTCTTTACTGGATTGGTCTATCACTAGAATGGTATGGTAAGGTCAAACGAGCATTTGAGCGTGGCAACCAATTTCATGCAAAATTCAGGATCGTTCCTGCCTATTGTGGGCTGGTTTTTGATCCTGAAACCTCTTGGCAGTAATTTCTCACGATGGTAATACACGAGCGTGACCCCATGCAGAAAAAAGTCAACTTCCCTCTTTTTTAATTTCATCAAGTCATTGAAAATGTCCGCTGGCCTCTCAGGCCCTAAAACCTCATCAAATTTCTCCTTATATATTCTCTCCCCCCCCCCCCCGCCCCTCACCCCCCCACCCCCCCCCACCCCCCCCCCCCCCCCCCCCCCCCCCCCCCCCCCCCCCCCCCCCCCCCCCCCCCTTGCAGCTCACCTCCCCCCAACGGCACCTCACGGAGCAGGCAGGACTAGCACACTCGTGCAGTCCTGAGAGCAGGCTCGAGGAGGAGTAGTGGGAGAGCAGGCTAACGGCTCGCGGCCGGGAGAGGAGGGGGCTCGCGGCCGGGAGAGGAGGGGGGATAGCGGCTCGCAGCCGGGAGAGATGGGGGGATAGCGGCTCGCGGCCGGGAGAGATGGGGGGATAGCGGCTTGCGGGCGGCAGAGGAGGCTCGGGAGGGAGGAGGACGGGGAAAGACGCCGCGGGCCGCACAATGAATGCAGGCAGCCCGCGGGCCGCGTGTTTTGCAGGACTGACATAAGGAATTCCTGATCGTTATATTGCAGAGATATTCCAGTAATAAGAGCTGGCAAGTTGGGTGGTATCTCTCGCACCTCTCAGTATCTCTGCTCTTGTGTTGCAGGTCGGGGCCGGCTCTGCGCTCGATGGGAGCCGCTCCGCGCTCCCAGCAAACCCTGCCCTGCAGCGGCACACTTTACATGTGAGGGCAGCACTCTGTCGGGAGTGGACATCGAGTTGGTGGGGACAGGGTACAGGATGTCACTGGTCAAAAAGAGGTTTGCAGCAGGTAAGGTTACCACTCCTACTGCCATTCTCTGCCACACGCAAAGCCTCTTTACAAGAGACATTTTCCATCATTTATTTGCAGAAACAGAAACTTTCTGCATCCTCTTGTTTTCCATTTAAGGTGGCAATCCAAGCTGGTGGTTTTTTATTTAATTTTTACCATAGGATTGAAGCATGGTGTCTCCGGAGCTGAACCCTGTTAATGTCAGCTCTGGGGACTCCCTGCGTCCGGAGATACTTCCATAGTATATGCCGGTAGCTGCTCTGTTCGGCTAGCAGGGATCAAGTAATGGCCACTTTTCAAAGCTCCCACACTCTGTGGGCCAATAGGAAGCCGTAATGCCATCAGGTGTAACTTCCTATTAGTCTGCATGATGCGGTAGCTTTGAAAAGCACAGAGATGCCGGCAACCCCTTTGGAGGTAAGTATCCCTTAAAAGTATCCTTAAAAACCCCAACACGCACAGTGCACCATCACTGACTCTATTATTCCTGGACAGTCCCCCATCCCCCACGTACACAGAGCTGTCACTGCCCATGCATCCTGCACTGCTACAACCCTTACTAAACCCAATACTCCTACGCTGTTCTTTCCGTGCATTGAAACCCTGCCCTGCGGCTCACTGTACCTCCACCATGCAACCCAGCTTCCTCTGCTATTCCAGTACCAACATCCAACAAGCCCCTGACACAGCAACCTCAATGCAGCATACTCTGCAATTCCACCTTGCATTCAGCATCATCCCCCACCGCTCCCCTCACCAAAGCCTGTGTTTCCCCATCCTAGGTAAATACCTTGTTTGCTGAGAGGCGCTTCCCGTTTTCTACAACCGCTGTGACCTTCCCTGCACTTCAGAGTTTTGCTAGCGTGAGGACGGCAGGGAGTGGACGGAGTTGCGGCTCAGTGATGGGGGGAGAGCCTGTGTGCATTTGACTTTCCGAAGGAAGATGCAGGGTAGAAATGATACCGCTAACGGCAGCTTGGCGAGCGAGGCAAACTTCAACCAATATCAGCTTAAGTTTAAAAATTCAAAGCACTTAACATTTTTTGATTTTGTGACATTCTCATTGGAAATGAGCATTTACTGCTCTCATCGGATCTTGCCAGCTCGGCCCTTTTTTCCTCCCCTGGAAGTCCGAGCCGAGGGGCCGGGGTGCTTTTAAATGGCGTTTTCTTTAGAGAATCAGGAAGTAAACAAAACAAATGAACGTTAAAGTGGCGTTTTATAGTAACCCTGTTGTCGGCAGAGGGGACCTGCAAATGCAGTTACACAGCAGGAAAAGGGTTAAACGGAATGAGATTTTTTTTTAAATCCTTAGCCCAAACTGGATCATTTCTTCCCCGCCATCTTCTTTTTGTTCTGCAATTGGGTGCGGGGGTTTATATACAAACACTGGATATATTTTTTTTTTGCCTCCCTCACACTTTCTCCTTTGAATTCAATGACTCTGAGTCTATGGAGAAAGATAGGCAGACAGATGATAATATATTATAAATAAATATATATATATATATATATATATATATATATATTGTGTGTACAGAAAATAAAGTTTGAAGATGCACTGAGACGTGGTGGTGTTTTTGTTGTGACACATTCGGTGCGCGTTCGCTAAATAGATGGGCTTCAAAATGTCAAACTGTCAAATGTTAATTCGTTTAGTTTTTGTTCTTTCCGAAAGGCGGTTTCTTTAACAATAAAGTCGCACAAGTTTGCCGGATCTTTTTGTTTGCGTGGAGATTTAGCGGGTTTTGCTGTGGGGCTTTAACGCGTTTGGAAATACTGCGCGAGTTGGATGGTAAATGGAGGATGAAACGCAAAAGAATCGCTACGTAGTTTTATTTATTTTTATTCCATGTTTGACCATCTACAAGTGGAGTACTCCATTGGATCTGCCAGTACCATCGATTCTGGTTGTATATATCCTTTATATATGTTTTGATATATGTGCCGAACGCCAGGGATATAACACTCTTTCCACTCATTCTTTCTGACCTGGGGTCAGAGTTATATCATAGGCAGCCAGCCATTCTTTCCAAGTGAACTTATCTATTTCCATATTTAGTATATCAAGAAATTAGCGCTACCTTATTTGTTTTTTACTTCTACTGTAGTTGCGTACAATCCCAAAATGTGCTTGGATGGTTTTAACATCCTGAGTGCGGGCTCTTAATTGGCTGGGAGCCAAGATCCTCCTTAAATTCTGTGCCCGTTTATATATAACTTTAGGTTTGGGATTCAAACTAGAACTCAGGATGGGATCCAAAGCCAAGATATGCCAGAAATCTAACAAAAATCAGTTTCCGGTGTTTGTCACACAGTACAATCAAGCCCATCAAGCGGCACAGAAGGCTCTAAACAAGCACTGGCATATGTATCTTGGCTTTGGATCCCATCCTGAGTTCTACTTTGAATTACCTGCTAGAAAAAGATTAGGGAACAGAGACCTCCGGTTGACTAAACGTGAACAATTTTGGATATATACACTCAAGTCCAAATTTCACGGAGGTCTAAATGACTATATTGAATTAATACCATTCCTTAAAGAGCAGTCTTATGTTTCAGATGCCATGAATACTGTTTTTTGCAAGAAAATCGCTTTCACTTTTGTCAAACATTTGTTTTTTGCTGAATCTTCTGTGTTAACCAGTTCTTTTTCTTTACTGTTTGCAACTATTTATTTGAAGCGTTAACATTTTTGGCTGGGATGTTCTGACGGTTACTAATTACGAGTGGTTAATGGGCAACATTTATATTTCCAGATATTGTGTAATTCCTGCCAATTTTAGCATATATTATATGAACTATGTCTTAATTATGAATGTAATCATTTGTGTTTATTATTGTCTGCTTTTCTCAGCATACGCAGAACTCTGGGGGCAATTAAATATATACACATATACACATATACACATATACACATATACACATATACATACATGTAGAGGTATCAGTACCGTGTTAGCAGAGCTTCAATAATCAAAAAATAAATAGATGATACGCACTCACAACCCACGCGCCACCCGCCGCCTCACACCCTAGCAGGACACACGACTCAGATTTTTACATCACTTATGGCACCAAAATATACATTGTACTGTGGTGTGGTTACAATAAACCATTTTTATACAACATCGTATTACATTTTCTTCCATCTTTCTTTTCAATATTATTATCCAACCTTTACAACAAACAGTCACCTATTGTTCCACGATTTATAAATAATACTACCTATTACGCATTTACATCCCGGGCAACGCGGGTCTCTCAGCTAGTGAATATATATTTGTGTCAACAAGAGAGCTACTGAGCGTGGCAATTATACTTTATACTTTTTACCATATATGTTTTTGTCAATGGGATGTAGCATTGGGCACCCCCTGTCTCTTGTTATATACAATTGTCACGCTCAGTAGCTCTCTTGTTGACATAAATATATATTCATGATGTGTGGGTGTGGGAGTTTGAGCTAGCTGGGAATGTGTGTGTTAATCAATTTCTGACTGGTAGCAGCAGTTTGGAGGCTGGTGGCACCTCCACCCAGAGCTCACTCCTCCTTCACCTTTTTAACTTGGGAGGTCTTTTCATTTTGTTGCAGGAACAGGACCTATAATGGTTCTTCCCCTCTTACAGAGGTAAAAGGAAGGGTTCACAGTGTAGTGTAGGACCTGCATTAGTTTGGTTATACCTTGGCGTTGGTATGCAGGCTTATGACGCTTTGGCCAAAGGGTTAACTAAATAACCAAGTATTTAATATTATTATTATTGAAGTATTTTACGTTATACTTTTTACCATATGTTTTGTCAATGGGATGTAGCATTGGGCACCCCTGTCTCTTGCTATATTTTATATGTATTGGGGAGGTGGGGCTATATTTTATATGTATTCGGGAGCGTGTTGTTTTTTTTATATATGTATTGGGGGGGGTCGCATTTTTTTTAAGTTTTTTTTGGGGGGGGTTTGATTTATCTACTTTTTATAGCATATACTGCGTTCAAATCTCCTGCCATAATTATTTTTGCTTCAGCAAATTTCGACAATCCTATGAAAAATGGTCTCATAGAAATTTGCCGGGTTCTCATTTGGAGCGTAAATTTTAAGCGTAATGCTTAGGTGATAGTTGTGTTTCCGAGTTTGACCTTGAGGAACAAAAACCGACCTGCTTTGTCTGAGTCACTTTCCTCCAGGGCAAATGGTACCGACCTTCTCACTAATATGGCTATTCCTCTTTTCTTAACGTGTGCTGATGCAAAGAACACCGAAGAGAAGACTCAGCCGAAAAATCTGGGCTGATCCTGTTTCCTGAAATGAGTCACCTGTACAAAAACAATATCCCACATTTGTTTATTAAAATTCTGCAAAGCTAGTTTTCTTTTTCTGGGATTGTTTAGCCCTTTGACATTCAGGGTATCTAATTTTAGCATGTCAAAACAATACATGTTTCCTAGACATTTTTATTACTTTGTATGTAAGCTGGAATTCTATTCTGTTGTATTTAAAGCCTCTTGCCTTAACCTAGGGGAAGGAGGGGAAGAACAGAGAAAAAAAGAACACATATATACAGTAATAACATATACTTAAAGTTACTAGCCTAAACTAAATTAAGATTAAAGGAGGACAATCTAGCCCCCAGGGGTTTCAGAAGGGTGAGGGTATACCTCTGAGGGCAGGGGTTCCCTTTATCCCTAGAAAAAAAGAACAGAAGGGGGAACGGGATGGGACCCCAAACATAAAATAAAAAACAATGAAACGTAACTTTTAGGGGGCCTCACCGGAACAGGGTATTGGAGTGAGCCGCAGCCAGCTCCGATGTTGCTCCCCACGAAGGCCAACGAGCCTCCCTCAACTCCCAGGCAGGAGTGGTGTCAAGGTCCACAGTTGGACCAATTGTATAGTCTTTTTCCACAGTCTTTGGATAAATTCTTCCGTTCGACCGAACCTTTGGTCATGGTACAGTGTTCATTCATCAGATAATTTTTGAATTCTTGCTTGATCCTCTTGATCTTTGTATTTGATTTCTCTCTGTGACTTGGCCTGCGTCCAGATGGGTGCGTGTGCATGTCTGTTAGGTGAACCAGTTGGCGGAGGTGATGGTGATTTAGTTCTTTGTATTAGTCCCAATTTAATCAGCGCTCTTTCTGCCTCCTCTGGCATCTTCTCCACCAACGTTGATCCATTATGCTAAATTACTAGCTTGAATGGGAAGCCCCACTGAAAGGTTCCGTGTGAGGAGGTTTCCAGAACCTCGATGGACGGTGATACTTGTTGCAGGGACTTTAACCCTAGTACTCGCCTGGGGAGATTTTTATCATTGGCACTGCTATTGTTTGTTCCTGCTATCACGAACTGCAGACGTCTGGGAAAACGCCAAGAAAGACACAGGACAAGTTGGTCTATTCAAGCTCTCTCAGTTTATTGCTATTCAAGCGGCAGTTTTATAGACTAAAGAAAGCATTGTTCCTCTTAGGGGCGTACACTGTTTGGTTAGAGGCCTTACACTGTCCTTTTGGAGCCGTTACAGACTTTTGGCGAAAGCGACCTGGGTAAAGGGACTGGTTTAAACAAGAATACATATAACTGATGAGCAACAATGTTTTTTAACTTTAACTTTTTTAACTGCTTCCTGAGAACAGACTTTTGGGATCACGCCCAGAAGCATATCTGAGATTAAAAAAATGCCAGCTACTGCTTTTAAAACTGCTTACAAACTATAGCTTATACATTCACAAAATGGAGAACAGACAAAATGGAGGACAGACTAGTAATTTGAACCCTTTCACCCACTTACACCTAATTTGGTGGTCTCTCAGTTTCATCGTGACTGCTTGCAGCTCCTTTCTTTTGAGCAGAGTGGTGGGGGCAAGGTCACAAAATATCTAGATATGGTGACTTAAAAATTCTATCCATGGTTTTGACCTGGAGGCTTGCATGATGGCTTCTTTCACAGGGTAGTAATGAGCCTGCAGTATGACATCTCTCATCTTATTAGGGTCAGATTGTTTCGGTCCTAAAGCCCTCTGCACCGTGTCTATTAGTAATTTGTCTTCCGTAATATCCAGAAGCATGCTCTGGAAAAATCTTGTCACAGATTCTTGTAGCGCCTCTGGCAGGACAGTCTCTGGGATATTCCTTAATCTCAGATTGTTCCGTCTGGCGAGATATTCTGAATCTTCCAGCGCTTCCATCAAGGTGTTTACTTGAGCTTTTAAAGCTACCAGTTCATGGTCGGTGACATTTTGGGCTGAGATTAGTTCACCCACTACTCCTTCCAGACAGTCAGTTCTTTCTCCCAGTCCATGCAAGTCACGTCTTAGTTCATACACTATCTTGGTCATTTCTATTTGCATTTTCTGCTCCGTGTTTTTTAATAGGTTATCCAGATCACCTTTGGTAGTTGGTCTGGCACTGTCTTCAATTCCTCCTGCTGCTCCTGCTTCAGCATAATTTTCTGCCTCTGCGTGTGGTTTCGTGCCGCAGCCATCTTGGAATTCTGTGTGCCTCCGCTGTGTACTTCTTGGGCTATGGCCCCAATGCTCACTGCTGCACGGGAGCCTGTAGGCGCGTGCACAGATTACAACTTCGGTCTGTATGGGAGAGATGGGATGCGCGAAGGAGCGCAGCCAAGATGGGGGGCGCTGCCATGGTAGGGCATATCTGCCCTTCCATTGGCTGCCCACCGAGCACATCATCGCGCCAAAGCACGGCAAGACAAAAATCTTGTCTTCCCTTCCAGCGTACACATCACAGCGCTTTGCGCGCCCACACACGGCCACTGGTGCCTGCCCCATAGAGGGCTGTGCTGTGGTGTGTGACGCGTATGTCACAGCACGCACCGCAGCAGCCACTGGGGACCTGGCCTTGGGAAGAATTGTGAAGCTTCTAGCGCTTTCAGCTTCTTCTCCGGTCGCGGCTTCATCTCACTGGGTGGTCCACAGCTGATGTCAGCGGTTTGGCACCGGTCCAAGATGCGCGGTGTGGATTTTTGCTTCTATTTAGGACTGACAGAACTCCAGCAGTCATCTTGTCGGCTCGCCACGTATGCGCCATAATGACTGAATTTTATAACTTCTACACAAAACTATGCGATAGACGGAGGGCACATAATGCGATCGAACGCTACAGCCAAGGAGAAAGGGGTTCACCCCGAAACATTGCCCCCCTTATACACCCCCCCATCGCTTGTGTTTCCCCCCTCCCCACTTTTTATTTACCCCACTCCCTGACCCTGTTTATCTTTACACTTGCCACTGTACAAGTAGGATCCCTATACCCGCTTGTGTCATCATCACTCCATGTGGAGTTATCTTGTGCTTGCATTAAATTGTATGTTCATTTGGCATTTAACCAGTTTTTCATCTTTTTTCTATTGACAAAGTGAGAATATGACGTAAGGGGGAGGTCTGACATAACAGCAGTGGGATCTAAGCAACCATTTTGAGTCAGCATCCATCTTAAATGCCTGATATTGTCTATTTGTCTATTTGTCTGTATGAAAGTTGGAATGAACGTTAGTTTAAAATACATTTTTTTCTTCTGAAGTTCCAATTGATATTGAGCGGTTCAGCTAAGCCAAAGGACCTTGAGAATGAGGGCTAAGTGCCAATGTTATGAAAATACGAGACAGATAGCCACTGTCCGAGGGGTGGGCAATGTGTTCTGTATGTAGAGTAAAAGTCACCGGCTTGTATAAGTAATATTAGCTGAATCATTTCATTTCTAATATGCATCCCATAATAATGCTTTAACTCGATGTGTTCGTGTGCATAAGTTTGTTTACCTTTTACGCTCACGACACGCAACCTTGTAGAGGGGGCGTGGGTTTAGTATTTTGTGTATAAATAATGCCTGTATGCTACCATGTCGTTGGGAGGGTTTTATTTTGAAACTCTCCTCTGCGTGTGCACCGCACAAGCAATAAACTTATTTGTCTATTCTGCAAAATATAACCTCAGACTTGTGTTGTTATTCACACTTTAACACAGGGCTGCACAACATGTGGGCCGCATGCGGCCCCCCTGGCCTCTCTGTGTGGCCCGCGGTGACTCCGGCCGGGCGCCAGTTAATTAATTAAATAAATTAAAAATTATTAATTATTTTTTTTAAGTTTAAAAAAATGGCGGCGATTCATCCCCCTCCCCTCCTCCACCGCTCCCCCCCTCCGCCCACCCCTCCTCCCCCCCCTCCTCCACCGCCCCCCCCCCGGGGGGGGGGGCTGCTGACATGGAATGGGCTGGGGGGATGTGGAGGGGGTATTGTGTTTTTGATGTGGAGGGTGGTATTGTGTGGGTGAGGGGGAGAGATGGGGGTATGAGAGATAGATGAGGATGATGGAGAGGTGCTGGAGGAGAGATGATGATGATGATGATGATGATGATGATTTAACCCGTGCGGCCCAAATTTTTTTTCCTTGGAGCAGTTCGGCCCTTCTCACTTTACGAGTTGGGCAGGCCTGCTTTAACACTATAGTCGGTGAGTGCTGGAGCTTTAGCTATATTTTGGCTACAGCCAAGGACTTCCAGGTCTTCCTGAGGGAGAGTAAGAACAAATGGAACAAAGTAGAACTAGACAAATTAAATACAAATATCACCAGCGAAAAGGTTGAACCCGCAATTTAAGTCTCTCAAAATCTCCTTGCCCTGATGTGTACACTGAACTGTATTACAAGAAATGTGTGGCACTAGTCATCACGCACCTACTAAACCTATATAACTATGTAGCAAGAGGCAACGATCTCCTTACTGAGATGCTAGAAGTCAACATAACTCTCATACCTAAAGAGGGGAAGGATCCCCAAGATTTTAAGAACTACATGATACGTCATATAAACGACTTCTGTTGTTATGGACACAGGAATGGCTGGGTTATCCTAACTCTATACCATTTCTCAAAATCCAGATTACTATATTGTATTGTATGTCTTTTATTTATATAGCACCATAAATGTACATAGTGCTTCCCAGTAGTAATAAACGTGACAATCATATAAATAACAAATAATACAAATAACAGATCATGGGAATAAGTGCTTCAGACATAAAAGTAACATTTCGGAAAAGGAGTCCCTGCTCCAAGGAGCTTACAATCTAATTGGTATGTAGGAAGAACGTGCAGAGACAGTAGGAGGGAATTCTGGTAAGTGCGTCTGCAGGGGGCCAAGTTTTATGTATCGTGTATGTGTCTAGTATTATCAACGGTGCTACTCGTATGCTTCTTTAAGCAAGTGGGTCTTAAAGGTGTATAGAGAGGGTGCTAGTCAAGTATTAAGGGGAAGGGCATTCCAGAGGTGTGGGTCAGTCTGTGAGAAAGGTTTAAGGCGGGAGAGGGCTTCAGATACTCTTCCACCACCAGTCTAAGTTCTTTCAAATCTAAGGCTGTCACACATTTTAATCTGGTCTGTAACTGTTTCATACGCCCATAATACAAATTATCTTTAACTGTGCATGCAATGTCTTGTATATAATGTATACCCTGCTCATTATGTAACTGTATTTGTAAACATGTATTATTTGTCTTAACTCTGTGCCCAGGACATACTTGAAAACGAGAGGTAACTCTCAATGTATTACTTCCTGGTAAAATATTTTTATAAATAAATAATACGAACGGAGTAGAAAGAAGACATCCTTGAGAAGAATGCAAGAGTCGGGATGATGTATAGCGAGAAATTAGGGCTGAGATGTATGGAGGAGCATAAGAGTGTAAAGCTTTAAAAGTGAGGAGGAGAATTGAGTGTGAGATGCGGGATTTGATAGGAAGCCAGGAGAGTGATTTGAGTAGGGGAGATGCCGAGACAGATTTAGGAAAGAGTGATTCTGGCAGCAGCGTTTATAATAGATTGCAGGGGAGGCAGGAAGGCCGGACAGCAGGAGGTTGCAGTAATCGAGACGGGAGAGAATGAGGGCCTGAGTCAGAGGTTTATCAATCGAGCAACTAAGGGAGTTATTAAGGCAGATCTGTACATTTAAAACGAAACAAAAAACAGCGCACAATGCTCATTGTGAAAAGTACAATTTTATAGTAAAAAGTAGTAGTTTCCCTGAAGAAGTGGCCGTTTAGTGCTACGAAACGTGTGGGAATATTCCACTCTCTGGTCTGTATGACTTTATTGTCCATTTGGCAATATTTGGTGGTTTTAGCAGCCTTTCAGAGAGACTTTCTTCCGATTCTACACACATGTGGTGACGTCATCTTCACCCGATGCCAGCCAGTGCGACACTGCGACGCTGCATGTCTGACGTCAGACGCTGTCCCACGAGGTTGAGAGCTGATTCTTACAGTCTCCTGTTCCGGTGGAGTTCCAGCTTGTACCTGGCACTCGTGGTTTCAACTACTGGACTCTCCGAATGTGCCTTGTGTATAGTGAGGAAATTGCTTATCACATACAGTATGTGCAGACTGCGGAAGTGGACCTAAGATATCCTTACCTGCTGTCCCTGCGTGTTCCAGCTCCCTGAAGTGGACGCCTCATTTTGATTGGTAACACAGTTACTTAATATCACTCATTTGGGTGTCTAGTGGTACTATTTAATCACTAATTTATCACATATTTGGATTCATTTAAGCTGCGCACTTGCTTTGTTTATTTTTTTTTTAGATCTGTACATTTACCTGCACTGCTACTGTGGACTACTTACTATTGTGGGATATATATTGACTAATACCACATACAGTATATTCAGATTACTCCCGTTACTATAGACATAAGATTTGCTGGGCTATTCTAGCTTTATGCCATTGCCCAAAATACGGGCTATTATTATACTAAGGGAGTTTTTGTATATATGTTTGCATCGCTGCTTTATATTAGCAGGCCGACAATATTCAACTGCGGGTGATTTACCACTCTGAGATATACAGTATACTAACTGGTACCACACTACATGATGATTAATTAGAGCACCCTTTCTGAGACATTAATTTTATAGCTCTACTCTATGCATGTCACGCCTGTATGCCCGCAGATCTGGCTAGACCCCAGTACCGAAGTGGGAACGGTATGATACCACACACCCACAGCAGTGGGAGCCAGCCCGGAGTGTGGTATAGCGTTGCTGGGCCTGTAGAAAGAGTTGTTAGCATATACTTGCAACACTTAGGATAGTCCGAGAGAATAGTCGTGTCCTTGTGCCAGATTCAGGAGTCCAGAGTTTAACGTAGTAGAAGGCGTAGCAGTGTTCACAGGGATACCAGATAGCAGAGTTGTCCAGGACGAGCAGGGGTCAAAACCAGGGAGATCCAATATAGCACAGGAGCAGGATACAGGGAGTACACGGAGAGAGCAAAGCATAGGTCAGGTACACACAGGGAAACGAACTATGCAGAGCGGGGATGAAGTGGACAGACAGGGATTATAAAGGAGGAGTTACCAATGGGAGAGAGGGGAGGAGTAGAGACAGAAGCGGCGGGCAGGGGAAAGGCCTGAAGGGATTGGGAGGCGGAGACCTGGGAAACAGGACAAGAGGAACCTGTGCGCGTGCCCTCTGTAAGGTGGGAGTGTTTGTGCACTGGTTGCAACACAGCGAGGGATCGCATGGAGCAAGGGAAGACCGCAGGGGGCGGACGGAGTTCAGCAAAGGGGAATATGCGCGCGACCTGAGACTGCGCGATGGCGTACAGCGGCAGAGCGGAGGAGACAGGTGAGTCAGGGAGAGCCGTGGCGGAGCGTGTGCCCTCGAGGACTGGGGGAGTGCACGCGCCGGACACGTCACCAGGCACGCAGAGCGCTGTGCCGGGGGTACCACGCCAGGAGGAGGCAACGGATAGGGTGGCGTTACAGGGACAGGTAATGCCGTGACCAAGGGAGCGGGGAGGGTCAAAGCAGGGACTCAGGGAATGCGTGGGTTTGCGGGGGACGCGCTGCGGCAAGGGAGGAAGGGCAGAAGGAGTCACAGGAGATGGGAGAGAGGCACAAGGAGTCTCCTGAGTCATCACAGTATCCCCCCCTTGAGGATCAATCTCCGAGTGATCCAACCACGGCTTAAGGGGAAATTTCTGGTGAAACTGGGAAAGCAGCCTTGGGGCGTGGACATGGTCTGCAGGTACCCAGGACCTTTCCTCAGGACCGTAACCTTTCCAATGTACCAAAAATTGAAGTCCCTTTTTGGACAAACGCGAGTCGATGAGAGACTGTATTTCATACTCTTGTTGGCCCAGGGTAGACACTGGCTTGGGTCTTCGAGAGGGGACCGGAAAATGAGGACTGGACACAAATTCCTTAAGGAGGGAAACATGAAACAGACGGAATTTTCATAGAGGGCGGAAGTTCCAGACGATAGGCTACTGGGTTAACCTTCTCTAAGATTTTAAATGGCCCCAAGAATCTAGGGGACAGCTTGGGTGAAGGAGTCTTGAGCCTAATATTTTTGGACGACAGCCAGACCAGATCACCTGGTTTGAAAGAAGGACCCTTTTGGCGGTGACTATCAGCCTTGGTTTTTTGTTTGGCAACCGAAGACTGTAAGGATTTCAGAATCTTTTTCCAGGATTCTTGTAAGTTGGTGATATGGGAGTCGGCTGCAGGAACACCTGAAGGAGAAGGGGAGAGAGGAAGACTACTGGGGTGAAATCCACAGTTGATGAAAAATGGAGACTCCTGAGTAGACTCGTTCCTCAAGGAATTAATGGCAAATTCGGCCCATGGTAGGAGGTCCACCCAGTTATCCTGTGAATTGGAAATTAAGCATCTAAGATACTGTTCAAGGGTTTGGTTCATCCTTTCCGTTTGGCCGCTGGTTTGTGGATGGTATCCTGATGAGAATAAGAGAGAGATACCCAATCTTTGAGAAATTTTGAGATGAACTGCAACCCACGGTCAGAGATGATAGACGTGGGGATACCACGCAACCTAAAGATTTCTTTCGAGAAGATGTCCGCCAAGGTGGCAGAGTTGGGGAGACCCTTGAGGGGCACAAAGTGAGCCTGTTTTGAAAACCTATCAACCACGACTAAAATAGTGTTCGTCCCCCTGGAAACAGGCAGCTCAACAATAAAGTCCATCGAGATGTGTTTCCAGGGTTGTTCAGGGATGGGGAGAGGTAGAAGCAGTCCCGAAGGTTTATGATGGAGGGTTTTACTCTGGGCACATACAGGACAGGCGGACGTGAATTCGAGGATGTCTTGATTCATCCTAGGCCACCAAAAAGTCCGTTTAATGAGGTCTGCGGTTCTCTTGAAGCCTGGATGACCAACTGCTCTAGAGGAATGACCCCAAAGAAGGATTTTATGGCGGAAACGTGGAGCTGCGTAGAGACGTCCTTCTGGTACCCTGAACCTGCTGGGAATGTGTGCTTGTGCCTTGTGAATCTCATCTAGTACGTCAAAGTTGTTGGCAGCGATTATGCACTTGGCCGGGAGAATAGGTTCCGGGATTTCTTTAGCCTCAGTCTCAGAGTCAAACTGACGGGAAAGAGCGTCCGCTTTAACATTTTTGGTCCCCGGAATGTAGGATATGGTGTAGTTGAAGCTGGAGAAAAAAAGTGACCAGCGAGCCTGGCGGGAGCCGAGGCGGCGAGCCCCCTCAATATATAACAGGTTTTTGTGGTTGGCGAGGATAGCGATTGGTTCCTTGGAACCTTCTAGAAGATGTCTCCACTCCTGGAGCGCCATTTTAATGGCCAAGAGTTCACGATTACCGACATCATAATTTCTCTCTGCTGCTGAGAATTTCCGTGAAAAAAAACCACAAGGGTGGAGTTTCTCTTGAGGAGAAGTCCTATGTGAAAGGACTGCGCCGGCTCCTACGTCTGAGGCGTCTACCTCTAGAGTAAAGGGGAGGGAGGTATCCGGATGACGAAGGATGGGGGCAGACACAAACAACTTTTTGAGAGTCTCAAAGGCTGCAATGGCCTCAGGTGACCAAGATGAGACGTCGGCGCCCTTTTTGGTCAAGGTGGTGATGGGGAGCGCAATTGAAGAATTTTTTTTATGAACTTCCTGTAGTAATTGGCAAAGCCAAGAAAAAGTTGCACGGCCTTGAGCGAATTGGGAAGTGGCCAGTCGAGAACCACCTTCAGTTTCTCTGGGTCCATGGAAAAACCCTGGCTGGAGATAATGTAGCCTAAAAAAGACGTGGAGGCCTGGTGAAACAAACATTTCTCCATTTTGGCGTAAAGACGGTTAGCACGAAGCCTGGAGAGCACAAGTTTGGTATGTTGAATATGTTACTCCAAATTTTTAGAAAAAATCAGAATGTCGTCTAGATAGACAATGACAAAAGTTCCCAATACATCACGGAAGATGTCGTTCATAAATTCCTGAAACACAGCTGGGGCGTTGCACAGCCCAAAATGCATAACAAGATATTCATAGTGTCCAGAACGGGTGTTAAATGCTGTTTTCCACTCGTCTCCTTCTCTTATACGAATGAGGTTATAGGCACCCCTTAAGTAAAGTTTTGAGAAGATGGAGGCTCCCTGGAGACGATCGAACTGTTCAGAAATGAGCGGAAGCGGATACCGGTTTTTCACCGTGATCTTATTGAGACCGCGGAAGTCGATGCATGGTCTCAATGACCCATCCTTCTTCTTCACAAAGAAAAAGCCAGCCCCGGCAGGAGAGGTGGAATTGCGGATGAATCCTTTTTCCAGATTTTCCTGAATATAAGCAGTCATGGCCTCGGTCTCTGGAATGGAGAGAGGGTAAGACTTCGATTTAGGCAGGACAGTCCCTGGGATGAGGTCGACCGGGCAATCGTACGGGCGATGAGGAGGGAGGACCTCCGCTTGTACTTTATTGAATACGTCTAAGTACTCATGGTACACAACGGGCAGGGACAAATGATCGGTGGGTACCGAGTTGAGTCCAGCAAGCACGAGCACGGGAGGAAGCACTGCCGTAGTCTCTGCGGCCGAGGGCCACTGGATGGGTAGGGTACCGGACCAATCAATGTGCGGATTGTGGAGTTGAAGCCAAGGCAATCCTAATATAATCTGTACCGAAGGAGAATGACGTTTTCCAAAGACAATTACCTCCTTGTGACCATCAGCCAGGGTCAAGGTAAGGGGAATAGACTCCCAGATGATGAAAGCCGGTTGAAGTGGTCGTCCGTCGATGCCTCAAGGCCAACTGGGCTCTTCCTTCTGACCATGGGAATTTGATTCTCCAATGCGAACTGCTGGTCCAGGAAATTACCGATCCGAAATCTATGAATGCTTCAACCTTTACGGTGAGGTTGGGACCCTCCAGCGTGGCTGGTAGTACAAACCTCTTAGAAAGAGTGTTGGGAGGAGAGGGGTTAGGAGAGACAGTACCCAGCAGAAGCCCCTCTACCTTTACTGGGTGTGCCTGTTTCCCGGCTTCAAGGAACAATTCTGGAGACGATGTTCCGAGGAAGCACAGTAGAAACACAGCCTGTTCTGGCGCCAGCGCGTTCTCTCAATTGCCTGGAGTTGTTGGCTGCCAACCTGCATAGGTTCTGGTGCCTCCAGGGCCAGGAGAGGCGTAGAGGCTGACCTGTGGGAAAGGGCAGGAGAAGAACAACGGGAACATTGTCTCATGTCGTCGCTCCTGCGTACGCTGATCCATGCGTACACTTAAGTTGATGAGTTCTTCCAGGGACGTAGGTCGGACGTGAGTAGCCAGATCATCTTTAAGCGTATCGGAGAGTCCGTGCCAGTACGCAGCGGTGAGGGCTTCATCATTCCACTGTACTTCGGTGGCCAGGGTACGGAACCCGATAGCGTATTTGGCAGCAGACTTGCGACCCTGAGAAATATGAAAGAGAGCAAATGCGACTGTCTCACGCCGGACAGGGGTATCAAACACAAGTTGGAATTCACGTCTGAATAAAGTATAGTCCTGTGTTATTGCGCATCTACGCTCCCAAAGGGGGAGGCCCAGGCAAGGGCGTCTTCAGTAAGCAGGGCGTAGATATACGCAATTTTGGCATGGCCAGTAGGGAAAAGAAAAGGGGACATTTCGAACTGCACCTCACATTGGTTGAGGAAACCGCTGCAATTAAGGGGGTTCCCATCATAGCGACTTGGAGAAGGAATCCTTGGACCAGGGCTAGCGTAGGTAGTGGCCATTGTTGGTGCGGGGGCCATGGGACCCTCCTGATGGGTAAAGGTGGCCAATTGTTGGGAGACAGTGGACAGCTGATCGCTAACGAAGCGTAAGGCCTCTATGGTAATATTTGTACCCACCTCGGGGGGGTCTGCGTTTGTTGGGCTCTGCATAATGTCACGCCTGTATGCCCGCAGGCCTGGCTAGACCCCAGTACCGAGGTGGGAACGGTATGATACCACACACCCACAGCAGTGGGAGCAAGCCCGGAGTGTGATATAGCGTTGCTGGGCCTGTAGAAAGAGCTGTTAGCATATACTTGCAACACTTGGGATAGTCCGAGAGAATAGTCGTGTCCTTGTGCCAGATTCAGGAGTCCAGAGGTTAACGTAGTAGAAGGCGTAGCAGTGTTCGCAGGGATACCAGATAGCAGAGTTGTCCAGGACGAGCAGGGGTCCTGTTTGGGGGGGGGGGGGACTTGAGAACTGGAGTTGACAACCTCTGCATTAATGAATAGTCCCCAAACACGTAACCCTAATGGGCAGAGCTATGGACACTGATTCTGCAATGGGGCTGAAGTAGTTAATCGGCCTTTATCAACACTTGATAAAAGACGTATTCGATTTCACAAGTAGTGACGGCTATTTATTTAACAAGTCAGCTTTGTTAATTGTTCTTTTGCTGGGATTTATGCAAATATTTTCATTGACCTTGGTTATTGTTCATATCTAAAGGGATTTGTAACCTAAGCTTATTCTCCTACTCTATGGACGTAAGTGTATTCATTTGACTGGTCAAATAAAATGGTTGGGCTGTTCTTATGAAGAAAGGTGTTCTTATGGAATGAACCTTGTTGTAAAGGCCACATCAAGGCTCTGTGATGTCCTTGTAGCAGTGTTTGTCATGTAGGAAGGAGCATGTTCAGTTATTTGAGATGTCCTTGTAGATAAACCGAAAGAGGGGTACCCCCGCTTAGCTATTTAAGGTATATGGGCAGAGGTGCACCTCTGGGTAGAGGGGTAAGAGATATACTAAAACAAGATAAGTAACACCAGTTATAGGCACTCTATCTCCCTAAGTGGGTATATTATAACATCTAAAAATCACAGTTTATTCTCATAATCAATTAAAAGAAAGGATATTAAAATGAAACAGCGATGTGGAATAAATCCCTTTGATAACACTATGGTAAGTGTTGGGATAATTAGTATATAACAGTAGAGTTCCGGGCAGTAGATAAATCCAGACTCCCTGGGCTGTGGTGCCCATCAAATATACAGTCTAATATCCCTGGTTAGTAATATAGGGATAAATAAGGGGTCCAATTCCAGTATGTGTCCCCAAAAGGTAGGTTGGTTGATAAGTATATGTAAAATATTAAACCACAGTAATCATAAGGGACACCACCTCCGGTAAATAATTAAACCAGTAATGTAATTGGTAGACAGTAGGATGTCTTAACTTGATAACGGTTTAAATGCGTGGGTGATGGTTCCCCTAAGGCCTCGGCCAGCGTGGCGCTGAGCGAGCGGGCGCGCTCACGCTGGCCGCGATGAAACGCATTGTTGCAATTTGTGTGGCCAGCATGAACAAGCGCCTGTGCCTGCTCGGCGCTTAGATGCTCGCAGAGCAAGCAAATTTGATTTTGCCGCTCGCAAACGCGTCATATGAGCGGTTTGCCCAAAGAGGGGGAACCAGCTCCGTGATGTCGTGGCCGCACCCCCAGACGAGCCACAAATCGCCCGACTGAGCAGGGTGCAGCACATGAGCACCAGCGCGCCCGCTCCCTGCCTGGCCGAGGCCTTAGTCTTCGGCCCCAGTGTTGGCTGCTGCATGCTCTCCTGGTGGCGCGTGCACATCTTAAAGCCAAGATCTGTGGTCTGTAGGTAGCGATGGGAGGTGCGGGGGATGTGGCCAAAACAAGGGGGGGGGGGTGAATGAACGATGCTGTCTCAGTTGCTGTGGCACCGTAAGCATCTAGTACAGTATTTCTGCCATCTGTCTTTTACCAACCCAGAGAGCATTCTTCTGGCACTGATTTCCCTGATTTCCCTCTGTTTTCAGAGCTTTGGCTTGGAGCCCCCCACCCCTTCCCTGCCATTGACTTCGAGTACACCATGTGACTGCGTTGCCGCACGGGAAGACACATTTCTTGTCTTCCCCGCTGGCTGACGCGCCACAGCATTTCGGGAACCAAGACAGCAGAACCCACTGGGTCCTGCCTGATTGAGGTGAATGTATGGTGTGCAGCGCGCGCACCGCCGGTGTGGCCTGTAGGTCGATAATATACTAGTATCAAAAGATATAAACTGGAAACAAGGATAAAATGAGGTGAGTGTTCACTGTGGCCAAAGAAGAACAGGACGTGTGTTGAACCAGGCACCAGAATATCCATTCTTGCAATCGCAACATTAGTATCATTATTGGTATTGTAACATTGTTGCAGAGTGCCCATGGCTGTAATCCCGTGTATGGATAGAGCAAGCAGTTGCTGATAAAACACCCCTAGTGCTCGGGTTTGCCCGTAGATTATGACTGCCGAGTCTCTCGCTCTGCAGGGAACCGCTGGCGGGTAAATGACGCCATATGCGGCTTCAATGAGAAGCCCTGCTCGTGCATGCGAGTCTGAGTGCCACTGAGTGTCTGGTCTATTGAAGAATCAATTGGTTATTACTCTCAGCATTATGATTATTTATCCTCATTCCTGTATGGATTTTCACCATTGCATTTGAAGACAGACTATGCTCAGTGACTTTAAACTAGGTTATTGATACCCCTGATCCTCGTTCTAACCGGATTGTTTTGGGTACTAATTTTTACAGCATTTGCTTCCTAAACTCTAACCTAACTTGTTGGCTTATGCTTTATGAGAGCCTATTATGTATAGTCTACTGCTGTCTTTATTGGCAATGCGGACCTAGCATCTATATCCTTGATGCTCTGTATCTGCATTGCTGCCTGGTCCCCGCTGGATACTGCAGCGCCCGCTATGGCGGACGCTGCAGGGACAAGAGCCCTCCCCTCAATGGCGCCGGGCCCGCTGCGAGGGGGGGCCGCAGCGCTGTGGCGAGAGTTGATCCTGCTCTCAATAGAATTGAGAGCAGGACTCGCGACGGAGCGCTAAGCCACGCCTCCGGCGGTTTAGTCAACGAGGGCGAACCTGCCGGGTGACGTCATGGCTGCGCCCCCGTCACTCCCCCTCCACGTCCCCTCCCCCCCCGTCCGAGTCTCTCTTCCTGCAGCTCACTGTAGACCGGGGAATCGGCTGGACGCGCCGCCAGTCTCGCGGGTGCACGTGCAGTGGAGTTTCTGGGGCCTCAGCCTAAACAGGTTGTCCCAGCGTGTAGCAGCCAACACTGGGGCCGTAGCCTAAAGGAGAACCATCACCCTCGCATCTAAACCATTATCAGATTAAGCCATCCTGCTGTCTACCAATTACATTACTGGTTTACTTATTTACCAGGAGGTGGTGTCCCTTATGATTACTGTGGTTTCATATTTTACATATACTTATCAACCAACCTACCTTTTGGGGACTCATACTGGAATTGGACTTTCACCCCTTATTTATCCCTATATTACTAACCAGGGGTATTAGACTGTATATTTGATGGGCCCCACAGCCCAGGGAGTCTGGATTTATCTACAGCCCGGAACTCTACTGTGATATACTAATGATCCCAACACTTACTATAGTGTTATCAGAGAGATTTATTTCACGTCGCTGTTTTATTTTAATACCCTTTATTTTTATTGATTATGAGAATAAACTGTAATTTTAGATGTTAGAATATACCCATTTAGGGAGATAGAGTGCCCACAACTGGGGTAACTTGTCTTGTTTTAGTATATCGAGATGTCCTTGTAGCAGTGTTTATCATGTAGCAAGGAGCATGTTCAGCTATTTGAGATGTTCTTATGAGGAGGGGAGTTCTTATTAAAGGTTCATCCCATAAGAAGAGCCACGTCAGGGCTGGGAGATATTCTTATAATGGGGGGGTCCTTGTAACGGGGTTCATCCTGTAGGAAGGGGCATTTCATGGCTGTAAGATATTCTTATATAGAGGCACATTCATCCCATCGTAAAAAGCATGGGCTATAAGATGTGCTTTTAAACACAGTTCATACCATAGGAATGGGAGCTTCGGGGTTGTGAGATGATGTTCTTATGGGGGGGAGGGGAGGGGGGCTTATAGGATTTCTAGGGAGGAGCGGTTAATCAATGTTCCTATAATGCATACCCTTTTCCCATATAGACAGCCAGCATGTCTGTGTTTTGCCTCTGTATCTTGGTGACTAGACTTTGGGTAGTTTTCTCTATATGTTCTTGGTATTGACAGCAGAGTGTAACCACATACACGGTCCAGGAACAGCTTGTAAAACGCAGTTGGATAAGACTTTCCTACATTCTCTGCCAGTCATATAAAGGTGTTAGTTGGCACAGACAGCTTAACTGAGGTTTTTTTTGCCAAAGACATCAAACTCCTAGAACTATCAGTGCCAGAGAAACCAGCACCACATTACAGAGCAATATAGTAAGGTAACAACATGCAGAGCAATGTAACAACATGCAGAGTAATTTAACAACATGCAGAACAATATAGTAATATAACATGCGGAGCAATATAGCAACAGGCAAAGTAATGTAACAACATACAGAGTAATGTAACAAGATGCAGTGCAGAGTAACATGCAGAACAATGTAACAAGATGCAGAGCAATATAGTAATATAACATGCGGAGCAATATAGCAATAGGCAAAGTAATGTAACAACATGCGGAGCAATATAGCAACATGCAGAGCAATATAGTAATGTAACATGCAGAGCAATATAGCAACATGCAGAGCAATATAGTAATGTAACATGCAGAGCAATGTAACAACATGCGGAGCAATAAAATAATGTAACATGTGGAGCAATATAGCAACAGGCAAAGTAATGTAACAAAATGCAGAGCAATATGATAATGTAACATGCAGAGCAATATAATAATGTAACATGCAAATTAATGTAACAACATGAAGAGCAGTGTAACAATATGCACAGCAATGTAGCAACATGCAGAACAATGTAGCAACATGCAGAACAATATAGCAACATGCAAAGTAATGTAGCAACATGCGGAGCAATGTAACAACGTGCGGAGCAATATAGCAACATGCAAAGTAATGTAACATGTAGAGTAATAGCAACATGCAAAGTAATGTAACATGTAGAGTAATATAGCAACATGCAGAGCAATGTAACATGTAGAGTAATATAGCAACATGCAGAGCAATATAACATGCAGATAAAGATAGCAACATGCAGAGCAATGTAACATGCAAAACAATATAACAACATGCAGAGCAATGTAACAACATGCAGAACAATATAGTAATGTAACAACATGCGGAGCAATATAACATGCAGAGAAATATAATAACATGCAGAGCAATATAGCAACATGCAAAGTAATGTAAGAACATGTGGAGAAACATAGCAACAGGTGGAGGAACATAGCAACATTCATAGTAATATAGCAACATGCAGAGCAATGTAGCAGCATGCAAAGCACTATAATAACATGTAGAGAAATGTAGCAGCATGCAAAGCAATATAGTAACATGCAGAGCAATGTATTAAAATGCAGATCAATATAGCCGAGTGCAAAGCAATATAGCAGCATACAGAGTACTATAGCAACATACAGAGCAATATAGTAAAATACAGAGCAATATTGCAGCATGCAAAGCAATATAGCCACAAGAAGAGCAATGTGTTAACATGCAAAGCAATACAGAAACATGCAAAGCAATACAGCAACATGCAAAGCAATACAGCAGCATGAAGGGGGGTGGGGGGAGGACAATTGCAGCGTATTAATCTTAAATAGTAGTAAAGGCCACTAGCACCCGTGACTAAATAATATAGAAATTATTCGTTTAGTAGCATAGAGCTCAATTAGATGCTTGAAGGTGTGAAATCAAAGAATAAAATTATATTGGTTCAATGAAAAGCAGATTTATTGATGACCTACAAGTGGCCAGAAGGGTAAGTCAAAAAATAACTCTAGTTTGGTAATTTCTGAACAGAGCTTATATACACAAATATGGGCTTTCATCGCCACATCAGTGATAATACATACTGTAGGTTACGCAGAGAATAGAAAAAAAAAATACAGAATGCAAAAATAATTAAAAATAATAAATCACGAGTCTTACATTTTCCTAATTGCAACACCCTGTTTCTAAAAAGAGAAACTTGAGCCATTTTCTGATAAGACACTTATCTTCCTACTGAAGTAATCCTGCAAATCCCTAAACAGTGCAATAAAAAAGTACAATGTTCTTGACCCCCTTTTATCTAACTCTCTCTCTCAGTGCCCCCTCCTAATCACTCTGTGAAAGCATAGAAATAAAATCAATGAGTCAAGGGTTCAAAGTATCAACGTGAGTTTATCTGCACCAAGGTACAAGTGAGAGAGAATTCAAACATGAACTCATGCCTCTGAAAACATATTGCTTGGTATCACATTTTTATACATTTCAAAATGTGTAATACGCCCTTTAAGGGGGCTGGCTTAGAGATAAAAAACAATATGATAACATACAAAAATCCTTATTAATACATAAATATGCTTCACATTGCTGTAATATATAGGATAAGAATATAGCAATGTGGGCCCCTTAACTTCTGACTTAAGGAGTAACCCTGTTTAGCCCTCTGTGTGTACTGTATCTGTCAGATATTTCTGCTGACCTTAGGTTCTGTTATCTAAGGCAGGAAAAACCTCTTACGAATGTAATTTCAATTTCTCTCATGACTCGTAGGAATTATACAAGGGCAAATTACAGCTAGGAGCGATACACTGCAATATCTCAATCATCCACAAATCATATACAAATATACATACATTCAAACACTCAAAATGGCTACTGCGCCAAAATGGAGGTGATGATAGTCTGTCTTCATATAGCCTGAGCCACACACATTATCTCAATCTTCACAACTCCAATATCGACAAAGGCTCCTACAAATAAGGGTCATGTAGTGAAATGAGTTTAAAATAAAATGCTGATGATTAAATAGGGAATAATCAGTGATAATAGTAACACAAAAAAAGGGTAAAACATGGGTTAACCCCTAATACAAAACCTAATCCAACGAGGAAAGGAGAGTCTGGTGTTGTTCAGAGATCTGGCTGGGCTTCTCAGATGCTACAGAAAAAAAATATAAAAGGGAAAAGTGCATGACTCTTATATTGTAGTATTTTAAAACTATATTGAGTATAAAACTGGTGAGTACCACACATACAGAATAACAAATAAAATCAGCCTTATCGTTTAAAATCTGATCCCAAGATCATGGCTCAGTCTCGGTGTCGCAGTCTCACATTAGATAACCTTATATGATTGACGCCGGGATCTTCCACCACAAAGCACTGGCAGGCAAGCTGAGCAGCAGTCGGAAACAGAACCTCCGAACCCCAGATGCAGCCAAGGTGCCGTGAAGTCGCAAGGGAGCAGAACACGGAGGTAAACACAGGTATTCGCTCCGCGACTTGTCTCAAAAGCACTGACGGATGACGTTGCTGGCAGCTAACCCGATACCGGATCAGGGATCTTCTATACGGTTCACTTCCAATGTCCGGATAGAGGCACAGTCCACAGTCCAATTACCAATTAGCCTTCAGGGCCTGGATAAAAGGCACAGTCCACAATCATATTTCAACGCATTTCGTAGCATACCGCTACTTCATCAGGGTAATTCAACAATAAAACAGGCTGATATATAAATGCCTCTACTACTCATAATTGGTTAAAGGAGGGGTGTGGAAAGAGTTCTTTAAGCAATTGGCCAATGATGAATGTCAGACCTAATCACCATGCTTACATAGCGATAGCATAGAATAACATGTTAAATCTTTCATTAAGACTATTAATCAAACAAATTAAAAATATGATCATGTCTAATTAATATGTATGTCGAAAAATAGAGCTAAAAGGAAAAAGAAAAAAGGTTCACTGCCTTACATACATTTACACAGAACTTATCTTTAAAACTTCATTTTTTGAAAGCAGAGACAAATATTGTTACACATATTATAAGTGTATAGGTAGTGTTCAAACACTGCTCAACCTTAATATTCAAATGTTGTTAGTAAAAAGCGGTGCATGGGAAATGATTACATAGTAGGTAGGGTAGGTCAGAGATGACCAGCAGAAAGAAATCCCATTAGTTTGCACTCAACTAAATTATAACTCTGAGTATAAACAATTATGTATCAAACCATATGGGTGCCAGAAGGTTTAAAACAAAAAACAAAAAATTATTTATTATTATATATATATACACATCTAATTGATATCTCCTAAACTAATTAAAACTAATATAAAATCTCTAAAGATAGCGGTGACGGAGCACGTCAGCAAACCCCTCCAAAATGGGTGTACAGATGTATAACTAGTGTGGTATACAATATACTATCATGGCGATCCTGTAATTAGATAGATGTGCATATATACAGAGCTAATCAATATAAGTCTGTATATGGTTAATCAGCTATGTGCCGCAGGGGAAGTACTCCCGGCTACTTATATTCCATGCAATGACATATAATATGCCCAGACCGTCTAAATTGCGTCACTATACAAAATGCATTTATATGCCCTTAAAGTGTATGCTCCTCAAAGATAGGGCAGTATACTCCATGAGAGTGCAGAGTGTTTATAGTGCGCTAAATATCACCCAAATCCAAGACGTGACTCGTGAGTAGGTGGGGATGCCTCACGCTCCGTCTTCAAGCTCCAAAGAACCGGCTGACGTCATCGGTCTGCGCGTCGCCTTACACCCGACGATCGTTTCACGCCGCTTGGTGCTTCTTCAAGGGGGGAGGAGTGTATCATTACTCCTCTTTGGTATGTATTTATACACCTCCTGGGGGCGGGATTAGGGCATTTTTAATTGAACGCAGAGTCCCTATTCGTTAGTCTGCCTCAGTTTGGTAGACTGATTAGACGGCTCATATTAATGTAGCCATTTCAATTGAAAAAGAATAGCATAGCATTGAATTCAGAATGATTGGGTATTACATATGACTCTTAGTGCAGGTGACTGGATGAATAAATATATATAGGAGTACTACGTGCTTACATGCATATAGAATTCTTGGGTCTAAAGATGATAGCCAATTTGTTAAACCGCAGATAGACTTACAATTAATTGTGTCTATATTGTTGAGATGTATCTCTATGTCTGTTGCGGTTTATATACATAAATCACATAGAAAGAATGTGGGTAAGTATACAAGATGGCTTAATTAAGTGCCATACCTAAAAGCTGGTAAAATTGAAGTGAGACATGTAGTGGTACAATGTTATGGGTACATACATATGTCCCATAATGTAGGGTGTAGGAATGACCTCTAGCTGGTTAGACCGCCCAAAATGGTCAATGCGGTCTTACTAGTGCTTAAAATATATTAAGGCTAACTACAGAGTAGTATATTAGTAGGTTATCCATCCCACCCCACCTGTCAACAATGCTTTGGCTACAAGGTCATATAATGCTCTAATGGGCTATGATTGACCCTATGTATGTAGATATACCTGGTAGACATATAGTGGATAACCTACTAATATACTGTCATTATCTGTACACCCATTTTGGAGGGGTTTGCTGACGTGCTCCGTCACCGCTATCTTTAGAGATTTTATATTAGTTTTAATTAGTTTAGGAGATATCAATTAGATGTGTATATATATATATATAATAAATAATTTTTTGTTTTAAACCTTCTGTCACCCATATGGTTTGATACATAATTGTTTATACTCAGAGTTATAATTTAGTTGAGTGCAAACTAATGGGATTTCTTTCTGCTGGTCATCTCTGACCTACCCTACCTACACATATTATAAGCCAGAGTGATGTAGATCTATTACCCTCCGCAGGAGACGTTGTTCTAGTACAGAAGCATGCACTATTCAAACCTCAGTCTAAATTCTATCCAGCCCATTCCAAAGGAAGCTTTGTGTGGACAACTATTATCATATGGCTAACAATGGTTTTGTTCAGACCACCCTGGGTCATAGGGTCAGACAAGGTATTCACAGCAACAGCATCTGATAAGCCCCTGATGAAGACATTGCAGTGGAAATGCGCGTTGGGTGATATCAGTGACTACTAAGGAGCCCTTGTTGATGACATCTAGGGTGGAGGACAACTTTAATCAGCCCAGTACCTGCTGTGACGGCCGTGGAACAGATGCTGTTGCTGTGAATACCTTGTCTGACCCTATGACCCAGGGTGGTCTGAATGCTCATAAACAAAGGCACTTATGTAAGTGGAATACTTTGTGTTTTTAACATTAAAAACAGTACTATACTATTTTGCTTTCCCCTTTTTTTGTATATGGAATTTCCCCCCCTCTATGTGGATCTGGAGTACCTGTCTGGAGACATAAGTTGGTAACTTTGAACAACCATAACGCTTTCATTACATGTTAAACACGTGAGTGCAAATTCTATAGAACTTCCAACATTGAAGCTATTTTGTTGGAGTAGACAATATTGCACTATTCTGTGTTTCTACTTTCTTTTCCATGTCCTGATGTGATTTGCGCACCTGTTTCTCCTTCGTTTGTTCAGATTTAGGCAAAGTCTCTTCCTGGGTGTGAGTCCCAGCTGGTCCCTGCAGGCCTGCTTTCTGCAGTCCTAGAGGCCAAAAGTATTGGAGCAAACTCCACAAAAATGCATCTAGATATATGGTCTGCATGTACCATTAGGTATTGTTTTTTATTTATGGTGACTATACTGTAATATACAAAACTGATAAGACACACCAGTTGTCCGTTTACAAAGGGAACTTTTCCAGCAGAGCGAGAAACTGGGAAGTGGAACTGGGGTTTTCTATACTCTGTGAACATGTATTCTGTGAGGGCACCAACGGTAGGCTGGGAGGTGGGAGCAATAATACCCACATGTTCCGTGCCTAGGTAAACCCTTCAAGCTTTAAATCACAATGAAAACAAAACCTGCGGCTCATCTCTCCATGAAAATCTTCCAATTGTACACAGACATGGAATCATAATAGAAATAAAGGTTACTCACTCCGATCCCGGTATACGAGGAGTCGCTGGCGTGCTCCTACCGAAGTATATCACAGGAGACAGACAGGTAGTGGTGGTGCGCAGCCAAGTAAAACATCTGGATTGCCGGTGCAGGTTGCACAAAAAACTTTATTTGCACATACACACAGCGAAGAGAGCCACTCTAACGCGTTTTACGCAGACATTGGCGCTTTGTCAAAGAGTAAAGGCTCAGACAAACATGAAGGATTTCAATGCCCAGATCACACCTGGCCTGCACCGCGCCTGCAATAGGAATACCCAAGTAACACCTGTAGTGGATGAGCAATGTGCGCGCAGGATAAGTGTGATCTGAGTAGCTACAAAAAATACAGTGTTAAAAATAACCCCGTATGACCCGGTCTTCACTATGACAATCTTGGTACAGTACGTTGGGAATACAAACAAAGAGATAAAACATAGTATCACATGAAAACATTAAAATTGATACTTTCTAAGAGAGCCCAATAAAAAAAGACTCCTCACTAGCGTGTGTATCCTAACTTGAGTTGTAGACAAGCTACAATTGGATACATAACTGTCTAAATGCTATGCTTACTAGCAAAGTGACTGCAACAATGAACATTATACCCAATATGTATTCAGAAAATGTCAATATGCAAGATATAGCCACAAAATTACATGAAAATATATATCTAAGAAATTCAATTATGTATAATGGTGCATAGTGAAAGCAAACAAAACAAAATAAATGGTGTATAGACATCAATATACAGTAAAAACATATGAATAACAAATTTAATATAGAGAATGTATACAGTACTATATAATAGTCATAGACTATACACAACATTAGTTATAGTAAAGCATATCTGTGAGCATGTATGGCAACCTTAAGAATAGATATGATATATTATGAACATGATGGGTTTAACAAGAATGAAATATAAAAACTGTATACCTGGAACAAGCTATGATGAAAGTAACTAAACTCCCATATCTATAGTTATACTGTATCTACATAATGGGTCTGATAATGCCCCATCTATCTAAAGAAATGGAATATAGTAGATATGTGGCAATTTGAGCACTGTGGCCTGCAGTAACATTGTTGGTGAAGAAACCCCTTCAAATAACATCCCCATGGATAAAGACCAACCTTAGGGGGCAAGGTTATAAATGGTGCACAGACCCCTGTCTCATTCATTGCTACCTTCTAAAGTAGTTTACTGTATGTAGATGAACCAGTATTGATTACTAAAAACAAGAATAATCAATGTGTATAGACACATAAACTCCGGTCTGTCTTCTATCATACCCAATAGAATTATATTAGAAGCAGTTATGGTACATAACTCCGTTATTATAAAGGGGAAGTAGGAGCCGTGATAAGGATATTTCTAAACAGATATTGAAAGATGGAAGACATTTCCAAATATTGAACTAGAACCCACTAACAAATGGATCAGTTCCCAGCACTCAGTAAGAATACTATGGTCTAGAGATAAGCAGAAAATAATTTAATTTGAAAACCACATAATAGACCTACGCACACAGCCACTGATGTCGAATACTCTCAAACACTAAGCAATATCTACAGCTTATAAATGACACGTAAAAAAATGACCGAAGGACATGGGGGAATGAAGGGAAGGAGAGGGGGGGATGGGGAGGAAGATAACAAGGGCAATGAAATCAAGGGGAAAGAGAGGGCAATGTTTCGGGGGGGGGGGGTGAACCCCTTCTTCAGGCCCATTCCCAATGATCTGTGGGATCAATGGTACTTCCCTACCCTTGAACTAAAGCCTCCTAAAAACAGATAGTGAACTGCTGCACTCACTACTGCATATAGGGATAAGCCCAAGCAAACCCACACCTATTAAGTCAGAGTAAATAATGTAAAAAAAATGTTGCAACCACATGTAATATATCAGGACAATGTGTTTCAGTTATCAACTTTAATGAACGCAATGTAATACAGAACTATGGTACAGGTGAGTGCACATCCCCAGCTCACATAGGGAGAAGAAATCAATCAGAACAAGATGACACTATTAGATAAAATACCAACAAGATTCCGGTTTGGCACAAGCTTAAAGCAAAAAATGCAAGTCTATCTCATGACCGAATCCCGGAATGGCGTCTCTGTTGCTGGCAGTTGAGCGAGTGCGTCAGTGGCTCACTCATGGCAGCGGTTTAGCCCTCTCAGGCCTCAATTACACCAAAACCTGCAGAGCTGCAAAGCAGTCCAGTGATGTCACACGCATGAAAAACAAATGAAACAAAACCATGAAGAGTGTACATGCCAAGCGCAACATAAGCGGCGCTACGTGCTGCAGAGCGTGTCTTGAGGAGATTTCAGATTTTGTTTTTTTCACACTATGGCCGCATCACGTGATTTGCATGGCCAATCACAGTGCATCTTCAACAAACCAGGAAGTGAAGAACTGGGCACGTCGCTCTGCAGCAGTGCTACAAATCTCTTCTGCATGTGCACTTGTAGCACGGCTTCGATGACGTCACCGGATCGCTTTGCAGCTCTGCAGTTTTTGGTGTGATTGGGGACTTAGGCAGCGCTTATAATGCCTGGTGACGGCGACATCGCTCCAAAACAAATCCATTGACTCCGTCGCAAGCGCTTATAGTAAGCGCAACGGAGCAACGTCGCCACCGAAAATTTTGAAGCCGGGTAAATTAGATTTTTTAGAGACAGTCGCCACATGTAACTGTCTCTAAACCAATCAGAGAGCGCTGCCCACCCCCTTCTTGTCGTAACTGGCCTTGTCCCCAGGACGTCACTTAAAACTAAATTATAACCTTTGCTAGTGGCGACGTCATCATTCGCCATCGCTGGCACTATCAGCGCAACCTTAGTGTCCATGTCATCAGGGGGCGTGGATTCAGGCCGTCCAGTCTCCATACTCAGGCTGTGGAGGTTGACAACATCACTTTGGGGCGTGGCTACATGAGATGATAGTTGATTGGACACTCGATCGTCATCGTGACATCACGGGTCATCCAGAATGGTGCGCACACATTGGCTGGCCAGCGTTGTTGACGTCGCTATCGGGATTGTATGCTCAGTGCCGGGAAGTCAGGTCACTGCGCTCCGAGCCTCAGTTAAAGTTGTAAAGTGCCCCAATCTGGCACAAAATGTCCTTGAGCTTAGAGCTCAAAGAGCCCTCATTGACCCAGCAGGGATGAGGATTCCATAAAAGGGAAGCACAAAAACAAAATATGTTATTAGAGAGTGAGCCCACAATATAACATGGAGTACTGACCTAACACACATCAAACAGGGGGGGGGGGGGGGAGACCCTCCAAAAGGTGGGGAAAAGGGGGTGATAAAACCTGTCAGGCGTCTCTGTAGGTGCCAGTGTCCATGGTCTAGGTGATACTCGCGTTCATCCACCAGTCAGGATTGAGAAATACATGTAAAGATGAGCACAAATAATTACATGTATTAGAAAGGGAAAAAGCACTATACTGTGTACACACACTGTGGGTAATAGCGATGGGTATCTCCTCCCAGCGTGGAAAAAGATGATCGCGTATATCTTGCCCAGTGTCACCTACCTATATAGAGCATCTCAGTGTAACGGAAGGATAGAGGTGGGAGGAGACCACAGTGATAAAGGGCAGATCAATAACCAATAGTGGAGAGTATCACGTGTATGGTCGTGTGGAGATGCTGTGCACATGCTTCAAATGTCATGGACAATGGCCTAACTTGATGGTAACACAGGTCTGGAGAAAGAATAAGGGCATAGTATCACTGCAAAGAGGTTCTTGGGCTTCAGAGTATAATACCAATTATCGCCGACAAGTGGATCATACATACAGAGGGGCATAAGGTAATAGTCCCTCAGGAATGCCCTAGAAACAACTTAAGTCTAACTCCTTGTTGATCCCCTCTGTGGTCATAGTGCCCAATTGTCTGATCCATCTTGCCTCCTTCTGCAGTAGGAATATGGTCATGTTCCCGCCCCTGCGCCTCTTTACCACTCCATCAATTACTTAGAAGCGTAGTTGGCTAACATTGTGTCCAGCTCGTGTGAAGAGATGTGCTACTGGAGCCTCCACATCACCCTACGAATAGCGGCCTTATGTTGTCTAAGCCTATCCTTTACACATTGAGTGGTCTCTCCCACATACCCCATACCACATGGACATATAATTAGGTAAATTGCATTCCTGCATATACACGTATAGAAGCTCTTTAACTGGAACTTTCTGCCTGTCATGGGATGAGTAAATGAATCACCTTCCTGCATGCTTCCGCATTGTGCAGCACTACAGATTCTATACCAGCCCAACCTCGGCGTGCCTAGAAGGGTTTGTTTAGTGACTGTTAGTCCTAGGTCAGCTTTGATGAGGTGATCACTTAGGCTCTTTCTCCTTTTATAAAAAAAAAGAAGGGGTTTGGTGGACAGTGTGGGGGCCAATGTGGCATCCGTGTTCAATAAATGCCAATGGCGTAGAATAATATTTTTTATGCGACCACTCCAGGTGCTAAATGTGGATACGAATGGGATAGAGAATTATCTTCTTGACCTTGGAGAGTGCAGTCCCTTCTGAAGCAATGAGTTTCTAAGGAGAATTCACTGCCTTTGCTTGCTGTTCCTTAAGGAGTGAAACTGGAAAACCGCTGTTTTCAGACCTCTTCTGCATCTGGTCTAGACTAGCAGGCACAGTATCTGGGGTGCTAATAATCCTTCTATAAGAAATGTTGATGCTCTCAGTCTGTGTTAAATCCTGAGGGACTGAGTATGTCAAGGGGAAAAAATCCAGAACATTTCCCTTCTGTTCATCAGATTTAATCTATCACCGCCACAAATATGCAAAAATGGGTACACGCTCTCTTGGACCTCATTTATTTCTCTTGTTTCCTGGGTATTAGTGCCTATTTTTTCCTACCACCTTGTGTCACCTCCACGAATAGACACTTTAACATGTTCCACTCCCACAAACCGAAAATTATTTAGTACTCACTTTGGACATTGCATAAAATGTCTCGGTACAGGATGTCTATTGTCTCTGTTTTTAATCGAACGTATATGTTCTAGTATCCTTTGTTTTAATGGCCTGATTGTCCTTCCTACATATCCTTTGCCACATCCGCACCAGAAGTAGTAAACAACGAATTGTGTATTGCAATCAATTAAGGGTTTGATCGTGTAATCAAACCTCATCTTTGTGACAACCAGAGTTTAGTCGAAAGGGCATAGTCACAGGCTTCGCAAGTGTCACATTTGTTAAAGCCTTTCAGAATATGTTTGGAGAGGACTTTTTTCACCTGAGCTGTATAAGCTGGGAGAGAGATGTGTAGCTAATGTTTTTGCTGTTCTAAAAGTACATTTAGGACCCATTTTTATTAAAGTATTAAGTTCTGGATCTAAACTAAGACCTCCCCAATGTTTATGAATTATGGATCTAATTTGTGGGGCCTGTTTGCTGAACTAGGTGATGAAAAAAGGGGTGTTAATTTGTTTATCACTGCAGGCCATAGTGTTCGGATTCCAAATTCCAACATATCTACTATATTTCAGCCCTTCAGATAGACGGGCCATTATCAGATCCATTATGTAGGTATACTATAGATATGGGAGTTTAGTTAGAGTACTTTCATCATAGCTTGATCTACTGTAGGTATACAGTTTTTATATTTCAGTCATGTTCATTATATATTCTATCTAATCAACAAGGACAACAGTTAAAAAGATGACTGTTGCCCCAAAAGGAAGCACATTTGAGTGGTGCACTCTCAGGCGATTAAAACATAACTTTTAATTCAAGAATTGTAATATATATGTATACACACAAATATTTTCTGAACATAAATGACCCAGATTCCAATGTTTCTAAATAGGCTGCTTGATCTTCTCTGACTAATGTGTATGTCGACACAAATAGGATACACTCACTCTCCCATATACTTCATTTTGGGCAGCCATGACTTTCTAGTGATAACACACACATTACAGTCAGAGAAGATCAAGGAGACTATTTGAAAACATTGGAATGTGGGTTACTTATTTAAAGAAAACATATGTAAATAAGTAGCCAATGAACTTGAGGGACAGACGGCGACAGCTTAACGAAACCAAAAAAGTACAGACATTTCTCAGAAAACTAGTAACTGGCACACTTCTGTGCGAGGGACACGTTTGTACGCCAGGGGACTACTTAGCAATTTAAGTTCCTTGTCTTCTTTGTATGCTTGAGCAGTTATGTAATTGACCTCCTCAAATGTCCATGTGGGCTGATATATATTCGAAAGACTGAAGGAGAGGGAATATAAAAGCAGCATTCACAACCCAATGAGTGACACACCTGTAGCAAGGCACTTTCATGCCTTTAATCATATAGGCAACTCAATTGTGTTACCAGGTAATACCCCGGGTAGCCACCCTGTCCAGAGGAGGGAATCAGGAACTTGTACTTCTGTTATGGCCCTGAGCAGTCTAAAGGAATGTCTAATAGGGCCTTTCTATGTATGCTACTGTCACGGGTCTAGCCTAATTCTGACATATATATATATATATATATATATCAGCGAGGTGTAATCCAAAATAATCTGTATTGAAATGAACAGATACACGAAAGCCAACGTTTCGGTCTCTCAGGGAGACCTTCCTCAGGGCCGTGCAAACACCACACTAACAGTGAACCTACTTATAAACCCACACCCCTAGTGCAACCAATTAAACATAACCAATCACCAGCAACCTGTCATTATTTACCTGTTGTGCAGCTGAGCACCCTTCTAAGTAGGGTCACTGTTAGTGTGGTGTTTGCACGGCCCTGAGGAAGGAACCAGTTCCCCCCTCCTCCCCACAGTACCCTATTAGATTGTCAGCTCTGCAGGTCAGAGGGTCAGTGTGTGTCTTTTGCACTAGAAGATGAAGTGATGTAGAGCCCTCTGATGAGCTATCTCACGGTGGGGAGAGGGGTTGTTACCTTATAGAAGCCGGTGTGGTATCCGGTCATGTACCAGGCCATCAGCATACAGGCGAGTACATCCTCATCTTCCTGCTCTTCCTCATCATAATCCTCCCAGTCTGTGCTGAAGAAAGGAGGGGGCGGGGGAGGAGGGGGCAGCGGGGCTGACTGGGGGAGGAAAGTGGGGGGAGGAAAGTGGGGGGGAGTCACATGATGCTCAGAACAGCAGCACACACAGAGGTGGGGGGCACAGAGTCAGAGGGCAGAGAGCACAGGGAAGAGCAGGGAACACAGGGAGGTGACGTACCGGGGGCCAGCCGTGCCAGGCAGGCATATGAGCTCTCACAGGAGGGGGGGGCGGAGGCCAGAAACAGCCCTGAAACAGGAAGAAAGGAAACTGGGGTAACTGCCCATCACACACACACAACTACCCTCATTACAGATATAACTACACTCATCAACTAGGTAACTGCAGCACAGAGATAACTACCCCCATCATACTCCATCACAGAATTAACTACCACATCACAGAGACAACTACCCAATGCATACTCCATCACCGAGAAAAATAACCCTTCACCCCCATAAAACAGATAACCACCTCAATCATACTTCATGAGGCAAATAACTACCCCTCACAGAGAGATAACTACCCCCATCATACCCCCCAAAACACAATACACAGGGGTAACTGCCCTTAAAACTACTTCCCCATCGCAGAACATTGCGGGGCTTCTCGGACACTGTGTGCTGCAGGTCGCTCACCTTGGGTGTTGGAGGGGGAGGGAGTGAGGGGGGCGGGGGTGGAGGGGGAGGAGGAGGCGGCGGAAATGCGTACATCCAATCGGATTTCTTCCCCTGCTTCCTCCGGTTGCGCGAGATATCCGGGGAAGAGGCAGAGCTTCTGCGTGTGTATAGCCAATCGGTGTCGTCCTCGTCCTGCCAATCAAAGCTGTTAGATGTGCCAGCTGTCCACTCCTACAGATACCAAAATCTGCATCCCCATCCAGTCCTAGAGGTGCCAGTCTGTGTATCCCTACCCAGTCCTAGAGGTGAAAAGCTCTGTTTTCCTGTCCACCTCCTGTGTTGCTATGCTCTATATCCTTGGCCAGTTCTAAAGGTGCGAAGCTGTGTACCCCTGAAATTAAAAGTCCTAGAGGTGCCAGAATCTTTATCTCTGAGTTATCCAGTCCAAGGTGGTGCCAGGCTCTGTATTCCTGTCCAGTTCTAGAGGTGCCAAGTTACATAGTAAGCGATGTTGATAAAAGACATGTCGGTTGAGTTCAACATATGTTAAATATAGACAACAGATACTTATCCTATATTTTTATTTGCAGTACTGTATATTGATCCAGAGAAAGGCAAACAAAGAAACCCCAGTAAGAGAGTATCCAATTATGTCTCATAAGGGGGAAAAAATAATTATTCCTTATTCCAAATAATGACAATCAGATTTCTCTCTGGATCAAAATCCTTCCCATGTTTACTTATTTGGTATATCCTGTATACCTTTCCTTTCTAAAAAAGATTTGCAACCTTTTGTTGTTGTTGAAGATATCTATTGTATCTGCCATCACAGTCTCCATGGGTAATGAATTCCACATTTTAACTGCCCTCACCAACTTTCCTTTGTTGCTGGTGAAATCTCCTTTACTCCAACCTTAAGGTATGCTCTGTCGTGTGTATGCCCTTGAGATGACTAGTTATTTTGAAAGCTCCTTGTATTGACCCTGAATATATTTGTATAAAGTTATGATATTCCCTCTTAGATGCCTCTTTTCTAATATAAACACATCTAATTTAGTTAGCTTTTCATATTTTCAGACTTTCCATCCCCTTTATTAATTTGGTGGTTCTTTCTTTGTACTTTTTCAAGTTCTATCAAATTTTTTTTATGGAGTGGTGCTCAAAACTGTACTCCATAGTCAAGGTGTGGTCTTATCAATGATTTATACAGTGGTAAAATTATGCTTCCTTCCCCGTTTAATGCAATATATTATTTGCCTTTGCGGCTACTGCCCGACGCTGAGCATTACTGCTAAATCTGCTGTCTACAAGTACTCCTAAATCCTTCTTCATCAAGGATTGACCTAATTTTGTCCCATTTAATTTGTAAGTAGACTATTTATTCTTGCTACCAAAATGCATAACCTTACATTTATCTGTATTAAACCTTATCTGCCATTTACCTGCCCAAAGTCCCAGTTTATCCAAGTCCTTCTGTAGAAAAATTATGTCATGCTCTGATTTTCCTACCTTACATGAGTTAGTGTCATCAGCAAAGATGGAGACTTTGCTGTTTATGCCAACCTCAAGGTCATTAATAAACAAGCTAAAAAGCAGTGGCCTCAGTAACTAACCTTGAGGTACTACACATACAACTTCAGTCCAACCTGAAAAGGTTCCATTGATGATAACTCTCTGTTGATAATCCATCAACCAGTTTTCAATCCAGGTGCAAATATTTTTAAAGAAACCAATTTGCTTTATTATGTACACTAACCTCTTGTGTGGCGCCATATCAAAAACCTTTGCAAAATCCAAGTAGACCACATCAATTGCATTACCATGGTCTAAATTCCTACTTCCCTCCTCAAAGAAGCTTATAAGGTTAGTTTGGCACAACCTATCCTTCCTAAATCCATGCTGACTATTACTAATAATCTTGTTATCCATTAGGTATTCCTGAATATTATCCCGTACTAAACCTTCAAGTAGCTTTCCCGCTATTGATGTCAGGCTTACAGGTCTGTAATTCCCCGGTTGTGATCTAGCTCGTTGTGATCTAGCTCCCTTTTTAAATATATGCCCCACGTCTGCTTTATGCCAATCTTGCGGTACTGAGCCTGTGGAAATTGAGTTGTTGAATATTAAACATAACGGTTTGGCTATAATGAAACTAAGACCTTAAGAACTCTTGGGTGCATGCCATCGAGGCCAGGTGCTTTTTTTACCTTAATTTTATCAAGCCGTCTATGCACTTCTAAATGTTTATTAATATAGAGGTTGTGGCTTCCTCTTGTTACAATATTTTTTGCAATGGACTCCTCCTTGGTAAATACAGAGGCAAAAAACGTATTTAATATCTGTCTTCTCCTTATCTCCAATAATTTGCTTGCCCATTTCACACTGAAAAAATCCTACAGTATATTCTCTTTTCTAATCTTTTTCTTATTAATATACTTGAACTATTTAGGGTCGAATTTACTTTCTATGCAATCCTTTTTTCGTTTTCAATTCTTGCTAATTTGATTGCCCTTTTGTTAAATTCCTTATAATTCTGATATGATGCCTCTGTCTCTTCTGTACTCGTCCAGTCCTAGAGGTGCCAAGCTGCGTACCCGTCAAATGACAGTCCTAGAAGTGCCAGAATATGTATCCCTAGGCTATGCTGTCTGAGGTGCCAGGTTCTGTATCCCTGTCCAGTCCTAAAGGTGCTAAACTCTGTATCCCTGTGCAGCCCTAGATGTGCCAAACTGTGTACCCCAGAGCGGTCTAGTCCCAGAGGTGCGGGACTCGCCTGCTTCTTGCTGCGGGGGCTCGGGGTGCCGCTGAGCGGGAGTATCAGGTCAGTCAGGCTCTGCTCCTCCTCATTCTTGTACCCGTCGTACATTACCACGCAGGTCCCCAACACCTCATCCACTGATCTAATGACCGCAGAGTATAGCTGTCCATCCTCCGACCACTGAACCGAGCACCGGTCACCAACCCTCCACTGCGAAGAGGGAGGGGCAAGAGATAGGGGCATGAGAGAGGCGGGGGAGAGAGATAGTGAGGGGGGAGGGAGAATCACGTGGGGGTAATAGAGAGAGAGAGAGAGAGAGAGAGAAATGGAGAGGGAGGGGGACATGGTGAAAAGAGAAAAAGAGAAGGGAAGGAGGAAGAGATGGAAGGGGGAGAAAAGAAAGACAGACAAAGAATAATGTAAAGAAGTAGATGATAATCCCAGTGCATCTGAATCTAAGTTTTTATTTATTGCTACAGAAGCAGATATACAAAATATTACACGGTAACAGGTATATTCTGTATCAAATACAGAATATGTTGCACCGATACAAAAATCAAAACTCAGTGCTCCTAATGCAAGGTAAGACCCGCTGGGATTCGTTTTGCCAATCGAAAAAAGGAGGAGAATTAGGGCCCATCGGATTTCCAAACGCAAATTTAACGAGCTTTTGCAAATCCGACCTGCCCTAATTCTCCTTTTTTTGAAGTAACCGTTGTATACTGTACATATTTAGTCAGCGAGTAAATCACGCTCATAGTTCTGTAACAAACCTTTTTGAGCTGTAAAGGTGATGAGGAGAAAAATAAAAAAGCGGTGGAAAGAGAGACACTGTATATAGTTCAAATGAACGTTGATCGTTTTCAGATGGAAAGGGGAAAAGACACCGCGATGTGAAGTACGAGAAACAATGTAACAGACGGGAAATGAAATCATACAAAAAGGAAAATGGAACCGGTGAATCTGGCTGGGGTACCCCCGCAGCCACCTGTAAGTCACAGACCGCAACGCAAACCAGGTGGACATGGGTTCCAGGGATAGGAAAGTGGGTTATGATTACAGGTGGGTCACATCATTTATGGCGATCAATTGGGAGGTACCAGGATATTTCTGCATGGAATGGGGGGCTGTAATAAAATAGTAAGATCCTTATTCAACACTAAAGTCCCTCTGAATCTAAGTTTTAAACACCCTGTGTGACAAAAAAGGGTGTCACCCCCAGCTCTGTATATTAAGCAGGGGGTCACCGCTAGCTGTGTATTATAAGAGGAGGGTCCGTGTTACCTGTGTATTGTAAGAGGGGGGAATCACCAGTAACAGTGTATTTATTATAAGACAGAGGTCATCGTTAGCTGTGTATTATAAGAGGGGGGTCCCTGTGTATTATAAGCAGGAGATCACTAATAGCTGTGTATTACAAGAGGGGAGTCCTTGTACCTTTGTATTGTAAGAGGGGGTCCTAGTACCTGTATATTATAAGAGCAGGATCCATCGTACCTGTGTATTATAATAGGGAGTTCACAGGTAGCTGCGTAATATAAGAGGGGGGACACAGGTAGCTGTGCAAAATAAAAGGCGATTATCGGTACCTGTGTATTATTAGAGGTGGACACTTGTAGTTGTTTAATATAAGAGGGGGGACATTCGTAGCTGTGCAATATGAGAGAGGCATAACTAGTACTAGGGTTGCTTGATATACCGATATTTAGTAATATCGGAATAACAATCTCCTGGAGTGCCGATGTGGGAGGTTACCCGTTATGGCGATATTATGGGATGTCAGAGGTGCAGCTTTGAAGCTGCCTCTGTCTCTCTCTATCTCTCCCAGAGTCCCCCTCCCTTCCTTCTTCTGAATGCTGACCAAGAGAGGGAGGGGGAGGAGCTTCGGGCAGCATGGAGAGACATGCATGTGAGAGCAGCGGGCTGCAGCAGGGAAAGGTAGGAACTCCTCTCCTCACTTTCCTTAAGCCCTCCATCCCCCCACCCTCCCCCTGGGGCACTTAACCCCTTCTGCCCCCCCCTGGGGGCACTTAACCCCTTCCTGGGACCCTTAACACCCCCCGCCATGCCTGCACTTCACAATGTCTCTCCTACACGTCTACAATTCTGAATTGTTGAAAAATCTGTTTAATATATTTTTAACATTTCATAAATTAAATGTGTTTTAAATGGAGGGAGTATATAGGGATGAGAGTGATGGAATGAGGGGGATATTAAGGTTGGTGGGAGCAGCGTAGGTCAGGAAAGGTGAAGTGCAGATAAGGAAACGGTTTGGGAATGAAGGTTCTAGTAAATCTAAAGAAAATGTATTTTGAGACTACATTTTATTTAAATTTACTCAAAGATTTTCAGACTTACTTTAATAAATGTATCACGATATGTTTTGTTATCGCGGCAAATTTCTTAATATCGTTACCGTGGTTAAAATGATATCACTAAACCCTAACTGATACCTGACGAGTATAAGAGGGGGATCCTGGTGCCTGTATATTATTAGAGAGGGGGGGGGGGGAAGGATCAGTGGTACATTTGTAATATAGAAGGGGGGTGTCCTGGTACCTGTGCATTATACGAGAGCCTCCCCTGTAACTGTGCAATATAAGAGGGGGCTCACTGGTAACAGTGCAATATGAGGGGGTCACAGGTAGCTCTGCTTTATAAGAGGGGGGGTCACCTGTTTGACAGGGGGGTTGCTGTCTTCACTGCTCCCCACAGACACAATTTCATCTAGGTGGTGTCTCTCCGTGTTCCCGTACCCAGCATATTCCACCACGCACGACCCAGCTTCTCGGTCAATGGATTTCACGGTAGCCGGGTACACGCATCCGTCCTCTGACCACACTGCGCTGCACGAGTCCCCCACCTTCCACTGCACGGAGGAGGCAGGGGATCGTCACCCATACAGACCCGGACTAGCCCCACCATGCTCAATATACTATGTGTGCGATAGAGGAAAATCTCTCACCCCTTGAATGCCTTCTCTATAACGTATAGGCTCACTCCCTCCTAGGACCAAAGTGAGTGAAGTAGTGTGTTTAAGTAACCCTCACTGCAAAGCGTTGCAGACCCCCTCTGTCAGCAATAGGGCCAATACGTTAAATTAAGGTAATTGATGCCAATAAAGAAAATATGTATTTTTAAATTACTGCGTTTTTTTTTTTAACTTGACACATCTCCAGTAACCAAATTAATTGAGTTTACAACCTTTACCTAATGTCTTTTATGATAAAACTGTAACATGTAAAAGGGAAATTGGGGCTGAAGGAGCACCTCAGTGGTAAGGTCACTGCCTTTGCAGTGAGTAAATCTGGTTTAAATCCCACTGTCAATTCTCTTTGTGACCTTGGGCAAAGTCCATTTATTCCTCTGTGCCGTAAGATTGTAAGCTCTTCAGGGCAGGGACTCACAGCGCCTGCACAAAACTATGTACAGCGCTGCAGACAATGGAACGCTTTGTTCAGGGAGGAGTGGCTCAGTGAGTAAAGACACTGACTGGCACTGAGTTTGAAGCAGGGGAGTCTGGTTCAATTCCCGGTGTCAGCTCCTTGTGTCCTTGGGCAAGTTACTTTATCTCCCTGTGCCTCAGGCACCAAAAAACATAGATTGTAAGCTCCACAGGGCAGGGACTGTGTCTGCAAAATGTCTCTGTAAAGCGCTATGTAAAAATACATGCTATTATTATTATTAATAATAATAAATACATATTATTGTTAATTGTTGATTTCCTTTGGTACTAGGAGGCACTGGCCCTAGAAATGTATATATAATATATGCTTGTGATTTTGTTATTAATGCCTGTGTATAAGGACATATGAATAAAAAATACTGAGTACAAATCAGACAGGATTTGGGGTTTGTTACTCACTTTGGAAGCAAGGGGGCGAAGGTGGGCGAGAGGGGGCGGGGGCTGGGTTTTCTTCTTATTCCACTTCTCCCCGTCGTCTCTCGGGGGGTCCCTGTGACCGTCTCTCGGGGGTTCCCTGTGACTGTCTCTCGGGGGGTCCCTGTGACCGTCTCTCGGGGGATCCCTGTGACCGTCTCTCGGGGGATCCCTGTGACCGTCTCTCGGGGGATCCCTGTGACCGTCTCTCGGGGGATCCCTGTGACCGTCTCTCGGGGGATCCCTGTGACCGTCTCTCAGGAGATCCCTGTGACCGTCTCTCTCCCATTCCGTCTCTCGGGTAGCCTCACGCAGGAGGGGGTCCCACAGGACGTCTTTTTGTGGGTCTCTGGGCACTGTAGCCCCCTCTGGTCTCCGGTTCTTATCGCTGCATCTTAGGATGTCCTGAGTCCAGAGGGAGGAGGGAGAAGAAGGGGTTAATTTGTATCCACTTCAATGCCAGGGAGGCAAAGATCATTGCGGAGGTTACCTGGAAGGACTGTACAGCCTTTTCGTAGGACTTAATGAGGGCGGCATCATCCCACTCATCTATATCTTCACTCTGCGCAGAGAGAGGAGCGTCAGGACACAGACCCAGTATACAAAGATGTCAGGGACACATACCTCTCACCCCCTCCTAATATACAGGCCTCAGGGATGCACAGGAGACATGGACTATCACACCAGGGATCAATTCGCCAGACAGAAACACAGAGTTTATCAAATTAATTTATTGGAAAAAGAAATATCAGATACAGTTACAACACACACACTTACAACTGGGGTTACCCAATAGCTCTGGATGCAGGGACCTCCCTAAAGAGATTTCCCCTATTCTTTCTTCCTGCACATTAGTTACTCCCCTGTTCTTTCTTCCTGCAGAAAATGACTCCCAGCTTCCTCAGCTACAAAACTCTGAAATCACAGCTAAAGCTGAACTGATCTTATCTAGCTAGAGGTCTCCCTCTCCCCAGGTGTTTGCAATATGACCCAGCCCCTGAATCGTCCTGTCGGGAAAGTCCATCGGCATTGCCGTGCTCACTCCCCTTTTTGTCCTGTACGGTGAAGTCATATTTCTGTAAGGCCAGACTCCACCGCAGCAGCTTGGCATTATCCCGAGACCCGCTGCAACCAGCTAAGGGGATGTTTCGTAATGACCATAAAAGGGCAACCATACACATATGGTTGCAGTTTCAAGAGGGCCCATATTATGGCCAAGCACTCCTCAATTATAGCATAAGCAGCCTCCCGATCTAATAACTTGCGGCTTAGGTACACAGATGCCCCCCCGCCTACCCTGTGCCCAAGGTATACAACCTCTGCCATCCCTATTTGTCACTTTGCCGGTTTTAACGTTAGCCCCGTCTCTTGGATGCGGACTAGGACCACCGCTACATGGGTAAGATGGTCAGCCCAGGAATTATTAAACACCGCTAAGGTGTCCAAGTATGCCCGAGAATACTCCTGCATTCCCTCCAGCAGGAAATTCATCCCAAATAGCATGACCAAAAATTTGTACAAGCCACTCCAGATGACGAAGGCCGACTTCTCCTGTGCTTCCTGGGTCAATGGGATCTGCCAGTACCCTTGGCTCAGATCCATGGTGGTCAGATACCTTGCGAACTCATCTAACGGCTCATTCATCCAAGTCATGGGATAGGCATCCGACACGGTCTGGGCATTTAACTCCCGATAGTCCACGCAGAACTGGGTGGTACCATTTTTTGGGGGGACAAGGACCACTGGCGAGGCCCAGGGACTCTGGAGATCACCCCCATCTCCTTCTCCATGCTCCGCTTTACCTCCACAGACACTCTGTATGTGGACTTATGGAGGAGCCTCTGATCACGAGTGTTGACTGGATGATCAGTGAGGTGCGTCTGTCCCAACTTGTCCGTGAACAGACTCCCATACCTTCCTAACAACTCTCGCGCCTGCTTGCGTTGGGAAGCTGCGAGCTGGGACACTATCCCCACGTCCTCTCTAGAGCCTCCCTGTCTGGCCTCTCCTGTGAGATCGGGCACAGCTCTGCTCACCATGTCTCCCGATGGTGGGCTACACACTGCCATCACCACTGGCCCACTTGAATGGTATTCTTTTAGCATGTTGATGTGGTAGCTCCGACGTCTACTTAACCCCTGATCAAGAGTTACCACATAATTTGACTCGTTCACCTGCCGGATTACCGGCTACAGGCCAGACCAGGCAGCTAGAAGCTTGTTCTGGCGAGTCGGCTTTAGAACAAACACCTGCTGCCCCGGGATGAACGTTCTACTACGAGCATTTCTATTATCTTGCCAGGGTGGCCGCTTGCCTCGCGCTGGCCGGTTTGCGGTTGGTGACCCACTCTCGCACCTTGGGCAAGCATTTCTGCATAGAAAAAAGGTTATGCGAATGCTCTAGCAACTGGATCAAACAATAGTATATAATATAACCAAAGAAATCCAATGTGGGTAATATGCATATAAATAGTCTTGATATCTTGGAATTGCAAAATTGACAGATGTCCCCAGAAGGAATGAAAAAAGTGAGGTGCCCCACACTTGATCCAAACGTTATTGGGGGTGTCTTCCAGGAATAAATCTTCAGTCAGGGTATATGTACTCACAGTATAGGTAGAAATTGCCCACTCCAGCAAAATGTTTGTGGCGTGCCAACCGTTGCAGTTGAATCCTGTGATGAAGCATAAAAAAAAAGCAGTGCACAGCCAGGATAAGGGTCCAAAAAATACTTTTTCTTTATTAGAACATTGTTAAAAATAGGATAATAACAGCCCTCCTACGCGTTTCGTATGGCTCGTACTTTATCAAGGAGTAAAGATGTCATCTTCCCTGACCATTTCAGCATGAACTGCTCTTTGACCATCATGTCACGGAGGGTCTTAAAAGTTGCCACCTCACACCCGGCATCATTTAGACTGGTGCTCTAGCTGGGACATAAACTCGAGGTGTGTGTCCTGGGACCCTTTGCTCAGAGCTCTGAACTGAGTCCGGTAGGTCTCCATGGTAATGGCACAATGTGCCAGGAGAACCTCCTGAACAACCGGGCAGAACGTCCTTCACTCCCGGTCCATCTCACGGTGTGCCATGGCTATTTTGCCGCGCAGCTGAGGGATCAGGTATTTGACCCAGTACTCCTCCGGTAAGTCACGCATTTCACAATAGTTCTCAAAGGACCGCAGATATCCATTGATGTCATCCGTGTCCTCACAGAACGTGGCAAAGCTGCCATATGCGAGTCGGAGTGCCCGACTGGCTCGGGACCTCCGATTGCCAGAGGGCGATTGGGACCTCGATCATACAGGTGCGCCAGCAGCAAGGAGCTGGAGCATAGCGACTCGTTCAGCAGTGGTAGCCTGCTGGCCAGGTCGTCCAGCGCACACGCTGGATATCCACTGGCATGTCCACCTCCGCTGCAGGCAATCCCGCCAGAGCCTCCACCGACTCATCATCAGAGTTGGCGGGCGATTCCCGTGGTCCGGAAGGGCCGGAAACGACCTCAGGGCTGGCCAGTGACTCAGCTCTATCCCCTGAGCACTGCACCTCAAATGCTACCAGGTCAGCGACCAACTGCTTCTTGTCGCAGTTCCCGGTAGGTACTCCACACTCCTCACGGAGTGCGATCCGGTCCTTGGTCCAGGACCGATACTTGGCCAACATCCTTGTAGTCTTATCTGTACGTTGACTAAGCTACAGGGAATGGTAATGGTGTGTGTCCGAGTACCAGAACAGTTGTAACTGAGCTCTATGGTCTTCAAAATTGAGACCTTACTCAGGACAGATATTCCCAGAAGAATAATCGGTGTGGAACCTAGCGATCCCAATACTGACACAAGAAAATACCCAGTCACGGGAGACCAGGACTATCACACCAGGGATCAATTCCCCAGACAGAAACAGAGTTTATAAAATTAATTTATTGGAAAAAGAAATATCAACAGCTATTTACAGATACACCACACACACACACTTACAACTGGGAAAATGGGCTTACCCTATAGATCTGGGTGTACCTTGCTAAAGAGATTTCCCCTGTTCTTTCTTCCTGCGGTATCCTCTGCAGCTTCTCCCAATTACTCACAGCTTCTTTCCAGCTGCCTCAGCTAAAGAACTCTGAACTCACATCTACAGCTGAGATGATCTTATCTGATCTAGCTAGGGGTCTCCCTCCCCCCAGGTGTTTGCAATATGACCCAGCCCCTGATTGGTGGGAGGAAATGCCAAACAAACACAGTTACATGCAAAGAGTTACTTGGAAAGCTCACATACCACTTTGCAACATTCTAGCTGAACATAACATTAACCCCATGTTCCTGACATACTGGAACCAGGCTTACAATACAGATATACAGGCAGTCCTCGTTATTGCTATTCGTTCCTTAAGCATACGCGATGTCTTGCCCACGTAAAGAAGCCCACAGGGGCATTTGATAATGTAGACTACAAATTTTGAGTCACAATTGAGAAAATCCACAATTTTAATTGGATAACCTTTATGCGGATGCATAAAAGTGTTGCCCAGCATTAAATACTGGCAATTTACACAACCTCTACACTTGTGCACCCCCGGAGCTTTTGTTAGCCAGGTCGTTTTCGCTGCATATTTATCCACTGGGTCCGCCTTTATGAGGTAATCCCCCACATTCCGACCCCGCCGATAGCAAAAGAGGGGTGGGGACTCAAAATGTTTTCCGATACGTTTATCATTCGCCAAAATGTGCCAGTTTTGCTTTATACTGCGTTGTATCTGGCTTGAGGCAGTACTATATGTTGTTACTATGTGAAACCGATCATTTTCAATGGTTGTCACCGTAGGTTTCAGTAGATCACCCCTTGTTGGTAAACGTGCTTTGGCTAATGCTTGATCAATTTCTGTCCGATTGTAGCCCCTCTCTCTGAAGCGATCTGCCATTTTCTGTAAAGCTGCTTCAACATGCGTAGGATCGCTTGTAATTCTCCGTACCCGGAGCATTTGTGAAAAGGGGAGTCCCCTCTTTAGAGGGGGAGGGTGATGACTCTGAGCGTCTAAGAGAGTATTCTTATCTGTGTCCTTTGTATGTATTCTAGTACACAATACATTATTTTCCTTGTATACCACGGTATCCAGGAACACTATATTAGTGGCACTGTACTGGTACGTGAAGCGTATGTTTGATGGTATGAGATTCACATAATGAATAAATTCCAACAGATCATGTTCGCCCCCACCCCACAGGAGGAACACATCATCGATGAATCTAGCATAATATAAAATAGACTCAGCGTGTGGAGAATCATGTAGAAGGTGTGTCTGCTCATATGTGTCCATATAGATATTCGCATAAGATGGGGCCATATTAGACCCCATAGCAGTTCCCATGAGTTGGAGATAGTACGTCCGTTCGAATCTGAAGTAATTCTTATGTAATATAAGATCTATGAGAGTCATAAGGAACTCTGATGGAGGACCATCTCCTCGGCCGGTACTGTGTAGATGGCTCCTGACAGCTTCCATCCCCTCCTGGTGGGGGATGTTAGTGTACAAGCTTGACACATCAAGTGTCACAAGCAGGACATCTGTTAAATCCAATGTTAGTGCTGACAGTTTAGTTATGAAGTCCGTAGTATCTTTAATATATGATGACATCTGTAGGACCATAGGCTGTAGGTGAAAATCAACAAACTGTGACAGTGAGTGGCATAGTGATGACCGCGCCGAGATTATTGGTCTACCCGGCGGTGCTATGAGAGATTTATGTACCTTAGGCAAGGTGTAGAGTACAGGCATAATCGGAAAGTCAGTGGTCAAGAATTTAGCCAAATCCTCTGAGATCCAGCCATTATTTAGTCCCATTGTGATAATTGAATCCACCTCACGCTTATATACCGCTGTAGGATCTGCGGTTAGCTTTTTATAATGGTCCTGGTGGGCGAGTTGACCCAGAATCTCATTGCGGTAATAGGAGTATGGCATTATTACAATGCCTCCCCCTTTGTCCGCAGGCTTGATGATAATTTCCCTTCTGTTGTTAAGGGATCTTAATGCCAGACGCTCACTCTTGGTGAGATTGTGATAGCTAATCTGACGGTTCATAACTCGTGGTTTAGTATTTGATTCAACCAGTCCCATGAAGGTGGAAATGCTATGATTAGTAATCTGCGGATCAAAAACACTTCTGGGTCTGAATTTCTTAGTATCCGAATAGACGCTCAATCCTCTGCCAGTGGTAGCAGACTCATCTCTCTTGCAGAAAAAGTCTTTCAATTTCAGCTGACGGTGCATCCTGTATAGGTCTACTTCCCAGTCAAAGGGCTGTTGTGCGTTAGTGGGAACAAAAGAGAGCCCTTTATGGAGTACCGCCACCTCTGCCGGGGTGAGGGTATAGTCCGATAAATTAAAGATTACCGATTCTGTGTTCTTCCCCTCGCCCCTTTCGTCTTCGACTCTCGTGGTAGAGACCTTTGATTTCCAACCGCCCCTCCGGATTGGTCCCCGGCGTCTGAATCTGGTAACGGTGGTTTCTTGCCGAGATTCTGTGGTTTTGCTAAAAAAGGTTCAGTAGTGGTGTTGTCCTGGGTGTCAGATAGGTCTGTGTCACTGGTATTATATCTTGACCCTCCAAAAGCTGCCTTTCTGGATTTGGAATAGTATCTCCTTTGCCCTGGTCTACCCTGAGTGCTGTCACTAAGCCCCAAAAGCCATTTATACACTTTGCGTTCTTTATAATCAGATTTGACCTGCTTCAACTTATCCCGTTTGTATTTGATAAGGTTGGCCCTGTGTAGGTCAACTGCGGTCTGGAGTTTGTCAATCCAATTAGTTGAAGAGTCTGATTCCAGAATGTGTCCGTGTTTGTCCTTGATGTCAGCAATGTCCTGTTTAATTTTCGTTATTTCCTTCGTGGACTGTTCAATAACCAGCAGGGTCAGGTCAAAGGAGCATTTATTTAAAATGGCCACCCACTTCTTACAGAATTCCGGATCCGTGCGTCCAATCGTAGGTTGGTTTTTTATCCGAAAACCACGGGGAAGGAGTTTCTCCTTGTGGTAATGAGATAGCGTTACAGCATGAAGGTAGAAATCCACTTCTCTCTTCTTTAAACGTATTAGATCATTATAAACATCAGAGGGTTTCTCCGGTCCAAAAACAGCATCAACTGATTCTGTATAGCGTATTTTGGCTACATCTGCATCCGTGTAGCCTAATGTTTCAGAAAGGTCAGCAAATATTTCAGCTGCGTCAGCAAATTCTTCCATATCTAACAGTCCTGAGCCTCAAAGTAGTGGTATATAATCAATAATGAAAAAGCAGCTGATAAGCCGTAATGTACACACTATGGGTGCACAGTGCATAAATAGAATATGTGATAAAAAATCACTGGCACTCCAATAGAAATTCAATAATGAATAGGTGCATGTCCCATATAAATAATAAAAGTATACATTACCGCATAGCAGCAAAAAGGGAGACAGCACTCAGGTCCAATACACAGTGAGGGTAAAGTGAAGAGAACCGGGAGGGGAAAATAAAATCAATGGAAGAAGCTGAACGACAAGAATATACAAGCTGTAGTAAAATATACTGTATAATAAATGCCTTTTACATAATCATTTTGAACTACGCTGATCCATGTATACATACAGTTGATGTTGAACAGTAATAATTACAAAAAATTACAAAAAATTACAAAAAACAACCCAAGTTCATGTCCTCATTCAGGCCTTTGGGGGCCATAGAATCCAGTCTGTGAATCATCCTCGCCTCAAGCTGGAGCAAAAGCCTGTGTCTATTTCCTCCCCTGGTTGGAGTATGGGCTTGTACAACGGGCATACAACGAAAGGTGGCCAAGCTGTGCTGTTTAAGCTTAAAGTGCCTTGCCACTGGTAACAGCTTAAGATCATCAGAATTGGTGGGGTCAGCAAGGGCCTTGCGTATTGTGGAACGATGCATTGCTATTCGTTCCTTAAGCATACGCGATGTCTTGCCCACGTAAAGAAGCCCACAGGGGCATTTGATAATGTAGACTACAAATTTTGAGTCACAATTGAGAAAATCCACAATTTTAATTGGATAACCTTTATGCGGATGCATAAAAGTGTTGCCCAGCATTAAATACTGGCAATTTACACAACCTCTACACTTGTGCACCCCCGGAGCTTTTGTTAGCCAGGTCGTTTTCGCTGCATATTTATCCACTGGGTCCGCCTTTATGAGGTAATCCCCCACATTCCGACCCCGCCGATAGCAAAAGAGGGGTGGGGACTCAAAATATTTTCCGATACGTTTATCATTCGCCAAAATGTGCCAGTTTTGCTTTATACTGCGTTGTATCTGGCTTGAGGCAGTACTATATGTTGTTACTATGTGAAACCGATCATTTTCAATGGTTGTCACCGTAGGTTTCAGTAGATCACCCCTTGTTGGTAAACGTGCTTTGGCTAATGCTTGATCAATTTCTGTCCGATCGTAGCCCCTCTCTCTGAAGCGATCTGCCATTTTCTGTAATGCTGCTTCAACATGCGTAGGATCGCTTGTAATTCTCCGTACCCGGAGCATTTGTGAAAAGGGGAGTCCCCTCTTTAGAGGGGGAGGGTGATGACTCTGAGCGTCTAAGAGAGTATTCTTATCTGTGTCCTTTGTATGTATTCTAGTACACAATACATTATTTTCCTTGTATACCACGGTATCCAGGAACACTATATTAGTGGCACTGTACTGGTACGTGAAGCGTATGTTTGATGGTATGAGATTCACATAATGAATAAATTCCAACAGATCATGTTCGCCCCCACCCCACAGGAGGAACACATCATCGATGAATCTAGCATAATATAAAATAGACTCAGCGTGTGGAGAATCATGTAGAAGGTGTGTCTGCTCATATGTGTCCATATAGATATTCGCATAAGATGGGGCCATATTAGACCCCATAGCAGTTCCCATGAGTTGGAGATAGTACGTCCGTTCGAATCTGAAGTAATTCTTATGTAATATAAGATCTATGAGAGTCATAAGGAACTCTGATGGAGGACCATCTCCTCGGCCGGTACTGTGTAGATGGCTCCTGACAGCTTCCATCCCCTCCTGGTGGGGGATGTTAGTGTACAAGCTTGACACATCAAGTGTCACAAGCAGGACATCTGTTAAATCCAATGTTAGTGCTGACAGTTTAGTTATGAAGTCCGTAGTATCTTTAATATATGATGACATCTGTAGGACCATAGGCTGTAGGTGAAAATCAACAAACTGTGACAGTGGGTGGCATAGTGATGACCGCGCCGAGATTATTGGTCTACCCGGCGGTGCTATGAGAGATTTATGTACCTTAGGCAAGGTGTAGAGTACAGGCATAATCGGAAAGTCAGTGGTCAAGAATTTAGCCAAATCCTCTGAGATCCAGCCATTATTTAGTCCCATTGTGATAATTGAATCCACCTCACGCTTATATACCGCTGTAGGATCTGCGGTTAGCTTTTTATAATGGTCCTGGTGGGCGAGTTGACCCAGAATCTCATTGCGGTAATAGGAGTATGGCATTATTACAATGCCTCCCCCTTTGTCCGCAGGCTTGATGATAATTTCCCTTCTGTTGTTAAGGGATCTTAATGCCAGACGCTCACTCTTGGTGAGATTGTGATAGCTAATCTGACGGTTCATAACTCGTGGTTTAGTATTTTCCCCTCCCGGTTCTCTTCACTTTACCCTCACTGTGTATTGGGTGTTCTTTATTCCACATTTTTGCAGGTCCGTATATTGTATATTTATGTAGTTCTACAGACAGTATGTTCCTTTATTTGATCGCACTTTGTGTCTTTAGCAGTACTGGTATACTAGGGGTTAACTAGCAACCTATGTATATCCATGCAGCATGTGACGCCGACAGGTTTATTATGGGTTACCCGACTGGGATTACAGCGGGTTCTATCTGTCATAGGATTCTACTGATATACGCATGCCAGTATCTGTTATTCTTAGGTGCTGTTTAGAAGTAAATTCATCACTGCTACAGCACATACACATTTGCAGTGGTGTATCTATACACGTGCAGTACACATGACAACCACCGGTGTCTGCTGCCTTTAAAGAGTTGAGCACACATGTTGTTGCCTTGAAAACCGGGCCTGCTGATGCAGCATCAGTTTGTTTACATGCAATGACACTGACAGCTTGGGTTTGATCATGTGACTTGGATTCCCCAATAGGAGTACAGACATGGAGTTGGAGCATGATCTAATTAAATTGTATTATGCACAGCTGTTTTGTCGCCCGATGATGATGCTTTCTGATGATGTGGAGATGTTTATGTCACTTGGGTGTTGGGGTATATAAGTCACTCACTGTCCTGTGTCTGTTGCACCACCCTGAGGAAGATCCCCCTGTGGGATCGAAACGTTGGAGTTATGTGCTGTATTTAATACATTTATTTTCATTCACCTGAGTGCTGTCTCCCTTTTTGCTGCTATGCGGTAATGTATACTTTTATATATATATATATATATATATATTTCACATGAAAGTTGTAAAAGTCAATGGGTTAATAGGAAAAACTGATTGTCAGGGACAGTGTCAATGTATCAGCAGCTTCTGCAAACATCAAGCAACTTAATATATTAAGGGAGGAAATGAGGTGGGAGTTGAATAGCAATGTAAGGGTAAAGTGTTAATATCTAGAGCTGTGGGGAGGTATATAGGTACAGCACAGCACCGTGGACAGCTCAGGGAAGTGAGACTCTGAACTTCAGCACCATGGTCAGCAGCCGGCTCCCTCTGCTCTGCGTCTCTCTCTCCCTGATGCTGCTTCTTGTCTGCAGTGAGGAATCTGTAGGGGTCAGATCAGCAGAGAACTCAGATAACAACAGTCAGGAAGAGAGAGAGCTGGTAAGGACAGGAATATCCATTTCTCCTCTCCCCCTACACCCTCCAGGGGATAACATATGGGTTTGTGCAGAATGAAAAGTGTTGGCGTTAAGGATTCTTTACGTGTAGTTTGTATTTGTGTTACTATAATTTCTATGGTTTCACTTTGCTTGCACGGGCTGTGTAACCCTTCGCTCTACAATACGACTAGGTTGATGTATTGTATATAATCCATTTTTGTGAGGCTAATGTTATGATTTATAGCAATAAGCCGTTAACATGACTAGATAAGAGGGCTATAAGGTGCCTGGTGGCTTTTTTCATGCTGATAAATACTTACAAGGAAGTGTAAAATGACACATAAACAGAGTCCAGTTTTATTTCTGTAGGTAATACACTTTTGTGCAAAACGTGTGCGAGTGTGTGTGTTATAAATGTTCCTACTGTAGCCACACAGTGACCTGCACACTCAAGGGATGGTGACTTACCCTCCTTTGCTCCTTCGCATAGATAGGAGCCTTGCAAGAGGTTCTGGAGAAACTCAAAAGCAAGCGGATCCCTCCTCTGGACAAGAAGCTGGGATGGGTGCCCTCGGTAAGACAAGTTCTGGGGAGGTGGGAGAGGCTGGCCAGTGCACCAACATAAAGACCTCGACACTGATAAATAATATCTCTAACTGGGAAAGATAAATTAAGGGTTTGGGTTACCATTGGCACTGAAGGGGTTACATTTGAGTAATTAAAGCACTTGACCTTCTTTCTTAAGCCCTACTAGTTTACTGTTTACAGTTGGCAAAAGAGAGGAGCAATAATTCTGAAGGTTTATTGGGGACCAAGGAAGGGTTAGACTCTAACAAAATTATCTTAGCTGCAATATATGTTCAATACTACAGCATCCAAGCTGTGTGTTTAATGCAGATAGTTCCCACGCCACCTTAACAACAACGTTGTACTTTTAAGCCCCGTGTACAGCAGTGAGTGTGTGTCTCACACACATTACCCTGGTTAAACTGCAAAGGCTGTGACATAGAGCAACAAGAAGCTTAACTGAAGTGTCTCTGATAAGATCAGAAGGCTAATAGTGACACCTTCAAGACAGGCTCCCTTCTCCACCCTAAAAATAAATTCGTGCAGCAGGCATTATTATGCAGTTTTATACCGCAAGTTTAACCCTTTAAAAAAAAAACTTAATGATGAAGAAATAGTTAAAAAAAAATATTTGTGCTAACTGTGCTTCCTTTGACGCCCTAGCTTTTAAAAATATCTATGGAACCCTGATATTCATGGTTACATGTCTCAGGGTAGAAAATAACATAAAGATTCATGAAACAAGGTGTAAAACAGAGGAACCAGCCGGGAATGCAAAAAAAAAGGAAGGAAGTGTTTTTTTTTTTCAATCTGATGATGCAAATTGCTACGTTGTATTTCACAACTCCGGTGTGTCTGCAATGTTCTCATGTGGAGAGTTGTAAATTTTATTGTTGTTTGTGATACCTTTTCATGGACCAACTGCAGTTCTGACAGTGCGTGTGAAGTTAAAAAAAAAAACCTATAAAGCCCCTTTACAAGGAAAGAAGAGACCTGGCCAGCTTTGTATATATGAAAAAGAGACCTCTGAGCGTTGGAAAGCTCTGTACACAGGAAGAAGAGACCTGTGAGGGTTGAAAAGCTCTGTATATGTGATGAAGATACCTGTGATGGTTGAAAAGCTCTCTACACTTGAAGAAGAGATATGTAAGGTTTGTAAAGCTCTGTACACTATAATTTAATCTATGAAAAACTCTCATGTTGGTTCACTAAAGGGTATCACAACCTACAACCAATTGGCACTTCTTCATGCCTAATGCAGCTAGCCAATCTACCTTTAAACTACACCATGGATCACTGTCCAGGACTGGAGGAGTTCGGAATGCTCCTCTTTGATTTCATAGATTAGTGACCTGAGTTTTCTCTTCTCTCCCCCTCAGTGTGACGCTGGTGAGCAGTGCGCGGTGAGGAAAGGGCCGCGGATTGGAAAACTCTGCAACTGTCCGAGGGGAACCGCTTGCAACTTCTACATCCTGAAATGTTTGTGAGGGAGCAGGGGAGAGAAAGAGATGGGGACAAAGAGAAAAAGGGAGAGGCGTTCTAGCTCAGACTTCTCTTCCCTTCTCTTCCTCGCTCCATCCTTTGCTCTTCTTTGTCATGCTTGAGAAGAGAGCAACTTCTGTGTTGATTTAACCCTTTCAGTGCCATGAGAACATTGCCAAGCCTGGAGATATGTCAGTAAAGGGATTAATGATCCTGGGACACGAGGTCATGTTTTTTGTGTGTGTGCTTTGTTTGTTAAAATGCGAGGAATCAAAGAAAAATACCAAGATCAGAAGTAGAAGTCATGCTGCATCTTACTAAGCATGGTAACAGCTGCATTTATCATCAGAATCCGACGTACTTAGTACAGATATCCACAGAAAGAACATAGCAAGGACATATTCACTGTAAAATGTATGAAATCTGTTTAACATAATCAGAAAATGTGTTTTGTTTCAATTGTTTATCAGAGAGTGTCCCCTCTGTGCATTCGGTATGTGCCTATCTGGCAGTAAAGGGCTAGGCTGCAGCATTAAATAGGATTGTAACCCGTTCACTGCCAGAGGGACTAAGTACGCATTGCAGAGCAATATGATAACACGCAGAGCAATGCGTTGCTAGCCCATTTTGGTAACACATGGGTGAAAGGCACAGGTGCACGTGTACATATACAGCACGGTGGAGACGGTCAGTGCTATTTCAGATAAAATATATTATTTTCACCTTGATCCATTTCTTCAGTCCAGGGATATTTTCATGCATTTCCATTTCGGGCTACATTCCCCCCAAATAAAAAAATACTATGTATGTTGTTCCCTTTACAAGTTACTTTTCCCTATCGAGCTGCAGTCCTACGAACCCCATCCAGTGCCACAGGGTCCTGCGACGCAGCCCTGGCACTGAAGTGTTAAACCGAACATGTGACTCCTGTGCATATTTCTTTGCCCTCCTGGTTCTGCCCCGTTATCTGTGTGCTGCGTCTTTATTACAAAGCGGTTCCTGGGAAGACTGACTGGGATGTTTTTGCTCTTGTGCATTTTTGAAATAAATGCAAATAAAAATAAGCAATTCTGCGGTCTGAATCTTTTAGTAGAAATGGTGCTCTCTGCCATGTATAACTGCTGGCACCTAATGCAGTATCTACTTAACACACTGATACAGATATGGAGACAACTATACATTAACACACCGATACACACACGGTGCATATTCATACACATACACAGTACACACACATTAATACACTGATACACACACAGTACACATGCATTAATACATTGGAATACAAAGAATGACACACATACAGTACACACACTGATACTCACACAGTACAAACATTAAGTCATTGGTACACACAAAGTACACACATGTCAACACTGGTACATGCACACGCTCACCATATATGTTGGGAGATTTACAGAGACAGCAGGTGAGGGAATACGTGCAGTATATGGCAGTATATGGCAGTGCTTTGCCACAATGGTTGGTAGGAGCTTCTACTGAACTTTAAACCATAAATGTTTGGAAGTCCTTTGCACAATAACACTTGCATTAATTCAGGATGAGTATATTGTTACATTTTTACAGGACATCAACCTGGAAATAGCAGCTACTATCCAGGGATACAAGGGTTAACACACACATCCACCACACTGGTGAAGGGAGTATACTTTACACACACATATATATCTATATCACACACAGAAAGCAGACATCGCAATCAACACTGTTAAATAAATGAAATCTACAGCCAAAGAAAATCCCTGTAAAAAAATACCCAGGTTTGGCGGTGCTATCGGAAAAATAATATAAATACACAGAGAAAAAGACCCCAATAAAAAGCACTCGGATGTTTAAAAAAATGAAGCAGATATGTAATAAAGATTATCAAAAATATATTTTAATTAAACACATCTACATAAGACAAAGTCTTATGTAGTCTTATGTAGATTTGTTTAATTACAGAAAATGTTCTACTGTCTCCAGCAGTCATGAGGTTAACATCTCAAGAGATAACAGGCAAATAAGCAGTTGTACCCCCTTCTGTCTGTCCCAGCCTGTGCATCCCTCCCCCTACACTGCAGGAGAGAAAGCAGCAGCTGGTATATTCCCTTATAGGGGCAGTCCCACATAGTAGGAATCAAAAAGTTTTTTTTTTGTTTTTTTTTTTATAAACAACTGAGATTTTATCCTTAGTAAGATTAAATCCCCTGAAAGTAACAATTTGCTCACTGAGCCGCGTTAATGGGAAAGAACAATAATGAAACGTTAACATTTGAATGAAACATTACCCTACGAAAATAGAAACAGAATCATTTTTACACAAAAAGCATATAACTGACTCTGGCACTGAGAGTTTGAAGCAGGGGAACCTGGTTGAATTCTCGGTGTTGGCTCCTTGTGACCTTGGGCAATTCACTTTATCTTCCTGTGCCTCAGGCACCAAAATCAAACCAAAGTGCTACATAAAACTAGCAACGCTATACAAGAACAAATTATTATTATAACAACTCCTTCTCTGTGTCATCAATATAATTATAGTCATTCTTTATAGTGTTTATGACCCTTTGTTCCCTAATGTCATTGTTAGCATTAATATCATAACTATTATAACATATATTTATAGGTCCCTTGTGTATACCTTGTCACTGTGACACACAGATATACACACACACCATAAATAGTTATATAAATGTATATACATAGATACATACATTAATATATTTTAAGTTATGGTGGGTGAAAAAGGCAACAAAAAAACCTCTACCGTATTGCATATAGCAAATGAAAAGATCACTAGTGAGCAGGGCCACCAACAGGGGGGTCTGCTGGGGTTGGCCAACCATCCCCAAGGTATGTCTACTTTTTTTTATATGTATGGGGGGGTCTTTTTATATGTATTAGGGGGGGTCTTTTTATATGTATTGGGGGGAGAGGGGTCTTTTTATATGTATTGGGGGAGAGGGGGGTATTTTTATATGTTTTTGGGGGGGAGTGGAGGTCTTTTTATATGTATTGGGGGGAGTGGGGTCTTGTTATATGTATTGGGAGCGAGTAGGGGCTTCTTTATATGTCTTGGGGCTTTTTTATATATGCGTTGGAGGGGTTTTATATGCATCGGGGCTTTTTATATATGTATTGTTTTTTTTAAATGTATTGGGGAGGTGGGTTTTTTGTATATATTTGGGGGGTTTGTATATATTTGGGGAGGCAGGGGGGGTTGTAAATATTTGGCGGTAGCAAATTTTTTTGGTATGTATTTGGAGGTGGGAATTGGTCTGATTCCCATGCTGTGCTTAAAAGCTGTGTTAACAGCGAGCATTAGCATATATGGGTTCCATGTAAAATGGATTTCAGGCAAAAGGTGATACGATGTGCTCATTTGCATGTCATTTCCCAGAATCCCTTGCTGCAGTGGAAGCACTGTGTGCTAGGTGCTAAGACATGTAAATGTGCTCACAAGTGATCTTTTTATTTACAGTAATATATGTAGACACCAAAATATTAATAACATTAATAATATCTAAAACATTAAACGTGTGATTATTATGATTAAGATATGTATGGTTATAAGTCATTCCCATCATTGTGTCACATTACATTAATTATATATGTAATCACAGATCATTTTGAGCTAGTTTTATTATTGTTACGGGTCCCTCTCACGTGACACATAAACCTTGTCACTTTGTGTCACTGTCATTATATATATTAATTCAGAACCCCCATACCCGTGCTCATCAGGTGTAACAAACACCGTTACACTCTGTTCCTCTGTCATTGCGCATCACGTGTCTCACGTGCAGGCGCCAGCTGCTATGGCCCTTTAAACTTTTCGTGGGCGTGGCTTTGCCCTTTCCTGCTCCTGATTGGCCCGTGGTGACATCATGCCCCCTGGCTTCCCGCCCCCTGCCCCTGTGAAGTAGTTGCCTGGCGGCGTGATGACGTCAAGCAGGAAGATGGCGGCGCTGGCGGGAGCTGGGGATGGAGCTGGGGATGGAGCGGGGTCTGGGGGGCCGAGCTGCTATGGGCTGGTGTTGTGCGGGGAGAGCCGGCGAGGGCCTGGCCTGCTGAAAAGGGCGGTGTGTGAGCTGCAGAGAGGTGAGGGCCAAAACCCTTGATGCGTATTATATGTGTAGAGGGCCTGTGTACAAGTGTGTATTTAACGGTGTGTACAGACAGACCCCTACACTTCTATATACAACTGTGTGTGTGTATATATATATACACACACACACACACACACACACACACACACACTATAGGGGGCGTGCGTGTATGGGGGTGTGGTTGTGTGTATGTATAGGGTGTGTGTAGGGGTGTGTACACATCTAGATATAACTGTGTAGATATTTCAATGTCTCTAACACGCATGTTTGGAAGTGTATATATTCATGAACTTTTGTCTGTATGTGTATATGCACCACAGGGTATGTCATATATTTCAGTGCAATTACATATACCATGTGTGAGTAACTCCTATTTCTGTATAGTGCTGATGGTGTGCTAAGCTGTACATAAATTGACCGTTTGACGTCCATGTACACTCTGGTTCTTACTTGTCACTGTCACAATGAGACATTAGGGGAACAGGCGTTATGACTTGAAGTTGACACTAAATCTGTTTGTCTGATCTCCGATGTTCTCTCCAAGCAGCTGTCAGATGACTGAGGGATTCAGGGATCTTCCTGTCCTCCTCAATCGGTTATCTGTTGCTGTCATGGGTGTAGCATCTAAACGACTTAAAACTCCCAGGCTTCTAATGTCTGCAATGTATAGAACAGCACACACAATTTCTTTGTGTGTATATATTTATTTGCAATGCTGTGTATACACTTTCATATATCATGCATCTATTTAGACTGTTGGTGTGTTAGTGACTTTGTGCAGTGGTTAAAGAGCATTAACTGCCTTCTGGCAGTTGGGTAACCAACGTGTTGCTCTGTGCGGTCTCCCATCGCCCTGCAATGCGTTGTAGGCTTTTCGGGCAGCTAAAGGGTTAAAATGGGGTCTCCCCTAAAATGTCTTCTCTGCCTTCCCTGCCTGGTGTTAACTGCTAATTATCCTTACAAATCATCCTGTACTCATTGGATTAGTGCGTCTCTGGGTTAGCTCTGCGCTCATTACACAACCTCAGTTGTAACGTAATTAAAGACTGTTATTGGTGTGTTTTTTATTCTGTTATTGCACATGTCATTTAACAGAGGTACATGAGTCGGAACAGCTGTATATGAGCGCTCATCTCTGTATAATGGAGATATCATCGGTAAGAGATGACCATTTCAGAAGGTGGATTAAAGAAAAAATGAATATAATCTCTAGGAGGACAGACCGTGATGTTGAAAAATATGTTGGAACAAAGATTAAACTGAGCCAGTACCGGGTTGTGGAGGGAATATTGTAACCCAGATGGGATGATAGAGGATAGGAGGAGACACAATAGTGGGGTTTGATGGAATAATGAGTAATATACCTATGTGGGCTAGATGTAACCTCACAAGGATGTTTAGCTTGAGTTCAGACCTTGCCCTGATGTGGAGTAACTGCTACTCACAGTGAATCGCTGTCCTGTTCCTCCAGCTGATACAGCTCTGGTAAAGATCAGCTGCTGAGAAATCCTCAGTGTCTCCGATTGCGTCTCTTCAATCAAATAAGCGGGTAAGAAGTTGGGTAGATTGAGACTGCCGCTCTAGAAAAAAATGTGGAAACTCGCCAGCAAAGTAGGACTAAAAACAATTTATTGAACTACATAATCAAAACAGAAAACTCCTCCCATGCGTTTCATGCCCCCTATGGCGCTTTTACTCCTTGAGAAAGCGCCATAAGGGGCGTGAAATGCGTGGGAGATTTCTAATTTTTTTAAAAAAAATTAATTTTTTTTTCCAAATAGTTTTATTAGGCAACTATACAACAAAAACACATGATAAACAATATACAGCCTAATACAAGAACATATTTGTATTTTTTAGGGGGGGGGAAAGATTGACAACCTTAATTGTCGTACTAGGGAGTCCTTCAAAGAGAGAAGGCAAGAGAGGAGAGGACATTCGGGGAGGGGGGGTACCCTTCCCTGGTCACCGAACTTCAGGCTTTGTCAGTTTTAGGATCGGGGACGAGGTGTCTTGGTACTCCTTATCTGAGTGTATAATTCCACTTCTAGACATGTATGAAGCACCATCATCTTATATAAATTAACCACGGCTCCAATATTGTATAGAATATGGTTACATTTTGCTTAAGGAAGGCCGTTAATTTGTATTTTAATTTTTATGTAGTTCAATAAATTTTTAGTACTACTTTGCTGGTGAGTGTCTACATTTTGTCTGGAGCGGCAGTCTTATCAACCTACCCACCTTCTCGTCTGAGAAGGTGGAAGGCAAGGTGATTTCTAGTTAAAGGTGGCAAAATGTGAAATCGTTTAAAAAAAAAAAAAAAAAAAAAAAAAAAAACAACAATCAGTTCTGTAGTATTAGATAATAACTTTTTAAAAGATTTTTTTTTTAATTCCACTGTGCAATTTATAATGTTTGTTTATTTTTATTAATATACTGAGCATCCTGTTGATTTCTATAGCTTGTTTTGCACACCTCCCAAGCAGTGCAATATATTTGCAACACTTTTCTGTCTCTGATCATTTATTGCCAATGTTTCCAGCAATTTGAGCTGTAAACGGTAACAATAGATAATGTTACCTTCGTACTATAAGGATACATTGTAGTTACTGACTAAAGCTGCGATTGTGTGCCTAACAATCAGGATTTATAACAGGAGCATCAAATGATTGCCAGCTTACGGATGTAGAATTATACATTGTCACATGCTTTACATATAAAAAAAGCAGATATTAAAGAAAAAATACTACATTCCTTTTTTTTTTTTTAACAGTCCTCTAATGTGTGTCAAAAGGTGTCCTTTAATAAGTTCCTGCACTTTAACATGTGGTTAAAAAAAGTACTTATTTTATTGGTTGAATGAACATTGCTGCATGTTAAAGCACTGTAAATACTTCATGGGGAACAAGTGCTATGCATTTTCTGTAAGTCTTTTTTATTATTATTTTTTTTTTTTAAAGATAGCTGCCCACCTTATTTTTCCTTCTTTGCATTGAAAAGGCATGCTTTAGCGTATTGGCAAAGTGCGTGGAGAGGGTGGGAGAGGTATAAGTAGCCCGGAAGTGGGATTGTACCACAGATTGTGAATATTTAACCCCTTTTGCTGACAGAGGCCAGCAACGCATGGCGCTGCTCTGGCAGCGACGGGGTAGGTAAAATAATTGGCTGAGTGTTGAGGAAATCTTGTGAATGTATATTCCCTGTCGTATGCTGCGTGATCGGCCCTCACAGTGAGTGGTTATGGAGTTGGTGTGAGTTTCAAAGAGGAAATTTGGCTAATAGAAGGTGCCTACTCTAGACAATGTCAGTGGGCTTATGGGTAGTGGAGGCAGCTGTTGGCATGATATAGGCTTTGCTTAGTGGGCTAAAGGGTCTGTCCCTCCTAGAACTGAAACAAGGGCACAATCCTGTGGTCTTTTTAATTAAAAAAAAAAATGTAAACTTCTAACATGGTCATCTGATGTCTTCGAGGACTTCATCTAAAGTCCTAGTTAAATTGTTAGCTTTGCTCTTCTGTTTGCAAGTTACTGTAGTTAAGAAGCAGTCATTCGTTTAACAGACATATCAAGTAGTTGAAATACTAAATTCAGTCTTCCTATCTTCACGATGCATATTTATTCCTTGTGGTTTTTAGGAGTGTAGCTGCAAATTCACGTCCATTCTAATGATAATATGCAGAACTCTGTTTTATATTTTCTTTCTCTTTAGAACCCGTATTTAACACATTGTCTGTAGACAGTAACACAGGGGTTGCCAACTCCAGTCCTCAAGGGTCACCAAAAAGTCAGGCTTTAAGGATCTCCCTGCTTCAGTACAGGAGGCTCAATCAGTGGCTCAGTTGTTGACTGAGCCACCTGTGCTGAAGCAGGGACATCCTTAAAACCTGGCCTGTTGGTGGCCCTTGAGGACTGGAGTTTGCCACTCCTACTGTAGTGGCATGGTTTCAGTTATGGTGGAAGTACATTCTTCCTGTTCTGTCTGCAAAAATCTGTAGGGAGAAAGGGGGAATGTGCAAGTAAAAAAATATATTTATTATTATTTTTTTTTTTTTTAAGTTAGTCGCTGTATAGAGCAGAAAATGTTTGACCGGTGACTGCAAGATCAATATTTTTATTAAAATATAGTGAGCTGTGGCAGCAAGGAAGATGCAGCCATTTCTACCATTAATCTCAATTGGCACATTAACAGAGGTAACTGTCAAATCCTGCATTACTCAGACACTGTGTAAACCTGAACAGGTGTCAGGTTGTCATCCCACAGATACAATAAACCTGTCAGAGCGGGTGAATGTTGCACTCAATTAGGATTCATAGGAGTGTCTCAACATGCATTTTAATCACAGATACAAATTATATAGTTTAGATTTTGTGTTATTTTAAACCTCCGTCTGTTCCTGCAGCCCTTTGCTAAGGCAGGTATTCATGTTTCTGATTATTAGAGTAAATTCTATGTTATAGGCATATAATAATATACATGCATATATGGGTGTATATATAATTAAAGTGTATATACATATATCTAGATCTCTCTAAAGGTTCCTCTGGCAGGAAAGTGTGTGTATTCTAATTATTGTACAATGTTGGTTATATTGTATTCTATTCACCTGGATAGGTTTAAATATTAACTTTCTAGCTCTCTATCTCTCCAGGTTTTTGTTCCTGGGACATAGATCCGTCTTCCTGTAACTTGGATGAGCAGCTGAAATTATTTGTGTCCCGTCACTCTGCCAATTTCTCCAGCGAGGTGAAAGGTATGAAGATCTCACTTTATCTCCCACAACCTCATCAGATGGCGAGAGTGGTCAGTATATTGGTACTTGCGCCTCCCTCCCCAACTGTTTTCGCACCACGTACAAACACAGTGCCATTGCTCTTATTAAAGCCGCTACTGGATAATGAGTTGCAAATATTGCGTCCTGTGGATATTCTGTTACTAAGAGGTGTAGATGATTGTGAGTAGGCCTCTGTCTATGCCTGGCAATGGTGGTGGTCTGGTGGTCTTCATATTCTAAATGTGCATTGAGATGAACGGACTCGATGTGGATAGAAAAGAGAAAACGTGCTCATTTGTTCTCCCTGCTGCACCATATTGTGTAGGAAGCCAAGTGATACACCAACTATGCTCATTTGATTTGTCGCTACCAACAATCATTTTCTGTAGCTGACCTAGAACCAAAACGTTGTAAATAATTGAACAATCTAATTGTTGTCCTTAAACATACGTAACTTTGCTGATGCAAATATTTATTTTTTCTTTTGAGCCTCTGAATGGGGGATGACTTGTCAATCAAGTATATTCTTTGTCCTTATCCTGCCCTGTTCTTATCAGAGGCGATAAAGTGGGAAGGTCAGTTGGGGGAGGGGGGAAGAGAACAGGCTTTTGTCTGTGCAAACTCTTGTTGAAAATGGAGATCGGACAAAAAAGAAGCAGCAACAGAAAACCAAACCCCTCCCAAGTCTCCGCTCATTATTTTTACAAATCGACTTTAAAAATGATTTAAAATACTTGTGGGTATCCGAGTTGGATAAAAATTATATTCTGCATCAATGAAGTTTTCTGGAATATATTCATATTGTCAGGGGACCTATAGGGCCAGTCAGGAAGGATATCGCTACCAGCATCCAAAAATCATACAAACGATAACGCAAAATCACATACAAAAAAACAACACCGTTTCTGGCAGCAATAGCGTTTTATTTATGAGACAGGGCTATTGCAATCAAAAACGTTTATGGGGTTTGTTTTCCACTTGTTTCTGACCCCTGTGCTTCAATAAATGTGTGTTTTTTTTTTGTTTTTTTATATCTTTATTTTTGTTTTTTGTTTTATTATACCACTTGCTGTGGACATTGCATTAGTGTAAGATTTAGGTAAAAAGTCATACATTTACCCCGATGTGACATTTAAACATATCACTGCCATTAGTACATTTTGATCCTGGGAAGGACTGTTCCTTACATCACTGTTAGAGTGGGGAGATTTAAAGCTGTTTTGGGATAAATTTGTAGGGGACATGCACTGACTCATGGGCCCAGTGTATAATGTGTTGGTGTTGGTTCACTTGGGTCTTGTGTGAGACTGACCTTTTAACTTTATTTCCAATGCATTTCAGGTCCCTGTGGCAGCACAGGTTAAGCAAATGAGCTTAAATTTTAGACTCAATTCCTAACTTCTCTGTTTCACCTTCTGTCGTATTGTAAAAACAAGAGTGAATGAATTATAGCTGTGGCACAGGTGGGTTAATCCTCCATGCCCTGCATTCACCCCTGCTATTAAAGCCTCTTTTGTGCTTGATATTCCCAGCTGCTTCTCAGCTGATGTCTTGCCCATGGAATCTGTGACTATTTCCCCCATCCTCCTCAAACCTCCCCCACCTCCCCAAGCATACCAAAAATAAACGGGCTCAATGGCCTGGTGTTTAAAGGGGCAGTCACTCCTATTGGCAAAATAAACCAATTGCAGTGACCTGTTGAAGGGTTTAAATCCGCAAGGTTTGGCACATATAAAATAAGTCACCTATAAGTATTCACTGCCCTTTGCAGTGTACACACAATCTCTTCCCCCCCCCCCCCCAACCATAATGGACCACATCTAAGGCTGCGTCCATAGATGGACCAGCCGTGCTGAGGCGTGCGGACGCTCCGCGCTGAGCCCCTGCATCCTCAATGAGGATGCCTTGAGAGGGGGCTCACGCGAGCATCTGCAGGCGTGCTGAGGAGTTGGAGGTTTCAGCCGAGCGCCAAGCTGTTTTTCAGCGCGCTGTCGGCTGAAAACCTCCAATCACTGCACATCAGCGTCAACGTCACGGCGCCGTGACATTGACGTCAGTGCGTCGCGGGCGTTGTCCCAGCGACGTCACGGCGGCCCCGCCCCACCTCCAACCACCTCCCCCCGGCTCCGATCGCGCCCGCTGGCTCGCCTCAGTCCGTCAATTGCGTCTGACTGAAGCAGCGAGCCTTAGCGTTATCCGCGCTCCCGTTCTCCCCACACCTCTATGGCCCGGGCCTAAGTCATACAAGAAGGGATTTCTCAAAGTAATTAATACAATCTATCACTCAGTTTAGGATTAGTAGATTACAAAAAAGCATTTGATTGTCTACACCTCAATGGTCCTAGATTCATTAAGATGACAAAATTTGGGGTTGACGTTAATTGATATTATAAAAGCATTTACAGTGCCAACATCAACCATTAGGCCTTGGCCATGTTTGGCGGAGCGTGCTGGACGCGCGCTCCCGCTCAGCACTGAGCCCCTACAGCCCCAATTAGAGCGGCTTTGAGTAGGGCTCACCTGCGCTTCCGCGCGCTTGTGGAAGCGCAGCTCTTAGGGGAATTTAAAATTCCCCCGCTTGGCCGTCGAGACAAGGCCGGTCACGAGCGGTTCGCCCAATGAGCGAACCAGCTCCTTGACGTCACTGGCACCCCGCCATGACTCGCCGCCCCCGGCCTGCCCCGACGGTCCTGGCCCCCTCTGCCCCGACGGTCTGTCCCACTTCTGCCCCGATCTTCCCTGTCCCCTCTGCCCCGATCGCGTCGTCCCTCCCCCTTCTCCCGATCCGCGTCCCCCTTCTGGCCCCGTCCGCGTACCCCCTTCTGCCCGATCCGCTCCCCTCCACCGATCCGCGTCCCACTTCTGTCTGCCCCGTCCGTGTGCGTGTGAATATATTTATCAAAGTTGCCAATGTTAATAAATGATTGATTCTCCACATGTCTTTTTTTTTTTAATTTTTTTTTAAATATTATCACACACACACACACACACACACACACACACACCACACACACACACACACCCACACAACACACACAACACACACACACCCACCACACCACCACACACACACACACACACACACACAGTGATACCCCGCGCTCCCAAGCGTCTTGCGGTCTCCTCTTCAGGACGCAAAAAGCTCCTGGTAGAGCGAGCGGCAGCACCTAAGCGCTTACTATGTCCCAGGCCTTAGATTACATGAACCTACAAGGTACGCATCATCTAGGGAGCGCGACAGGGAGACACCATGTCACCAAAGCTTTTCACAGCAACACTTGAATTGTTCATGAAATTTCATAGGGAAGAAAAAGGAATTAAAATAAACAGTGATTATTTGGTTGGGGACCTTTTTGAATGAAATCAATAGATTGAAGATGGGATGGAGTGCTTTTGGAAGAAACAAGACCAAGGGAATCTTTCACTGTGAGTCAATAAGAGAGTTTTCGACCAGTGTATCCTGCCCGTGCTCATGAATGGATGTGAAATTTTGACCCTAAATGTAAATATAATTCAGAAACTTCAGACAATGCAAGGTAGTATAGAGAGTTGTATGCTAGGTATTCCCTGAACAGACGGGAAAAAGAATGCCTGGGTTAGACACCAAACAAGCCTGACATCACAAGGGTGAAGATGTTAAAATGGAAGTGCGTCGAACATATCTCAAGAATAAAAGACCATTATTGGACAAAGATAGTACTCTATTGCGTAACACAACAACGGACGAACCACACAATTAGTCCTTCTCTCTTGTGATGTAATATATATTATTCATTGCAATGCTGTGTATACACTTTCATATATCATGCATCTATTTAGACTGTTGGTGGTGTAGTGACTAGCTGATATTGACGAATTCATCGGCAGTGGGATTGTGTAAAACTGGAGCTTACGATCGTGGCCACCCTATGGCAGCTTGAGGGTAACCCACGGCTTGTCTCTGGTTGCACGGAGTCACTCACCCATCCGCCCTGTCCAATGCGTTTGTGTTTAGGGACACTTTGTTCTCGAGTGGCTCAGGTCTAAAGACAAGTTCCAAAAACTGGGGCCTTCCCATAAAATGTCGTCTTTCTCTGTCTGCCTTTCCTGCCTGGTGTTGCAACTGCTCAACTTATCGCTTACCCCCCACTTCCTCATCCTCATCAACGCATCGGATTAGTGCGTCTTCTCGGTTAGCTCTGGCGGTTTCATTCACCACACCAGTTAACGTAATTAACAGACTGTTATTGGTGGTGTTTTTTTATTCTGTTATTTGGCACATTCATTAACAGAGGTACATGAGTCGGAACAGCTGAATATGAGCGCTCATCTCTGTATACTGGAGATATCATTCGGTAAGAGATGACCATTCAGAAGGTGTATTAAAGAAAAAATGATATATCTCTAGAGGACAGACCGTGATGTTGAAAATATGTTGGAACAAAGATTAAACTGAGCCAGTACCGGGTTTGGAGATATTGTAACCCAGATGGGATGATAGAGGTATGCAGATACACAATAGTGGGTGTTTGATGGAATAATGAGTAATATAACTATGTGGGGCTAGATGTAACCCACAAGGATGTTTAGCTTGAGTTCAGTCAGACCTTGCCCTGTATGTGGAATAACTGCTATCACCGTGAATCTCGTGTCCTGTTCCTCCAGCTGATACAGCTCTGGTAAAGATCACTTCTGAGAAATCCTCAGTGTCTCCGATTGGAGTCGTCTCTTCATCAAATAAGCGGGTAAGAAGTTGGGTAGATTGAGACTGCCGCTCTAGAAAAAAATTGGAAACCTCGCCACAAGTAGGACTAAAAACAATTTATTGAACTACATAATCAAAACAGAAAACTCTCCCATGCGTTTCATGCCCCCTATGGCGCTTTTACTCCTTGAGAAAGCGCCATAAGGGCGTTAAATGCTGTGGGAGATTTCTAATTTTTTTAAAAAAATATTTTTTTTTTCCAAATAGTTTTATTGGCAACTATACAACAAAACACATGATAAACAATCATACACAAACAAGAACATATTTGTATTTTTTAGGGGGGGGGAAATATTGACAAACAACCTTAATTGTCGTACTAGGGAGTCTTCAAAGAGAGAAGAGCAGAGAGGAAGAGGACATTCGGGGAGTGGGGGGGTACCTTCCCTGGTCACCGAACTTCAGGCTTTGTCTTTTTTAGGATCGGGGACGATGTGTCTTGGTACTCCTTATCTGAGTGTATAATTTCCACTTCTAGACTGGTATGAAGCAACCATCATCTTATATAATTAACCACGGCTCCAATATTGTATAGAATATGTTTACATTTTGCTAAGGAAGGGCCGTTAATTTGTATTTTAATTTTTTATGTAGTTCCATAATTTTTAGTACTACTTTGGCTGGTGATTCTACATTTTGTCTGGAGCGGGCAGTCTATCAACCACCCTCCTTCTCGTTCTGAGAAGGTGGGAGCAAGGTGATTTCTAGTTAAACGGTGGCAACAATGTGAAATCGTTTAAAAAAAAAAAAAAAAAAAAAAAAAAAACAACAACAGTTCTTATATTAGATAATAACTTTAAAAAGATTTTTTTTTTAATTCCACATGTGTGCATTTATAATGTTTGTTATTTTTATTAATATACTGAGCATCCTGTTGATTTCTATAGCTTGTTTTGGCCACACCTCCAAGCAGTGCAATTATTTGCAACACTTTCTGTCTCTGATCATTTATTGCCAATGTTTCCAGCAATTTGAGCTGTCACGGTAACAATAGATAATGTACCTTCGTACTATAAGGATACATTGTGTTACTGACTAAAGCTGCGATTGTGTCCTAACATCAGGATTTATAACAGGACATCAAATGTTGCCAGCTTACGGATGGTAAATTATACCTTGTCACATGCTTTACATATAAAAAAAGCAGATTTAAAGAAAAAATACTACATTCTTTTTTTTTTTTTAAACAGTCCTCTAATGTGTGTCAAACAGGTGTCCTTTAATAATTCTGCACGTTAACTAGGGGTGTTAAAAAAAGTACTTATTTATTGGTTGAATTGAACATTGCTGCATTTTAAAGCACGTAAATACTTCATGGGTGAACAAGTGCTATGCATTTTCTGTAAGTCTTTTTTATTATTTTTTATTTTTTTTTTTTTAACAGATAGCTGCCCACCTTATTTTTCCCTTCTTTGCATTGAAAAGGCATGCTTTAGCGTATTGGCAAAGTGGCTGTGGAGAGGGTGGGAGAGTAATAGTAGCCCGAAGTGGAATTGTACCACAGATTGTGAATTTTAACAACCCTTTTGCCTGACAAGGCCAGCAACGCATGGCCGTGCTCTGCAGCGAGGGTGGGTAAAATAATTGGCTGAGTGTTGAGAAAATCTTTGAATGTATATTCCCTGTCGTATGCTGCGTATCGGCCCTCACAGTGAGTGGTTATGGAGGTGTGTGTTAGTTTCAAAGAGAAATTTGGCTAATAGAAGGTGCCCTCTAGACAATGTCAGTGGGCTTATGGGTAGTGGAGGCACTGTGGCATGATTAGGCTTGCTTAGTGGCTAAAGGGTCTGTCCCTCCTATACTGAAACAAGGGCACAATCTGTGGTCTTTATTAAAAAAAAAAATGATAACTTCTAACATGGTCATCGATGTCTTCGAGGACTTCATCTAAATTCCTAGTTATAATTGTTAGCTTTGCTCTTCTGTTTGCAAGTTCCTGTAGTTGAAGGCATCATTCGTTTACAGACATATCAATTAGTTGAATACTAAAAAATTCATTCTTTCCTATCTTCCGTGCATATTTATTCCTTGTGGTTTTTAGGAGTGTAGCTGCAAATTCACGTCCATTCTAGATAATATGCAGAACTCTGTTTTATATTTTCTTTCTCTTTAGAACCCGTATTTTAACACATTGTCTGTAGACAGTAACCCAGGGGTTGCCACATTCCAGTCCTCAAGGGTCACCAAAAAGTCAGGCTTTAAGGATCTCCCTGCTTCAGTCAGGAGGCTCAATCAGTGGCTCAGTTGTTGACTGAGCCACCTGTGCTGAGCGGGACATCCTTAAACCTGGCCTGTTGGTGCCCCTTGAGGACTGGAGTTTGCCACTCCTACTGTTGTGCATGTTTTCAGTTTTATGGTGGAGTACATTCTTCTCTTTCTGTCTGCAAAATCTGTAGGGAGAAAGGGGGAATGTGCAAGTAAAAAATATATTTAATTATTATTTTTTTTTTTTAAGTTATAGCTGGATAGAGCAGAAAAATGTTTGACCGGTGACTGCAAGATCAATATTTTTATCAAAATATAGTGAGCTGTGGCAGCAAGGAAATGCAGCCATTTCTACCATTAATCTCAATTGGCACATTAACAGAGTAACTGTCAAATCCTCTTATCGCGACACTGTGTAAACCTGAACAGGTGTCAGGTTGTCATCCCACGATACAATAACACTGTCAGAGCGGGTGAATGTTGCACTACATTAGGATTCATAGGAGTTCTCAAATATGCATTTTACATCACAGATACAATTATATATTTGATTTTGTTGTTATTTAAACCTCCGTCTGTTCCTGCAGCCTTTGGCTAAGCAGGTATTCATGTTTCTGATTATTAGAGTAATTCTTTGTTAAGGCAATATAATATACATGCATATAGGGGTGTATATATATTAAAGTGTATATACATTATCTAGATCTCTCTAAGGTTCCCTCTGGCAGAATGGTGTGTATTCTAATTATTGTACAATGTTTGGTTATATTGTCTTCTATTCACCTGTAGGTTTAAATATTAACTTTCTAGCTCTCTATCTCTCCAGGTTTTTGTTCCGGGACATAGATCCGTCTTCCTGTAACTTGGATGAGCAGCTGAAATATTTGTGTCCCTATCCTCTGGCGCTGATTTCCCAGCGAGGTGAAAGGTATGAAGCATCCTCACTTTATCTCCCCAACCACTCATCATGATGGCGAGAGTGGTCAGTATATTTACTTGCGTCCTCCCTCCCCAACTGTTTTCGCACCACGTACAAACACAGTGCCATTGCCTTATTAAAGCCGCTACTGGATAAGGAGTTTGCAATATTGCGTCCTGTGGATATTCTGTTACTAAGAGGTGTATATGATTGTGAGTAGGCCTCTGTCTATGCCTGGCAATGTGGGTGTCTGGTGTCTTCATATTCTAGTTGCATTGAGATGAACGCGACTCGAATGTGGATAAAAAGAGAAACGTCTCATTTGTTCCCCCTGCTGCACCATATTGTTGTGGAAGCCAAGTGATCACCCAACTATGCTCATTTGTTGTCGCTACCCAACATCTTTTCTGTAGCTGACCTAGAACCAAAACGTTGTAAATAATTGAAAGGTCTAATTGTTGTCCTTAAACATACGTAACTTTGCTGATGCAAAATATTTATTTTTTCTTTTGAGCCTCTGAATGGGGGATGACTGTCAATCAAGTATATTCTTTGCCTTACCGGCCCTGGTTCTTATAGGCGATAAGTGGGGTCAGTTGGGGAGGGGGGAAGAGAACAGGCTTTGTGCTGTGCAAACTCTTGTTGAAAATGGAGATCGGACAAAAAAGAAGCAGCAACAAAAACCAAACCCTCCCAGTCTCCGCTCATTATTTACAAACGACTTTAAAAATGATTTAAAATACTTTGTGGGTATCCGAGTTGGAATAAAAATTATATTCTGCATCATGAAGTTTTCTTTGAATATATTCATATTGTCAGGGAACCTAGTAGGCCAGTCAGGAAGGATACTCGCTAACCAGCATCCAAAATCATACAAACGATAACGCAAAATCACATACAAAAAAACAACACCGTTTCTGGCAGCATAGCGTTTTATTTTATGAGACAGGCTATTGCATCAAAAACGTTAATGGGGTTTGTTTCCACTTGTTTCTGACCCTGTTCTCATAATTGTGTTTTTTTTTTGTTTTTTTATCTCTTTATTTTGTTTTTTGTTTTATTATACACTGCTGTGGACATTGCATTAGTGTAAGATCTTAGGTAAAAAGTCATACATTTACCCCTGGTGACATTTAAACATATCACTGCCATTGTACATTTTGATCCTGGGAAGGACTGTTCCTTACATCACTGTTAGAGTGGGGAGATTTAAAGCTGTTTTGTGGATAATTTGTAGGGGACATGCACTGACTCATGGGCCCGTGTATAATGTGTTGGTGTTGGTTCACTTGGGTCTTGTGTGAGACTGACCTTTAACTTTATTCCAATGCATTTCAGGTCCCTGGTGCAGCCAGGTTAAGCAAATGAGCTTAAATTTTAGACTAATTCCTAACTTCTCGGTTTCACACCTTGTCGTATTGTAAAACAAGAGTGAATAATTATAGCTGTGGCACAGGTGGGTTATAATCCTCCATGCCCGTGCATTCCCCCTGCTATAAATCCTCTTTTGTGGCTTGATATTCCCTAGCTGCTTCTCAGCTGAGTCTCTTGCCCATGGAATCTGTGACTATTTCCCCCATCCCTCCTCACCTCCCCCCCACCTCCCCAGCATACCCAAAAATAAACGCGGCCTCATGGCCTGTTGTTTAAAGGGCAGTCACTCCTATTGCAAAATAAACCAATTGCAGTGACCTGTTTGAAGGGTTTTAAAATCCGCAAGGTTTGCACATATAAAACTAAGTCACCTATAAGTATCACAGCCCTTTGCAGTGTACACACAATCTCTTCCCCCCCCCCCCCCAACCATAATGGCCCACATCTAAGCTGCGTCCATAGTGACCAGCCGTGCTGGATGCTTGCGGACGCTCGCTGCTAGCCCTGCATCCTCAATGAGGGATGCCTTGAGAGGGGTCCACGCGAGCATCTGCAGGCGTGCTGAGGAGTTGGAGTTCATTCATCAGCCGAGCGCCAAGCTGTTTTTCAGCGCGCTGTCGGCTGAAAACCTCAATCATGCACAGCAGCGTCAACGTCACGGCGCCGTGACTTGACGTCAGTGCGTCGCGGGCGTTTGGCCGCAGCGACGTCACGGCCGCCCCTCCTCCAACCCCTCCCCCCGCTCCATCGCGCCCGCTGGCTCGCTTCAAGTCCGGCAATTGCGTCTGACTGAAGCAGGCAGCCTTAGCGTTATAGCGCCTCCCGTTCCTCCCCACACCTCTATGGCCCGGGCCTAAGTCATACAAGAAGGGATTTCTCAGTATAATCAATCTACACTCAGTTTAGGATAGTAGAATTACAAAAAAGCATTTGATTGTCTACACCTCAATGGTCCTAGATTCATTAAGATGACAAAATGTTGACGTGTACATTGATATTATAAAGAGCATTTACGAGTGCCACATCAACCATTAGGCCTTGGCCATGTTTGGCGGAAGCGTGCTGACGCGCGCTCCCGCTCAGCACTGAGCCCCTACAGCCACAATTAGAGCGGCTTTTAGTAGGGCTCACCTGCGCTTCCCGCGCTTGTACGCAGCTCTTAGGGGAATTTAAAATTCCCCCGCTTGCCGTCGAGACAGGCCGGTCACGTGCGGTTTGCCCAATGAGGGCGAACCAGCTCCTGACGTCACTGGCACCGCCGCATGACCGCCGCCCCCGGCCGCCCCGACGGTCCTGGCCCCCTCTGCCCCGACGGTTCTGTCCCACTTCTGCCCCGATCCCCTGTCCCCCTTCTGCCCCGATCCCGCGTCCCCCTTCTGTCTGCCCCGATCGCGCGTACCCCCTTCTGGCCCGATCCGCGTCCCCTTCTGGCCCCGATCCGCGTCCCCTTCTGCCCATCCGCGGCCCACTCTGTCTGCCCCGTCCGTGGCGTGTGAATATATTTATCAAAGTTGCACAATGTTAAAATAATTAATTCTTCTCACATGTCTTTTTTTTTTTAATTTTTTTTAAATATTATATCACACAACACACACACACACACACACCACACCCACACACACACACACACACACCCAACACACACAACACACACAACCACACACACACCACACACACACACACACACACACACAGTGATACCCGCCTCCCAAGCTGCTTGCTTGTCTCCTCTGTCAGGACAGCAAAAAGCTCCTGGTAGACGAGCGGACACACCTAAGGCGCTTACATGTCCCAGGCCTTAGATTACATGAACCTACAAGGTACGCATCATCTAGAGGCGCGACAGGGAGACACCATGTCACCAAAGCTTTTCACAGCACACTTGAATTGTTTCATGAAATTTCATAGGGAAAAAAGAATTAAATAACATGGATTATTTGTTGGGGACCTTTTTGAATGAAATCAATAATTGAAGTGGGATGGAGTGTTTTGGAAGAAACAGACCAAGGAATCTTTCACTGTGAGTCAATAGAGAGTTTTCGCCCCGTGTATCCTGCCCGTGCTCATAATGGATGTGAAATTTTGACCCGTAATGTAATATATAATTCAGAAACTTCAGACAATGCAAGGTAGTATAGAGAGTTGTATGCTAGTATTCCCTGAACAGACGGAAAAAAAATGCCTGGGTTAGACAACCAAACAAGCCTGACATCACAAGGGTGAGATGTTAAAAATGAGAAGTGCGCGACATTCTCAAGAATAAGACCATTATTGGACAAAGATAGTACTCTATTGGCAGGGTGTGCAATTCCCCCCCCCCCCCCCCCCGTGATGGGCTGTGACAACCCGTCCTACCTGGCTCCCGTTTTTGTTTTTTGAATCACGTTGTCATGGAGACGCGTCCAATCAAACCATGTGGGCCAAGGTGAGTTACGGAGGCTCGCTGTCTCCCACGGGGTTTTTTGGTGCTTTGTTGTGTGTCTTTTTTGCTCTTCTGTTATGTCTGTTTTTTGTGTCTTGTCTTGTGTGCTTTCTGTGTGCTTTGAGTGTGGTGTCTTTTGTCTTCTTGTGGTGTCTTTTGTCTTGTGTGTCTTTTGTCTTGTGTGTCTTTTGTCTTGTGTGTCTTTTGTCTTGTGTGGTCTTGTTTTGGTTCTTGTGGTCCCTTTTTGTCT
>CM071573.1:56723797-56978513 GCA_036426205.1 Ascaphus truei | reverse complement strand
ACACACACACACACACACCTCTCCCACACACCCGAATCCCTTCCTGCCTGTCCCAACTGTCCTCCCCTCAATTTTTTTTCCCTCCCTTTTTTCAGTCTCCTCTCACAGAAAGCTGCCACCCTCCAGCTCTCCCTCTCCCCCAATCCTCCCTGTTTACGTGGACCTGGCATACCTCCCTGGGGGTTCCGGAGCCTGCACGGTAGAGGAGGAGTTCTTTAGACGCGTGCGCTCCTCTTGTTATGTCATCAGCGGGGACGACCCTGCTAAAGAGGGTGTCACCCGTGGGATTCTGAACTCGCTGCTAGCTGGGAAAAGCCACTGGCCCCAGGAAGTGCAGGTGAGTCTCATTCCCAGGACACACTGCACTGTGTGTATCGGGGTGTTAAATAGCAGTTTGTCCCCCCTTTACATTTTTTTTTATTTATTTATTGTTGTTTGGGAGCTTGGATCAACATGTACAGCTTGGGGGGTGAAAAGAGGGTATATGAATTGAAATGTTCAAATCCATAAAGGGTTTCAACGAAGTGAAGGAGGGAAGCCTATTTCAGGGAAAGAAGTGCTAGCAAAGAGGTCATGCTCTATAACTAGGCAGTTGGAGGCTCGGGAAATGTGATGAAGCACGTCACTGGAAGGGTGGTGAATTTGTAACGTCCAGTGGGCACGTAGTCTGTTGCCAGGATCAGAGGAGCTCTGTTGGATCCCCCTGTTGTGGTAAATAAGCAAATAATTCAAACAAATCAGTTTGGAATGCTGCTTTCAGGAAGCCAACTAGATTGTACTCTGTTCACTAATACGTGTGTTAATTTTTTAAATTGTTTTTCCCAGGTGACCCTGATTCCGACGTTCGAGTCCACGGTGGTACATGAGTGGTACCAAGAGACTCATGATCTACAGCAGACCCTGGGAGTGACGGTGCTGGGCAACACCAGCAGCGTGAACATGCAGGGCGAGACCTTCCCTGCCTGCAAAGTAGAATTCTAAACTCCCTTTCCCCTGCCCCGTCTTCCACTTATGGCTGCCCCAACAAAGCTCCTGTTAAAATACTCTTCGCCCCATCGGGCTGTGGCATGTAGCTTCTTTAATTAGAACATACTGGGTTGCCGGAAGAGCTTTTTGGAGCTGTGGGGTGTAAGTGGGCACCCTGGCCATCGCACCCTGCACACACGTTTGAGCACCCCAATTGGCATGACTACACTCCAGCCACTGCTAGTGGAGAGCGCACGCACGGCTACCATACACCTACAAGACGGTGTCACTGCCTCATCCATATGCCATCTTTAGTAAGGGTCAGTTCTGCATTGCTAAGGAGGATGTGGCCCCAGTCTCTTTGCATCCCCAGAAGGGTCCCAGTACCTGTGGAATTTTCCAGCCCATGCGGAATTCTCTCTCAGATGGATTTTAAGACCTGCTCCTCTACACTGTCACTTTCCTGTGTCCACTTCATGCACAGTTGCAAGTTCAGAGATGTTTGCACGATGTTTTTCATATTAGACTGTAAAGGCAAATGTTCCCCCTTCCCTTTTTTTTCCTCTCTGTCTTTGCTTTCTCTCAGCCCATTCCCTGTCCCAACTTGAGTAGAAAGTACTACTTTTTGTGTGTTAAACCCTTCGCGATCAGTGTTAGAACCTATAGGGGACTCGACTATATTACAGCCCAAATGTACACGCGTGGAAGAGGGTCTCCGTTTCTCAAAGCCCCCAATTTTCACTGCTTGAAGATGCCTGCAGCATTTTGATAAGAGAAGTGCATGTTTCTTGGCACAATGACAAATTGCAGTGTTTGAAGATATCCTGCTCTTGGACAGCTGTGTTCGTATACATTTTTATAGTGGGCATGACCATTACAACATTGTGACGACATATGTGGTCACCATTATCACCTCTGTCTGTACTCCCATGAACGTGAGAGCACCGCTGCTACAGAACACAGTCACAAAATAAAAAAAATGTAGTTTAACTACAATAGTTTTTGTCTTTTGAAATAAGCCTTTAACACTTGGGTGTGCTCTTCTCTTCCCCCCCCCCCCCACCCTCTTTAAAATCACCTTGTAAATAAATAGTTTTCTGCTCTAGAAGAATAAAAACATTTGTTGCTTTGCAATGCCTTTCAGGCCCCGCTGGCTTACAAAAGAGCAGAAGGCAGTATTTTTATTTACAAGCAGCTAACGCATGGAAAGCCATAAATAGCTGTTTTATATTTATAACAAAATAGTTGTGAGCCCCTTAAACAGATAATGGTGGTCAACACTTGTATGATTTTAGCCCCATGACCAATATGTTGCCAGGTAACAGGCAGCAAAGTGGTTATCTGAGCCCTTGATTAGAAAATAATGAAGTAGATCTAGCGGAATGTACATGTTCATGTGATCCAGAAATATACTTTTGCCATGTCTAGGTAGGGGCCACTAACTGTGTTGCATATATAAGGCTTGCTGTAACTGGAAGCGTAGCGAGTTGCAGGCTTCTTTGAGCAGCAAAATGGGATTGGTGTATATCACACACCAGGCCCCTCCAACCGTTGAGGTGCCTTATTATGCATTGAGACTTGGACTGCCCCATTGGGTAACAGAATCTTCTTCCCCTCTCACCACGACAGTGGACCCTTATGATGTATACTGGAATAATTGGGAGACTCCGGACACTTTGGTTAATCACATCTCAGTCTTTCTGTGTATGGGTATATATGGTCTGTTGTGTGTCCCCACAGCACACATTGCATCAACACCAGACAAAATATTTCTGACTGGCTCTCACTTCCCATGCACAGTGTATGTGGCAGCTTCACCAACACAAATAGTTCACCGTTTCTAAAACAGGGCGGATTAAAGGTATAGTCCAACCTCCAACACTTTTTATTTTATAAATAAAATCACAAGATCTGAAAGTATAGATAAATGTACATATATATTTTGCACAATTGTTTCACCTAATTCTCCCTAGGAAACGCCATCGTACATTAATGTGTTGCAGGCCCATCTGGTAGTGAGGAGCAAGAAACTAAACTGCTAAATGAGTACGTGCCCTCCAGTTGAGCACAGTTTAGTGAATATGGCCCTGAATCTTATGGTGCGGGAGGCATGGTATCTCGATCACCGCTGAAACATCACTTTTTTTCCCTCCCTAACACTAGACTTAATGATATTGTCCTATGTTTGTTTTGTTTTGTTTTATTATTATTTTAGTTTCATACGGTATATGAAGGATTTTTTTCCTGTTCTTCCCAACCCCTTTTAAATAGCACTGTGGAACGAAGGGAGGGTTAGATTTATTACACTCCACCCCGCCCCCCCCCCCTGTTAAAAAGTGCCAGTCAGTTGGCCCCAAGGGGTGAACAAACCCATGGTTAACCCTTAAGTGCCAGTGGTGGCAGCAAAGGGGTTAATCCTAAGGGTTATGAACCACATTGTGAGGTTGATATTTAAATGGGTCCTTATTGTAAATTCATGTGGGGTACAGTAGATGAGCAAATAAAAAAATCTAATGTAAACAAATGTGCAGTGTCTTTAACATTGTTTGCTTGTATCTAAAGCTCTGCTGGGCAGGTGGGCTGGAATTTCCTATATGGTTTGAGATCCGATTTTAAGGCGTGGGGGCTGCTTGTACCCTAAACTGCGTCCTGGCACTCATTCGGTGTAGGTTTTGTCTGACCCAAACTGGTTTGAATTAAAAGTTGGAAGAAATCATTTTAAGACTGATATATTTGAATCCAACTCACTCGAATGCGGCCTCTCCTTTCCTGACCCTTTTAGAGTGAGGTTACGTACTTATTTCACGTTGGTCCTCTTTATATCAACATGAGTACAAAAAATTACTAGCCCACACCTGCTTGCCTTTAGATCAGTTATTTAATTATTAATCTTATCCATCTGTGTCATCCTCCCCCTCTGATTTATTCTCCCTCTTTCTTAAACCCCCCTACTTTTTTTAAGTGATGGTCCGGGCTCTAGACGGTGGAGAGGGGCCACTCAGGTGGCTGGTAGCAGATGTTGGGCCTCTAACAATGTCTGTCTGCAGCAATCCATGTGGGAGGCGACTTGCCCTGCATACATTTCCAGTTGCCGCAGACTAGTTGCTATCTGCAAGGCTGAGGCATGTATATCATTATTTGCATAGTGCTATTAATGTGCATGGCACTAGTATTTAGACCAAATTTGGGGAAAAGAGCTTCAAACTAAAAAGTAAACAGTAAAAGGAGTCCCTAGCTCAGTGTGCAATCTAAATACTAATGTAGGGAGAACTTGGAGACAGTACGAGTTTATGGTATGTGCATATGGAAGGGGAATAGTTATTAGTTCTAGTAGAGCGACATAGGAAAGTGTGTATCTTTGCAAAATAATTAAATTGTCAGGTTTTAGCAACAGTTTGACGGTGGGAGGTGTTAAATGTGCTTGTGATACTGGGTGTATGATGCTGCTCTTGCCAACAGTAATAGAGAAGGGGGCATTAAGGCGAAGCATGGAATGAAGTATGAGAAGCTCTGTCTTCGAGAGGGATTACAGTGGAACCAAGCGGTTTAAGGACATTAAGTGAATAGTGTCAAGAAGGCATGTGGTAGGAGGAGAGCAGCAACAGACACTTCCTCTTTGACAACAAAAAGCAAGGAAGGTAGGAGGAGTGAGGAAGTGAGGAGGATACAGAGGGGATGCCTAACTGATGGAATCCACCTTAGTCTTGTATTGTCAGCAAAGTCCTTGAGATAAATTTGTGGTATGAAGAGAGGGGCAAAGAGATGAGTCGGCATGTGTTACACTTGTGAGTGTTGATTAGTGAAGAAAAGCCGTTTTGTTTAGCCTGGGGGAGGGAGAGTAAAGTAGTGTTGAAACAAGATTTGGAGTAAGTCGGCGAGGGTATTTCTTCCAGATGAGCAATTGCAGGAGCGAAGCATGCATGTATGGCTATATAGCCAAGGTCTTGGGGGAGAATGGTGGATAAAAGGGTTGTGTACATGGAGCGGAGGATATGAAAAGAGTAGTAGTAGTTCTTGACAAGGATATCTAGTTAGTTAAGGGGCATAGAAGAACGGGATGAGCACAAGATGGAATCAAGAGATGGAAGGTTAATGGAATGCCGGTCTCTGCAAATTTGATGGCTAGATGAGAAGAAAAGGGGGAATGAGACTAGACTAGCTCTCAGACTGGAAAGGGAGGAATCGGGGATGGTTTTTAGTGAGACCCAGGTCAGGATAGTGGCCATCTTTGGGGGTGACTTCTGGCTGCAGTCCATTGGTGAAGGATAAAGGAATAAGGTAGGAAGAGAGAGTTTACAAACAGAGTGCAAATAGCACTAAGGTGATGTGTATAAAACACACTAAGTGAGTATAGTGAAAAATATAAAAGTAAATTATATATACACCGTCCTTGGAAATAGTGTTGCTCACAAACAGGACTCATCCAAGTCCAGAAACAGAGTGGCAACAGGATACGGGGCACAAATAGATCCAAGAACATATATGAAAAGAATAAACAAAGAAATATAGTGCAACACTATTGATGGCAAATGAGCTGGAAGGTGTATTGCATACACACGCTCCGACAACAAAATCAGGCGTTGAAGTTATTATGAGTGACCAACTCTTGTAGATATCCTATAATCCCTTCCAAACACCCATGAAAGCGTGGTAGGTTCAGTATCAATTCAGAATAGGGGGAGGGATATCCCACCTAGGAGGAGACAAAGCAGTAATAGTGAAGATTGCTTTTTATATATGAATATGACAAAGTGATGCACTTACATAGGCATCTTTGAGAAAGGCATTCAAACCACTCGGGGTCATAAAGGGGAACAAACAACACCCCCTCCTCTGTTGATCCTGCTCTTCGACCGTTTGAGCAGGTGATGGAATCTAAACAGGAAAAAGGTGCCAAATCTCTGCAGCTCTCAAATACCGGACCCCCTCCCAAAAGTGCAGACTCTGCACTTTTTATGCGTTTCGCTCTTGTACGAGCTTCCTCAGGGGATTTTGAATGTCCTATGTGATTTTCCTCTTTAATGTGCCGGTTTATGTCGTCCATCACGGCGCAGTCTCACGTCATCGACAGCTGGGTGTCTTCCAACATTACGGCGCTTCCTCGCATAGTCAATTTCACGGCATCATACAGCCTCATCACGGCGCATGCGCACTCCTAATGTTTCCTATAGTTGCCTAGGCAACCCACCGCGACTCCAAAGAAAAGGCACAAACAGCAGCCTGATTCTGGACTGAAGACGCGTTATTGATTCACAATATACACAACAATGCCCATATTGCAAATCTAAATCCTGAAGTGACCACCACCAGGATTACTAAAATATACTCCTTGAGAAAGCACTGTTGCTGCATGAAATGCGTGGGAGGAGGTTCTTTTTTTTTTGTACGTATCTGTTTTATGTAGTTTTAATAAAGCACTTCTTAACTCTATTTTTTGGCTGGCGAGTTCTGATTTTTCACAGGGTGGCTGTTCTGATCTTTTGCTATTGCTCCAGTCCTATTGATCGGAGAGATGCCGTCGTGGAGGGATGTTGATCACCCATCCAGGCTGCACCGCGTGGCTAGGAGGAGAGGGGATCAGTGAATTATTGTGCGTACACGGTGTACTCCACACCGGATATCATACTAAGATGGACATTCATTGCAGTTGCAGCTGACTAGCCGTGGAAGAGCTACAGTTAGGTCTGGAAATAATTGGACACTGACACAATTTTCATAATTTGGGCTCTGTACGCCACCACAATGAATTTGAACTGAAACAACCGAGATGCAATAAAAGTTCAAGGGGTTCAACAAAGTTAATTCATACACAGTCCCCTTATTTCAGGGGCTCAAATGTAATTGGACAAATTAACACAATCATAAATAAATTGTTAATTTTTAATACTTTGTCGAGAATCGTTTACAGGCAATGACTGCTTGAAGTCTGGAACGCATGGACATCACTAAACGCTGGTTTTCCTCCTTTGTGATGCTTTGCCAGGCCTTTACTGCAGCTGTCTTCAGTTGTTGTTTGTTCGTCGGTCTTTCTGCCTTATGTTTTGTCTTCAGCAAGTGAAATGCAAGCTCGATCGGGTTGAGATCAGGTGATTGACTCGGCCATTGCAGAATATTCCGCCACTTTTCCTGAAAAAACTCTTGGGTTGCTTTCGCAGTATGTTTTGGGTCATTGTCCATCTGTAAAGTGAAGCGCCGTCCAATCAACTTCACTGAATTTGGCTGAATCTAAGCAGACAATATATCCCTATACACTTCAGAATTCATCCGGCTGCTTCTGTCTTCTGTCACATCATCAATAAACACTAGTGACCCAGTGCCATTGTAAGCCACGCATGCCTATGCCATCCCACTGCCTCCACCGTGTTTTACAGATGATGTGACATGCTTCGGATCATGAGCTGTTCCAAGCCTTCCTCATACTTTTTTTCTTCCCATCATTCTAGTACAGGTTGATCTTAGTTTCATCTGTCCAAAGAATGCTGTTCCAGAACTGGGCTGGCTTTTTTTAGATATTGTTTGGCAAAGTCTAATCTGGCCTTTCTATTCTTGAGGCTTATGAATGGTTTGCACCTTGTGGTGAACCCTCTGTATTTGTTGTCGTTAAGTCTTCTCTTTATGGTAGACTTGGATAATGATATTCCTACCTCCGGGATAGTGTTCTTCACTTGGCTGGATGTTGTGAAGGGGTTTTTCTTTACCATGAAAAGGATCCTACGATCATCCACCACTGTTGTCTTCCGTGGACGTCCAGGCTTTTTTTGTTTTGCAGAGCTCACCAGTGCGTTCTTTTTTTTCTCAGAAAGTACAAAACTGTTGATTTGGCCACTCCTAATGTTCCTGCTATCTCTCTGATGGATTTTTTTTTTGCAGCCTAAGGATGCCCTGTTTCACTTGCATTGAGAGCTCCTTTGTCCGCATGGTGTGGGTTCACAGCAACAGCTTCCAAATGCCACACCTGGAATGAACTCCAGACCCTTTCCTGCTTAATTGATGATAAAATAACGAAGGAATAGCCCACACCTGTCCACGAAACAGCTTTTGAGCCACTTGTCCAATTACTTTTGGCCCCTTGAAAAAGAGGGGGCTACATATTAAAGAGATGTAATTCCTAAACCCTTTCTCCAATTTGGATGTGAATACCCCCAAAGTAAAGCTGATAGACTGCACGTTAAGCCCATATTCATTATTTAACTTTAACTTGAATTTATTTTGGTACAGAGCCGAAATAACAAAACTCGTATCAGTGTCCAATTATTTCCGGACCTAACTGTACCTCCCACCATTGACCTTAAGTAAGGTACTGCGGATCCGTACCCGTTTATATCTATATCCCTATCTATACCTCTTATTTGTGGCCCGTTAATCTCTTATCTATGCTCCAGTTTTCAATTCAAGAAATTAGAATGGATATATTCTCATGCTGTTTGCGTGTTGCTTGAGCTAATAGCCGGTTTCTAGCTTTACCTTACTAAAATATAAAGAGACAGATATTAGAAAATCCTAATCAAATATACATACTTTTAATAAATCAAAAAATTGAAAAATAAAAAATTATAATTATTAAAAAAGATTAATGTATGACCGAGGGTGGTCTGAATGCTTTCCCCAAAGCTGCCTATTTAAGTGCATTACTTTGTGATATTCATATACTGTATAAAGCAATCTTCACTATTACTGCTTTGTCTCCTATGTGGGATTACCCTCCCCCTTTTTCCGAATTGATACTGAACCTACCATTCTTTGATGGGTGTTTGATGGGAAAGGATTCTAGGATACCTACAAGAGTTGGTCACTCATAATAACCTCACCGCCTGATTTTGATGCAGAGCATGAGTGCAATATCTACACATTCCAGCTCATTTGCAATTATCAATACAGTGTCGCACTATATTTCTTTGTTTATTCTTTTCATATATGTTCTTGGATCTATTTGCGCCCCATTTCCTGTTGCCACAGGGAGAGAAAGTTGGAAGATCAAGGTAGAAAGGGGTCATGAATATGGCATTTGAAGTCCCTGAGCAGAAGAGTAGAGATGGTGGAGGAGCAAGGAGAGCCAATATCCAGTCAGAGAAAAAGATAGGATGAGTGAGTGTAGGTGGCCGATGGATCAATGACAGCCACTTGGAGAGAAGAGCTGGACAGTGAGGCTCAAAGGAAAGCGGGAGGCATAGGAATGGCTCTAGAGGAAGGAGAGAAGGCCCACACCATTGCCATCTGGGTGACGAGTGTGAAAGGCCACCAGGGAGAATAGGGCAGCTTCCTGTGTAGTTGGATTGAGAGAGCCAAGTTTCAGTTGCAGCAAATAGGTGAAGAGTGATAGTAATGTATGGAAAGCGAGCAGGCAGGGGATCACAATGAAGTTATAGGGTTTGGCACCACAAGGGCATGTAGAAATGTCCCAGGACTGGGCAAGAAAACGCAAGAAGCATGGAAATAAAGATGTGTGAGAAGAATTTGTAAGTGTGTGTTTTAGTGCAGGTGTATTGTTGAATGGTGAAAGAGTGCACAGGTAGGAAAGGAGTTGATGAAAATGTGTGGAGAGATGGAGATATAACTTGTGGGATCTTGAGAACAGTAGGGTGAAGAGTGCAGTATGGGTGGAGAGAATCGAGGCACGGTTGTTGTAGTACTGCAATGTAAGTGTTGAGGGGATGAGGACTGAGCAGGATATGAGATGAGCAGAACAGTAAGATGGAAAAGGAGGTGGTCTGGATTGTTGATTGTAGAATCTGGCTCACCTGCAGGAAGCTGTTTTTTCTTGCGTCTTAGCAGTCCAACTCACGTTGAGCTCCAGTTTAACTTCATGCCACTTATAAACCCGCCACCTGCAGACAGGCCACTGCTACCCCTCACATAATTTAGTTTCCTCACAAATGTTCACATGACAGGGCCAGTGATGTAAACCAGATTAACCAATGAACAATTAAATGGGTATCTCTCAGATGTTTATTGTTCTAAAAAGAGTATAAGTATACACAAAGTGAAATCTAAATATACAAATAGATCCAATGATATAAAATAGTTTGCATAGAAGCACAGTACGCATACACCTTGTTCCTTGTACCAACATTTACCCAAAATGTAACAAGAGCCAGAACACTGGTTTTACAACTCTGGCGTGCTACAAACATGCATTCCTGAGGATAAAGGCCATCATATGTCTGTTTCAGAACCTACCAGTTTGTCCCTTGCTAGGGCATAGATCAAGACTCAAAACTAGGTTGCACTTACACTGCTGTTATAGTGCAGTATGTCAGTCAAGTCATCTTCAACCACAGAAGTCAATTGCTTGATACATATTGTATCTTTAGCTCTATTTTCCCATCTAGGAGTAGTGAGTTGTAGAAAGTTAGACACATTATCGACTGTAGTCTGCCACAGAAAGAGGTTCTGTACATAGTCACTCCACACAGCTGATGCATTAAAAATTATCCAGGTTGAAAAGTTAATGATTGAAACCTCCTTAATGATACAAGATGAAGTCTTCCAGTCATATTCAAATGTGTATTCACAACAACCCTTTAGTTAAATCGCAGGATAGAGAGATGGGAGATTAGTTTGTGTGTATCCTTGCTATAAAACAAAGAAACCACACTGTTCAAGATCAGAATTGATATATTAAAATGTTTTTTTTTTTGTCTACCTATGGCTAGCACCAATTGCAGTGAATTGGTTACACAAAGATATCTTAAATACGAAAGGAACCAATAGGTGTGTGTGTACACAAAGCGGTGCATCTTGCAAAGAAACGACTAACATTTTGGTTCCCAAGCAGGGATGACGTCCCTATATGGTTTAATAAATACTTTTATTTCAGTGTGCAGGTTGAAAAAAAGAAATCCATTGCGTTCAACCCTTATCGCATTCCACTTGGGTGAGATGCTAGTGCTCATTTGTTCTAGCGATCCAAAGGAAGCAAAAAATAAGTCTTGGGCCGTGCCTATAGTGCCATCGATGGCGACACGACGGATGACGTCACCCGTCGACACTGGCGAAAGTTATATTTCGCTGGGCGGCGGCGGCGCGTAATTCCAGCAATTTGATTGGTTCAAGGACCATCACGTGACGCGACAGCTCTTGAAAAATCTAATTTTGCCGGCTACCAGTTTTGGCTCCGTCGCTATGTCACCATCGCACGCACTATAAGTGCACGCGGCAGCGGCGGGAATGCTTTTGTTTTCGGGCGACGTAGCGTCGCCGGCACTATAAGCACGGCCTTAAGGCAGACTTCTCCCAACAAAGGACTGTTTTTGTTTTTCTAGCTTCTAATGTAGACCTTGCTACCAGCCTGTTCCACTCCCCTTGGTGATTCCTGCCGGCCTAGCCAAGGACATTTTGGTCGCGGTAGTTACGCCGTGACCAAATGGCTGCTGGCGCTTTGCCGCAACTCATCCCAGCCGTCCACTTTGCTGCTAAAGTAAGTACCTTACCCTAAAACACCCTGCCCTTAAATTAACCCCCTACCCTAAGTGCTACAACCCCTTAAACTAACCCTCTACCCTACATGTTAAAACCCCTTATATTGACCTACCCTAAACAGTAATAAAATGTACATTAGAAGGGGCCCACATGAACCCCATTTTCTTGCTCACAGAGTTCTTTCTGTTGGAATCTGGTTCCTTTTTGCTGCACTCTAACTTTGTGACTTGTACGGCCTTCCACATGACCAGCATCTCATATGGCACAAATCCGTGCACCATCAGCAAGTCCCGGTAAAAGCAAGGGTCAAAAGAGTCTGTGGGGGGCGGAAGCCTCAGCCGCTGAGTTCTCATCCCCTCATGGTTACCCGGCTTCAGCCCTGCTCTGTCCAGGCACATCCCCAGATAGGCATCATCGATGGGGAATAGTGGGATGTGCTGGGATTCTTCAAAGATGGAATGAGCGGTAAAACCGGACATGATGATGCCTCCGCCCCCACAGTATGGCACAAAAAATTCCCCCGGGAACAGCTCCTCAGGGATGTAGTACTTGTTGTGCTCCCGGACTGGGGGCATACCGATATTTAGCTGCCCCACGAAGAGATGGTCTACACCGCCACTTCCCAGGGTTTGCAGGTAAGTGACAACATTGAAGGTGTTGACAAAAACGTCATCGTCCCCATTGAAGACAAAGTGAGCTCTGGGGCAGCTGTTCTCCAGCCACTGGTGAAACAGAACCTGCTTTAGGGTCAGGTTGTAGAAGGTATCTTGGAAATCCCACTGCAATATGTCCCCGTAGGTCTGGCTCTCGGTGGTCAGCAGCTGCCTCATCCGTTTCCGCTCACTCTGTGTCTTTGGGATTCCAGAGAGGAAGATTCTCCTCACCTGGGCCCCATTGTAGGTATTTTCTGCACCCCACGTCTTGCGGATAGTCTCTCGGCGAGCATAATTAACAGGGGAGGATTTAATGGCAATCAGCAGGAAGACCTCTTTGGAGCTAGCCAGACCTCCACATTTCATGGGAGAGTCGAGGAGTTGTGGGAAGTTATTGCAATGACGGTATGTCAAGAAGTCCTTCATAGCCTGAGGCTGCTTGATAAAGTCAGGGAAGCTGTGGACAGAGGTGTTTTCAAGGCACACTGGAGGTGGCTGGTGTGTAAAAGATTGGAAGATGTCATTGGTGTCCAAAATTACATCTCTGTGATCAGTAAAGCTGGGAACTGGGTAGGTCCAGTAGAGGAACAGAATGCGAAGGGAAATCGCTGTGAACCCAGCTGCCAACAGCAGTGTGTGGAAACGTCTCTGCATAGTGACCCTGGAGACAAATCGACATCAGGAAAAATGATAAGTGATAGATTGAGGTAGCCTAACTCCACAAACATAGGGGCTTCCCCAGTCTCCGTGATGCCCACACACACGTCCACATTCTTTCAGTGACACACAAACACAAACCCATCAGTGATGCATGCGCACACACATGCTCCCTCATGTCATTGACGCACACATGCTCATTCTGTAAGTGTGGTGCACACACAGAGAGAGTCCCCTCACTCTGTCCATGTCACACATAATAGGAGTGGGGTTCTCAGTCAACTCATACACACAGGGTGCCTTCCTCAGTCTGTCAATGGGATACAGGCAGAGAGAAGTGTGCTATCATTGTCGGGGTCACACATTCTTTCATTGTCCCACGCACACAGGAAAATGGGTGACCTCTGTCTCAGTGACATGTACACAGAAACATTACTGTCCGTGTCACTCCCTTCCTCTGTCCATGTCTCACAAACATAGAAAAGGAAGCGTGACTGCAAACACTGTGCTTAACAAACCCAAACCGTACATTCTACTGTCATATCACAGAAGGACAAATTGTAGGAGGTGGAGGGGACCTTCTTCATTAAGTGCAAAAGAAGCACTGAACACCGCAGAAGGGGGTTAAATTGCATTAGAAGAACGCTGACATGTGCGTCAACACTATCACGTCATACGTCACTAAGTGACATCATGCATAATATTAATGAGCACATCATAATGGTTTGTTCCATTGTGAACTGATAACTAAGAACGTACTGTGTGTACACGTGTGTGTGAGCGTAGGTTAAAGCCACTGCAAGTCAATAATACATTAATACTTAAGTAATAATCCCCGAAGAACAGGGCATTACTGGCCAATAATTCCCTGGCTGGAAGAGTTGAAGGCCCGAGGCGAAGTCGTGGGACTTTAACCGAGCCAGGGCATTATTGGCCAGTAGTGCCCTGTTCTGAGGGGATTCTTACTATTATAGGCTAAATGTAGTCTTTTTTCATAAAATAATAGACACTTTTGTAAAGATATATAACTCGGAACTACGCTGATGCACCTGTGTAGGAAAAAGAAGTAAAGTAGCAAATGAGAGAGGTGAGGAGGGGGGGGAGAGAGAGAGAGGCGAGGGGTGGTAGAGAAGAGAGGAGGTGAGGGGGGAGGGATGGAGGAGGAGAGAGGCAAGGGTGGGGGAGAAAAGATAGGTGAGGGGGGGATTGAATGGGGGATAGACTTGCGGTGGGGCGGAGCAGAGGGGGGTGTGGGGGGTAGAGAGGGGAGCGGGGGGGAGGACAGAGTGAGGAGAGCTGAGGGGGACCGCTGAAGGAGATGGAGATCGAGTGGGGAGGGAGAGTGAGAGAGGGGGGGGAGAGGTGAGGGAAAGGAGACGAGGAGGAGGGGTGGAGATGCAGGACGAGGTGAGAGGAGCAGATGAGATGAGGTGGGGGGAGGTGAGGAGCGAGAGAGGGAGGAGAGAGAGGAGGGGGGGGAGAGGGAGGGTGAGTGAGGTGGGAGGAGGGTAGTGACGGGGGTGGGAGGAGAGACGCATCTGAGGGGAGAGGGAGGAGGTGACGGGGGGAGGAGGGGTGATGGGTTGGTGGGGAGACGAGGTTGAGAGGTGAGGCGAGAGGTGAGGTGGGGACAGGAGAGGGGGAGGGGGGGGGGAGAGAGAGCGGTGAGGGGGGAGGAGGATGAGGGCGTTAACGAGAAGTGAGGGGGTGGGGGGAGAGAGGTGAGGGGAATGAGAGGGAGGAGAGAGAAGGCGAAAGTGCCAGGGGGGGGAGAGAGGAGGGGAGAGTGAGGGAGGGGGAGGTGAAGGATGTAGACGGTGAGGGGGGAGAGGGTGAGGGCGTATAGAGAGAATTAGAGGAAGAGAGAAAGGTGAGGGGGGAGAGAGAGGTGAGGGGGGAGAGAGAGGTGAGGGGGGAGAGAGAGGTTTTGAGGAATTTTAACCCATTCCTCCTTACAGATCTGCTTCAACTCAGTGACATTTGAGGGCTTCCTTGTATGGACAGCTCACTTCAGGTTCTGCCACAACATTTTGATGGGGTTTAGGTCTGGACTTTGACAAAGCCATTCTAAAACACAGAATTTCTGCTTCTGCAGCAATTCTTTTGTATATCTGCTTATATGTTTAGGATCATTGTCTTGCTGCATGACCCACTTTCACTTCAGCTCACGGACGGATCCCCTGACATTCTCCTCTAGAATCTTCTGATACAATGCAGAATTCATGGTTGTATCAATGATGACAAGCTATCCAGGCCCTGAGGCAGAAAAGTAGCCCCAAACCATCACACTCCCACCACCATGCTTGACGGTTGGGATGAGGTTCTTCTGTTTGAATGCAGCTTTGTTTTTTCGCCAAACATAATGTTTCTTATTGATGCCCAAAAGTTCTACATTTGACTCGTCTGTCCAGAGAACATGGTTCCAGAAGTCTTTTGTATTATCTATGTGCTCTTTGGCAAACTTCTGACAACAGCAATGTTCTTTTTAGAGAGCTGTGGCTTCCTTCTGGCTATCCATCCATGAACACCATTCTTGTTCGATGTTTTTCTGATAGTCGAGTCATGAACTCGGATGACTTGGATGTTACTCTGGGGTTCTTTGTGACTTCCTGGATGATTTGTTCTTGGAGAGATTTTGGTAGGACAACTGCTCCTATGTAGAATGACTGTGGTCTTGAACTTTCTCCATTTGTCTGACAGTGGATTGGTTGAGCCCCAAATTCTTATAAATGGGTGTATAACCCTTCTAGACTGATAAGCATCAATAACTAAGTCCTAAGTGATTTCTTTTGATTGTAGCACGACATGTTTCCACACACCTGTATAATGAAGACCAAACTCACAAAGTTTCTGATCTTTATATAGGACGGGCCTCCCAAAGTTGTCCCTGAAGATCTGCCTAATTATTTAAACACCTTATTCTAATTATCCCCTTTAATTTAGCTGATAAAACCAGGGTTTCACTTACTTTTTCAGATACCCTGACTTAACTATTGTTTGTCTAATTCATACATCATGTTGTTTAAAAAGACATGGAATTAGTTAATATAAACCCTTTTGGATATTTAAGAAAATACTGAGTTTGATTCAAGAAGGTTATCATGGAAAAAACTATGGATTTTCCGTAATTATCATTGCGGTTCACAAACTTTTTCTCACCACTGTATATACCAACTCTTTTTGATGAAAACCGCTTTAGGGGATATTTCTAACATGACTAATAAGGTGGTAGATCTGATCTAAAAGAGTCTGACATGTTATAAGCAGCATTTGACAACATAAGCCTCATTCACTCCCTTGTGGTGTACAGTAAGCTCACAAGTTGATGTATGCGGTCTGCCTCCATTAGTAACCTCCTTAGCCCATCGCTTACCCTTGGAAGTTGTTTAAAATAATCCAAGGTAATGAATCTGAACTGTGATAATGACGTGGAGTGACCAAATTCCATGAAACGGTGTGCCACCATCTTAGTTTTATTGCGAATCTCACTCGTGTTTTATACAGTCTATCCTTTATTGGATTCTTTGTCCAACATATTTTCCTACATAGGCATTTAAGAGCATACACCACATACAAGGTATCACAAGTGGCAAAGTATGTATATCTTTATACAGCACCTTGTATGTACATAGCGTGTCACAGCAGTAATAGACGTGACTTATTAATATAACACAGTGAGAATAAGAGCTTCAAACATGTCCGTAACAATCGGAAAGGGGGTCCCTGCCCCAAAGAGCTTACAATCTACGTTTTACAGCTTCATTTTTTGCCATTTTGCGACTGAACAAAAAATAGGATGGAGGCACGCAAGTACTGATGCAACAAGTTACTGAGTTTTACTGCATAATAGAAGCAGAAATACAGTTACGTTTCGGGGTCACAGCCCCTTCCTAAGAAAACAAGCCACCTGTGTTTAAATGTACTCCATACCTGCTATAAATAGCACCCATAAGTGCCCATCACCTGCATCCCATCTCCACAACTGTCAGCATGTCAGTCCAGCCACTCCTCCGTTGCGTCCGCCATTGTTATGATGTCAGTGTGAATGCAATGCGGTCCCTGTGCACGCACGTTTATATCACCACACCCGGAAGGAGCTTCAATGTTGCAGTTCCAGCCTCTCATTGAGCCCTCTTGGAGCCACACAATCCAATGTGCAGGTCCATTTAGGCCGAGCCCATATTCCACGAGTTGCGGCGTGCACGGCAAGCACTCTCTCGTTGGATCCCATCTCTCTCTTCATACTGCCTGTGCGCCTGCAGGCAAAGAGGCGCGTTGACGTGGCAGCATTTTGATGAGACACTACATTTTGTCTTCTGAGGCGGCTGCCGCGTGACGTCAGCGTCACGTCAGCTGGTTCAGCAAGTGAGGGTGAACCAGCCTTGTGACGCCTCCGGGACGCATCCGCCATGCTTCCCCATCACCTGCCCAATCTCCTGCGGCCAAGTTCACAGATCGCTGGGGCTGCAGGAGTGCACAAGGCTATTCGCACCACCGCCGTAGGTAGTGTAAGCTCTGCCTTGGCCTCACGCTGCAATAGACATCTCTCTCTATCACCCCCTCATGGGGACCGTGTCACGGTACCTCAATTCTGCAGGGTTATCACTTTCTGGATTTCTGATATTGGTCTAATGTTGTGACGTGTTTTTAGGCTTTTAATAGTCTTGCCTACATAGACCAGCCCACAGGGACATTTCAGTAGATATACTATATACAGTACATACTTAGACACGTAAAGAACCCAGGGATCTTAAACTTTCTTCCAGTATGTGGATGCACAAAGGAGTCACCGCAAATTAATCTGCTACAATGTGCACAGCTCAAGCATGGGAAATTACCATGAGTTGGTGTTTGAAAAAATGTTTGACATGGTGTTGTACTTGAGTCTACTTTAGCTAGTGCATACTTAATAGACTAAAATAAAGATGCAATTATTGAGTTCATTGATTTGTTGGCGAGTGCTTTTATTTCTTGAATTGTTGGTTGGATATGTGTTTATTTCATTGTATTCTTATGTTTTGGAATAACATAATTTTAATTCTTTTGCTGTTTTGGTGATAGATCCATTTTATTGATGTCTACTATTAGGCTTTTTAGTTCTTTTACCGTTGGGGTGTTTAGTGCTTCTGTATTTCTTTTATTCTTGTGTATTTTTGGCCTTAATGATTTATATTAGGTTGACCATTGACTACTATAGTCGCTTATCATGCCCATATTGTATGGGCATGATGTACCACTGCACCAATCAATGAGTAGAGGGTGGGTATAGTGGACCCGGGGTGTGTGGTTAGGCCTCCTGCGTGGGTAGTGGGGGAGTGGGTTAACCCCTTAATTACTATAGCGGTTATTAGTCTCTAAGGTGGTTAAGGGGTTAGGGGCAATTAGATTGTGTTTTTCTTGTACTCTTGCTGCCAACGAGGACATGGACCTGGAGTATGGTGATGAGGATGCCCTTCATCATGGCTGGGGTAAGTAGAAGTTTTATCTACTTTATTTATGCTGACTGGCTAATGTTTGATTATAGAATGGGCAAATGAGCTATTTTCCATATGTGAATAAGTTATTTTGCCCATTACTGTACTGTATGTATTGTGGAGGTAGTTGGGGGTAGAGGAGGTGGTAAGTAGGCTTGTTGTGTTTATTTTTGTTTCTTAGGGGTAGAGGGATTGGGTGAAGGGGGTAGTTGCCCCAAGGGTGGGGTTTTAGGCCTTCCGGGGGGGGGGGGGGGGTTCCCACCGCTATGGTAGTGAAGGGTTAACTCCTCCCACAACCCTGGAGCTACTCCCCCCTTCATCCACCCCCTCTGCCCCCAATAAACAGGCTATTGAGGTTGAACTCCTTCATTGCCTTAGCGGTTAGCCGCTAAGGCAATGAAGCAGTTTTAATAAAAATTATAATACTAGTGTGCATGTACAGGGGGTCTCCGGAGCAGAACCGCATTGATTTGAGGTCTGGGGAAGCCCTGCTTCCCGAGATACAAGCCCCAGTAGGGGATGCAGGTATCTCCTATGCATTAAAATCCCACAGTCACATAAGGCCTCAGGCATGGTCAGCGCTTATGCGCTGAGGCGCGCTCTCACTTACCAGTGAGCCCCTGCAGCCGCAATGAGAGCGGCTTTAGTAGGGGCTCACCTACGCTTCTGCAAGCGTGCGGAAGCGTAGGTCTTAGGAAAATTTTAAATTCCCAATGAGGGCGAACCAGCTCCGTGACGTCACTGGCCCGCCCCCCGACACGCCCCCGGACGGCGTGCTAACCAAGGCCAGGGAAAGCACCCGCTTTCCCTCAGCCTCAGGGCGCCTCAGCCTAACGCGACTCAGCCTAACGTGAGGCATTTAAATGCATAGGAGCTACTGGCACCCCATAATGGGGCCTATATCTCGGGAAGCAGGGGTCCCGTGTAAGGAATCGGAGAACACGTCCTTTGCGGCATGTTCCCTCCTTACCTGCTGCTGCCGCCGCAGCCACTGTTCCTGCCCATGCGCGCTCCCCCACTCTTATTACAGAGCGCGCACGCACCTGCAGCTCTTCTAGCTTCCGCACGGAACCTGGCCCCGCCTCCCACACGGGTTGCGCATCTCTCCCACGCGGCGCAATGACGTGCGACGATCCCCAGCTGCGTGGCAAATCTCTCCTCCCTGCCTTGTTGCCTGCAGCCTATCCCAGCTCTGCTGGGGCCGCGCCTCCGCTCCGCCCCCTGTCCCCATTGGTCTGCCCTGTCTGTAAATACTTTCTGCTTCCTCCCATGCTTTGCTCAGCATAATCCTATGTAGCCTCGTGAAGCTCACTTTTGTTGTGCAGAGTTCTACTTTCGTTTGCAGTTAACCTCTTGTGTACCGACTCGGCTTGTTTGTGGACCCTTCTGGATTTTGGACTTTGGCATACCCTCGACTACGGCGATCTCTCCTACCCTTGAACACGACATACGGACTCTGACTACGCTACTCTCTACAATCCCAGACCACGGCTTACGGATCCCTCCTATCCTGTCTTCTCCAATCCAAGAACTCGGCAAGTATACCACATCTCCTACACTCTCCAACCCAGACCCGGCTACGCTAAACTATCCGCCTTCCAGGCACGTCTCCACTGCTGCGAGTGTGTGGTGTTATACCTTCCCACCTCAGTGCCGGGGTCTTATCTTGTTTGTGGGCAGCGCAAGCGTACACCCTCGACCTAAAATCAACACGGTTCTGCTCCGGAGACCCCTTGCTCATGTAAACTAGTAATACATTTTTATTAAAAGCCTAGGATCGCTGGCAAGATACAGTATTTACAGGGAGAGGCGTCTCTCTTTATGCAGCCTGGCCAGATCGCTGCAGACCCACGGGTGAGACCTTTGGAGAAAGGCGAATATCACATCGCTGATCCTCGTAAGTTTTGGTCGGGGAAAGAGGCCTATTCTAGTAGCCTTCATAAAGGCTTTCTGAATACCTTGATAACAACGCTGATAAAAGTGGCGACGTAACAGGCCGAGCGAGATGATTTATGAAGGCTACTATGATAGGCCCCATAGAGTTGTTTACTACAAAGAAAGTGTGACTGTATGGGAAAGTACCACTCATTAGCTTAGGTGTGCTATGCATGTGCTTTGGGTGAGCAGAGCTCTCTCTCTCTCTCTCTCGCTCTCTCTCTGTGTCACATGTTTACCATATATAGAGTTGTTTACTACAAAGGAAGTGCGACTCATTAGTTTAAATATGCATTTGCTACAACACTCAGCACTGATTGGAGGAAGCCTAACAAAAAATACTATAAATAAGAGCCTAGGCTGGGGATAGTGCCAGAAGCTTCTCCATGGACCATTCAGGTGCCCTGGCCAAGAATTCTTCATGCTCTCTCGGGATCAAACTAGACTGATTTGGGCTTCCCCGGGTGTTTGGAGCGTTTTCCTGTTGTATGCTGTTTAGCTGTGCAAGTTGTAACTTAGAACATTACCGAAGCTAAGTAAAACCCCTTTTTGATTACATCTCTGTGATGTAGGGGGTAGCCAGGCTATCAAATAAAGGTTTAAGCCTGTTTGGTTACCCCTGATCCGTGTGTTGGGTTTATAGAGTGCCAGCTCTTGAGCCCAGGGTTTGAACATGCATAACCTGTTATGTGCGGTAGTAAAGTATTTTATGTGTTTTTACCTTTCCTAGATTGCCAGTCATCAGAGATTGCTGTGGTATGAGTTTCAGGGGGGGGTTTGGCAGAGAAAGTGTTGTCAGAATGTGCCTAGCTAGTAAGGGTCCAGAGTTGCTGGTTCCCCTAATAATGTACCCAGGAATCAGGTCTAATTTCTGGATACATGTAGGCACATGTCCCGGCGATATCTCCCCTTGAAAATGCTTTCGCGACTCACCACTAGGGGTTCCCTGCTTCAGCACAGACCAGAAAGGTAAAAGGGGCATAGGGATGTGAGGTGTCCCTGAAACAGTCAAGGGGTCCCTAGGTTAATGGGGATACCCAGCTAATGCCCAGGTCACCCAGAACCTATATAGGGGTTCATGAGTGGGTTCCCTGCTTCAGCGCAGACCAGAAAGGTAAAAGGGGCATAGGGATGGGAGGTGTCCCTGAAACAGTCCAGGGGTCCCTAGGTTAAAGGGGATTACCCAGTAAATGCCCAGGTCACCCGGAACCGGTATAGGGGTTCCGAGGTGTTCCAACCATGCATATAAGGCTGTGAGGGGATTCTTAGACTCTATACTAAGTCTATGCATTAGTGTGTGGGGAATATGGCTAGTGAAAAATAAAGTGCAGCTTTTATTCTATTTCCCATACAAGAAAGACTTAGGTTTTTAAAGTGTATAGTTTATTAACAAAGGGAGTTAACTACATGTAGCACTGCTTCCCGCCCCCCACCCACCCCCTCTGGGAGATCTTGCCGGTGTCATGGTGCTGGTTACCTGTGAGGGTCCAGGAGAGATGAGCTTCCGCTATGATAAGGGGAAACAGGTCAGGCTTTTGGTGATCCTCAGAGTCTCAGTTTGGTGTCATCGGCGCTTCCAGTCGCAGTAGGCATCCAGGGTTCCGGGAGACAGTCCCCACCATGACAGATATCTCTCATACTCCTACCCAATAGACTGTTACTTAGGCAGGAGTATATGAAAAGGGATCTTTATTCAGGCAGCCACTGCAGGATGTCATTACAGCATATGCCTTGTAGTTTAGTATGGATCTCAGATCTCTGGAGGGTACTGGCCTTCTCATAATCTTGAGGCCTGGAGCTCTACTCAGATCGTGGGCTGCAAACAGCCCCAGGAGGGACTGCAGGTGTGCAGGGACAGACTGGGTGACTTTAATGACAATCAGTCTGTCGGTCACCCATCAGTCAGTCGGTGACCCATCAGTCAGTCGTTCACCCATCAGTCAGTCGGTCACCCATCAGTCAGTCGGTCACCCATCTGTCAGTCGGTCACCCGGTCAGTCGGTCACCCAGTCAGTCACCCAGTCAGTCAGTCACCCAGTCAGTCAGTCACCCAGTCAGTCAGTCACCCAGTCAGTCAGTCACCCAGTCAGTCAGTCACCCAGTAAGGCAGTCACCCAGTCAGTCAGTTACCCAGTCTGAGATGCAGCAACAGGGCAGGCTTTTAAGGACATTGTTGCATCAGTACTTGTGCCTCTCCGTCCTACTTTTTGTTCATACCACTATGACCCTCTATTTGGAACATTTATTTATTTATAAAATGTTTTACCAGGAAGTAATACATTGAGTTACCTCTTGTTTTTATGTATGTCCTGGGCACAGAGTGTTAACTATCCATGGTTACATTAAATGAACAGAGCATATACAGTGAATTCACAGACATTTCATGGACAGAGTTGGAAAATTGGGTACAGGGGATAAAAGGGCTGGGGAGTTTCAGATTGAAATAAAGCAGCTTTGACATCAACAAAAATCAGTGAATGGCTCACACCCTTTAGCTGCCCTTCGCTGAGCCAAAGGCTGTCCACTTTTGGGACGACGCAGATGTAGACTGAAGGGGTTCAGATTGAAACCACAGCTACATTCAAAGTCCTTTGTCCTACTGGGTCATTAACATTCCAGTGGGTGGGGTTGATGTTACACATAATACAAGTAAAATCAGATTTTTAACCCTTGGCACGCTGGTTCTGTGTAGAGTGGAGCAGCTCTTGGGGAACACCTTTAGCATCTGCCATTGGGGCGACGCAAATGTAGACATAAGGGGAGGAATGGGCTAGTTTGCACCAAGATTTATTCTCTAGACCAGCGTTTCCCAACTCCAGTCCTCAGGGAACCCCAACAGGTCAGGTCTTAAGGATATCCCTGCTCCAGCACAGGTGGCTCAGTCAAATTAACTGAGCCGCTGATTGACCGACCTGTGCTGGAGCAGTGATATCCTTAATATCTGACCTGTTGGGGTTCCCTGAGGACTGGAGTTGGGAAACACTGCTCGGGACTACACCTGGCATTGGGAGTGCCCCTGTATATCTTTATTGTATTGCCACTTTGTGAATGTGAGATTGAATTGCCCTTGATGGCACTGGACCAATGTGAGCAATGTAGTCTTCTTGGGAACGCGCACTTTGTGGGGCTCCTAAGAAAGGGTGTTTGTGGTTGTGAATAAACCACTCTCACTAGACTGTCACCATGGGTTGGATCACTTTCCAATTTTTTAAAGATTCTTAAATAAATGGATATTACAATAAGTAGAAAGAAAAATGTAAGTGCGACCACATCGGATTACCCAAGCTATTCTTTTGTGAAAAAAAATAAAGTATTACACCGTTGTGTTTCCTTATCTCTTTTTTGGTAGCCCTAGCTTGTTTTGGCGGGGCGCCACATAATTAGTGCTCCGCCACTAAATCAAAATGCCATACAGTCCTGGCAACACCCCTTGATATATTTATTATATATCACCATCAGGAAACGGGCTAGCCCACAGGGAAGACAGACTCACACGGACTACAGCAGATTTATGAACAGCAGAACTGCACACAGAGAGAAGGAAGTCACAGAGGCATCTTTTGTCCTCCGAGTTAAAACTGCTGTTAAATCTACTTATTGCCTTCACAAATATGTTTGTGGACTGGGAAATTTGACCTCGACAAGGAAATCTGAAATTTGAACGTGGAAAGACTACTGCCAGGAACTGAGGGGTGACAGACAAGGGGGCAGAGAAAGCGAGATGGAGACAGACCAAATAAAACAAGGGGTCAGAGAGCGACAAATAGTGACAAATAGCTAGACCAGGGGTCGCACAAAGGGAGACAGGCAGCCAAGGAGGTAGAGAGAGATTCAAACAGACAGAGAAGGTGGCACATTGAGAAACTGAGGCAAGGGGAACAGAGCAACAGACAGAAAAGGGAACAGAGGAGGAGAGACAGACAAGGGAGCAGAGAGAGACAAACAGACGTGGGCACAGTGTGAAAGACGATCAAGGGGGCAGAGAGAGAAAGACAAATTGACAAAGGAGCACAGGAAGAGGTGACACAGAGGGCGAGACAATCGGCATGTGTATATATACATACACACGTGTGTGTATAACATATATATAGTATGTGTACTCCCTTTGTACAGCCTTCATATAGATCCACATGCTCTTATAGAGAAAAAGTAGTGAGTGAAAATAGGAGTGGGATAAAATAGAAAATACAGCAAGTCAAACCAGTATCAAAAAAGTGTAAGTACATTGCCCTAAAAATGATGGAAAATATCAAGTCACAATTACAAGTATGGCCAGGTCACCTGATGGCTACTCTTCTGCCCGTGTACTAGCAGTAAGCCCTGGTACAATTAGGTTGCCAGTAGTTGATATGGGGTTTTCCCCCTCCAAGGAGCTGCATTTGAGTGACAGCGGGAAGCGGTGACATCCGGCATGGGCATGGCCAATCATGAGACAGACCTGGTGCCCTCCTCCTGGCTATACTTAAGGGCAGTGCTGCCCCAAACTCAGTAGTGCCTCTACCTACTTGAGAGGGGCAGGTCACACAACCAAGAGCCTGATTATTGTGCTTACTTTGGTCCTCTTCCCTTCGAGGGAGAGTGAGTGTGAACCATACCTCTGCACCTACTAGTGGGGTAGGAAAGAGCTGGGACTGCTGCGGGTGCCCTTGGCCTGTAGTGAAGGTCCAGGGACCATCCTTCAGTGAGTAGCTGACAGTTGCAGTATTGGGCAGAGCCCTGCCTTGTTACTGTGCTGCACAGAGAGAGACAATAAACCGTTCCTGTTATTATACCCCCGGCCTGGTGTGTGATCTTACTGCGGGGAGAGGTAATCGGTTCTACCGTGGGAGATCATCGATGGAGGCGCTGCACTGCTAAAGATAAGTGGATAATGTACCCCAGAAACCTGATCCTGTGTCCCCACTACCATCGGCGGCAAACTCAGCCCCCCTGTTTACCAGCAGATATCATGCACCACATACGTAGTAATGGCCAAATGTCCCACCGGGTGGGGGAAACACCATTACACAAGCTAACTAAGAGAGAACATTTTAGAAACGGAGATATTGGTGGATATTTTCTTATTAGGCATTGTACACAATGTTTCTCTTCGTATGTAATCATGACTTGCACACTCAGTGGACTTACATCTTTTCCATGCTGGTTTGGGTTGCTGTGGTTTTTATTCTTTTTTCTACTCATATTTTCACTGGGGGCTTTTCGCTCTACACTTTTTTCCTCTCTTCACCTTATCTCCACTTTAGCTGTACTGGTGTTTACCTACTAAGCATACAGCTGTTCCCCTCTGTCCCACCTCTGAGGTTTGCCATGCCTCCTGGTCTTCATGGGAGATAGGTAGAATAGCGTTTTTAAGGCAGGGGAAAAAAAAAACAAGTTCCTGCACCTTTTTTTTTTCTGTAAGGATTCTAGCACTGGAGACAGACAGACCCTGTCAATGTCGCACACATAGGGAAGAGGGGTTCAGTGACTGACTCTCTCCCTCTCTCTCCCCCTTTCCCCGATATACAAATCAAATTGGCTTTATTAGCATGATGAAAGAACATTTCAGTAAAGCGTGAATAATAGGGGGTGGGGGACAATGATTACACGAATACTAGGGGGTAGGGTATAATGATTGCACGGTACATGGGTAACAGTTTCACACAGGGATGTGGGGGTTTGTGGGCATCTCTCAGCCTGTGGCAGGTGCTGATACAGTGTGCAGCCAGTTCTGCCGTGGTTTCACACAACTTTACACAATTACACAATGAGAGGGGCTCCCTAAGCTTGTCAGCATCACACACATACACGAGAGAGGCTCTCACTCTATAATTGTTACAGACACATACAGGGAGAGGAGCTCCCGTATTCTGTCAGTGACACACACACACTCTCCCTCAATCCAGCAGAGTCACACACAGGATAGGGGCTCCATCATTCGGTCACTGTCACACACAGAGAAGGGCTCCCTCTGTCTGTGTAACACACAAAAGGAGAGGAACACCAGTCTGAGTGACAGACACAGATCTGAGACAGTCCATCAGCCTATCAGTGCCACACACACACTAAAGGAGAGAGTTTCCCTAAATCTATCAGTCACACAGGCACAAATAGGCTTTCCATCACTCTGTCAGTGTGACACACACCAAAGGACAGCTGCTCCATAAGTCTGTCAGTTGTTACGCACGCATGTAAAGGGTCTTCCTCAGTCTGTAAATGTTACACACACAAGACTCTCTCATTCTGTCAGTGACACACACTAGGAGATGGGTTCCCCCACCCTGTCAGTGTAAAACACACAGGAGAGGGGCTCTCTTCTCCTGTCAGTGACACACACGCACGCGTGCACGCATGCAGAGGGTCACTTCAGCCTAACAGTGTCACAAACACATAGGAGTGGGGTTACCTCAATCTGTCCGTTGTCTCTCACATCCCTGTGGAGCATGAAGATGAGCACCCACACCCAAATAATCCTCAAATTGCATCCCAACTACACTGCCACCAGTAGGATTAATTATAGGAAAACCTTGAGGATTTTCACATAAGGATTCCTGGCTTCCCGAATTCCCAAGTTCCCGAGTTCCCAGGGATAAAAAAAAGAAGCACAAATTTGAGCAAAACAGAGGGATAAAAGGTGCCCGTAAAGGAGGTCAGTCACTTCAAAGGGTCAATCAGAGCTCAAAAAGAGTACTTTTAGATTAATAAAAGAATTAGTGCTTCTCCCCCTAAAAAAGACCAAATAACATGCAGTAAAATAATAACAAAAAAGCCTATACATTACCAACTGATGCCTTTTGAACAGGTATCCTGGATGTCCTTTAGTGCTGTAGGTTCCCCAGCGTGAGGCACAAACTATTGCGATTCTCACATACAGTACATACTGTGTAAGTGTAACTCCAAAATTAATTTAAGGGTGTGAGTCTCAGACAAGATTTATATTCCCGAGCACCTGCAGAGGTGTGTCCTGAGAGCAATCTTACAACTTGGGGTCTGAAAAAGGACGATTATTTGAATTTAATTAGCAATAAATTAACAACAACTCACTAATTCTCTCACAACAATTAACGGATTAATTTGAGCAGCAGCGTAATATTTAGGATAATCTTTCGGTTGTGCACATACACGTAAAACTTTTCTTTGTGACCTTGAGGGTGAAATAAATGTACCTGTCACAGCGGTGTCAAATTGATTACTGGTCTATGAGGTCTGACCATGGGCATGGTTCATGGATTATAAGTGACACAGTGAATAATATGCACAAACTCTTTTAATTCATGTTGGCCTGCATTGACAAAGATAACATTGTCTTTTGAGTAACCTTTAGGATCTGGTCCTAATGAGCTTTTACGAGTCTTTGTAAGTTGCCCCACACCAGATCGCATCACCACATCCTACTCACAATAAAATACTTAGGTGTTTGAGGTTCTCACAACACATACATTTATCCACAGTGGGTGTGTCATGAATGGTACACCTGTGAGCATGTGGCTTGTATATGTGGCAAGGGTTAATGCAGGGAGTGCAAACTTTTTTTCCCCTGCGCCCCCCTGCCCGTTATCCCCCTTTCCTCATGCCCCTTGCCTACCTTGGCTCTGAAGTCCTGGCGACGTCACATGACCCGCAGCGTCATTGCCATGGTGATGCGTCACCAGGAGCTTTCTGAACCAAGGTAAGGAGAAGTTTACAGAGGCCTTGCAGCTCCCCCGGCATTAATTGAAATGCCTTCGGGAAGTGCGCGGGGCCTCTGGAAACACTGCACCACAGCAGTGAATCTCGCGCCCCCCACTTTGTGCACCTCAGGGTTAATATACACCACTGTCTAGCTGACTCTCCCTGAAGGGTCCCTCAAATTAGTAAAATCCCCCCCACTATCAATTACAAATATAACCTTAAAATGCTGCCATCACTAAAAATAGTATTAAGTTCTGTTTGCAGAGATTTTGTCCCTATTTACAGGGGACCCTGGTTCAAATCCTGGTATCGGCTCCTTGTGACGTGTAAGTCACTTAATCTCCCTGTGCCTCAGACACCAAAAACTTAGATTGTAAGCTCATCTGGGCAGGGAACGTGTCTGTAACAATCCTATGTACTGTGCACTTTATTGTAGTGTGACGCGCTTTGAGTTTCATTGGGAGAGAAAGCGCTAAATGAAATAAAGTTGTTATTTTATTATTATTAGTTAACACACAAAAAACTATTGTTGCAAAATATGTCTGAAAAATTGAGTTATTCTCTTCAAACTGTGCAAAGTTCAACTAGGGCCTTAAGACAGTACTTATAACATTTTAGATTTAATATTCAAGAGTAGTACAGTGCTTAACAAAAAATAAACCTGCGCCTAAAACAAATTGTGAAATAGTTCAGAATTTGTTTTAGGCGCTGGTTTATTTTTTGTTGATTCTGTATGTGATTTCTATACATCGCATTGTTCCAGGCAGCCTTCCTATGTAATAGGCACAGTTGATATAGATTAGTAGCGTTTATTTTACTCTACACTATTTATAGCATTAGCGCTGAAGCACATATATCTTTTTTTCACTTAGTACAGTGCTTAGTTACAGAAAAAGAATATTAAAGAAACATACAGTACAATATATGCAGACAGTTTAATAAAAATAAACAGGATCAAAATAAAAATTCCTAACATGCATTACCACACGTATTAGGTTTCTCAGAGGGCTCATCAGACACTCCCTCCATTAAATTCTAAATTCATATACCAAAGGCATTGATTTTATCCTAAAGACCCCTGCATTGGAAACTGAATAAAACCCCCCTCGCCCTCATTACTCTCTAATTCAGTGGTTGGACACATAATCTATTGAGATATAACCCCTCCTTATAACTCCTATTGCCCCACATAACCGCTCCGTATAACATCTCTGTGCAGATCTCTTCCCCCCTCTCACTGTTCTCCACCCCCTCTCTCACTATTCTTTCCCCCTTCTCTCTCACTGATCTTCCCTCTGTCTCACTTTTCTCTCTCTTCTCCTCTCTCTTTCTCTCACTGTCCTTCTACTGTACCTCTCTCTTTCTCCCCCTCTCTATCTCACTGTTCTCTCTCTCTCCCTCTCTATCACTCTATCGCTCCCTCTCTCTCTCTCACCCTCTGTGTTACTGTTATATTCCCTCTCACTCTCCCTCCCTCATTCCCCCTCACTTTCATTCCTCCTTCCCTTTCACCCCCCCTTCAGTCTCACACCCCCTCCTTCACTACCCCCTCACACCCCCTTCCCTCCCTCTTACTCCCTCCCATTCCTCTTACTCCCCCCTCCCTCTTACTCCCCCTTACTTCACTCTCCCCCTGCCTCACTCTCCCCACCTCCTTCTCTCTCACTCTTCCCCAAATCCCTCTCTCTCTCCACCCTTTCTCTCTCTCCACCACTCATCCTTTGCCTCTCACTGCCCCCTTCCTCTCACTGCCCCCTCCCTATCACTGCCCCCTCCCTCTCACTCCCCCCTCCCTGTCATTCTCTCCCCCCTTCCCTCTCACTCTCCCATCCCTCTCACTCCCCTCATCTCTCTCACCACTCCCCTCCCTCAAACTACTCCCCTCCCTCTCACTTCCCCCTTCCCTGTCACTTCCCCTTCTTTCTCACTCCCTCCCTCCTTCCCTCCCTCCCTCACTCCCCCTCATTCTCAGTACCCACTCCCTCTCACTCCCCACTGCACCCTCTCACTCTCCCCTCCACCCTCTCGCTCTCCCCCCCTCCTGCCTTATTTCTACATGCTCTTGTCCTCATCCTCAACACCCAACTTTACCTCCTTGTTGTTTAATACCCTCTAAACTCATACCCATCCCCTGTCAACCTCCCTCCCCCTTTCTCCTGTGCCCTTTGGAATGCTCGCACCCTCCATAACAAGTTCCCCCCTGTACATGACTTATTTTTATCCCACTCTCTGCTCCTCTTTGCTCTAACCGAGACTTGGCTCTGCCTGGAAGCTTCCTCTCTTATGGTGGCCTTTCTTTCTCCCACACTGATGGCAGGGGTGGAGGCGTGGGACTCCACTCCTCAATCTGCCATTACCAAACCCTTCCTATACTGTAACTCCCTCTCTTTCTTTTCTTTCCTCGTGAGGCTCACACTGTCCAGCTTTTTTCTTCTCTCCCTCTCCATGTGGCGGTAATATATTGCCCGCTTACCTCTATTCATCCCACTTCTGTCTTTCTCTCTGACTGAATCCTGACTCTCCTTCTTCTCCTCTTACTCCCCTTCTCTTCTCCTTGGGGACTTCAACTGCCATATCGATGACCCCTCTCTCCCTTGGGTTTCCCGGTATCTCTCTCTAACTTCTTCTTTTGGCCTCCACTAATGAATGGCAGTGCCTGCACCCACAAGGGTGGCAACTACCTGGACCTGGTTTCCACAAAAACGTTTCTCTCCCTGATTTCTCCATTTCCTCCTTTCCTCTCTCTGTCCATCATCTTATGTAATTTTCTCTTTCTCAATCCTCCCCTTCTCCACCTCCATCTACCCCTAGTTTCTGTAGATACCTGCATTCCATTAATCTATCGGCTCTTGACTCCAGTCTGCGCTCCTCCCTCTCTTCTCTCTTTTCTGCTACAGACTCTGACAAGCTGGTAATGAACTACAACTCTGCCCATCTCTTGATCTACATACCCCTCTTTTTCTCTGCCGTTCTCAATCTTTTAACCTCAGACCCTGGTTAAACTGCCATACATGCATGCTCTACTCTTGCACCCGCTCTTCTGAACGCCTCTAGAGGAAAACTCACACTCTCGCAGATTTCCTTCACTACAAACTTGTCCTATCCTGTTTCAAGTCTGCCCTCTCAGGCTAAAAAAAACCCAATCTTTTATTAACTAATCAACACTCACAAGTCTAACCCATGCCGCCTTTTCCCTGTCTTTTATTCTCTACTCAGTTAACCACCTGTTACCTATTTTTCTTCAAAAAACACAAAGGGTATATACTGCTCACTAGATGAGGGTAAAGTGATTTGAAATATGATTTCCGCCCTAAATGCCTAGATTGGCATTGGGTGAATCAGATGGGCTGACTATAATATTAGCTTTAATGACATGTATTTGTACACCAGGGGTCGCAATTTCGCTATAAACGCATACTAACACAAATAAATATTGCGATTGGAGCAGGGTTTCTATGACAACCCTACACGCTATATCAAGCTAGTTCCGCCCCGGTTGTCAAGCATCCTCCCCTGACGAAGCTCCGTTTCGGGAGCGAAACGCGTAGGGCGTAATGACGCAGTGACGTCTTCACTGAGGAGGGTTTGGTAACTGTGTGTCGCTGGCAACTTTTTCCTCCATGTGGTAGCTACATTGTGAATGTGTTTGCATTGGACACTGAGGATTTCTCCCCTGTTGGGCACCGCCGTGTGCATATATGAGATCGTAGTGTGCATCTGTTTGCTTGGTCATACTATGTCATGCTTGCTGATAGAACAATACACAGCTGTGCACAATTTCTGTGACCGCATTAGCAGTCAACTTCATTCTGGTTACATCAGCAGTTGGACATTGAGGGATTTCTCCCCTGTCAGGCACCGCTGTGTGCATATATGAAATTGCAGTATACATCTGTCTGCTGGTTCATACATTGTCATGCTTGATGATTGACTAATACACAGCTGTGCACAATTTTTGTGATCATAGTAGCAGTCAAGCTCTTTCTTGCTATAGTAACAGTTTTTATGACAGGCTGTGTGTCCTATCAATGCATCTCAGAGAAAAGCTTTTATTTTTTGCTGTTAAAGCATCGATACTGGTCTCCAATTTCATCTTGTATATTATGTGTATTTCATTTGCTATCCCTTTCTTATTGGTTTGGGTGTGCTGAGGTTACCCCACACAGGATTAATCCACTTACAACAAACCAATGATTTTACTAAGCAGACCCGCATCACTGTAAACTATTATCATTTAGTTGCTAGGAATAAAATTATGCTGTGATGTTGGAGCTGTGCCATGGTTAGCAGGGTGTTTCTATCTGGCGTAGCCTCTACCATCTGATTATCACATTACCATTAATGCTTGCGGCTTGTTTTATATATTGCAATCTTTGGTTGGTTATTAGGTATGCTGTGTGAGGGTTAACATCTTATTACATAATGAGCACATCAACACCAATTTAAGCAGCCACACCAATTAGGATTTGTTGCCCTACATATAGCTAGGTTCTATAGGTGGATTGTTTGCCAATTTAATTCTAGGAGTTGTCTAAGATTATATTATTCGACACTAGGGCTATACACCTGATAGTCAGCTTCACCAGTACCAGACCTACTCCTACATATTTTAACTCACTTTTCGTTTTATTATTATTATTTTTTCACGGTTCATGATCATTATATATGTGTAGTTCTTTTTAATCGTTACAATAAATGTTATGTTTTAATAGCCCTGGAGTGCATCTATCAGTGGGTTACTAGTTAGGGAGGGGGTTGGTAACACATCCCTCTCTCTAATTTTGGTAATAGTACCTATTTTTCTTCCTTCATTTTACCTGAGGACATTGCTGGCTATTTCAAAGTAAAGGTGGATTCCTTTCGTCTAGACATCCCCCCCTATATCCTTATATTCTACACTTCTTCCTAGCTCTTGCCTTGCCTTCCTTTTTCCTCTGTCACCGAGGAGGATGTGTCGCTGCTGACTCCTCTTGTCCCTCTACCATTTGCCCTCTTTACCCCATTCCCTCCAATCTCCTCAAGCCTCTCGCACCTACTGTAATCCCTACACACACATATTTTCAACTTCTCCTTCCACTCCCGTACCTTTCCTACCTCCTTCAAGAACACAACAGTTATGCCTTTGCTCAAAAACAGCAAACTTAACCCTACCATCTCTCTAATTATTGTCCCGTATCAATACAGCATCTGGCGGGCAAGAAAGCAGGAAGCAGCACCCACCCGGTCAAGGTCAGTCACCCACCCAGGCAGTCACTCACCCACTATCCCAATCACTCACTCAGTCACCAGCCCAGTCACTCACCCACCCACCCAGTCAGTCACCCAGTCACTCACTCACCCACCAAGTCACTCACCCACTCACCCACCAAGTCACTCAGTCACCCACCCACACAGTCGCTCAATCACTCAGTCACCCACTCAACCACCCACCCAGTTACTCAGTCACCCACCCACCCAGTCACTCACCCAGTCACTCACCCACCCAGTCACCCAGTCACCCACCCAACCACCCAGTCACTCAGTCAACCCACCCAGTTACTCCATCACTCAGTTACCCACCCAGTTACTCCATCACTCCCCCACCCACCCAGTCACTCACTCAGTCACTCACCCACCCAGTCATTCACCTACCCAGTTACCCCCTCACTCACCCACTCAGTCACTCGCCCAGTCACTCAGTCACCCACCCACCCACCCAGTTACTCAGTCACCCACTCAGTCACTCACCCACCCAGTCACTCAGTCACCCACCCAGTCAGGGACTCAGACCTGGTACCTACTTCCCTTGTATTTAAGGAGTTGCACTGCTAAATATAGCCAGTGCCTCTACCTTTATGAGAGAGGCTAGTCTACCCACAACAGTTGTTCAGGGCTCTGCCAATCTGTATTCCCTCCCTTAGGGGGTTTTCCCCACCAACAGCAGCTTCAGTGAGTCACAGGGGAGGCGGTGGGCAGGGTCGCCAACAAGGGGGGTCTGCTGGGGTTGGCATCCCGGGTCCCGTTTAAAAAAATGGCGGCGATTCCCTGTGCGCATGTGCACAGCCGAGGTCATGGCACGCATGCGCAGGGCAAGCAGGGTGTCCGGCCTGCTACCTGTGGGCCCACTTCCCCCCACTCCCAACGTGGGACGGAGGAGAAGTGTCATTGCGAGTCCGCGCCCACCAATTCAGATTCCCCCGTGCGCGCCAATTCAGATTCCCCCGTGCCAACCCTGCTTCCGCCGTGCCCGACTCCTGCCCCAGGCAGCAGCTGCAAATTAGCCACCAGTTTCTCCCTCCCTCATACTGGGACATGATTAACTCATATGCCGAAGGAGACCGTTTATCCACTCCAGGACGACCCCCACAGCTGTCCAGCTTGATGAAGAGATATATGGAGCAGGAAAAAAGCCTTATGGAGATGCGGGTAAAAGCCGCTTGCAGATCCGCCTCCCATGTAGGGCCAGCGACTGCAGATGCAGCAGCCCACGGATAGAGTACTGGTAACTCACAATGGTCCATCCCCTCTGCTGCTCCCGGCTGTGTGTTCCCCTGAAGGGGTGAATGACACACTTCCTGCGCGACCGCGATCAAAATGTAAACAAGGGATAGGAAGATCGATATCAGTGCTGCTCCGGTAGATATCAGACTCACCAGGTAAGGTAAAAACTATTTATTGGACCTACATAAAATGGATACTAGGGAACATAACAAAAAGTCCTCCTCCCAGGCGTTTCGGGCGAGTTCGCACTTTCTCAAGGAGTGTAACAAAACATGAAGGGAGGGTGTTAATTATAACTCCCTTCTAATGGTTGACTAATGCGTTGCACCTAATTAAGAGACATTTATGCAAATTTCAACACACTGGGCTCATACCAAGTAATCACATAAGATATAATTCATAAAAGAAAGGTTAGTATATGAATCATAGTAGGTTCTCATAATACATTAGTCTATACTAGCATGATGCCTTACAGAGTAATATTGTATATATGTATATACTATATACTATATTGTATATATGTATATACTATGTCTAATAACCACAGATTGAATACATAAATGAAAAATAAGAAATAAAAAGCATTTGATACATATAAAGAAACCATATGCAATATCATTATTAATTGTGGAATAAAGATGATCTTTCTAAACCACTTAATGACTGCAAGTTAATAATCTTTTACAGTTCGTATAATTCGTCACTTTTATACAGGTATGGTACATAATGCTATAACAACATAACAACAAATATAATAGATGAATAATTAAATAATATAATATAATATTGTAATTTAAAACAGCAGAATGAAACGAAGAAAAGAAAAACAAGAGAAAAGGAGGAAGAGGGAGGGGGAGAGGGGAGGAAAGGGGAGGAAGAGAAGGAGGGAGGGACGGGGAAGAGGAAGGGGGGGAAATGGAAGGAGGGGGGGGAGGGAAGGAAAGGAAGACGAGGAAGAAGAAAAAGAAGAAGAAAAGAAAGAGGAAAAAGTGAGATAAAAGGAAAGAAAACGGGAAATACAGTAATATCCATTGGTAACCTGTAGGGGTCACAGAAATACCTTCAGGTCCCATTCTGTATTGAGACCCTTAGGTATTAATGTTTCAATGGTGAAGATCCAGAATGCTTCACATTGGTAAAGAGTCCTGGATCTATCTCCACCACGTTTATGAGATCTGACATGCTCAAGAATGATACATTTGAAATTACCAAGACTGCCAGACTGACATTCCTTGAAGTGATTAGACACGGGATGTGTGATATCCAAACTTTTTATATGTCTAATATGTTCCAACATCCTTATTTTAAATAGGCGGGTAGTTAATCCCACATATCGTTTATTGCATCCGCAAGTAATCAGGTAGATCACATGGTCTGTGTTACATGTCCCGAATGACAGAATTTTATATTCTTTAGTGAGTTCTGTGTTAGTAAAACGTTTGCATTTTTGGACATATTGACATATCTTACATTTCCCGCATCTAAAACACCCCCTAAGATCTGGAAATAACATATTTTTATTGTGCTCATTCTTATCTGAAATCATGCTAGGTGAGACCAAGCTACCCAATGTATGTGCTTTTTGAAAAACAAATTTGGGGTCCATAGAAACCATGTCCTTAAAAAAAACATCAGTATTGAGAATGGTCCAATGTTTCCTGATTATTGATTTAATATTCATAGCCTGACGGCTGTATGGAGTAATAAAAAATGGCGGTTCACATTAATCAATATCATTTTGTGTAGAATTATTATTCTTTTTTATATGAATAAAACTAGAAGGGTCAGTATTGATAAGATCATCTCTTGATTTATTCCTGGCCTTTGTGTATGCCCATTGTACAGATAGTAGATCATAGCCTCTATCCACAAATCTTTTGTTGAGGTCATAAGAACCATTGTCAAAATGTTCCATAGTCGAACAATTCCTTCATAATCGAAGGAATTGTACATATGGTAGTCCTTTAAGTAGACTAGGGCTATGACAGCTGGATGCGTGCAAAAGTGTATTCCTTGAATTAGGTTTGCGATAAATATTTGTATAAACATGATTGTCCATGCTCACATAAAGACACAAGTCCAAGAACTGTATGCGGTGATGTTGATATTGGTGTGTGAATGATAAATTATAAGTTTTGGTGTTAAGGTAAGTGAAAAAGGCATGCAATAGTGAAACAGTGCCAGACCAAACTATAATGAGATCATCTATATAATGGTGATATGTGATGATGTGATGTCGATAGGGGTTCCTATCTCCAAACACGTGGGTATAGAGATCGGCCTATAACTTGGACAATTGGTGGGGTCTTTGCCCTGCTTATGAATCAGTCACCCAGATGGACGCCTGCAGCATCATGTCTGAAAAGGAACCCCCTGCTAGGATATGGTTAAACATCCTTAATAAGTGCGGGGTCAGAATTCCTATATATTTTTTATAGTACAGATTTGAAAATCCGCCTGGGCCTGGAGCCTTTGCAGGCTTAAGATTTGCAACTACTTCTTGTAGTTCTTCCGCTGTGAACTCTTTTCCAAGGAACTCTCGCTCCAACCTCGTTATCCTTGGCAAATCCGAGTCCGCTAAAAATTTCTCTAAAGTTTTACTCGTTTTAGCATTGTGTCTCACCTTCTGCCCATCGTACAGTCCTGCATAATATGCTCTGAACTCCTCAACTATGTGTTTGGGATTGGCAGTCAATTCTCCCGTTCTAGTTTTAATCGCGTGAATTGTGTAGTTTTGTTGTTTGTTGCGAATTTTCCTAGCTAGCATGGTATCTGGCTTGTTTGATTTTTCGAAAAATTTCCTCTTTGTCCAACTCAGTGTCTTTTCAGCCTGGGAAGTAAGGAGTAGGTTAAGTTCTATTCTTACGTCCTTCAACTCCTTTAATGTCTCCTCTCTACCAGTTCGGGTATGCAGAATAGAGAGTTCATGGAGCTTCTCTCGTAGTTGAGTTGTTTTAGCCTCCCTTGCTTTTTTCCTGCCTGCTGCTATGTTGATCAAGACCCCTCTCAATGTGGCCTTGTGAGCCTCCTATAAGGTGACATGGGACTCCACACTGCCGGTGTTTGCCTTAAAGAATTGTGAAATCTCTTCTCTTATTTGAGTACAAGTTTTTATACCTTTTTCCAGCCTCATTTTTTCATCAGCAGTGCCCATTCTTTTTTCTACTACTTTTAAAATTAAATGGAGATACATTGGGGGAATCCTTGATGGAGAAGGGTTTAGGAGTGCTTGTATTGAGCAGGCTTAGCAATAATGCCCAAAGTCATGCTGTAGCTGCAAAGACAAACAAGATCTTATCTTGCATTAAACGGGCAATGGATGGAAGGGAAGTAAACATAATTATGCCCCTTTTTAAAGCATTAATAAGCCCACACCTTGAATATGGAGTACAATTTGGGGCACCAATCCTAAGAAAAGACATTATGGAACTAGAGAGAGTGCAGAGAAGAGCCACCAAATTAATAAATGGGACGGACAATCTAACTTATGAGGAGAGACTAGCTAAATGAGATTTATTTACATTAGAAAAGAGGCGTCAAAGAGGGGATATGATAACTATATACAAATATATTCAGGGACAGGTACAAAGGACTCAGGGTCATCCCTTAAAGTTGTAGGAAAGGAGATTTCCCCAGCAACAAAGGAAAGGGTTCTTTACATCAAGGGCAGTTAAAATGTGGCATTCATTACCGATGGAGACTGTAATGGCAGATACAATAGATTTGTTCAAAAAACGGTTGGACATCTTTTTAGAAAGGAAAGGGATACAGGGATATACCAAATAAGTATACATGGGAAGGATATTATTATGTACTATTAGTGTACATTCTGTATTAAGCACCATTCATTTATTTATTTTGGGAACATAAAATTAAGGGTCCCTAAGTGTGGAATTATTACTGTTCCCACCACTTTCCTTATTGATCTGATTATTTTTTTTAGATATAGTCTCTACGCTTGGCCATTATGTCCAACTAAGATGCTTATGCATATTGGAATATGCTTATACTGTAAAAAGCAATTTCCATTCAATCAGAATGGTACATTTGTATCAGGATGATTCCCACCAATGTGTCTGTGGTCATTCCATCTGTCCTGTGCGATCATATGTACTGGTATAGGATCAATATACACTGGTATGATTCATCATCAGACACCATCTAGAATACATAGATTTTATCCTCCATTATTGCGATCACTTTATTGGTTAGACGCTTTGTAGTTCTGTCTGAAGTTCTGTCTGCAGTTATGTGCTAGTGTTATGTTTCATTTTTATTTACTGCTGTAACATCCAATATTCAGTGATATATACATATGGCCCCAGCATGCAAAAAGAAGCAATAGACAATGGTCAATTAGAATAAGTCAAGTCCCTGCTGCAGACCATTCCAAGGGACTCACAGACAATTAGTACAGCAGAGGATTCGTATGTTACAGTTTTTGCTTTGCTTTTCTCCATTTATCTACCTCTGTCTGATGCTTGGGCGTTCACCAGTTATAGTTCAATTGTTGCTATTTGTTGGGTAGCCAGTGATCCCTTAGAAAGGGCTGGATTTAGGTGCTTAGAACAGTTTTACTTATACTAGCATATTGTGCTCATCCTGTGCTGCTTTCATTGAGATATATCTGACTTATATCTGAGTGGTGGTGTGGTAATTAGGGAAGTACCACAGATTTATTATATCTGTGGGAACGGGCATGAAGAAGGGGCGTCTGTGGCCCTGAAACGTTAACGTTGCCCTCTTACTAATTTATTACCTTTGTCCATTATGTGTATTGTACATATATATTAGTTTATTCAATTTTGTGTTTTTTTATTTATTTCCCCTTGTTTTCCCCTCCACCCATCCTTTCCTCCTGTGGTTTGGTTGTCTCGGCAGGAGAGGTAGTCTCCTGACCCTGCAACTGGGTTCAAAGCACAGCTGCTTAAATGTAATTTTTTTTCAAATAGACTTTTGACTTATTCTAATTGACCATTGTCTATTGCTTATTTTTGCGTGCTGGGGCCATATGTATATATCTCTGTTCACCTTGGGGTGATAGAGATTCCCCCTGCTTCCTTGCACCAATTCACCTTATTTGTATACTTATCACTTATATGGAGTCCTACCTAACCCACATACTTTCAACATCCAATATTCAGTGTTCTAGTCAATCACACAATATTTAGCAAGTTGCTGCGCAATTTAGCAATCATTTGAGAGAGGTACTGTATTTAAACCCTTGAGTATACTGTACTCGGGTCAATGTTCCAAATTGACAAACGGGGCTCAGTTGATAATAAGTAGTTTATTTCACATGTATGATCATACTCATTCAAAAGTCTATAAGACTCTCTCTGCCAGGGAGTGTCCAGGCAGCAACCGTTATACATATTTGGTTTCTTTGTCTAAACTGTTACTAGGCAGATTATACTAACCACTCCTTAATTCTTAAACCAATCATCTTACAGCTCATTAAACCTGGTTAGAACTGGCCTCAAAACAGCTATAAATAGGTACCTGGTACTCACTATCACAAGAATATGGGCGTTACTTTAGGCACAGTCGTAAATCTACTTAGAAGCGAAAAAAACCTCCCATCTATACCAGCCACACATTCCTTCACACAAAATGGAAACTGAAGACAACAGATTTCACAAAATGGAAACTGAACATCACTTTCAATCCTTCTCCAGAGACCCCCCCAGTCCATTTCAGTAATATATCAACAGTATCTTAATTTCAGCAATATTATTTCGTCAGTCCCTCATCTTATACTTTTCGAAATCTTCAGTGAGAAATGTATAACTTTATTCTTGGCAAACACAGTATCCTTTCCTAGTAGAGGGTATTTCTTTATTGTAACCCTTGGTCCGGATCATCAATCCCTTGGAGTCTCACCTACTCCTTATCCATTCGCAGTTATTTTTCCCTCTCCTGGCAAGCATTTATTTGTTGTTGAATCACATCAGGAGGGTATTGTTGTACAAGAGAGGTTTCTGTTTGTTCTTCATATATATCTTCTTGGAGGGGCATGGAGAGAATTACTTTAACGGTTAGGTTGGTGATCAATCCTATAACGCAAAAGATAACAATGATCATAACAAACACACATACATATATAATCAGCACCACACAAATTTTGCTTCTAGTAATTTAACCATGTGGTCAATCCCAAATTCCTGCTATAGAATACTTTTCAAAGAGTCTTCCAATTTAGACACTATTATTTTTATACCTACTGTAGTATATCATATATAATATTAGCCGTATTGTCAGGTACATAGGTACCACATTCTTCTCCACCACTACACAAACATTTCTGCTCTAATAATTACATTCGTTTTTAACTGTACCAAACTAAAAATAAAATCTCCTGCACAATACAATGTGTAATTACATTTGATATATCTACATATATCATAGTCAAATTTGAGTACCTAGACTTGGGTAATCTGAACAAACAAAAATGTTCCCACATTCTATCTTTCTGATCTTTCATTTGATATATATATATATATACGCATCTTCTGAATAGATATACTGTACTATACTGAAAACTCTATCTAACTATAACTTATATACAGTAAAACCATTGCTAGTTCAGCTCTTCTATATAAATAAATGGTTATAAACACATTGGATCTTAATATATCCCTTAATATAGATATGAGTATATAGCTCACTCCTCCTACGGCACTTAAAAAAAAATATATATATAGATATAACTAAATATAATATTAATACTAAGGGCCATCCTATATACTAAATCTAATAACATATTTCTCTCCTCTGCTATCTTCCAATATCCTAACACACACACACACACACACACAGAGGAACTGCTTTGCCATGATATAGTGAGCCATTTAAAGTGAGCTTTTAAGTGAGAAGTTATAGTTAGACTATAGTTTGACTAGAGGTGACTGGGGACTGGATCTACTGCAAAGTCTTTTACTCAAGACAACAAACGGTAAGCTATTCAGATCACACTATGATCCCATGCTTGCTAACCTGCATATTTCAACCCCCCACCTCTTTACAACTTATTCTCTGCAGTCTCTCCCAAAACTGACTGCACAATACACTGAAACCCTGATTGACTCTAGCATTGCAATACAGCTAAACATTTGACAAGGAACAGGCACACACCTGCTGTTTAGTCTGCACACTCAATCTGCTCACAACAGCTCCATGCAGCACTGCCTACCTCTGGCATAATGAACTTGCTATGTATTTTAACTTTTTTCTTTCTCCTGGCCTCATGGAGATGTTACTCCCTCTACCCACTACAAACTCCTCCACCCTGGCCCACACCCAACATCACCATACACCCTGGACTACTCAAAAGCCTTTCACTATCTACTGAATGTTGGTGGAGAACTCTAAAAACCAGCACACCAACCACTGCTCACTCAAATAGCAAACACCACAAATTTACAAGTTGCAAACAACTACACAAATTTCTACTCATACTATCACTCTCTTTAGCAGGTGATACTGAACCTAACCCAGGTCCTCCCATTTCAGCTCTGTCCCATGCCCCTGAGAATTCCACCTTTAAATTCCAAAATGGGCTATCTGTTGCCCATATAAACATCCAGAGCCTGCTGCCCAAACTGGACGAACTAAGGGCATGGTGCCTTATGCATAAATCCAAAGCCATCGTTCTTACAGAAACATGGCTATCCCCTAAAACCCCTGATGCAAATATCGCCATTCAGGGATACTCCATTTTTAGGAGAGATAGGTCAAAGAGAGGAGGAGGGGTGTTATTTTATATTGCAGACACATTACAATTTACACTGTTAAATTGCCCACCAAGCCCACCCTCTTTTGAAATTCTAGTTGGCAAAATCTGCCTCCCCTTTTCTAAGCCCATCTTGCTTGCTTGCATCTACCGCCCCCTAAAGCCCCTCTACAATCCCTGACCGATATCTCCCAATTTCTTGGCTCCATTTCCTCTCTGAATGAGAAGAGTGAGCTGCTAGTTCTTGGGGATTTCAACTTCAATTGGCTTGACGCTAAAAACCACAAAATCCAGATACAACTCAAGTCACTTAACCTATCGCAACTCATTTCCCAACCCACACGGATAAACCTGAAATCGCATAACCATTCCTTGCTAGACTGGATTCTCTCCTCAAACCTGAAATCGCATAACCATTCCTTGCTAGACTGGATTCTCTCCTCAAACCCCAGCAGAATCCAATCCTCAGGCATCCTTCCTGATATTTTCAGTGACCATGCAATAGTTTACTGTGTAAGGAAAATTAAACCGCCCCATTCAAGCCCTAAAGTTCTCCTCACTAGAACATTTAAAAACTTTAACCCACAACAGTTTCTGGATGACCTTACCAACTGCCCATGGCACAGAATCGATTTAATTCCCGACCCTGATTCTGCGCTCGACTATTTCCAATCTGAGTTCTTAAAACTCTGCGATACCCATGCTCCACTACGCAAAATAAGGGTACGGGGGGCCCACCTTCCATGGGTTACACCTGACCTTATAGCACTCTACCAGTTCCGGGATGCCTTGTGGAAAAGCTACAAAGTAACTAGCACTACCAAGGATCTCAATCACTACAGATGCATGCGGAACATGTGCACAAGGCAAACAAGGCATGCAAAAGCACAATATTACTCTGACAATCTCCACCAAAATACATAAAACCCAGCTAACTTCTGGAAGGTTATCAACAATATATTCCAACCTCCTAACCATCAACAACCAAGTAATATCACTAAGGGGGATATTACTCTGACAAACCCCACTGACATTGCAAATGCATTCAATGATTACTTTGTGGGGTGTGCCACTAACTTATTAGCGAAACGCAGCCCAAACCACAAACCTGAATCTCATCCTGGGAGTACCCCTATAGTCCCACCCCCTCCCAACACTGCCCACAATTTTCAATTTGGCCCAGTATCTGAAGAGGAGATTATACAAGCGCTCCTCAAACTAAAACTAAGCAGCCAATGTGGACCCGACTTACTACAATCTAGGTTCCTACAACTTGGTGCCCCAGCCATTGCCAAACCAATTGCATCCATAGTCAACTCTATCCTGTCTGCAGGCCATATCCCTAAGACCTGGAAAACTGCCAGAGTTGTCCCAATCTTCAAAAGTGGGGACAAAAACACTGTCTCAAACTACAGGCCAATCTCACTTCTCCCAATTCTATCCAAAGTCATGGAAAAATGTGTCCACTCCCAATTAAGCGATTTCTATACCAAGACAAATTTCCCTAGCCAATTCGAGTCTGGGTTTCGTCCCAAACACTCCACCGTAACTACCCTGCTAAAAGTTTGCAATGAAATCCAGTGTGGAATGGAACGGGGACAACTCACTGGTGCAGTATTCCTAGATTTTGCAAAGGCTTTTGACACAGTTCATCATGTTATCCTGCTTAACAAACTCCAGAGCTCTGGAATAGGGAAACATGCTTTAAACTGGTTTCAGTCCTACCTATCAGGAAGATCCCAACATGTTTCCATCTCAGGCTCTAACTCCAACCCCCTGGATATCACCTGTGGTGTCCCGCAAGGCTCTGTTCTGGGGCCCCTACTCTTCTCAGTGTTCATTAATGATCTTCCCACAGCTTGTAAGGAAGCCTCAATACACATGTATGCAGATGACACAATCCTATATGCACACAGCCATAGCCTCTCTGACCTTCAACACATACTTCAGTCTGACTTTTTGAGACTCGAAAACTGGATTTCCCAAAACAAACTGTTTTTAAACACTGACAAGACTATAACAATGGTATTTGGGACCAAGACTAAATTTGTAAAGCTTCCAGTGACTAAGCTCCTGATTAGAACCAACGCTAACACCACCCTAACACCTGTCACTAGTTTTAAATACCTGGGCTTATGGTTTGACTCCCACTTAACATTCGGGATGCACATTGATACCCTGACAACCAAGACCTATGCCAAACTAGGGGTACTTTACAGGAACAAATCCTCCCTAAGTCTCCTGGTCAGAAAGCGTATCGCACAGCAGATGCTAATGCCAATTATTGACTATGGAGACATAGTATATGGCTCGGCACCTCAAACCCACCTTAGCAAACTTGACACCCTCTACAATTCAATTTGTCGTTTTGTTCTCCAATGCAACTACAACACACATCACTGCGAAATGCTCAAAGAACTAGATTGGTCAACACTAGAGTCTAGGCGCAAAGTTCACCTTTCCTGTCTTGTCTTTAAATTCTTCATGGGCAAGCTACCCAGCTACCTAAACAAGCTCCTCACCCCTACCACTTGCAGCACTTATCACCTGAGATCAGACTCCAAAAGACTGTTCATGGTCCCAAGGCTCAACAAAGTATCCGGACGTTCCTCCTTCTCCTACCGTGCACCCCAAAACTGGAACAACCTACCAGAGACTCTCACATCCACCACCAGTTTAAGTTGTTTCAAATCTATGGCTGTCTCACATTTTAACCTGGTCTGTAACTGTTTCATACGCTCATAATATATATTTTCTTTAACTGTGCACGCAATGTCTTGTATATAATGTATACCCTGTTCATTTATGTAACTGTACTTGTAACCATGTATTATTTGTTTTACTCTGTGCCCAGGACATACTTGAAAACGAGAGGTAAACCTCAATGTATTACTTCCTGGTAAAATATTTTATAAATAAATAAATAATTAGAATATTGAACCCTTTTCATCTTTGCACCCCTTACATTTAGTTACCAGATAAAAACTAATAATAATAGTAATACAAATACCCCTAATAATAACCTAACCAGAATCCACTGATCTATTTAGTAGTTTCCAGTCAGAATCCTAAACTATATGTTAGTATCTAAAATATAAAACATAAAAATATAAGATTAGTATACAATAATTCAGCTACAATGAATATATAAAAATGTAAGGTTCTTATTCTTTTAATTCTTCAACCAAAAAAAATTGGTATAAATGTCTTTTGGTTCTTTTAAAACTTGTGTAAGTGTCTTTTGGTTCTTTGATAGAGGAGATCACTTTATAATGAGTCCCATGGAAGGTGAGCTTTGCCTCTGTTGTAACAATACTCGGTACGGGCGGGGCTGTAATGCGTTGTAAATTTTTTTTTTAACCATTATCCAATATCCAAGCTTGAGTAGATACACTTTCAGATTCTTGTATGGAAACTGTACAACTTTGACCTGTAACTTTAACCTGTGTATAGAGAGACTGCAAAAATGTTTATTAGTTGCATACAATACTTGCCAATTGTTTCATTACAAATAACATGTTCTTTAATAATTAGTTCCTTTGAACTACTGATACTTCCCGTAAGTTTCTCATAGGGAGATCATTTATATCGGACAAGATAATATCTTATCTATGTCTAGGAATATATTCCTGTAACATTTTCTTTACCACTTGTCTTTGCACCCGCATATAGACAGAGATAGATCTTAACTCATCCTAAAAATACCTAACATAACCAATACATATCAAAAAATACAAACTCCTGTGTAACGCAATACAATTGATCTGTAGATTACCAAAAGGGCCTCATGGGCAAAAAATAATTTGTCTACACAGGCTTGATAGCTTTACCTACTTTATATTATCTCTAGATATCTCCCTTCTCTTGTTCACATATAACCCATTTACTATGTGAACAGTATACAGGCATACCCCGCTTTAAGTACACTCACTTTAAGTACACTCGCGAGTAAGTACATATCGCCCAATAGGCAAACAGCAGCTCACGCATGCGCCTGTCATCACGTCCCGAACAGCAATACCGGCTCCCTACCTGTACCAAAGCTGTGCGCAAGCAGGGAGACTATAGAGCCTGTTACAAAGGCGTTATTTACATCAGTTATGCACATATATGACGATTGCCGTACAGTACATGCATCGATAAGTGGGAAAAAGGTAGTGCTTCACTTTAAGTACTTTTTCGCTTTACATACATGCTCCGGTCCCATTGCGTACGTTAATGCGGGGTATGCCTGTATGACATTAAAAACAATAGCAATACCGGGAGACTATTGAGTCCTGTCCAAACATATATCATTATAAATAGCCCTCCTTGCTAATCGGCTTCATAATACAAAAAATTCTGGGAAATAGGGTCTTTAAAATTGATATGTGCAGCGATTTTAACAATTGCTACTGCTTATGGTAAAAATAAAAATAAGAAAACCTGTAGTAGTTCTTTATGTAGCATAGACAATAGAAAAACCTTTAGATATAAACATTGCGTTTAAAACCTCATGCTGGAAAACATATAATTTGCCATCAACTTATCCTGCTGTATCACACCGACAGGAACCATCAATATACCAAATAAACTCTGGATTTCTCAGAAATATATTCTTTAAAATGAAAAAATTATTGATAAGAATTCAAATTGGACACCTTTGGAGAGAAAATAGTCAACAATTATTAAATACATCACATATTCAATTAAATTTACAGTAGAAAAATAATTTTGTATAAGATTCCAAACTAATTCTCTGTACTGCATTCTTCTGACAGTATACAAATAAAATGCTCACTCAGTATTACTCATTTTTAGAACCATACATTTTATTTATACCTGGGGACACACTCATTGTATCACTGCAACACCCTTAAAACATTACTTTTGTGTATATTACATTATACAACATATTAATCCTAAACATTATACACTAAAACCATTCTATACTATAAAATAATATATTAAACATTATACTCCATAACATACAATGCCTCTATAAACAATCTGCTCAGAACAGAAAAAAAAAACCTTTGACCTACTGTCTTGAGCAACTTAGAGTTTAAAAAATGGAGCTTCTTTCACAGCCCGTTGCAGGCTAAAATTTCCATGGCAAATACACAGCCAACCAACTTTACAAAAATAACAAAAAACACATATTTCTCACTTATCCTAATAATAAAAAACACAATAGTTTGATCCTATAAACTAAATTAATAAACATTTCCTTCCCTTCTTCTGGAATGCAGCTGCACATTGTTAAAGCTGTATAAGGTGTGGTTATCTAGATTTGAGCAGAGGGGGAAAAAAATCTCCTGGTTTCAAAATCTCACTCGTGTGGCCAAAACGAATGAACTTTTAAAATTCTACCAGTAACTGGGCTAATTATAAAAATAATAAAGATCAAATGATCTTTCCCGCTTATGCCCATTTTTTTCCTAATGCTTCTTTCCACAGATTCCCAAACTCACCTTTGTCCAATATTAATCACTTTACATTGTAATGAATGGGTTTACACCTTTTAAAAATGTTTTAATTTCATCGCGAGCAATTAATAACATTCTTATTTTTGTAAGCACTTAAAAGTTCCTGGATAGTAATTTTATATACATTTAATAAAAAGGTATCCCCATTATTTAACTTTCACACAAAACTTACACACATATAGGATTCACCAAGATACAATTAATTAGCATATTTCAGGTTTATTTTTTTACAGCTCTTACAGTATGAAGTAGTGATAAAAATAATCAAGCGCAAATAACACCACTTTAAACCGAAATAACAATAAACAGTATACTGTCCTTAAAGAATGCAGCTCCCGACACAGGATTCAGACCAAATCCAACCAGCAATCGAAGAAGAAAACAGGTGTGCAAATCTAATCAGGACATGGAAAATAGAAGAAAATACACCAAATAGTGCAATATTGTCAACTACAACAAATGTAATCAATGTTGATAGCTCTATAAAGTTTGCACTCACGTGTACAACGTGATAATAGGGCATTGTGGTTATTAGAAGTTACCAACTTTAATTTCCAGATAGGTACTCCGGATCAACATCAGTAATGTTCCATAGGAAAGGCAGGGAAATCCATATACAAAGGAGAAAAAGCAAAATAGTATAATATTGCTTTTAATATTAAAAACACAAAGTATTCCACTTACATAAGTGTCTTTGTGGTGAGCATTCAGACCACCCTGGGTCATATGGACAGACAGTTATCTTCACATCAACAGCATCTGCTCCGCGGCCGTCACAGCATACACTGGGCTGATTAGTGTAGTCCTCCACTCTGGATGTCACCAACAAAGTGCCACTCTGTAGCGAACGACTCACCCAACGCGCGTTTCTACTTAATAGTCTTCCTCAGGGATTATCTAACATCCTGCACTGTTTCCCTTCCTTAAATAACCCACCGCATTAAATTTTAAATTGAGGAGCGTCACGTGTGACGTCATCACGTCCGACATCACGCAACGCGTCACGTAACGCGTCATCACGCATATTAGCATATTATAGCGCTCAAAACTTACAAAGTCTTGGCAATCAAAAACTGTTACACAGCTATCCAATGGGCATACAGCATCCATCTAAATATACCTGATAGTCAAAACGCATGATAGTCAGTGAAATTTCGCCCTCAGGGTCGCAAACTTAATAACATTTGATACAGGAACAATAACAACATTTATACATTAGTTAACATTGAGAAGAAATGACAAATAACATATTGCCATATCAAGCATATATTTTACAAATGTAATACAAAATACTTATACAACACTATTTCTCTGTCAGTGTGTCTGCCAGTCAAAAGGTATATTTTCCAAAATGATCTGCACAAACACTGACAGGGAAATCCAAGCATATCTATATACATACATCCTAATCTAGCTACTGCTAATTTACATTGAATGATTAATTGATGAATCCTTTAGCAATGGATATCTAAAAATACAAAAATAAGATAATTAGAATATTAAACATATAAACATATAAAAAAAGGTAACATATCAAAAAAGAAATTTTTAGAAATTTTTAGAATTTAGAGGGATAATGAAAGAATATAACTAATATATTGCAAACCTCCCACCAAAAAAAGCATTTATGTCAAAATCGACATTTAAGCCTCTTGGCTGTAACATTTTCAACCTATGTATCCAAAAGGATTCCATTTGGATAACACGTGAATTCTATTTCACCTCTCCAGTGAGCAGATATCTGCTCAAGTCCCATGTATTTAAGTCCAGAGGGGTCAGAATGATTACATTTTTTAAAATGGAGAGACACATTATGTGTTTCCAATTCAATACTGATGTTTCGTATATGTTCTAGTATTCTCACCCTTAAAGGGCGGATAGTCCTCCCCACATATTGATAATTGCAGGGGCATGTCAGAACATATACCAAATACTGTAAGTGCTTTTGCAGTTTATAAAACCCTTCATTTTTAAGATTTCCTTGGTATTATTAGAAATAAAAGTGTCAGTTTTATCAACCCCAAATTTACATGCCTTACATTTATCGCACTTAAAGAACCCTTTAGGTTTTCCAGGTATATTACATAGTTACATAGTTACATAGTAGATGAGGTTGAAAAAAGACATAGGTCCATCAAGTTCAACCTATGCTAAATTTAGACAACAGATACTTTACCCTATATCTATACTTACTTATTGATCCAGAGGAAGGCAAACAAAAACGCCATTAAGGGGAAAAAATAATTCCTTCCTGACTCCAAGAATTGGCAATCGGATTAATCCCTGGATCAACATCCTTCCCATGTATACTTATTTGGTATATCCCTGTATACCTTTCCCATCTAAAAAGATGTCCAACCTTTTTTTGAACAAATCTATTGTATCTGCCATCACAGTCTCCATGGGTAATGAATTCCACATTTTAACTGCCCTTATTGTAAAGAACCCTTTCCTTTGTTGCTGGTGAAATTTCCTTTCCTCCAACCTTAAGGGATGGCCCTGAGTCCTTTCTACTGCCTGTGGGATGAATAGTTCTTTTGAAAGCTCCTTGTATAGTCCCTGAATATATTTGTATATAGTTATCATATCCCCTCTTAGATGCCTCTTTTCTAATGTAAATAAATCTAATTTAGCTAGCCTCTCCTCATAAGTTAAAATGTCCATCCCCTTTATTAATTTGGTGGCTCTTCTCTGCACTCTCTCTAGTTCCATAATGTCTTTTCTTTGGATTGGTGCCCAAAATTGTACTCCATATTCAAGGTGTGGTCTTACTAATGCTTTGTAAAGGGGCATAATTATGTTTACTTCCCTTCCATCCATTGCCCGTTTGATGCAAGATAAGATCTTGTTTGCCTTTGCAGCTACTGCATGACATTGGGCACTATTGCTAAGCCTGCTGTCTACAAGCACTCCTAAATCCTTCTCCATCAAGGATTCCCCCAATATATCTCCATTTAATTTGTAAGTTGCCTTTATATTCTTGCATCCCAAATGCATAACCTTACATTTATCTATATTAAACCTCATCTGCCATTTACCTGCCCACATTTCCAGTCTCTCCAAGTCCTTCTGAAGAGAAATTACATCCTGCTCTGATTCTATTACCTTACACAATTTAGTATCATCAGCAAAGATGGAGACTTTGCTCTCGATCCCAACCTCAAGGTCATTAATAAACAAGTTAAAAAGCAGGGGTCCCAGTACCGATCCCTGAGGTACTCCACTCACGATTTCAGCCCAACCTGAAAAAGTCCCATTTATGACAACCCTCTGTTGTCTATCCTTTAACCAGTTTTCAATCCAGGTGCATATATTATTACTGAGTCCAATTTGTGTTTATTTTGTACTCCAACCTCTTGTGTGAAACCGTATCAAAAGCCTTTGCATAATCTAAGTAGACCACATCAACTGCATTACCCTGGTCTAAATTCCTACTTACCTCCTCAAAGGAACAAGAGTTTGGCAAGATCTATCCTTCATAAATCCATGCTGACTATTACTAATAATTTTGTTTTCCATTAGGCATTCCTGAATATTATCCCGTATTAAACCTTCAAGTAGTTTCCAGACTATTGAAGTCAGGCTTACAGGTCTGTAATTTCCTGATTGTGATCTAGCTCCCTTTATACTGTAAATATAGGCACCACATCTGCTTTACTCCAATCTTGTGGTACTGAGCCTGTGGAAATGGAGTCCTTGAATATTAAATATAATGTTTTTGCTATTACTGAGCTTAACTCCTTGAGAACTCCTGGATGTATGCCACCGGGGCCAGGTGCCTTATTTACTTTAATTTTTTCAAGTCGCTTATGAACTTCTTCCTCAGTTAACCAATTGTTCATTAATATGGAGGTTGTGGCTTCCTCCTGCGGCACGACTATTGAACTTGATTCTTCCATGGTAAACACAGAGGCAAAGAATTTGTTTAATACCTCAGCTTTTTCCTTATCTCCAATAATCTGCCTACTCATCTAACACTGAAAGGGTCCTATATTTTCTTTTTTAATTTTTTTGTTATTAAGGTACTTAAAGAACTTTTTTGGGTTGACCTTACTTTCTATTGCAATCCTTTTTTCATTGTCCATTTTTGCTAATTTGATTGTCCTTTTGCAATTTTTGTTACATTCCTTATAATTCTGATACGATGTCTCTGTCCCTTCTGACTTAAAGAATCTAAATGCCTTCCTCTTCTTGTCCATTTCCTCCCCTACCTGTTTATTTAGCCACATTGGTTTTGACTTATTTCTTTTATACTTATTACCCAAGGGTATACACTGATAAGTGTGCTTTTCTAACAATGTTTTAAAGACTGCCCATTTATCTTCTACATTTTTCCCTGCAAAAACATCATCGCATTGTATTACTACTAGATTAGACCTCAGTTTATTAAAATCTGCCTTTCTAAAGTTTAAGGTCTTTGTTGAACCCAAGTAATCTGTTTTTTGATCATTTATTTCAAATGAGACCATGTTATGATCACTGTTACCCAAAATTTCCAGGACTTGAATATTTGTTATTACTTCTACATTGTTTAATATGACCAAATCCAGAACTGCCCCTCTCCTGGTTGGTTCCTCAATAATTTGGGTCATATAATTGTCTTTAAGCACCCCCAAAAACCTGTTTCCTTTTGTTGGAAAGCTAATCTCTTTGCCCCAGTCTATGTCTGGATAATTAAAATCCCCCATTATGCAAACATAACCCAGCTTTGATGCCTTCTCCATTTGCAAAAGTATTTTAGCTTCCTCAATCTCACAGATACTTGGTGGTTTATAGCATATTCCCACAAACATTTTCTTTATACTTTTACCTACACTGCTAATTTCTATCCACAAAGTCTCTACATTTTCATCATTCCCTTCATAGACATCATCCCTTATAATAGGTTTTAGATCCAGTTTAACATATAAACATACTCCACCTTCCCTTCTATTTGTTCGATCCTTCCGAAAAAGAGAATAACCCTCTAAATTAACTGTCCAGTCATGAGTTTCATCCCACCATGTTTCAATAATGCCTATGATATCATACTGCTCCCTTGCAGATTTAATTCAAGCTCCCCCATTTTATCTGTCAGGCTTCTTGCATTAGCAAGCATGCATTTAACTTTTTTTTCTGTTTGTACTATTATCTTATCTGCTCCTTCCTTTCTGCTCCCACTTGGTTTAGTCTTTAGAAGTTTTCTAGTATTATCTGAATTTACTATGGGTGTCTCACTACTTGTCAAACTTGCACTTGCCCTTATTCTACCTCCATACCACCTTGTATCCTCATCTATTCCATTTAGTTCATTATCTGTTTCATTCCCCTCCCCCTCCATCCTAGTTTAAAATCTTCTCCAACCTTTTTAGCATTCTCCCCCCTAGCACAGAAGATGCCCCTTTATTGAGTTGCAATCCGTCCCTAGAATATAAATGGCACCTCTCAGAAAAGGAGTCCCAGTGCTCTAAAAACCCAAACCCCTCCTTCTTGCACCACTTTCTTAGCATGCATTAACCTCCCTGATCTCTGAATGTCTCCCTGCGGTAGCGCATGGCACTAGTAGTATTTCAGAAAATACTACCTTGGAGGTCCTTGCCTTAAGCTTTTGGCCTAGATCCCTGTAATCATTTTTTAGGACTCTCCATCTTTCTTTTACTTTGTCATTGGTGCCAACGTGTACCAAGACCGTGGGTCAATCCCAGCCCCCCCCAACAATCAGTCTACCCGATCCGCAATGTGCCGAACCCGAGCACCCAGGAGACAACAAACTGTTCGGTTCATGCGGTCCCGGCAACAGATTGCCCTATCTACCTTCCTAATAATGGAGTCCCCTACCACCACAAATCTTTCTTTGCATTTGAGCATCCTGAGTCCCCACTGTGCTGGAGGAACTATTCCCCTGGCTGCTAGAGGAATTAGTCTCCCCCAGCCTTGCCATTTCTGCCCCAACATTCCCAATATCTTCACTCAACATGGCAAATCTATTGGGATGTGTCAGCTCAGAAACGGCCTGCCTCTCCCTATTGCCCCTGCTTCCCCTTCTAACTGTCACCCAGCTACCTGCCTGCTCCTCACTAGCGGCAACCAAGCTACCTACCTGCTCCTCACTAACAGCGCCACCATCTGCACCACTAGTTGAAGCAAGGGCCTGCTCAGTGAGCTCTAATTCCCTTTCAAGATTGCCAATGTCCCTCAATATTGCAAGTTGCCTCTTCAGATCAGCAATCTCTGACTCTAAAGAGACCACCCGCTCACACCTCTCACAGCGGTATGCTCCTTGGAACAGCTGCTCCAAGTGCACATACATGTGGCAAGATGTGCATTGAGTGGCATTTTCAATCCTGCTCATTCTAGCAACTATGAAGTTTAGAAGTACTAGCAGTAAACTGTACCTCAATAAACTATACCTTGTTTAACTGCTTCCTTGTTCAAACTGCTTCTGGGTCTAACTGCACACACTTTAACCAACGAGCACTTCAACTCAACAACACATATCAGTTAGTACACGCAAGCTCAGGATTCGTTAGAAGCCTATGGTTAAATAGGGACACCCACCAGGTGTGTGAGGTTATCAATTAACTAACCCCACCCACTGCAAGTGTGTTAGGCCAGCCAATTAACCAACCACACCCACTCTGCCTCAGGCAGGAGAAAAGGGGAAAAAAAAGTTACAGGCTTCAAATTACAGCACACTTTAAAAATAGATTAACCCACTGCATACTCCCCAATAACAGCCACCCCTGCTAGTATACCCAGTACTTCCCTTTCCTTCTGGTTCTAACTGCACACACTTTAACCAACCAGCACTTCAAATCAACCACACAGATCAGTTGTTAGTTCATTCTTTAAGGCACTTGGTGCTAGACTATCTTTAAGGTTTCTCGCCTTTGTAAAAACTACCTGAGGATATTCTGGAAGATAATCTTTCAGGATCACATCCTGTTTCAGAACATGCCAGTGTTTATAAATAATGTTCTGTATTTGGCTTGATTCCCTATTAAACTGAGTAATGAAAGGTATAAATTATCGTCAACCTTTTTTTTCTTTAGGAATGCCTAATAAACTTGTTCGTTCTTGTTTTAGGGCTTTATTTTTGGCTTCTTCTATCATAATTGGATCATAATTTTTTTCTACAAATCTTTGCTCCAAGATTTTTGCCTGGTCCTGAAAGGTGTCTACCTTTGAACAGTTTCTTCTAATTCTTTGAAACTGTCCAAACGGGACCCACTTAAGCCAATTCTTGTGATGGCAACTGGAATTGAGAATAAAACTTTTGCAATCTATATTTTTTAAATGGGTCTTCGTTTGAATTGCATGATCTTCTATATATATCAATAGATCCAAATATGGAATAGACACTGTACTGTGTGTCTTTGTAAATTATAGATTATATTCATTATTGTTAATATGTGCCAAAAATTCTATCATTAAAGGTTCTGCACCATTCCAAATAAAAATAATGTCATCTATGTAGCGCCGCCATAGGACGAGGTTTGCGCCATATGGGTTATAATTGTAAATAACCTCCTCCTCCCAGTTTCCCAGGAAGAAGTTGGCATAACTGGGCGCAAACCTCGTACCCATGGCGGTGCCACATAGCTGCAAATAATAATTGTCATCAAACATAAAATAATTATGAGTCAATATATATTTTATATTCTCTATAATAAAATCTATCTGGACCTGATCCAATTTATTATTATTCATCAAAATAGTTTTGATGGCATCACAACCCTGGGAGTGGTTGTTAATAACTGTATATAATGAACACACATCCATAGTGCAGAGAATAAATCCCTCCTTCCACTCAATATCTTGTAATAGATTTATGATGTGGGTCGTATCCTTAAGATGAGATTTTAATTCTACTACATAGCTTTGGAGAAATGTATCTATGTACATGGATAAATTTGATGTGGCAGACCCAATTCCCGATATAATCGGTCTTCCCGGGGGTCGTATTGGGTCTTTTTGCAGTTTGGGTAGAAAATAAAAGATAGGAATTTTAGGAAACAAAATATTTAAAAATGTAAGTTCCTGATCGTTTAATATTCCCTCATTTAGACCTTTATTTAATAATATCCCCAACTCTTGTGTGAATACTTTAGATGGGTCTATGGTCAAATGTTTATATGTAATTGGATCACCTAATAGGCGTAAGGACTCCTCTATATAATATGTCCTGTTCATGATTACAGTACCCCCCCCCCCTTTGTCGTCGGGTTTAATCACTATGTCTGTTCTTTCTGACAATTGCTTGAGAGTAATACTCTCTTTTTGACTCAGATTTCTCTTTTTTGACTGTTTACTTTCAATTTTTTCAAAGTCATTTATAATCAGATGATAAAATGTATCCACAAAATTACCTCTATCCTGATAAGGATTAAAGGTAGATTTAGATTTTAATCCTATGTGGACATATTTCTCAATTGATCCAACCACTGCATCATTTCTAGGATCAGGTGAATCGAATTTTCTTTTTAAGAAATGTCTTTTTACTGTTAACTGTCTTAAGAATTTGTTTGCATCAATAAATGCATTAAGAGCTAAAATGAGCAGTTGGGGCAAATTTGAAACCTTTTGCCAAAACTGATTGTTCATCATTAGACAAAACAATTTTACTCAAATTAAAAATACCCTGCATATTATCTATTTTGCTCTTTTTGACTGAATTAATCCCTCTTCTTGTTCCTCTTCTATAGATTCTTCCTGTTTTCTCCTCTCCCTGGGTGTTTGGGGCCTGTAATCTTCTCTCAATGGGGAGAATCTGTTCTGATGTGACCATGATGTTAGTGGTCTCTCCCAATTCTGACTTCTCCCTTCTCGTGGGGGATAACGACCCAACTCTAAAAAATGAGCCAAAGCAGAAGTGGTAGGGACCTCACCATCATCTTCTCTTGGTTGATATTTGACATAAGGTTTATAATCCCTCTTCTCATATCTTTCATGGCTCCTTTCCCTCTTTGGGGGGCTCCTTCTTTTCTCTACATATCTTTCCCTATAATGGGTCGGACTCTCTTTCCTATAGTATCTAGGCGGTGATTGTTCTTTCTTCCTATAGGATGAATTTGATCCTTTTTTATTTTGGGGTACTTTAACCCATTCTTTAGAGGGATTGCTTGGTTTAGTTTTGACCGGTACTTTTTGTTGCGATGCCTCATGAGATTGCTCTCCAGCAAATCTAATTTTTCCTGTAATTCAGTATCCAACTTTGCATAATCGGATGAAGATTCAAAAGGAGCCAATTTTACTTCTAGTTCTTTAATTAATTTATCCAGCTGAGACAGTTTGGCTTTATGTTGTGCAATAAGAAGCTTCATTAAATCTGACGAGCATGTATCAGTAATTTTATCCCATGTAGTCATAAAAACTGCATCATCAGCATTTGAAGTTGGCTGCTTTAGAATTCTCAAACCTCTGGGAACCCGCTTGTATAAAAGATAGCTTTCTAAAGTTAGTTTATCCAATAATCTCTTTTTATCAGCAATTAGATATTTCTCCAATTGACCAAACATGGAAAAAAGATCTTCTTTATCTTCCAAATAGTCTTCATCTTTATTATTAAATATGCTATCTAGATTTAAACTTCTATTTTTACGTCTTGAAAAAATAGTGTTGGATATAGGTGGTGGTGATTCCATAATAAATGTGAAAACGAATTAATAAAAAAATTAATTACATTTTAAAGAAAATAATGTGAATACACATTGATTAATATACACAGTAAAATGTTAGTGCTGCTCTAGAATGAAAACATATACAATAGTGATAAAAATAATCACGCACAAATAACACCACTTTAAACCGAAATAACAATAAACAGTATACAGTCCTTAAAGAATGCAGCTCCCGACACAGGATTCAGACCAAATCCAACCAGCAATCGAAGAAGAAAACAGGTGTGCAAATCTCATCAGGACATGGAAAATAGAAGTAAAGACACCAAATAGTGCAATATTGTCAACTGCAACAAATGTAATCAATGTTGATAGCTCTATAAAGTTGGCACTCACGTGTACAACGTGATAATAGGGCGTTGTGGTTATTTGAAGTTACCAACTTTAATTACCAGAAAGGTAATTACCAGATAGGATCAACATCAGTAATGTTCCAACGACAAAGGGGGGGGGGGGGGGGGTACTGTAATCATGAACAGGACATATAGTCCTTACGCCTATTAGGTGATCCAATTACATATAAACATTTGACCATAGACCCATCTAAAGTATTCGCACAAGAGTTGGGGATATTATTAAATAAAGGTCTAAATGAGGGAATATTAAACGATCAGGAATTTAAATTTAAATTTTTTAATATTTTGTTTCCTAAAATTCCTATTTTTTATTTTCTACCCAAATACCCATGTGGCACCGCCATGGGTACGAGGTTTGCGTCCAGTTATGCCAACCTCTTCCTGGGAAACTGGGAGGAGGAGGTTATTTACAATCATAACCCATATGGCGCAAACCTCGTCCTATGGCGGCGGTACATAGATGACATTATTTTTATTTGGAATGGTGCAGAACCTTTAATGATAGAATTTTTGGCACATATTAACAATAATGAATGTAATCTATCATTTACAGAGACACACAGTACAGTGTCTATTCCATATTTGGATCTATTGATATATATAGAAGATCATGCAATTCAAGCTAAGACCCATTTAAAAAATATAGATTGCAAAAGTTTTATTCTCAATTCCAGTTGCCATCACAAGAATTGGCTTAAGTGGGTCCCGTTTGGACAGTTTCAAAGAATTAGAAGAAACTGTTCAAAGGTAGACACCTTCCAGAACCAGGTAAAAATCTTACGTGACGTGTCGCAGGATGTCGGACGTGATGACGTCACACGTGACGCTCAGCAATTTAAAATTTAATGCGGTGGGTTATTTAAGGAAGGGAACCAGTGCAGGATGTTAGATTAGCCCCTGAGGAAGACTATTAAGTAGAAACGCGCGTTGGGTGAGTCGTAGACTACAGATTGGCACTTTGTTGGTGACATCCAGAGTGGAGGACTACACTAATCAGCCCAGTGTATGCTGTGACGGCCGCGGAGCATATGCTGTTGCTGTGAAGATTACTGTCTGTCCATACGACCCAGGGTGGTCTGAATGCTTGCCACAAAGACACTTATGTAAGTGGAATACTTTGTGTTTTTAATATTAAAAGCAATATTATACTATTTTGCTTTTTCTCCTTTGTATATGGATTTCCCTGCCTTTCCTATGGAACATTACTGATGTTGATCCGGAGTACCTATCTGGAAATTAAAGTTGGTAACTTCTAATAACCACAACGCCCTATTATCACATTGTACACATGTGGCACACATAGCCACTCTATGCGTGGGGAAAAGGGATTTTTTGTTAGAGGAACAGGCCCCAGAGTTTCCAAAGGATCTTGAAAAATATCAGAGACACAAGGTTAGCTTAGAGCTTCATTCTACCACATTGGCAGAATACTACAGCTCAAAACGCATCCTTAGAGGATTGTGGTGTAGTCTAAGGCCAACCTTGTTTGCTGATCAAGCAGACTACTGTGAAAAGTGGGAAGGGATCCCAAACACATGTTCCCTTGATCTAATTATACTCATTATTAGTACAAGGAACACTCGCAACAGCTGAGTAATGAAACCAATGTGAGGTGCTTACTAGGTAGGGACAAGATAGTATCACAGAGAAAAGGAAACCTAGTATGCAAGCACTCAATCACAGCTGAATGTATAGTGAATGTGTTAAAATACTTTATTTGTACCAATAAATAAAAAAAGGGGGGTTAAAATAAAACGTATGTCAAACAGTACGTGACTGTCATTGGTAACTTAACTCAGGTGTGTTAAGTTGATGAAACGTAAGGAGATCCCTAATAGATGTTCGGGATCTATTGCTATGGATATAGCTACCTATAAGGTAGCCTACCATCAAGGGGCCACTGTTGAGATACCGTCCGGTCCCCTTAGGGACTGGGTCAGAACATATGTATGTAGCTTGCAATAATGCGTTAGTGATCTGTGGCAAAAATGCGGTGGTAGTGACAATCACTGTGACCACCCAGTGTTAGTACATAGTTAGTTTATACCCATACTCCTTGGTAGTTGATAGGTATATAGTGATAGCGCTGTGGGTAGACCCGTGTAAGGGTTAATCCCACATCCCCCTCTTAGCCTGTAAGGTATTATAATGTGTGCTTAGAGATAGATAAGTCTCCCTCTCACAGTATTCCGTAGTAAGGCTCAGATGGTGGATAAAACTGTGAAGACATATATCTCCTATATGCTGGATGTTACTATAGGGTTAACCATCAGTAACACTTGTTCAAGGAGGTCTAATTATACTCATCATAGACTACATACATAAGAACTTAACTGAAACACAAACCCACATCACTAGAATTGAGGAGAATCTTAAAGGCTCGCTTGATGCAAGCGACTTGTATATCCTTAAAAAAGATCTCAATGCTACTTTAAATACATTCAGTGGAGACCTAGAAAACAGGAAGAGGGCGAAGTTCATCAGGGATGCACGAGATTACAATCTTGGCAAAGTATATTCCTAGTTGTTATGAATAGGGATTACTACAGGGAGGAAGTACTTAGGCAGTTATCGGATATATCTAATTATAGGCTAATCACACATAATCCGGCAGCTGAAATAGCTACTATGATCCTTCAAACAGTTACAATGGCTCTGGAGTGTGGGGTTATTTCTAGTAAACAGAAGAACTTTCTAATCAAGAAAGACACCATTATTCCAGTTTTGTATGTAATACCCAAAATACATAAAAACCTTATGAAACCACCAGGTCGCTTAATTGTAGCATGGACTGACTCTATTTTTCAGCCGCTAGCAGTCTTTACAGATAAACTGTTACGTCCCTTAGTGTTGGAGGCACGATCCTACATACAGGATACACCTGATTCTTGAGACAGATAGACACTTTCTCTTTTACGAATGAGGAAGTGTTGTTGGCAACTCTGGATATGAACAACCTATGTTCCTCAATTCCCCATACTAAAGGGGTTCAGGCGGTACAGTCCGCTCTCGATCTCAGCAGGCTGTTCACACCCAGGGAGCGTATGTTTATAGTAGATTTGCTCAATATTATTCTACGTGAAAATGATTTCATGTTTGAGGACAATTTCTACATCCAGTGTCAGGGCACGGCCATGGGGTCTAACGTGGCGCCCACATACGCCAACATCTACATGAATTGCTTTGAGGATCATTTTGTCTGTGAGCATCCATCCATCCTTCGTGAGATGTAGGTGTATGTGGATGAGATTCATCAACGACATGTTTCATGTGTTCATAAGAGATCTCAATTCCTCCTTGCCAACAATTGGCTTCACAAATGTCATCAGTAAAACATCCATTCATTTCTTAGATACTACAATACGGATTGTCGATGGTAAATTGACCTCTGATATTTACACCAAGCCCACTGACAAGAAAAATTTGCTACACTCCACCAGCTTTCATCCGCCAGGCTCCATTAAGGGTTTACCGTTTAGGCTAAGGCCCCGCTGCACGCACCGGCGCGCCCGCACTGCGTGCAGGCGGCACGTGCACGGCCCCTTCACAGCTATATGCGGTCTTTAGGGAGCCGGTTTTCGGAGCAGGGGACGTGGCCAAAATGGCAGCAGCGTGCAGGCTGCTGACCCTTTTTTTAAAAGTTATCTCCCTCTCTCCTCAGCCCACCCCTTGGGTTTCTTGTAGAAACCGCCTCCACCCTATGCATCTGTTGCTGCCTCTCTCCCGGGGCCGACAAGCTCAGCAGCCGGAGCTGTCCGCAACCTGACAAGGGAAGATACAAACTATTTATTTTTCAACACACAACCCTCCCAGGGTAGGGATACCACCACGCAGTGATTTATTATTTCCCAGCAATTAACCCCCTTTAGAGTTGGAAGCTCCTGCAGCTTGTTTACAAACACTTCAGACACTATAGGGACCTCTTCTCCATCCAGCGCCTTCCTTCCCCTTCATTTAGCGGGGAGGGGGTGGTCTTCCCTCTGGTTCACAGTCCCGGACAGCTCCCCTCCTCATTGGCTCACTGCCACACCATATGACGCGTCACCGCTCCAAAACACCAGAGGCTTGTAGCTCTGGACAGCTGACGCATCACAGCATGTAGTGAGCCACGTCGGAAGGAGGCAGCGGGGACCACCAGATGGGAGGTAAGGGGCTGGTGGCCCGCGCGCGACGCCAATCGCAGCGGGTCCTCAGCCTAGGTCAGTTTCTCAGGGCGAGAAGAATCATTATCACCCCTGAGTCAGTATCTGCCAGCCTAGATCACATGCAAAGTAAGTTTGAGGACAGGGGCTTTCCAGTCCCCCTCCTGAAGGAACCATGTACTAAAGCTGAAATCCCTCATACGGTCACATTTTTACGGAAGGGACCCCACACCATTGGCACTAAGAGACTTCTCCATTCCCTTTGTGTCTATATACAGTACATGGAGTGGGCGTACTAGAAATATCATTCTCTGCCATTGGCACTTACAGGGTATTAAGTACTGATGTCACGCTAGCACCCATATTATCTGCCAAACACTTTTTTCTTATAAAAGAGGTAAAAGCATAAGAGATCACCTCATTAAAACCGACTCGGGGGGAACTAACATTAACCAAACATTCTTGGGTACACCACGAGTTGGTTGCTACAGATGTTGTAACTGTGCCCAATGTAGCAGTATGCAGGAAGGAGACACTTTCACTATCCTGATGACAGGTAAGAAGTTTCAAATCAAAAACTTTTACACCTGTTTGTTGCATAATCTTATCTATCTCATTAAGTGCCCCTGTGGGATGGGATATGTGGGGGAGACCACCCAATGTATTAAGGATTGGATTAGACAACATAAGGCCACCGTTCAGAGAGGTGATGAGGAAGCTCCGGTAGCACACCATTTCACACAAGCTGGGCACACAGTGAGCCAACTGCGGTTTCAAATCATTGATGGAGTAGAAAAGAGACGCAGGGGCAGGAACATGATCACGTTCCTATTACAAAAGGGGGCCAGATGAATAAAAAAATTGGGCACCATGGTCCCAGATGGGATCAACAAAGAATTAGATCTCAGTTGCTGCTAAGTTGGTACCTCACTCCTATGTATCCTTGACTGGATTAGGGAGATGCTACATTTGGTACTGTCTCACTGTTTACCTCCAGTATAGAAATATCATGCCCTTACTCTCTCCTCAGACCTGCTGCTTCATCAAGTTTGGCCGTTATCCGTGTTTTCTGAAGGGTGTGCCCTTGTCATCCTCCCTGCCCGCCGTACCGTACCGTATCGTTAATGATCTGTCCTGTTATACCCTGGTCTCTCCTCACCTCTACCCTGCTGGCATGCAGACAAGTGTTGGGTTTAGTATGTGTCTCTTCTAGAGCTTTGCATATGGACCACAGTGTCAACCAATATTTGAGTGATACATATAACAGGGTATGTTCCATAAGTGAATTAAAAACAAAAGACACAGCGCAAAAACGCAAATAGTGAAGTATATCAAATATAATTATATTAAAAAAAGGTAAGTATTCTGCGTACATAAAATCAGTAGAACATAGGCAATGCATGTGATCAACACATAGGTTACCAAACAGCAAATCGGGACTTCGAGCAGGAACAATATCCTCATGTGAGTAATCCTGGATGATATCTGGACGTCGTCTTGGCCGCTGAAGGATGGTGGCTTCTCTCACAAGCAGCACAATCAGTCCATCTCAGAGCATACTGTTACGCCGGTGCTGCCCGCAGACAAGACCCGTCCCCTGTGCTGAGGTGGGACGTAGGGATTCACGCACCCGCAGCAAAGGGAGTGCGCCTGGAGTGTGGTGTTAGTGTTGCCAGGCCAGGTATAGTAAGGAAGACAATACTTGCCAGTACCGGTAGTAGAGGAAGAGTAGTTATTGCCGTTTCCAAGGTCAGGGATTGGAGAGTTGCGGAAGGTCGAAGGTATAAGCCGTGTGTCAGGGATGCCAGAAGTCACGAAGTCCAAGTAGAGCCGAAGTCGAGAGCCAGAGGGGGTAGTCGTTCAATCCGCGTGAATACCTGAGGAGTCACTGAGAGAGTAATCAAATGCTTCCATACAGAACTATGTCGAGCGACGAGTGATGGGAAGCACAGCCATAATAAAGCTGGGCAGGCCAATGGGAAGAGGGGGCAGGCCTGGAGGACTGTAAGGAGTCCTCCCTGATAAGAGGGAGGTGTTAGAGCCCAGCTAAGTGTAGTCATTGATTTGCATGGAGCGTGTGGTGCTTGGGGGCGACGCCTCACTGCAGGAACAGTGGTTAAAAGTGCTCTGTTAGGCTTGTGCTCTGTAAGCTGGGAATGCATGCGCATAACGTCTGGGGCTGGCGTGCGTGTGTGCGTGGATTCGGTGACTGACGTGCGTATGCGCATGGGGTAAGTGACAGACGCACGTGTGCACATAGAGCGCGGAGCCAGAGACACACACAGAGGCTGCGGTTCAACAGGCACCCCTTCAGTACAGACACCCCTTCGGTTGGTGCAATCCTGTGATGGCGAGGAGCCTGAGTGCCAGTGGCAGACAACGGAGGTATGTGGGATTTGCGCTGCAGGCGCTTGGACGCCTGAGTACCAACAGGGGGTGAGCAATGGTGGCGCTGACGGCGCTGAGACACCAGATTCCTTACACATACGTCTTTTCAAAGGAATCTCCCCACCGCAGATGTAGAATCAGTACCAGAATAGAGAGCGAATTGGCTCTCCTTGATGTAGCAGTCATCAACTTTTGGGGATGGAACAGCTTCTGCTTCCCCATCTTTGCTTAAGCTTGGACTTCTCTGCCCCCTCTCACGAGTCACCTGACCTCTAAACTCGTCTCCAGCAATGTTTGGTGACGCTCAGCGTGGCTTCAGCTCCCTCATGCTGCTCTGCGGTGGGGGGGGGGGGAGGGGAGGGGGGGGGGGGGGGGGCGGGCGTGGGGGGGGGGCTGTGTACTCATACTCAGACGCCCCTCTAGCACTTGTACTTTGTGAGAATCCTGAAAATTTTCTTTCTGTAGGACTCGCTGCTTCTTCTCGGCATCCGCCTGTTTATCCTTGGCCTCTTGCAGACTTGCATGCACATCATGCAGCTGGCTCTGCAGTATGTGCGCTGTTTTTGTGCGCTGCTCCAAGGAGACACGTTCTTCTTGCAGCACTCCCTCAGTATTCTTTAGTGCTTCCTGCACTTCTAATTTTATCTGGGCCAATTGTTTCTTCACTTTTCCTGCTTGATGAAGCTTCTCATTTCTTTCACTGACCTGGTAAGTCAAATCTGACTGCTCCATTAGAGGTTAACTCCCTATAGGCTGGAAAGCACAGTAGTTTCACCATATTCCAGCAGATAGAGACATTGACTATCACATTATACTAATAAGAAATTATATTACCTGAGTCTGCTCTTGACAGACCTTGTGCTTTTATCCATTTGCTTGTCAATAAATGTAAAACATTATAATTCACTATGTGTCTTTAGTTCATCACTGATACATTATATAGATTGTGTTTCATAGTTGTTTTATTGTTGGAGGTCCTTTAGGTTGTAACATAGGGGTCATTAAAAGTCAACTCTTAACTAGCAGCAGAGAATTTACCTATTAAGAGTGAGTACAATGTAAATAAACAAAACTCAAACACGGGAGATTAATGCAAAAGAAAGCAGGTGACACTGACATGTCAGCATGCATTTGACAGAGAAGAGGTTAGACATATTCCTAAAGAATATCAAAGGGATTTTACAGGATTAGGCAAGAGGAGATGTCGGTAAGGTCACAGTTGAGGGTTGGCATGTTGGTCCCAAGTTAACCGGTCCCTAGTAGATGGTCTTCCGGTGGCAGAACTGCTGCGACAGCCATGATCATGATGTTGAGGACAGGTAAAGATACTGGTGCCTCCTGTACAGGAGAGCCCAGTTAGAGCCCCAAGAACTGATTGACTCTCAGGAGGCACTGCCATCGGGTCTGTTATGCCCAAACAACACGTGGAAAATCAAGGCGCCAGCTATACGGTTGGGTGTTAGCTGCCACTAAGAGGGGGGTAGAGCCAAATCATCATGGCAAGTGGGCGTGTGATTGAATGCAGCCGATGGGCAGCTTTCAAGGATTTCCCCCTTCACTATAGGAAGGGTGAAGCAAAGGGTTTCACGGGAGACCAGGACTCTTTCACTGGATCAATCATCAGACAGTACTTAGAAATCAAATAAATGGGTGTGCATTTCAGCCCGAGCTAACAGACACAACACAATATCACCAACAGAGCTATACGCACTCCACACAGGGACACAGGGAGAATCCTACAAGTCCTAGGTGCCCAGCACCATCAAAATGGCTTAGCCGGTGCAGCTTCCACCTATGAGGGATTGGGAACTCCAGGCAGCGCTGGATGCAAGACACAGCAGAGCAGTTTTAAATCTCCCGCTTGGAATAGCAGGCAGCCATGAATTACACCGCTTAGTCCATCTCGACGCTAGCCTAAGACAGATCTGTAGAACTGAGATCGGCCGCCCCTTTTCTAGGTTCCCATCTGCATAGGAAATCATGGAGAATGGGTGGTGACGAATCACATCGTGGGTGGTGACCAATTAGAACATGGATGGTGTATGTGGAATCAATCACAGTGCAAGGGCTTGCCTGTGTTAGCCAATCCAGACTGGGGGTGTGACGGGGAGGGCAAGGCAGGGAGGGAGGGAATTATAAACCAGTCAATGAGAACAGAGCCTACCTGCCTATGTTCTCAGTGCTGGTTTGCTATCTCTTAATGAGATAGAGAGGAACCTATCTTGGGCAGACAATGGCTCCAAAATAGTAGGCCAGCCCATCCCCACTCTCCTTTATCATCAACCCCCTCGTAAAACCAACTAAACCTGGATCCCTGGGCGTGTAGGCTGGGTAAGTGTAATACCAGCCTAGCATGTCCAGGGCATAAAGAAATACAGTTTCACAAGCACAGATACATTTTACATGTAAGACAGGTTCACATATACACTTTCACACAACTTTGTTTGGCCAGATGAGCCACCATAAGATGCATATACAGGGCAACCCTGTATATTCATCCAGATGATAGGGCAATGGCTGGGCTTCACCTTTATTGTAAGAGCCTCATTGCCCATATCATCACAAAGAGTACTGCTATTTGCTTGCCGGTGAGGAGGTTCCCCCCTTTGCCACGTTGAGGCAATGGGCCTAACACATTAGGGATGGTACGCAGTTAAGGGCCTAACAGATGTTGTTCAAAGAAAGCTGTGACCTTTTCTTTGAACTTAACAATGTGTTGACTCAGTTATTACTTTGGTGGGTGGTTTGCAAAGGAGGATCGGGGCAGTAAGCCTTTATAAGCTAAACATAATATACTTTGCTCAAGGTGTACACTTCAATCAAAGTTTTGTCTAGTGCTCTCCTGAGGTTGCACCCTGATTTTTGCCACTTAAATAGAGCGAGGTACCTCTCCTTTTTCTTACATCATACATCATGTAATTGTGTCATTAATTATAGGGATTTTGTTCTTTATGTGTGAAATCTTAATGTGTTGCAACGCTAGACACGTACAAGATTTCTTATGTTAAACAGCAACTCTTATATTTAGTGAAAGAAGATTATGTGAATACTGTATGTAAAAGTTGATAATAATATATTTGTAGTAACACATATTTGTTGGTATGGATGTTGTAGGAATGGTGTGTTTACAGATCCCACCCATGAAGACGAAGAAGTGCAGATGATGGGTGATGCTGAAGCATGTGGTCCTTTTTGGATTAGGGTTAAATGCGGGAATATAAAACTTTATCCATGGACCCCCAGAATCTAGACTTGTAAAAATACAATGCATTCTGTGTATTACAGGTGACTAAATGGTTAATATCAAAAGGTTGATAAACAGCTAACGACCAGCTGTCACTGAGTGACCAAGAATTAGCAATATTCAGAGTCTTTTTTTATTATTAAAGTGGAAACTGGAAACTTGGGCAGGTAAAGGGCACACGAGGTTTAATATAATAAATGTAAGATTATGCATTTGAGAAACAATAACAATTATGCTACATTTAAACTAATTAATCAGTCCTAAACGGAAAAGGATTTAAGAGTGCTTGTAGTTAGCAGGCTTCGAAATAAAGGACAATGTCAGGCAGTAGCTGCAAAGGCTAATTGGATATAATTATGTATGAAGTGTGGGGGGGGGGGGGGGTGTGAAGGGAAGACAGTATAGTTTTGCCACTGTTTAAATCCATAGTAGGACCATTAATAAATAAATCATTAATAATGGTGATGGAAGGTCTGACTTCTGAAAAGGCTTTCCAATTGTGGTTTGTTTACATTAGAAAAGATGTCATCTAAGAGGGGATATGATGTATGTATGTATGTGTCTTTATTTATATAGCTCCATTAATGTACATAGCGCTTCACAGCAGTAATACACGTGACAATCATATAAATAACAAATAATACAAATAACAGATCATGGGAATAAGTTCTTCAGACTTAAAAATTAACATTTAGGAAGAGGAGTCCCTGCTCCAAAGAGCTTACAATCTAATTGGTGAGTAGGAAGGATGTTCAGAGACAGTAGGAGGGCATTCTGGTAAGTGTGTCTGCAGGGGGCCAAGCTTTATGTATCAGGTGTATAGTATTAGCCGCGGAGCTGCTCATATGCTTCGTTAAGCAGGTGTGTTTTAAGGTGGGTCTTAAAGGTAGATAGAGAGGGTGCTAGTCGGGTGTTGAGGGCAAGGGCATTCCAGAGGTGTGGGGCAGTCAGTAGGCTAGGTTTAAGGTGGGAGAGGGCTTTAGATACAAAGGGGGTAGAGAGAAGACATCCTTGAGCGGAACGCAAGAGTTGGGATGGTGCGTAGCGAGAAATGAAGGCTGAGATGTAAGGAGGAGCAGAAGAGTGTAAAGCTTTAAAAGTGAGGAGCAGAATTGAGTGCAAGATGCGGGATTTGATAGGAAGCAAGGAGAGGGATTTAAGCAGGGGAGACACTGAGACAGATTTACTATGATTTATATGATAACTATTTACAAATATATAAGGTCAATACAAGTAACTTTCGATGGAACTTTTCATCTCAATGACAGTACAAATGACACAGGACTATCCAATGAGATTGGAGGAAAGGAGATTTCACCAGCATCAATGGAAAGAGTTCTTTACAGTATGGGCAGTTAAAATGTGGAATTTACTACCGGTGATTGTGATGGCAGATACAGTAGATATCATATCTTTAGGAAAAGGTTAAAAATCTTTTTAGAAAGGAAAGATATAGAGGGATCTAACAAATAAGTAAACCTTGGAAGGATGTTGATCTGGGAGAAATCTGATTACCATTTCTGGAGTCGGGAAGGCATTATTTTTCCCTATTTGCGACACAATTGGCTAATGCCTTACTGGGTTTTTCCTGTTTGCCTTTATCTGAACTATATACATACTGTACTACATATGCCTTATAACCCAACTGGGATTAATTTTATTAAGCAGTGGAAAGTGAATGGTCAGTGAACACACTGAGCAAAAGGTGAACCGTATCTCTGCTAGAGAAGGACAGTTCACATTTTGCTGGCTAACCCCTGGATTGCAAATGCCATACTGCATCCCCATACACATAACATGTTAAATTATTTAGGTTACATTATCCTGTGCTGCACCTCAATCAATTTCCATGGTCTCCAGAAACCCTATCTAATGCGCTTAGAGAGGGTTTTGTCAGGAATTACAGTCAAGTTAAACCTGTATAGGTTGTTTCTGTAGGGCTCATCCTACACCAAGCCATTCCTACTCCACCGTGTCATATCTCACTTCTCCAGGTAGCAGTTTCCTGTTATCTACTGTACCTGACCAAGCACTGCTCCCATCCCATAGTTGGCGGCGTCAGTCTGCACTACAAACCTCAGTTTCCAATGGCCTGTAACACAAGAAAGTTTGTAAGGGAGGCATTTAGGTCTGTAAAAGTATCCTCACATTTAGTAGTCCATTACTTGGGGCAGTTTCTTTTTGGTCAGTTCTGTCAGAGGTACTGTAGCGGAGGACAACGTTTCTTTAGCACTCAGCAGTCCCTAAGGCATCACTTTCTTTTAATGTTGGGAGTGGGCCAAATAGTAATAGCTTTCACTTTTCTTGGTACAGGATGCCGGGTCCCACCCCCTACTCGCTGCCAAGGTTCTGCACTTCAGCCATGCCTTTTTGACTTAATGGTCAGCAGTGCTGCATTTATATGCTCCCTCACACTTGCCAGGTACATCAGGATCTCCACACAGGTTTTGCTGAATACTTTACTATTGCTTGATAAGCTACAGCACTTCTATCTAGGACCTCTAATACATTATTTGCTATCATTTGAAAGGTGACAGGGACATTTTTTGTCCCATTTTTCATGCATGGCCCGGAATTAATTTAAACCAAGGAAATGATAAATGCTGACCGTTCCTGAGCCTCAGGCATCATAGGAATCTGCCAGTACCCTCTGCATAAATCCATAATTGTGAAATAGCAGGCAACTGTCAGCTAGTCTAATAACTAGCCTATCCTTGGTGCATTAATAAGGGTGTAGAGGGTGTGCAACTAAGAAAACTGCCCCTCGCTACTGAACATATTGAGCAAGAGAGAGAAAAACGGAGCACTAGGTCCAAAACTGGCAATGCCAGATAAAAGTGCAAGGATGCGGTCCCATAATAAAGAGCTTATTTTAATGAATCAAGAACAAAAAACCACACCAACGCGCTTCGGACTATTGATTCATTAAAATAAGCTCTTTATTATGGGAACGCATCTTTGCACTTTTTTCTGGCATTGCCAGTTTTGGACCTAGTGCTCTGTTTTTCTCTCTCTTGTTCAATATATCCATCTACAGGCGGAGGTACATTTAACCCGTGGGATCCTGGATACATTTGGATTTGCTGTTCATCGTGGATATTCATCCCCATGTGAGTCTATTCCAGTTACCCACATATGTTCTGGACTTTGTTTATCAATTCTGTTCCATCGAAATAGATGTTTATTATACTGGTTACTGGCAGGTGTTTTACTATTATTACATCCTTACTGCTGTGCTGTGTGGGATTATAGTTTGCTAGTACACATCTTTTGGAATCATCTGCTATATTCACTCATTGGGTTAATTCCATTCTACAAGAATTTATCTATTCTCAGTATTGCTGTTTTCTTCTGAGCACCATACAACGTTTTTTTCATTATACCTCGCTACAGAACAAAATGAATAACAGAAAATAAAAAAACAAATGAAGGGGCCTATTCACTAAACTTCGATAAAATCAGTGCATTGCCGAACGACTTTGCATTAATGTTTCGCGCACTAAAACATGTTTGTAAAAATGGTATTCACTAAGAAAAAATCCAATTGTTTTAAAGTTCGATAAAAAAAATGCACCATCAAACTACTTGTTTTTTTTAAGTGCTATCTCGCTATAAATCCTAGCGATTGGCAACTGATTGAAACTGCAGCCTGGTAGAGCTGCATGGAGATGTTGCGTCTCCATGCACGGCTCTTACAGGCGATCGTACAGTATCAATATTAATTGTAATACTAGTGTATGGGAGCAGGGGGTCTCCTGAGCTGAACCGCGTTGATTTCAGCCTCGGGGACCCCCTGCTTCCCGAGATACAGGCCCCAGTATAGGGTGCCAGTATCCCCCTGCAGGACTTAAATCCCCCCGGTCACATGACGCAGAGGATTTTTACATTGTGGGGATACCGGCACCCTATACCGTGCTCTGTATTTCGGGAAGCAGGGGATCTCGAGGCTTAAATCAATACGGTTCAGCTCAGGAGACCGCCTGCTTTGACACTATTAGTAAAAATAAAATTAAAGCAGCTTCATTACCTTAGTGGTTTGCCTTAGCAGAAGGTTTTCTTTATTAGCTTTAGCCTGTCGCTTTGGCCTTGGCTTGGAAACGCCTTTCGCTTTTTCTGTGTGATAGGCACGGCAGAGGCGAGTGGCTTCCTGCGTCTGTAGAATCGGGGTTGATCCATGGAAGCAGATGGCACAATGCAGTATCTGGACAGTGCAGTAAATTAGCCTGTGTGTGTGCAGGGGCGAGCGAGGGGAGAGCGCTGTACTGAATATGCCGAAATGTGAGACTGTTACAGTACACGCCTATGCGTTTCAACAATGTTCAAATGAGACATACAGCACTGCACATGCATGCATAAATATGCAAATTTACAATTACTGCGCGTGCACACGCAGACTGTGTACTGACGTAGGTTGAACTGCTAAAGTATTAGACTTTCAAGACAACAGCTCGCGAATGCCCTCCTGAGTTTTTAGATGGTATTGCAGTATTGCAGACAGCGCTAATAAAATGCTAATATTACGAGCGCTAAAATACCGCAACATATTCCGGGAAAAAAAAATACTACATCTGCCCGTGGTTATCAGAGTTGCGCCGATACGGCCGCATTAGGATAAAGGCGGCCGCAGCTGTATAGTGGCAGGCATCAGAGTAGTGCTTTAAATTTAAGGATGTAATAGAACACAATTGCTTACAGTAATAAGACAAGCAAACTGCACTAATATATATCATTCTCTCAAACACAGCATTAAGGAAGTGTTCTGTCTTCATCTACATAATGAAGAATCAGCATATTTACTATCTATGGTAATCAAGCAAACCACTGCATAGAGTCTACCTTTTAAAATATTGGTCACATGATCCTAATTATATGGAAAAAATCGGATACATGATTGTATACTGTAATCTCTGCATAATGTGTCACAGCACATGAGATATTAGTTATCCAATTCTTAATAGAGTTCCAAAAAGGTACTTTTTCTTTAGTATTTTGCGTCCTTTTGAGCGGAGAGTAGGCTACACGAAACACAGACACTAAAAACCAAGGAGAAGAGGCGAAATAACAGACGTAAACCACAAGATCAAAACTTACTTTATTAGGAGACTCCAACATATAACATGAGGAGAATATTCATCCCAGATTTTCTGTTTAATGTATGTACAGTATCTTTGTAATTTAATTTATGTGCCGATATACCCCACAGCTTTTATTGATTATATAGAAGAAAGTATGTTAAACTAATTAATTAATTCACCACTGTTTACTAGGGGTTTTGTACAGAGTCTAATAGCTCATAACTTATTGATTCAACTTAGTAGTCGCTTTTGTATGGTGTCAGATAAATTATCACCTAAATAGGAGAGTGCACTACAAGGGGTTGTAGGGGGTGTGCCGTGTCTTCTGCAGCCACACCCAATTCGTTCTGTCCATTGTCTACCCTAGCCCCTTTGCAACCTTAAAAAAACAGGAACTTTTTGCCTGAGGGGGTGGTTCTTTTCTTTCTTACCTCGGCTATTCTTATTATCGGGGCTGCCTTCATAGCAATGGATTACATGTACAAATACATTGTATGACAAAATGAGAACATGGGCTCTAAAACGTGGAATCTAATACCTAGATTTAAAACAGGCTCCTGCACTATGTTTTAAAACTTGGTCGTAGAACTTGCTGGCAGGGCCGTGATATTACATAGTGTTACGTTATTACTCCAAACCCACCATCTTTATACATAGATGAGTACCCGCAAAACGTGCACTTTTTGCGGGTACAATTACAGTACTACTGGTAGAACTGGTCAGCAACACTTTACATATTTTCTAACCCTTTTTGCCCCCCAACATGCACCCTTAAATTCCTGTTCCCAAAGTCCCGGCCCTGCAGCTATTTCCCATAAGGGGTCTGTAACAGGGGACTTATCCCTGTTCACAAATGTGCCTCTAATCCAGCAGTGTGGTGGTTAACTGTTGGTGGGCAATTAACTAACACCACCTGCCTGATTGCTTAGAAAAGCCTGTCTTTTGAGACAGGAAGTGAGACTCCTTTGCTCACACCTGAGCTGAACTTTGGAGACAGAGCAGAGATTCCTTAGTACCACAACTGGGCTGAACCAAGGAAGGGACACTTGTCTTGTGCCCTGCCAGAAGAAATAGCAGAGCTGCTTTCAAGAGACAGGGGAAACTTCTAAACCTGAATGCTGACAAACCCTGAGGAAAAGGGAGCTGAACCAGGGACAGAGAAGATTTTCCATCCAAACCACAAGGAACCGATAAGACTTTTATTTACAAGACTTTTTATATCTGTTCATTTCATGCTATATATTTGGGGCTGGTAAAGAGCCTAGCTAACCAACCCAGTCATAGAGGGCTGAGCTATATGTGTATATAGTCTCCAAAGCAGAGATAGGTTTTCTTTGTTTGGCTCACTATTTCGCTTATGTTGGGTTTTTTGCTGTGTTTTAAGCGACAGGCACAATAAAGCCTTGTTATGATTTCACCTTACAACAGTCTCCATTGTGTACCTCTGCACATGTCCTCCTACAGGGTCCTTAACACACAGGACATTCCTAGCTTATGAGCTCACAGGGGACAGTTTAAGGAAACATGGTTACAGGTAGTAAATAAAAACACTTTACTGGCCCTATGGGCTTACACAGATAGCCCATTACACATGTTTTTATGGGCAGCAACAAAGTATGCAAAAAAATGCACAAGGCAGCGCACTGCCTAGGGAGACAGGTGAGTAAAAATGTAAACATATTTATTGTCTATCAAAACATTACAAAAAACGAGGTGTGAACCCTCCTACGTGTTTCACACAACACGGTGCTTTATCAAGGAGTATGGTACAATGCACTCTAAGAATACTGTTGTCATTAATCAATGTTCGCACCAAAATGCGGGTGTGTGTGATGTCACTACGGGTTCGTGCATGCTCCCGTGGGCGTGCACGTCTAATTGACATCACGATCTCCTGTCAGAGCACTGCCCCCAGTGACGTCACCCCTCCCGCCCTCTTCTCTCTGCTGCAGGCAAGTGAGGAGCACACGCCCCCTCTTCTCAGGCAAAACGGACACGTCATGCCCGTAACAGCGCATGCACATCCCTAAGCGCTGAATCGAAAATGCAATGCACCCTGAGCGCCTCCAGCATAACCTCACAAAGGACAAGGGAAAACACACCTTATAAGGGAACTCAAAACGATCCCCCAATAACAATCCATTGGGGTCCTACAACGTGCACCAACAAAAACACCCAAGCAGAAACATACATGAGAAACATGAATGAGAAAAACCAAAGTCCCTTAATTCAACAATTGTACATCTTTCTATATAAATTGAGGAAGAAAGTTTTTCTTTTTCACAGTGAGACAAGGGAAAAACAATAATTTTATAATTCAATAATTGAAAAACAACTGTAGACTTCTATCAAACAAATATGATATAATGTAATTCCCTTGTCCCACCATGAAAAATAACAGGGACGTAACGCCCAACGTTACCCAAAGGTAGGTACTCTTCCAATGGACCTTCTGGAGTTTGTTGATCAGATCACCACTGCCTAAAATAAATGATGGTGATTTACATACTAGCGGTTGAAGGAAAAAATCAACATAACGAGATACACCATCTCCCAAAGATGGATTGGGAGATGGTGGAAAATAGGAATTGTGGGATATTAAGTTGTACAGAAACGCTACCTCCTCTTAGTAAAATAATTAGGATGTTCTTTTTATATCATTTGGAACAGACGTGTATGCATCAATTTGACTATGACATCACAGTCCTAAATTTGGATATTGCCCATAGGAAGTATTAATATATATCTTTATACATTAAAGCTTAGTTGCCTACTATAATAATAATAATAATTTTGTATTTTGCAGGTACTCAACATGCATCTTCCTATGTACTGTACATTATTTTAGGTAATTACAGCAGCTGCAAACCTTTGCACAACAGCTATAACGTCAGTCACGTCAACATAATTGGCAAATCAAGGGATACTAAAACAAGCGCTAGACCAATGTGCTAAACAGTGCAGTGCACTATAAAAGCTGCCCGGTATTCTACTAAGGCAACTGTCTCAATAATTACCCCAAAACAACATGAAAATACAATTTTAGAAATAAACCTGGCGCATGTGTATATACAAAAATGTGAATTAAACAAATATGTGAAAAAAACAAATGTGTATAGTCCATAAAGGATATAGGTGACTGAAGTGAGTTGAGTCCTTTCTTCCAAAATTGAATGGTTACGAATAGAGAATAGACTCAGTTCTCAATGCACGCAGAAAAGTTCCTCCTCACAGCAATTATTGTCATGTAGATTGAGACATAAACCGGGGACAAAACATTGCACAGTATTGTTTCTCAGCAATGAAGCCCTCACATATGAAGTCCAATAAAATGCCCACTTACTAGAGGTAGGTAGGCAGCATGCGGTGGAGAGAAACTGTATGTGGGGTCTTCCAGATCCAGGCATTTTCAGGGTAACACGAACCCCACGTGATGTCCCCGATTCCGATGGATACTGAGAGAACCTCCTTCTCAGAAAAGATATCTCCTGAACCTGTCCCAGAACTCCTGTATTATAATCTCCAACAAGGGATATAAAGAGAAACAGTGGATTGCGCAATATCGTAAAAACTTTAATGACGCCTCCTGAACTATAACAGAAATATACTCACAATAAACTGTGAGTTAAAATCAAAATAGAAGTGCCCGACCCGACCACACATCGACACACAGTCTCAGGTAGTCCTTGCCGGTACCGCGTGTACCTCGCGTTGTTCCGGCGCAAACGTGATGATGTCACCGCCTCCGTGCCAGATTAGTGATCAGATCACTACCAGAGACTGTGTATCTACAGGACAGTAATTGCTGTGAGGAGGAACTTTTCTGCGTGCATTGAGAACTGAGTCTATTCTCTATTCGTAACCATTCAATTTTGGAAGAAAGGACTCAACTCACTTCAGTCACCTATATCCTTTATGGACTATACACATTTGTTTTTTTCACAGATTTGTTTAATTCACATTTTTGTATATACACATGCGCCAGGTTTATTTCTATAATTGTATTTTCACATCAACTTTAATGAATGGGTCTTCTTGTTCAGGTTCATTAGTTAAAGATTTTGCATTTCTTAAACACTTTAATGGGATTAAATGTTTATTTTTAGATTGTTTTATTTCAATATTCTTGGAATTGACTGTTTGCAATTTGTGTATTTACAGTTTTTTTATTATTCTATTTAGTTTTTTTTCGTTTAAATAAAGTTATTGTTGTTTTAATATGTGTTGACGCTGGTGACGTCATCACTCAATGCAGCGCGAAAACGGGATTTACTTGTGGGTTCTCGAAGCATACAAAAATCAAGTGTTTTGAACCACCTATAACACTTTGAGAAAGCTCGTTGAGCGAAACATGTTAGTGTGTTTCTCTGGTTACTAATACTGCTGCGGCCAAGTTTATTCGAGCATTTGCCCGTTCTTGGCCGCAGCAGTATCCTGGCGCGCGCCGGAGGGTGACGGGCGCGCGCCGAAGCAGCGGAAGAGCGCCCTCCGATCGGGGCGCTCTCCCTACCGCTGCCGGGTCCGCCGGGTCCCCCGGAACCCCCTGCCGCCGTCCCGCGATTGCGGGACACCAGGGCTCCCTCGGGGAGCCCTGGACGCGCGTGCAGGGGGCGCAGGCTCCCGATGACGCGTGACCGCGCGTCGGTGATGCGCGGCACGCCGAGGGGCGGCCACTAGCAAGCCGGGAAATCTCCCGGCTTGCGGATCTGGCCGCAGAGTGATAAAGTGTGTCGGTAGTGTACATTGTTTTTTTTACTATAACACTTTGAGAAAGCTCGTGGGAGCGAAACATGTTAGTGTGTTTCTCTGGTTACTAATACATTGTTTTTTTTTACTACACCCTCTTCATCTGTTCTTGCTTGTGGTGCAACCTATCTTTGGCTCTTTGCCAAAAATGTTTTTCCTGTGATAATCCCAAGCGATGCACACCTTTGGAGACCTATACCCTGCAAGTCTGAAATGTGGATATAAGAAGACATCAGACAGTGAGTTCATCTCATCTTCAATCGAGACGTTGTTATTACAAGGAGATTTATATTGTTGCAGGCATATGGTTGACTCAGTGCATGCTCTAGTTGAGAGCTAGGGTCTAGCCTGGCAACACTCTCCATTATACAAGCAAAGTTTATTATCTATTTGCAGCACTTATACTTGTTAAAGGGACAGGCTCTGTTCAAAGTTTTATCCTTACCAGGGAAGGATCTTTATTATTATGCACTCAGGTTTCAACACACCTATAGTGTATCACAAACCTTGCGACCTGGTGTATCACCTTTTAAGGATACTTTTTTTGACACTGTAAATAGCTTATAAATAGTTTGCATAATATTTAAAACCACAGCAACTTGTTCCCTTAACTTTACTCGCTAACAGCTTATATATATATATATATGGGGCTAAACAAGAGAATGAGTCTGCATCACCACAGCATCACACGCGGAACAAGAGACATCCCTGTCAACAAACATTTCTCTGACTCTGGCCATAAAATGAATGATCTGAAGGTGGCCATACTTAAAGGTAATCTTAGAAGACCGAAAGAGAGACGGTTGCATGAATACAAATGTATTCAACTGTTCAGGACACTTAGCGGTGGCCTAAACCGAGACCGCAGTTCATGAGTCACTACTGACACAAGAGAACTCTCTTCCCATGAGTGCTTAAGGTCATGTCTATGCATACTGCGCTAAATGATTGCACACACAGCTGTCTCTTACACATACTGCACCGACACACTTTATTCGAGCAAATACCCAGTATGTACCTGGCAGATACCTGGAATGCGCCGCTCCTCACCTCTGACAAGCCCCGTTGCGTTTGCCTTCCCAGCCTGGGTTCATGCCTGGCTGACGGGCGGCTGATCTGTTAAATGATAATGATTAGGATTTAATAGGCTGAAATGCTTCGCGTGTCTACCAGATGGCATAAATTCATGAATTGTAATGCAGTATATATATATATACTGTGCAGTATTGCAGCCAGCGGGAATAAAATGCTTCAATCCCTGCCTGGAAAATACCTCAATGCACTCGGGCAGAAAACAGTCACAAACCTCAATACACCCGGGTATACCCGAATTCGTGGGACTAGCCGAGCTCGAATAAAGTGTGTCGCCAGTGTACAAATACTCTATTTAATTCCATCCCTATATACCAATAGGGACCACATAGTATCTACATACACTTAGTAATGCAACACCCTCTTACATTTCCACACCTACCCACATCATTAGCATACATTCCCACTCAACACACACCTTTTGTAAAGCGCTGAATACACTGTGGACGCTTTATAAATTTATATTTACATACATACATACTGCACACACACACTCTTACATCACTAACATTCAGGGACTATTTAACACCTCAAGTCATAAATCGCATACTGCACAGGAGGGAGGGATAGGTTTCATTCCAAGATGCACTGTTTTTAAGTTAAAACTTGCTTGCTTTATTCAATGTAACATCGCTGGAAGAAGAGATCAGTGTCTCTCGAAAGCTCGCACAAATAAAAGCATTTTATTAGCTACAGAACGGTATCGTCTATTCGTTTTTTTATTATATATATATATATATATATATATATATATATATATATATATACAGTGTTCGACAAACCCGGTCACTCAGTCGCCGGGGGTAACTCAAAATTGCCCCTTGGCGATTGGCCCAAGCAGCCCACGTGCTGCTGTTTAAATTCCCCCGCGCGCTGGAGAAAAGAAAAAAAAAGCCGGAGCCGCATTCATGTTGCTGCAGGAGCTTACCTGCCTCCGGCTCCCTGAACAGCGCTTTTCCTCCTCCACCCCTCTCTGAGCACGTTTTCTCTCCTCCCCCATCAGTCATGGCAGCCAGAGAGCGCCTCCGCAGGCCCCCGATGTCCCCTGCATACCCCCAATGGCGCTGCTTACCCCCAATGTCCCCCGCATATACCCAATGGCCGCTGCATACCCCCAATGGCCCACGCATACCCCAATGGCCGCCGCATACCCCCGATGTTGCCCTCAGCCCCCGATGACTCCCACATACCTCCGATAGTGAGCGGGACTCCCGGCGCCAGTTCCGCTCGAGCAGCTCCGTTTCTGGTAGTGTGTGTGTGTGTGTGTGTGTTTGTGTGAGAGAGTGAGGGCGTGTGTGTGTGTGTGTGTGTGTGTGAGAATGTGTGTGTGAGAGTGTGAGGGGGTAGGATGACTGACTGGGGGTCTCGGTCTCTCTCTCTCTCTCTCTCTCTCTCTCTCTCTCTCGTATGTGTAAATATGCAGTGCAGCAGTGACAAGGTTAACTTTCAGCTGGGAAGCTCCTGACAATTAGAGTGGTCCCAGCTGCATAATCAAGGTGTTTTAAAACCCCCAGGCTGCACACACATGGAGGCTTGCTGGTCAAGAGATAGAACTGAAATGCTGTAGTAAGATTACTGCTATAAGGTCTGCTTTCAAAGTATATGGTTGATGAACTGTTTGTGTCCTGCATGTTGCAGAGAAGCTGTTTTGTTTTTTTTTATGCTGAAGGGAAGCTATTTTGTTTTTGTGTGCTGTATTTTTAAGGCTCAATAAATAAGCCTTATACAGAAACCTCACGTGTGGTTGCATGTACCCTGCAACATATGGTGTCAGAAGTGCCAGGATTTTGAGAGGCCCCTGCAGTTGAAGGGACACACACACACAAAAAAAAATGGAAGAATTTTTAAAAGCGTTTCTGTGAGAGCAGGCCCAACTACAGACAGAGAGAGATGAAAGACTATTACAGCAGCAAACCCAGCTCCTAATCTAGCAGCAGGAAGCACAGGATGAGCAAATGGCCAGGTTGCTGACTCAATCCCAGGGGTCTGCCAGTCCAGAACTTGCGAACAAACCCCTGGTCCTCCTGAGGAAAATAGCTCCGAACGAGGATCCAGAGGCTTTTCTACTGACGTTTGAAAGAGTTGCCGAAGCCCAGGGCTGGTCTGCAGATCGCTGGGCAACCCCTTTGGCCCCGCTCCTCATAGGAGAAGCCCAGGCCTCATATCAGGGCCTCCCAGCGGACCAGGCAATGGATTACAAACAGGTAAAAGCCGCCATACTGGATCGCTTAGGTCTGATCCCAGAGACCTACCGGCAGCAGTTCCGGAGCCTGAAGTAGACCGCTAAGATGAGACCCCGGGTCCTCGCTCAACGGTTATTGGACTTGTGTACTCGCTGGATACAATCCGAGGAGCGTTCTAAGGAGGCAATTCTTACAGGGAATACCCCCTTCCGCATGTTCTTGGGTAAAACGCCATGCTGCTGAAACCCTAGCTTTGGCGGTCCGACTCGTTGAGAACTTCCTTGGGGCCGAGGAGCAGGCAGGTGTCCTGGACCCGACGGATCTGACTCCACCGGCACTTGCGGACACCCAAAGAGGGAGGTCGGACCAACGGGGCTACGGCCCATCCATACGCATCCGCCAAGTCCCACAGAAGGAGCAGTCGTTCCAGCAAGAGAGGGGTTCAAATGCCGGTCCCCGCCGAGATCCTCATCTACTTCCTGATGGTGGCTCATCGCCAAATGAGAGGAACTTCAGAGGACGTCGCACACAGGACCCATCGGAGGCCTGGTCTCCAATATCTGGTCCCGCTGAGCGGTATCCATGGCAACCTCCGGCAAGGGAACCCTCTCCATGTTCGGCCTGCGGAGAACAAGGCCACAGTCATGTGGACTGTCCACAGATGGAATGCTCCCTCAGCAGGACAGTCGCCTCGGCCTTCCCCAGAGAAAGTGGCAAGCCCTGGCTTCTTCCAGTCCAGATTGGTGGTCAAACCGTCCAGGCCCTTATAGATTCAGGCTCTGGAAAAACGCTGGTCTTCCGGGAATTGTTACCGCCTGACGTGCTTTCCTTTGACTCCCCATGGATTATAGAGTGTATACACGGCGATGTAAAATGGTATCCGGCGGCCAAAATCCTGCTACAGGTGAAAGGTCAGGAGGCCAGGATTGAAGTAGGAGTCGCTCCTTGGCTCCCTGCCCCCGTTCTGCTCGGCCGTGATTGGCCTTTCTTTTCAAACCTAATGGCTCCAGTCTCTCAGGGGGAGCCTCATTTTCTGACTCAGGAGAAACCTGGTAAACTGTTCCCCTTTTCGGCCGACCTGTTCCCCAGTAGACACCGGGTTCCAAAGACTCGGAGGCAAAGACGCTGTGACAAACAGGACTGGTTGCAGAAATCTGGGACTCAAGGTGGCCATACTAATAGGCATAAGTCACAAGTCATGGCTGGGGATGGCCAGAAAGAGGGAAAGATAGGCCCTGGGGATTTACCATAGCTATGTCTCCCTGATTTTCACCAGAGGCAGAGGGAAGACCCAGTCCTGGCCAAACAATATGATAAAGTGGTAAAGATTGATGACCAGATATTGAATGCACAAAGGGTAATGGTGTTCCCTCATTTTGAATTGTTGAATGATGTCCTGTATATGGTGAACAAGCAGACACAAACAGGGGAGGTCACCAGACAAATATTGGTTCCCAAGGCGTTTGTTAAAACTGTCTTCACCCTAGCCCATACTGTCCCTTGTGGTGGTCACCTGGGTAGAGATAAAACCTTGGACCATATTTCGTTCCGCTTCTATTGGCCAGGGATGCATAGTGACATTGCTAAGTTATGTGCGGCATGTCCTGAGTGCCAGCTAACTAGTCCGAATGGACAAAAACCAGCCCCCTTGGTTCCTCTACCCTTGGTGTCCGTTCCCTTTGAGAGGATTGGTGTAGACTTGGTCGGACCGCTGGTGCCTTCTGCGAAAGGACACAGGTTTATTCTCGTAATAGTCGACTATGCAACAAGATATCCTGAGGCGTATAGTCGACTATGCAACAAGATATCTCCCTGAGGACAGCAACGGCAAAGCAAGTAGCCAACAAATTGTTGGAGCTGTTTTCACGGGTTGGACTTCCCCAGGTTATGTTGACAGACCAAGGTACAAATTTTATGGCTAAACTGATGCAGGATGTCTTAAAATTACTAGAGGTCAAGTGTGTTCGGACATTGGTCTACCATCCACAAACTGATGGATTGGTGGAAAGATTTAACCGAACTCTAAAAGGTATGCTGAGAAAATTTGTAGATTCAGAGAAGAGAGCCTGGGATGAAATTCTCCCTTTTCTGCTGTTCGCAGTGCGGGAAGTTCCCCAGGCCTCCACGGGGTTCTCTCCATTTAAATTATTGTATGGCCGCTAACCCCGGGGAATCCTAGACCTCCTAAAGGAGTAGTGGGAGGAACAGCGGTCCCCTTCTAAGAATACCCTGCAATATGTACTAGACCTTAGGAAGCGCCTAGATGTGGTCGGCCATTTTGCTAGGGAGAATCTTAGATCAGCCCAGGACAGTCAGGAAAGACATTACAATCAGAATGCTCGCATGAGAGCGTTTCACCCGGGAGACCAGGTGATGTTATTATTGCAAATAGATGGCCAGCCATAGGTAATAGCAGACAAGAATACAATGGATATGAGCACCAGAAAAAAGTGTCCAGATCTCAGTGGAAAAAGGAGAATAGACTAGACCAGAATGCTGGTATCGATGCATTAATTTAATCCCTGAGGTACCAGCGTACCTAACTGGTAAATCCAGTAGGATTCACGTACACATAGCCTTCTAAATCTATCTCCTCCCAGTTTAGAGCTAGAGATACTTTCAATCCCAATGATCCTTAAACTCGCAGGGTCCTTTGAGTGTACATTTAGATAATGACATGGGACGCTGTGATTTAAGACTCCTTTAATAATCGCACGTCTGTGTTCTAGGAATCTAAGGAAGAGGGATCGCTTGGTACGTCCGACATATTGAATATTGCAAGAACAGGACAGGACATAAACCACATGAGTGATTAAGCAGTGGATGGAACTTTTAATGGGATACGTAGACCCATAAGAGGAGGACTGAAAGGATGGAGACCCTGTAAGGTGTCTACACATAATGCACCTCAATCTACCGCATTTGTGACTACCAGAATTACCTCTACCTGAATCAGGAACTGGGACTAATTCCCGTAACCTACTGGGGGCCAATTGATTTTTGATATTGGTGGCTTTGCGAAGAATGATAGGTACCCTAGGTGTCAGCTGTGTATTTAGATGTGGGTCACACATAACTATGTGTCGGTTAAGCACTTCTGTGATTTGTCTAGAATATCCACTGAATTTAGTGATAAACTTGTCATTCACCACGGTTAAGTATCAGCTCTTTAATACCCACGCCACCTACATATTGTTTGATATATATATATCGGTTGAAGCTTCTCCCTACAGTCCCTGGAAGTGTACAGATTGTCTCCAATGAATGTTTTTTATCCAATTGAAGTGAGTGCATGTCCTGGCGGCTTCTCTTGTTCTAAATAAATTTGAATTTTATACATACATCATTATGCTATGGAGCTGGCGCTTCTTCTTTTCTTTTATATATATATATATATATACACACAGTATAAATAAGTATATATATATATATATATATATATATATATATATATATATATATATATATACATATATATATACACATACACATATACACAAATGTATATTTGTAGAGATAGTGTTAGGACTTTCAGAAAAATGCGCACAACTTGACATTGTCTGCAAGTTGTTGCTTTGGCCAAAGAATGTTCTGTGACCCTCACTAATGAGAAAATAACAGAATAGTATAGATTTAGTCATAGGATTCCTTATATTTACAGTATTAGTCATGTTGGATGTCGCATTGGGGTTCTCTGTCTTTTGTTTATACATTTTCACATACCCAGTAGCACACCTTTTACCACAAAAATAAACCGCTATGATAATTAGGGAAATTCTATAGTTTTGCCATGATAACGTTCTTGAATCAGGTATTTTCTTAAATATTCATTAGGGTTTGTTAACCAATTTCATATATTTTGAAACACAATGATGTATGAATTAGACCAGGGGTGCATAAAGTTTCTGACATGCACCCCCCTGTCTTCACTCCCCTCAGACTCGTGGCCCCCGTCCCTGCACGGCCACGGCATCATATGACTTCACGGGGTCTTGTGATGTCAACGTGGCATCATTGACTCCGGGTTGCCATGGAGACGCGGCACTGGAAGGAAAGGTAAGTCAAAGTTACAGAGGCCTCACGCAATCCCCTGCATTTATTTAAAATGCTTTTGGGGAAGGGGGGGGCCTCTGTAATAGCCGCGCCCCCCCCAGAAAGTCTCACGCCCCCCCCTGGGGGTTGTGCCCCACATTTTGCGCACCCCTGAATTAGACAAACAATGAGTAATTAAGAGTCAGGGTATGTGCAAAAGTAAGTGAAACCCTGGTTTTATCAGCAAAATGAAAGCGGATAATGTGGGTTAGAAGTTTAAATAATTAGATAGAGCTTTAGATGTGAGTTTGGGAGGCTCCAGCATATATAAAAATCAGACATTTTGTCAGTTTGGTCTTCAGCATACAGGTGTGTGGAAACACGTCATGCCACGATCAAAATAAAGCTCTGAGGATTTCAGATAAGCAGTTATTGATGCTCATCGATCTAGAAAGGGTTTAAAAAACATTTGTAAGTATTTGGGGCTCCAACAATCTACTGTCAGATAAATGGAGAAAGTTCAAGACCACAGACACTCTACACAGGAGCGGTTGTCTTACCAAAATCTCTCCAAGATCAAACCGGTAAATCATCCAGAAAGTTACAAAGAACCCTAGAGTAACATCCATGGATCTGCAGGCCACTCTCGCCCTGACTAATGTGAGTGTTCATGACTCAACTATCAGAAAAAGACTGAACAAGAATGGTGTTTATAGAAGGATAGCCAGGAAGAACCAACTGCTTTCTAAAAAGAACATTGCTGCTGTCCAAAATTCGCCAAAGAGCCCATAGATGATCCATAAGACTTCTGGAACAATTTTCTCTGGAGCCTCATTGCCCATATCGTCACAAAGAGTACTGCTATTTGCAAGCTGACGAGGAGGTCCCCCCTTTTCGCACGTTGAGGCAACAGGCCCAACGCATTAGGGCTGGCAGGCAGTTTAGAGTTTTTAACAGATATAGTTAAAAAAAGCTGTGACCTTTTCATCAAACTTCACAATGTGTTGTCTCAGTTATTACTTTGGTGGGTGTTTTGCAAAGGAGGATCGGGGCATTAAGCCTTTATAAGCAATGTATAATGTACTTTGCTCAAGGTGTACACCTCAATCAAAGTTTTCTCTAGTGCTCTCCTGAGGTTGCACCCTGATTTTTGCCACTTAAATAGAACGAGGTACCTCTCCTTTTTCTTACATCATGCATCATACATCATGTAATTGAGACATTAATTATAGGGATTTTGCTATTTGTATAAAATCTTATGTGTTGCTACGCCAGACACGTACAAGATTTCTCATGTTAAACAGCAACTCTTACAGTATATTTAAAGGTCAAAGAAGGTGATGCAAATATGTAATAACTGATTATAATATATACAGTATGTAGAAACCAAGGAATAAAGTTGATCAAATAGGTACTACAAATATAATACTGTAAATGTAGAAGAATATTAATGTGGGTACAATGCGTGATTTCTGTAAAGTATACATCAAGGATATATTAATACAGCTCAACCACGTTATAGCGCAATCCGCTACAACGCGGATCCATTTATAACGCAGTTAGAGCCTGAGATGGACACATGTTGGGATTTACCTGATAGGTAGGACTGAAACCAGTTTAAAGCATGCTTCCCTATTCCAGAGCTCTGGAGTTTGTTAAGCAGGATAGCATGATCAACAGTATCAAAAGCCTTTGCAAAATCTAGGAATACTGCACCAGTGAGCTGTCCCCGTTCCATTCCACACTGGATTTCATTGCAAACTTTTAGCAGGGTAGTTACGGTGGAGTGTTTGGGGCGAAAGTCAGATTGGAATTGGCTAGAGAAATTTGTCTTGGTATAGTAATCGCTTAATTGGGAGTGGACACATTTTTCCATGACTTTGGATAGAATTGGGAGAAGTGAGATTGGTCTGTAGTTTGAGACAGTGTTTTTGTCCCCACTTTTGAAGATTGGGACAACTCTGGCAGTTTTCCAGGTCTTAGGGATATGGCCTGCAGACAGGATAGAGTTGACTATGGAAAAATTGGTTTGGCAATGGCTGGGGCACCAAGTCGGAGGAACCTGGATTGTAGTAACTCAGGTCCGCAATGGCTGCTTAGTTTTAATTTGAGGAGCGCTTGTGTAATCTCCTCTTCGGATACTGGCCCAAATTGAAAATTGTGGGCAGTGTTGGGAGGGGGTGGGGCTATGTGGCCAGGATGAGATTCAGGTTTGGGGTTTGGGCTGCATTTCGCTAATAAGCTAGTGGCACACCCCACAAAGTAATCATTGAATGCATTTGCAATGTCAGTTGTCAGAGTAATATCCCCCTTAGTGATATTACTTGGTTGTTGATGGTTAGGAGGCTGGAATATATTGTTGATAACCTTCCAGAAGTTAGCTGGGTTTGATGTATTCTGGTGGAGATTGTCAGAGTAAGATTGTGCTTTTGCGTGCCATGTTTGCCTTGTGCACATGTTCCGCAGGCATCTGTAGTGATTAAGATCCTTGGTAGTGCCAGTTACTTTGTAGCTTTTCCACAAGGTATCCCTGAACTGGTAGAGTGCTATAAGGTCAGTTGAAACCCATGGAAGGTGGGCACCCTGTACCCTTATTCTGCGTAGTGGAGCATGGGTATCGCAGAGTTTTAAGAACTCGGATTGGAAATAGTCGAGCGCAGAATCAGGGTCGAGAATTAAATTGATTCTGTGCCATGGGCAGTTGGTAAGGTCGTCCAGAAACTGTTGTGGGTTAAAGTTTCTAAATGTTCTAGTGAGGAGAACTCTAGGGCTTGAATGGGGCGGTTTAATTTTCCTTACACAATACACTATTGCATGGTCACTGAAAATATCAGGAAGGATGCCAGAGAATTGGATTCTGCTGGGGTTTGAGGAGAGAATCCAGTCTAGCAAGGTGTGGTTGTGCAATTTCAGGTTTATCCGTGTGGGTTGGGAAATGAGTTGCGATAGGTTAAGTGACTTGAGTTGTATCTGGATTTGTGGTTTTTAGGGTCAAGCCAATTGAAGTTGAAATCCCCAAGAACTAGCAGCTCACTGTTCTCATTCAGAGAGGAAATGGAGCCAAGAAACTGGGTGATATCAGTCTGGGATTGTAAAGGGGCTCTAGGGGGGTGGTAGATGCCAGCGAGCAAGATGGGCTTAGAAAAGGGGAAGAAGAAGAATCAGGCACACGGTCTTAATCATCAAATGAAAAGGGGTTTAATGTGCCAAGGAATCCAACGTTTCAGCAGTAATACTGCCTTTCTCAAGGAAACACCTTGAGAAATCCAAAGGAACCGTCTGTCCACTCAAGGTTAACCCCCACAGCTAGTAGCCAAATAAGATATAAGTGCGGAGCAGGAAAGAAGACCTTTTGAAGATGTGGGGTAAGCGCCACTTGCAGACCCGCTTCCCATGTGGGGCCAGCGGCCGCAATTGCAGCAGCCCACGGATGGAGCTCACACAGCTCACGAGAGTCCGTTCCCTCTGTGGCTCCCGGTCTTGTGATACCTGAAAGGGTAATGACGCACTTCCTGCGCGACCACGATCCAGAAGTAACAAAGAAAAAAAGTGATCGATATCAGCGCTCAAGGAGTATGCTCCTTGAGAAAGGGCGAACTCGCCCGAAACATGTGGGAGGAGGTCTTTTTTGTTATGTTCTAGTATCTGTTTTATGTAGATTTAATAAATTGATTTTATTACCTACCTTGTGAGTCTGTCATCCCAAGGAGCAGCGCTAATATCGATCACTTTTTTTCTTCTTTATACCATGAGAAAGGCAGTATTACTGCCGAAACGTTGGATTCCTTGGCACATTAAACCCCTTTTCATTTGATGATTAAGACCATGTGCCTGATTCTCCTTCTTCACTGGATCTATTTGGGACATCAGGAGCTCCCCAGAACCACCAGAGCGCACCAGCGGTTAAGTACCCCACTTTCACCCTTTTTGTTTGAGTGCGTGCACTACCTTCATTCCCTTAGAAAAGGGGAGGCAGATTTTGCCAACTAGAATTTCAAAAGAGGGTGGGCTTGGGGGGCAATTTAACAGTGTAAATTGTAAGGTGTCTGCAATATAAAATAACACTCCTCCTTTTCTCTGACCTATCTCTCCTAGAAATGGAGTATCCCTGAATGGCGATATTTGCATCGGGGTTTTAGGGGTTAGCCATGTTTCTGTAAGAATGATGGCTTTGGATTTATGCATAAGGCACCATGCCCTTAGTTTGTCCAGTTTGGGCAGCAGGCTCCGAATATTTATTTGGGCGACAGATAGCCCTTTTTGGAATTTAAAGGTGGAATGCTCGGGGGCATGGGACAGAGCTGAAATGGGAGGACCTGGGTTAGGTTCAATAATCACCTGCTAAAGAGAGTAACAGTATGAGTAGAAATTTGGGTAGTTGTTTGCAAGTTGTAAATTTGTGATGTTTGCCATTTGAGCGTGCGGTGGTTGGTGTGCTGGTTTTTAGAGTTCTCCACCAACATTCAGTAGATATTGCAAGGCTTTTGAGTAGTCCAGGGTGTATGGTGATGTTGGGTGTGGGCCAAGAGGGAGTAACATCTCCATGAGGTCAGGAGAAAGAAAAAAGTTAAGATACATAGCAGGTTCATTATGCCAGAGGTAGGCAGTTCTGCATGGAGCTGTGGTGAGCCTAGTGAGTGTGTGCAGACTAAACATCAGGGGTTTGCCTGTTCCTTGTCAAATGTTTTTCTACATTGTAATGCTAGAGTCAATTCAGGGTTTTAGTGGACTGAGTGGGTGTGGGAGGTAGTTTTGTGCAGTCAGTTTTGGAGAGGCTGCAGTGAAATAATTGGTAAAGGGGTGGGGGTTAAAATATGCAGGCTAACAAGCATGGGATCATAGTGTGGTCATATAAGCTCACCGTTTGTTGCCTTGAGTAAAAGAGTTTGCAGAAAGATGCAGTCCCCAGTCACCTCTAGTCAAACTATAGTCTAACTATATATTGTCACTTAAAATGATCACTTTAAATGCATCACTCTTAAGATGCAAATGCTACCCTGCCAAAGCATAGGTGTTTGGAAGCAACTCGGCATCTGGGCGTTCCACGTGGATTCCAGGCGAAATAGAGACTCAACACTGCAGATTGGAGAGGACTTGGTTTCCTACATGCCTCTAAAATCTGCTACTTTGTAAGTAGCTGTCTTCGTTTTGCATTGTAGAATAATACAAACGTACTTCACCATATCTGCCTTTCTGTTTATTTCACAGGGTTCCTATGATCATTTCCACCAATTTAACTTTCAACTGATATTTATATATTAACTTGATGTAGTTAATTTTAACTGACTTTGTGCCCGTGTGTTTTTCTCCTTACCTATTTCCCTTAATTTTGTGTATAGTCCTTGTTATGTGAGAGTGTGAGAGTGTGAGTGTGAGTGAGTGTAGTGTGTGTAAATGTCGGATCTAGAAAAAAAAGCCAGATGTGAATGACTAGTTTCCTGTACCCCTTAACCAGTGTCTGGATGCCCCTGCTTCACAATATCTAAAGCAGCTATCCCGGCTGTGATATTACCTGATCTGCAGTCCCTCAATGTCCAGGTACCCTATTTCCTGCAATGTTATATATTGGAGGGGAGGTGTTCCCTACCTGTCTACTGGGTTATGGGGAGTTCCGATGTCTCCCGCGTGAAGCTTGAGAGTCAGATCTGGAAAAAAGCAGTATAGGTTATTTTGGTGTAGGTAGAGGGTAGTTAAGATATATAGGGTAAATATGATATCCAAAGTGTGAGACAGAGAGTGTGTGAGAGAGAGACAGAGTTTGACACAGAGAGAGAGAGTTTGACAGAGAGCGAATGTGACAGAGACAAAGTGTTTGACACAGAGAAATAGGGTGAGAGAGAGAGAGAGAGAGAGGGGGGATGAGAGAGAGAGAGAGAGAGAGAGAGAGGGGGGGGGGGCACTAGTTACTCTTTGGGGTCTACCCCAATATTTTCTCTCCACAATATGATTAAAAGTTACATTTTATTTTACTTTTATCACTACTTATACACCACTAGCACAAACAATTTAGTCATTTATGTGTACATACGAATGGAGCCTTTTTTCTTCTGGGCTACCACAGTAGGAGATCCTGGCAGCTAGTAACTCCTGCAGGTGTCTTCTGACATTACATCTGCTCGCACTACTATAATCTTTGTGATCTTTCTCTAAATGGATGGATGTCATTCAACTGTATATGATGAGTCACGTCTTTGAAACAACCAATGTCCCATTCGTGCAATGAAAAGACTCTATGACAAGCACGTACCCTATTTCTCAGCCAATTGTTCCATTCCTCTGGAACGGTGACTCTGGGTACTTCACCTGTTTGCGTGTTAGTAAAGGTTGACCATTCGGTACACGCTGGCTAATAGAGGTTACTATGTAAATGTATCTCCTGCCCAGAAACATTTTTACATATACAGTATGTTTATTTGGTGTTTATTTATTACAGAAACAGGTAATGGGGATTCTACCATCACAAGGCTATTCTCCAGATCATTGGAAACTTCCCTGTTGCCCGGGCTTGAGCTTCAACGAATGCTTGTCCTTATTACGAACCTCTACCAACAGTTCATCAGAATTATCTTGGGTCTGCTAATTTAGCCAGTCAATTGTGGCCAAAAACATTACATTAATGGTCAGAGACTTGGCAGGGCTATCTTTGACTTTCTCTTTACATAGTTGGGTTAAATATGTCTACATACTTGAGCCCCAATGATTGCTGCTACATCATTCTGGCCATGCAATTTTGGACAAACCTTGCCATCACTGACATGGTTTCACAACTTATAGTTTTATATGTTCAGGGAATTTCACATGCACTATCACTAATTCCAAATGTAACTTATAGCCTATAAAGGTAGGCCTTACACTGGATGAAGTAGAAGATGTCTGAATGACTTCAGAGCCATTGCCTGGCAATCCATTGTATGGTTGTCCTCCAACCAAACCTGCTGGAATATTTAACTATGACAACGTTCCGTTATCTGTATTCTAAATGGAGCTTTTCATCACAGGGCTACCAATGAGCTCCTTCATTGGGTTCCTAATTCTTTTCAAGATACTGCAGCTGCTTCTTGACAATGATTTTGAGATTTTCCTTCCCTCTGCAATTTTAGGAGTAATGCCCATTTCTCCACAAATGTAGCATTATTCAGGAACTGGGTTCCCTATTGCACCGGGGAGTTCTCTGAGACACGTTCATCTGAAACTTTGTCTTCCCCTTCAAGGTCTTTCATTTGAGGGATTGCATCCAGATTCCTGTAGTGTGTCAGTATTAATAAACCTCAAGGATACAACTTTCTTTCTCAAGAATTTAATCTGCTGTCTCAAATCAGCAATGGTCGTCCGGAGTCATCAGGCTGTGATTGAATTTCAACCTCAATGGGGGTCTCCTTGCTAGTCCTTTCCACACCCTCACTATTAGCAGATTTAAGAGCTCCAGCACTGGATCTGTAACTGTTAATACACGCAGTACAACTGCATAAACAGAGGCACAGTGCAAGAGGCTAGTGATATACAATAAATTAGTAACAGTGATTCTCAATAAAGTGTGAAGTACACAAGAGACAAATGTACCCTGAAGGTTATGGTTAGTGGGTTGGAGCCCACTCCTCAAAACCTCGTTGGGATAGTCCCTGGACCACTATTAACACATGAGATTCACTTGGTAATATATAAACAATGTACTCACATTCTGATGTACCCCTGTCCTGTGTGTCTGGTTGTGTGGGCAGCCAATTGTTGTATCAAAGTAGACAAAAATAGGATTTTATGGCACCGCCAATAGAGTGGGTCACAATTAAAAAAACGGTGGTGTAACAACCTCCTACACGTTTCATGTGCATTTCACTTTATCAAGGAGTCACCACAACATGTACAAAGAACACTTTAAATAAACATTCAAATTTCCCGTTTCGCACCAAAACGCCACATGCGCGATGACGTCATGCACAACTGCGCACACGCACGGACCAGATCTACCAAGGGTAAGACCAGGAAATCATGATCTGCCCTCAGTTGAGCCCAGAGGCTCAGAGCGCATGTGCGAGCGGGACCCGCCCCCCTGTGACGTTACCCATTCCCACGGAGACAGCTAAATAAACAACTGAATTCTGTCTCTGGACACAACATCCAGAAATAGAAAAAACCAACAATAAAGTCAGAAAACTGTAATAAAAAGAACAAACATTTGAAAATCAAAACATAGAAAATAATAAAACAGGGCCTATGAACCTAATCCGACCTCCTAAGACACAGGTACTGTAGTAAAAGCACTAGAATCACAATATGTCAGAAATGTGATAATGCAATATAACATTCTAAAGCTGTTATGAACCCTCATTTGCCATATCAAATATAATCCTAATGAGTGAAATCAAAATTCACAAAAATTGCAAGAATCAGGCAATAATGAATGAAGCCAACCTGAAAAGCAAAAAACAGATGCAGATTGAGGAAAAATGTAAGTGAATATATGCAAAGTAATATAAATTATAAATTGGATACTTCCCAATTAAACCATTTGTGAGTAGTCTATGCTACCACTAGTTCTACTTAACTACTTGTCCAATTTACCTAAAAGACAAGGCTAGTTGTCATTATAGCGATCATACATTACAATAGTTAATAATCCTCTCTGTACAGCTGTATTCATGGCTACATTTAGCTCCAACCCTAAGAGTATTCTTCTAAGAGAAAATCTCTCCAGAAGAATATATACAAATTTAATCATTCAACATGTTCTTTATGCATGACATAGTTCCATTTCTGGTAGCTATTAGAGATCTATAGCCACCTAGCACTTTGAAAGTGCCATGCAAAACATGCCATACAGATAGGAACCCATAGTAAAAGCGAGGAACGGAACAAAAATATGTCATGTACATCAGATATGAATGCAAAGGGTCCAAGTCTAATCTAACACGATTTGATATTGTCCTTTTTTGAAAATGAATACTACATTTTTACAAATAGAAGAATATAAAAGAATCCTAAATCAAACATTTGTACAATATGAATCAAGGGAATATTCCAGAAAAAAGTACCCACGAGATGTTCTCAAATGATCTAATGTGAATAATGTATTCTAAGGAGACATATATATGAGAAATATATATGAGAAATCCTAAATTGAACACTTCTGAGGTATATGTTCAAGAGATCTTTTGGAAAAATTGCATATTGAGTGATCTAGAGAAGTACCACTAAATGACACAAACATAATCCCAATGCAATATCTAAATCATCCAGTTGTGAGTGATACAATTCACTTCTAATGCATTTCTATTGACAAGTGGAACATTATGGACGCAGAGGGAACCCAATGTTATCCCATGGGACACTGGTTCATCTTAAAAAATGGCCCAAGTTCCATTCGATATTAATGCCCTCTTGGGCTCTGGTCGTTAAAGCTGCAGTTCAAGCTCCCGTTTTTTTTTTTACTTCAATAGTTTCATGTGGGCAATCTTTACTTACCTAAAGAACTGCATAGCTGCCGGTCAATTCGTTCTCCGTCTATTGATCGGCAAAGTTTTGCGATATCTTTAAATCTGGGGAATGTAAATGGTTGCTATAGGAACAAACATGCTTGTTAAAATAGAATACAAGAAAATTGGTCTTTCAAAGTTGTTTTTCTAAAACAGAAAAGGCTAAAAGTATTTTTTCTTAGTATTCTGAAGCCAGGGTCACGATTGATGTGTAAATGGCCCCCGATAGCATTAACTCAGCTCCCTTTTAAATCACTCCAAGTCCTATAATATTTCCTCCACTTTATTGGGAAAAGCAGCAGAATACAGATACTTGTGGATGGTGTGTAGTGGTGATTTTTAGTTAGAAACCGGTAGAAAGAGATGGCCTCACCATGGGAGATTAACAGAGAAGGGTGCTGTACTCACTGTCTCCAGGGTGGAAAAGGAAGTGGGGGGCAAGGGTCACACTAAAGGTTCAGTGAGACTGCACTAACTGTCAGCAAGGACAGGGGGGGGAAATGGGAAAGCCCATAACTTGGAGGACTGGAGATGTTGCCAGAGCAACCAGGAGTGTGGCAGACTGTAAGGAAAAGGGGCAACACAATGTATCCTTTCCATCTGCACTGGGAGTAAACTGCAAGGAAAGTGACATCCAAGCACAGCTAGCAGGCAGAACTGCCAAGGGAAAGGGGGCTAAAACAGAGAAGGCAGACATGGGTATTTCTATTCCATGACACATACTACAGAACTGATTTATTAAAAAAGACACACATGCAGGATATTGCTTGAACTGCAGCTTTAATAAGAAAATCCACAGTGCCTCCCTGAGATCTAGAATTTTGATAATGTCTCCTCCACGTTCTTTCAATGTAACTCTGTCAATTCCCATAAAGTTCAAGTTTTTGATACCTCCATCCTTACACTCACAAAAATGCTTGGAAGCAGGATGTAATAAGTCCCCTTTCTTAATCAACCTGATATGTTCTTGTATTCTCGTTTTTACATTTCTCGTTGTCCTACCCACATATCTTTTCCCACATCCACATGTCAGTAAATAGATTATAAATGTAGAATTAGAATTAATAAAATTATTAACTTTATACTTTTTATGTGGGAGGTGGGAAAAGAAAAAGCTTGACGGCTTCATGTACCTACAGACATTACATGTTCCACAGCGGAAAGAGCCCTGGTAACAAAAGTGTTAACCTGTTCATTAACCTTTGAGATATCACTTGGAGAAACATAACCAGCTATTGTTTTGGCTTTGCGGAATACGCACTTTGGACCTGACTTTACATAATCATTTAGACCAGAGTCCATCTCTAATAGACCCCAATGCTTAGATATAATCGATTTAACCTGGTTGCTCTTCTTGTTAAACTGTGATATGAACAATGGTATGTCCGGAACTATCTGAATTTTTGCCCATCTTCCTGCTCTCTTTGGCCACCCTCATATCAGACTCTTTGGGACCGATAAGGGATTCCCTATCAATATTTAAAACCTCTTCCAAGGCTGTTTGCAATAATTCAGGTTTGTAACCTGTCTCAATAAACCGTTTTCTCAGCTCCTCAGACTGAGTGAGGAATCCATCTAAGTTCCTCCACAGTCTGAGGAACTGACTCTTGGGTATCCCGAAGACCAATGACCTGGGGTGGCAGCTGTCGGCTCTTTGGAACGAATTCCTCAAATTCTTCTTTCTAAATATATCTGTTTGTATCCGTTGATCAAGATCTATATATAACAGAAGGTCCAGAAACTGTATATGTTGTATATTATAATTATAAGTGAATCATAAATCATAAGTGTTATTATTAATATAATGAAAAAAAAGGTGCTTAAAGTGTTAATATCCCCTTTCCAAATTATAATTAAATCATCTATAAAACATTTGTAAATAATAATATTATCTCTAAAGTGATTAGTGCTACTATATAAAAACTGTGCTTCCAACCACCCCATAAATAAATTAGCATAAGAGGGGTGGAACTTGTCCCCATTGCTGTGCTTTTAATTGTTAAATAAAAATTGTGCTCAAACAAAAAATAATTGTGCGTTAGTGAGAAAGAAAAAGCCTCCATAATAAAAGGGGTATTGAACAGTGAGTTTTCTGGACCCTCTATGTAACAGCGCACTGCCGCCATCCACAGGTCATGTCTAATAATCGAATAGAGAGAGGTTACGTCCAACGTTACCCAGATGTATTGTTAGCTCCATTTGATCTCTTGGATCTGTCTCAATAAATCCCCCTAGTCTAGGATGAAGGAAGGTAGTTCTTTAACAAATGACTGCGGATATCTATCTACATAATGTGAGAGTCCATCTCCCAAAGATCCAATGCTAGAGACTACTGGTCGGCCAGGTGGGTCAACCAATGTCTTATGGATCTTTGGGAGATGGTGAAGATAGGAATAACTGGGGTTGGGTTGACAATGAATCCTACTTTCTCTTTAGAGAGTACATTAGTGACTATTCCAAGCTCTATAAGATCTAACATAGATTTCATGTAGATATTGGTCGGGTCTCATGGTAGTCCAGAGTAGGCGGAACCATCTCCAAGTTGGCGGTATGCCTCCCCGAGATAGTCTGTCCCGCTCTTGACCACCACAGCTCCTCCCTTATCAGCATTCTTGATTACCAGGGCATGATTATCCTGTAGAGATTTCATTGCCAACCTTTCATCCCTATTGAGATTGTCCTGATTAACATATGTAGGAGAAAACGAGAAACCCTGTGCTAACAAACGTACACCTCTAATCACTAGATTTTCAAACATTGTTATATAAGAACCCTTTGCATGCAGAAGATAGAAAATTGAGCTTTATATGAAATGAGATCTCCACTCACTGAATGATGCGTTTTATCCTTTGGTGTCTTCGCTTTCTGCTCTTCATCTCGGATCTCCTTAAGTAATTGCAAGAATTATTATTTATATTGTTTATTTGTAAAGCGCCAACATATTCTGCAGTGCGGTACAGCGGGGATACTGAGTGACACCAATCACATAATGTAGGAGAGTTATCCTTTCGTTTTCATAGAGATACATAGTCATTACATCCTCATAGGGAACTCCTACTACCAGCTGTTCTATTTGCACACGATCCACTCTACTGGCAGAGACTGTCCTCTTCTTAGCACTTTTCTTAACATCTCTTAAAAACGTCTCAAGAAGTCTGAGAACTTTTCTCTATCCTGTTGATGCATGGCTCTAAAACAAAAGTTCTTCCCCAACCTTGGTGGTTCTGAAGGTATCCTCTATAGTTTCCATGAAAGTGATTGCAGGATTGCTCATCACTCCACCTGACAAAGGGCGTTGCACCCTCCAAAACGTTCTGCTGTTGTCTCGACCATCTGTCATAAAAGTATGATTATTTGAAATCTTAATGAAATATTAATGAAGTTGGACCAGAGTGTGTGTGTGGTGAAGTACCACTTCTTCAGATGGATTGCTCTTCTTCGCAGCTCAGGTTATAGCCAAAGCCGGTTCTTTAAGGTTCCTGCTAGCCCTGATCCTGTTCTCCTGATCCGAGCACTTCCACTCCTTAACCATTTGAGTAGCTTGTTCCATCCAGCTCTCAGCGTTGTTCTCCCCTGTTAGAATGGGTTTTAGCCCTGAGAAGGTCACTTTCCCAGTAGCACTCCAGTTAGCACAATTATATAAATAATACGGTGGGACCAGGTTTTGAGCTTTTTAAGATTGTGTATGTCTAATTGTCTCAGTGTCGTCTCCATCACCTGTCCCATGGTTAGAATGATAGCCTCTATGGCTAGTAGACGAGGCTGCATCTGGGGCACTAACTGTCTGATGTCCTGGAGTGTCATTTCTTCACTTCTCAGGGATACAGTCAGCTTCACCACCAGATCCCCTGATGTTACATTCTCCTCAGAAGTGTTTATCTCTTGCTTTACCACCACAGCCCAAAGAGTGGCGTCCTCCGCTGGTTTCACATCTACTGGCACCTTCAGGAATACTAAAATAGTGTATACCTGCCACACTATTGGAGCTTATCAATAACCAGCAGATGCTTCTTTCTCAACATCGGAAAGTAAACACCTCCCAATAGATTTATTAACTAAGGCAAGGACAATGGCACCATAATAAAAAGGACTGAACAGCAAATAATCAGGTACCCATACACATAAATATAAATTCCCTACCCTGTTACACAACACTAACAGGGAATATTATAAACCATTCCAGTCCTTCAGTCCCAGGAGGTCTTAGAATAGATGGTGTCAGGTAACGTTGTGGCCCAGAGAAAGGAAAAATAGAGAAATAATTACAACACGAGGGTTAATGCCTTACTTGGGTGTATCCAGTGAGTCCTGCCCAGGGCTTCTGGGATCTGTGTCCCTAGCTATTTATCTAACTAATAGAAAAAGGGCTTTTCCTGGCACTCACATTCCTGTTGCACCATAGGGATGGTAACTAGAGCTCAGAGACGGAACATCCGATGCAGCGGAAATGCAGACAGGGATAGAGCTATCGTGGTTGGAGCGGACGCTTTCACCTCATTGGTAGGGGCTGTCCCTCTATCCCCTTAGTGTTCTGGAAAAAGCAACTTGGATAGGGGGCAGTCCCTCTGTTCCCTTAAGGTTGTAGATCTGATTCAGGTCTTTATCATAAATTACTTGAAATTACCTATTATGTGGAATATAGATTCTCTTTACTAGTCCTTAGGTGGCCAAACCCGGTGGGGATTAGAATGCACAGGCCAGGTTTACAATGTCTGGACTTGTTTTAGCAGTCACATCTTTATCATGGGATATTTCATCTGCCTGGCAGTTTCACGGTTTAAGCAAGATGCCAAATTCGTGGTTGCTATCAGAGTTCAGATCACTGTTATGTACATACCAATCTCCCTTGTGATAGTTACAAGGAAATAAGGAGTGGCTTTCCTCTGCAGGAGGACAAAAGAGAAAACATAATATAGTACGTTGCATTTTATAATGAAGTTCCTCCTAACAGACTTTCTCTCCCTATTGGAGTAGATACCTGTCACTCTCTGTTCATCATGACCTTAGACCAGTGGTTTAAAAAAAAAATGGTTAAGGAACCCTATAATTATATTGTGAAAGTCTGAAGAACCCCAACCCTCTCTAATAGCGCATATGAGATCAGATGCATTGTAAGGAACCCCAACCCTCTCTAATAGCGAGTATGAGATCAGATGCATTGTAAGGAACCCCAACCCTCTCTAATAGCGAGTATGAGATCAGATGCATTGTAAGGAACCCCAACCCTCTCTAATAGCGCATCTGAGACCAGATGCATTGTAAGGAACCCAAACCCTCTCTAATAGCGTATGATATCTCATGTATTATAAGGAACCCCAACCCTCTCTAACAGCATCTGAGATCACATGCATTGTAAGGAACCCCAACCCTTTCTAATAGCATCCGGGATCACATGCATTGTAATGAACCCCAACCCTCTCCAATTGCGTGTCTTGAGATCAGCTGCATTGCTAATTCTTCTGTATTTGGTGCAATTTTCAAATGACCTGAAAATCAGGCTGAACCCCTTAGGAATGCCAGGGGAACCCAAGGGTTCCTTGGAACCCTGGTTGAAAAACACTGCCTTAGACCCACAAACCATGCCAGTTTTTGCAGACAGTAGTACTGTAAGTCACTGCTGGGTTTTGCTGTTTTTACAGCTGGTCAACCAAGATGTTAGTTTATATGTCCAACCAACAGCTTTTCGGCCTGTGTCTGCATTCCCTGCTTATAAATGCAGAAGCTGCACAGTGAAACATACTGTGCGAAAAACACATCCTCGGAGTAACATCAAATAACTCATATCATTATATATAACAATATTAGAGTCTGATGACAAGAATTTTGACAGTTATAACAACATTATAAAAACCCACTATGTGTTAGACACCTGTAACACTCCCTCCCCGGCTCCTGGAGAGTTTACATCAGTGTCGCTTTTAGGGCTGCTCCAGATGCATTACCTTGTTCTGGGTGCAGGCCTCGTGTAGGCCGGGCGTTGTTACATAATGATGGGCGCCAGGAACTTTATTCATTCAAACAGCAGCTTTTATATCTTCTAGGCATAGTCCCACATTTACAGTAATATACAGAGGTCATCTTGTACTTCCAATAAAGTATATTTGGCCTATGTTGTTTGCACGGCTTTCCTAGCTGCCCCCATCTCAGCCCACTAGGAAGGTGCTGAGGCTCTATATTTACTAAGATACTTATAGAGTACCTTTGCTCTGCAGTGCTGGTAGGGTTTCATATCCACTGGGTCCTTGATGAGCTTAGTACTAGTCACTCTGATATCAGCCTGCTCATTTCAGGGCAGCCTGCCACTGCGTGGCCTTCTGGCTGTTAGGTAGCGACAGACGCTCAGTTGGGGCTGGTCCAACTATTCCTAGGAGCTGCAGCTGATGGAGCTCCCTCTGGGCATATCCTGTCTCTCAACATATCTTGGGAGTAATGCCAGACCATATTGGTGGGACTCTATATAAAAAGGGTACTTTCCCTAACTGAAAACAATAAAGGGAATGGGGAACCTATTCTATACATAGGGGGCTTACTTAACTATTCACATTGAGATCCCTCCTCTTCAACCCTTCCTGGGATCTGCCTTCAAGAATCTTCCCAGGCAGAACAAGGTGGGGCTTAACTTCTGCTGAATCACTTCAGCACCATGTGATAGGGAAGGCCGTTACTCTGTGTGAGCCCACACAGTTAAACCCTTAAGGCCCTAGTAATTACACACATACAATACTTTAAACTTTCTTTGTTGTCGCATATGAGCATGAATGAGCAATCATCCATGAAACACATACAGCATGTGTTTTCCTGAACTTATTGTACAGCATATAAGCATCTGGAATTGTATATAATGCATGTTGTGTGTATAGTAACAGCAAAATATAACTCTCTGAACCAACTAGTGTTCAAAGCATGTTTTACAATAAAATAGCATTTTGGAATAGCGTGCTCAGTAATGCACGCCAGCAAGGATGTATAATATCGCAATTTGCCACTTTGTTTTGCTCCTCATGACACGTTAATCAGAGAAATAATGTCTGCTATATCTGTCTGTTACAGTAACCATTTGCATCACACTAAAACATCTGTATCTCTAGACCTCCGTGGAGGGGATGTATAGATCCTGTGCAGGGGCGGGGAGTCAGTCTGCGCCCTGCCAGGAAAGATCCCACCCATCCCTTTGTTATGATGTCATGAGGCCATACTGTTATGCTGTAACACTGTTTGATGCTTGTACTTGTAAAAAGAAAAAAAGTTAAAGAAATACTTTAATGACGGTTTATTCTTTTGAGGTGGGCATTTTGTGGTGTTTTGAGGCCTCTGTTGAGTCGGCTGTTGGGGGTGAGTGCGCTTTAACCGTGCCAGATGGGGCTCTATGGTTTGGTAAAGCCCAGTTAGGAGACAACTAGTCCTGCCCAGAAGGTTGCAGTACCAGGTGCTACAATCTCTACACGATGATCACGGACACCTGGGAGTGGACAAAACTTTTGGGCTTATAAGAGATCTGTTCTTCTGGCCCAAGATGCGGGAATCGGTGGAGCACCATTGTCGGAGGTGCCTGCGGTGCATACAGCGGAAAACACTGCCTACACGCGCAGCTCCAATGGGCCACCTAAAGAGCTCTGGTCCCATGGACCTAGTCTGTATGGACTTTCTCTGCATTAAGCCAGACTCTAGAGGTATCGGGAATGTTCTCATAATAACGGATCATTATACACAGTACGCACAAGCATTCCCCACCAAGGACCAAAAAGCTCTTACAATAGCCAAAAAACTGTGGGAGAAGTACTTTGTGCATTACATTACGGGCTACCCAATCGGATGCACTCTGATCAAGGGAGGGACTTCGAGAGCAGGCTGATAAAAGAACTCCAGAGTTGCTTAATATCGAAAAGTCTCGCCAACTCCTTACCATCCTGAAGGAGATGACCTTCCGGAACGGTTCAACCGAACTCTACTTGATATGCTGAGCACTCTTAGGGACTCTGAGAAGGCCGAATGGAGCAAGCACGTGGAGCATATGGTGCCTGCTTATAATTGCACCAGGCACAAGTCCACCGGTTATTCACCCTACTTCCTGATGTTCGGTCGGGAGGCCAGACTACCATGTAGATATCCGTCTAAGGTTGTCCATCCATGGGGTACCAAACATGACCCACTATAAGTATGTACAGCAGCTAATTGACAACCTCCAGAGAGCATACAGCTTGGCGGAAGAAGCCACCGCCAAACTAAACAAGAACAACAAGAGGAGCTACGATTGTAAAGTATGGTATTGGGAGCTTCGGCCTGGAGACAAGGTTCTCCTGCGGAACCTATGAATACCGGGGAAGCACAAGCTTGCTGACCGATGGCGTGAGGCTCCCTTAGAGGTGGAGTCGCAGATGCCTTGCCTCCCCGTCTATCGCATCAAAGATTCGGAGGGGCGGATAAAAGTCTGGCATCTAAATCATTTGTTACCAATTCCACAAGTGGGAGGAAATGAGCCTGAGCCGTTGGCCACATAGCCATCAAGTGAACAGGAAGATTCCAGCGGGATCCCGGAAGTTTCAGTGGAAGATCATCAGGATTCAATGGATGGTACTTCTTCAAACACCCACAGAGACTGGTGGGCCGCACCAGAAGGAGAATCAGTTAATGGCCCTGTCAGTCAGGTGCTCGCTCCAATGGCCTCAACAAGTCGGTCTCTGGACCCAAAGAGTCCTATCTTCACCCCAAAGGGTGTTAATGAGATTCACTCTATGAGAGGGCCTCAAGCCGATGGCAGCCTCTCCGACCATGAAGAAGCTCAAGAAGAAGTTTGTCGGAGATGCCCTCCCATGAGGGTGGCTTACGATTCATTAGGGGCACCCCATTATGAATCTCAGCAGTCATCTTGGTGCAAGTTAGCCTCCATTATGGTGATTCTGACTGAAGTGTTGAATGCCATTTAAGGTTGTGCCTGGTATGCTGTTGTTTATATTATATAAGTTTTGAAATGTATTTTCATCATATAAAAGCCTGCATATATGTTGATCTCAAGCGGGAAGTTTGAGGTCTCCACCAGGGTGAGGATATAGCCGAGTCCCCTACCCTGCCCCGGTGTGGGAAACTGCCTGGCTGCTTGGCTGGACACTGCGCGCTCAGGGAGAGGTGGTTGGTGGCCGTTGCGGACTTCTTGCGCATGCGCAGGATTGGCCGGACCGGTGGCCATCTTGGAATAGCTTCAAAAGGCACTAGGGACTACGATTCCCATAGTGCCTTGCAATAAAAGATGAGGCAGCCATCTTGGATTGCCTGAAGGGGCTTGCAGGACTACAAGTCACAGAAGAACTTTCAAAAAAACACTCGAGCGGCTATCTTGGATGGAGGATATCTTCCGCGGGACTTGACAGAGGAGCGGCAGTCTGACGGAGGCACCAAGGAGACATGTAGTGTCCTGAGTCAACCCAGTGCAGTATTGTAGGGAAGGCCCCAGATAGGGACCCTCCCATTCATTTGTATCAGCACTACTGCACCAGTGGATGGACATCCACGTGGTGGACTGCGGCCTGGGACCAGCGCTGCACGTGGCAGCAGACAGAGGCACCATTCCGACTGGAGGTTGCACCGCAGACCATGCACGGGACAAAGTGTGAGGGGAGTTGTGTTGGAGACCTGCTGCTTGGGACCTGATCCAGCATCCTCCTTTTGCTATTCCCTGGTCAGGCCTTACACCAGGAAGGTACCCACGTGCACGAACACATCATAGGGGGGTAGCGCTACCTCACACTTGGGTGGGATTACTGGTATGGACATCGGGGATTATTGGTGCCACGGCACCCTCAGAACTTTGGGGCAACCACTCAGGGTGTGGGCTACGGCCTTGTACTATTATATTGTATTGGTGTGATGTACTGCTATATACAGTAATAGTAAATACGAGTTATATGATACATTGGTTGTGGTAGTATTCTTGCTATTGTATTGGTTCCTATGAAGAGCAAATCCCGCCTGCGCTGGGATCCTCATAGGTGGAGGCGGTGCACTAAGAGAGCGAGAGCTCACCCCAAGCTCCCAGAAGCTGAGGCTCACGCCTACTGTGAGCATACAGGTATCAGCTGCATGCATAATCGCCCGCGGTTTCCCATAGGCATAGGGAAAGGGGGTTACATAAATATAATTTATTGCTTTGCAAATGTATGTCTAATTGGTTAACTCTGGACTGTCAATATCACAAAGAGCATATCCTGCACTGCTCCTCCACGTGGCTCATTTATCTACAAACAATAAGGGCTTTGCTCTAGAGCCGAACATGCGCAATGGTGGCCATTTATAAAACCCGTTGACTATGAGAGGGGCCTGGCATGCATTGCGTGGGAATGTGCTGCATGTGTGTGGGATTGTGCTGCATGGCCCACTTGCAGCAAAGGGGTTAATAAGCCACCAAAGTCATATTTGTACAGTACATCCACACATGGCTTCTCCAAATTTCCTGGACACAATGCTGAAAGACAAACACCCTGCTGTTTCCTCCTCTCCTTTGCCCCACCCCCAGGCTCCTGACTCCTCCTCTTGATTGGCTGCATTACCCAGCAGTAGTCAATCAGGATGGAGGAACCTGCCCAGACCCCTACCAACAGACCTGCTCTCGCCCTGCTCAGGGAAATCCCGCTGCCTCCCCAAGCTGGTCAGGTCACTATGTCCAGAGGGGTAATACCGGACACATACATGTCCAGTATTACCTCTCATTTTTTACTGGACAAATACAGGACAGTCCGCTTCAATACTGGACACCGATCCACATAGTCTCAAAATGGAGAACAAGGAAGTTTGGGAAAAGTATGATTTAAAAAAAAAAAAAAAGGGAAAATCATTTATAAATTAATTAAAAAAGAAAAAGCAAGCGAATACATTTTCTCATAAAGGCAAAAGTCCTTTCTTGGAAGCTTAGAAGCTATGTCAACAGCTGGCCTGAGATATCAGAGCCTTTAAATATACAACAAGAATTATGTTTCAGGCAAATCTGTCCTGTTGACATTGGGTAGTAGAGGGGTGTGGTGGTCACTTAGTATGTTACATAGAAGTGTCAACCTTTTTTGATTTAAGATGGCCTTTGTTCTCATAGAATATTCACAAAGAGTACATCCTGGAGTAATTCACCTTTACTATATGTCTTATCTTAATTGTTATTGACCGCAGATAAGATCTCTAGGTCTGGAGAGTCATAAAAACATTTCCGCTCTTAACAAGTTACAGATAACACCAGTGTGGTTCATATTTAGCACGTTTATTACAGTGATGCGAAATCTTTTATATATTTAAAAAAGTCTGGGAGGAGAGAGTGTGAAGTGGTAACATTTTTTCCAATTTGACCAATATATTTGGGATCATCGATGATAGCACCGTGCCATGTACGTTATTTAAATCCTATCTGTCCAGCTTTACTCACTAAAAGCAAGTCTCACTCGTTAGGAAAAAGTCTCACAATGTAGAAGGAAATCTCCCTCATTACAAGGAAGGCTCTTCTGCCTGTGACACCTTAGGTCATATGTATGAAGCCCACCCCTTTACATTGCTTAAGGGTGTAATTGTCACTACAGTACTTCTTTGTAACACACCCCACTTCACAGCATGTTTGGAATCACTGCAGCATTCTGAGCTAACTGTCCACTAGCAAAAGCAGCCTGTTATAGCACATCCCAGCAAACTTGTGTAACACATGTACCCCACCACTCTCCCTCTGGGAGATACACTGCTAGTTACTGTCTCTGTGTGGTGCTGAGGCATACCTGTTGGTTCAGGAGAGCTGAGTGGATCTGCGATGTAGTGGAGATCAGGGCAGGATTGTGAAGTCATCTGGTTCGGAGTTGGTCCATTATGCTGAAATATGTAAACTCTTTCTATGCTACCCTGTTTTTGCTTCATCTAGGCTAAGGAAAAGCCTGAGTTTTTGTTTATGGCATTTTGGCTGAATAAAAACTTACATTGATTTTCTCCAAACCTGTCCAATGTTTTCACCTTAGCATGCATCTCCTACAGGGTTAAAAAAATACAAATGATAGTTTTACATTTCTATTTGTATGTTAAATTAATCATGTTTTTCTAATTCAAGGCTGTGTTAATGTCATTAGCTTTTGATGATGTTCTCTCTCTCTCTCTGTCTGTGTCTTGTAGGCGTAAGAGATGCAAATGATAAACCCTCCCAGTGGACTTGGTGTCGGTGTATGCTTCCCAAATATGTAAGTGCACCAGTGCCCGGAACAACGCCACAATATTCATTGGGACCTCCTCTTCCAAACATTGCTCCTGGCCTTACATACTCGGAGCCAGCTTGGCTAATGCCAGAACCGGGACGTTGGGCCTCTCACGTCACTGGCCAGTAATATTATTGGGCAAAAGGTGTGTAACAAACATCCATAGTGTGTCTGGGTAATCGTGAGAGGGGAAGAGGGGAATGGAATGCTGTGCTCAGATCAAGACACCCAGACACCTATATTTCCTGGACACATAGGACCCAGGAACCTGCCAGAGACTGACATGGAGGGCCACCTGCTTAAGGTACTTCCTGAGACTTAGGCTGGTAATGGCAATATCCCTCCAGTCCTGCAGATAGGGTCTGGGGAAGTAAGTTAGCCCTTACAAAGGGATAGTGGTTTGTTATTTTGTTGTTTTTGAATGTTTTGCCTGGATAAAGGAACAGGTTCAATAAAGCCAATTTATAATTTCACCCTAAAACAGTCTCTATTTGCATACCTCTGCACACATCTCTTACAGGGTTAATAGCAGAATAGTATATGCAGGGTCCCACCCAGTGTTGCCATGGGATACTGGCATCCCATGTGAGTATATAAGAGAGGAGGAAGATGCTGGAAGGTTCAGTTCCTGGAGGACAAGAGGAGAGGATCCTCGGGGAAAGTAGATAGGGATTGTGTTAATGAAGTAATAGAAGAGATCAGGCCTACCTTGTTTGTTATGTTATAGTTAGAGACAGTGCCCTTATAGTAAGGATCTCAAATTGATGGCCAATGGAACCATGCAGGAACCATAGAGGGAGAGACAGACAGTGGGCCATATGCAGAGGTCTTCCAGGTGTCAGCAGATCAGCTCTACAGGCGGATCCAACTACATATTCTCCTCAATCAGTAGGGTTCCCAATCAGGAATGGAACCAAAGTAGATGGAGTACAATGGATGTTACTCTGAAGGGAAACCCCCGGTCCAATACAAATAACGCAACCAAGTGATAATCTCCATATAACGCACTCGGGGGGTAGGTAGGTTGGTTGTGTATTGTTGTTTATTAGATTTTGAAATTTTATTGGGGGCCTAGGAGGTGGGTAGTGGGGCTGTTCTGTGTGTTTGTGTTTATTGTGGGTAGCGGGGGTGGGTGAAGGGGTATTAGCCCCAAGGATGGGTGTTTAGGCCTACCGGTTGGTGCGGGAGGGGTTAACCCCATCATTACCTTAGCGGTATTAGCAGCTAAGGTAATAAGGGGTTAAGTCCACCCGCAAACCCCCCCCCCCTCGCAAGGCCTAAACCCCCATTAAGGACAAAATACCACCTTCACCCACCCCCACTGCCCACAACAAGCCTGGCACTGGTGGTTAACCCCTTCAATGCCTTAGCGGCTAAGGTAATGAAGTTGCCTGTAAATGCATTTTTTAATGCATCTGATTCATGCCGGGGGTCTCCGGTGCTCATATTAATGAATATCAGCTCTGGAGTCTCCCGGCATCAAACCGGCTTCTCAGCAGCTTCTCACCACCTTCTTGCCAACTTTTTGTGGCGAGGCGATTTGGAGAGGAAATCTCCATTCTAGAGTGGCGATCAGCCTCGATAAGCTGATCGGGGCTACTAGAATTGAGTGAGTTTTAGAAGCTGGCAATAAGTGGTTTATAGATGCAATAAGTGGTTTATCGCCGTGCGTGTGGCGTGTATTTGTTTTCCCCGGCAAAAAAATGGCGATTTTTGCTCTTATCGCCATCTTATCGGGGCTTACTGAGTCGCTGTAGGCTTTTTTGGCGATAGGCTGGAGATAAGGGGCTTATCGCTGCTTACAGCATGAGGCCCTTAGTGTTCAAAGGTTAATAATTACTGGGAGCTAAGTTTTAACAAACAGGAGTATGTCCTCGGATTCCGTTTATGGATTTGGATTATTAGAAATTTGAATTCGTCTCTGGATTTACAGTCAAACGAATCTGCTTTTTTGAGACTGACCCACGGAAATCCACGGCAGAAAGGAACTTGCAAATCCGTGTAAGATTTGAATTTCTGCAAAGATTTTGCCCATCTCTTTTTCCGGGTCGAACTTCCAAAAGCCGGTAAACATGAACCTGCAGATTATCACTTTAAGATTTGCTGCCAACGCATAAAGAACTGCCCTTCTGTGCACCAACACAAAATAAGCCCACCCGGGAGAAGGGTCCCAAATAATTTGCAGTTGTGCACACGGATCGAATTCTCGCAGACCTAGGATTCACCTGGCCATTTCTTTTTCCTCCAGCTTGGCACTGAAGGTGTTAAATATGTACAGCTTACTTTACTGAGCAAATAGTGTACCTGGGCATCTGTTGCTTTCATGTGATCTTGCAGATGTAGCTCATTGACAGAGCTCGTCGGACGCCAGCGGAGAGATCCAATGTCAATGTGCTGCCTTTAACTTCATACAGGACAACACTTTTCTCACTAATCTTCCGACACCAGAGGTGAGTACAATTTACATGCATTTCACTTGTCCTGCTTAATATATATGTTTTATTATACACAGAGCCCTACAGTACATGTGTATGATCTAAGTAGGCATCCTGACTGGCAAAGCTTGCCATGTAACCTATTGGTAGGTAAACACTCAGACACATGCTCGGTCAGGGAGAGAGTTGTGAACTGAACTCTTATTTCTGTGCTTGGCATTTGCAAATTCCATGTGGGTTTTTTCCCCCAACGTAGAAAGAGAAAAGGTGCACTGATAATCATACAAAAGGAAAGGAAAATGCATGCGTAGGAGAAGCAGACAATGCACCCTAGCGCTGTGTAACTCGTGAACATGAAAGAAAAAATATATACAATTGTGCAGATAGTACAACAATAGTGATCTAAAAATGTGTAAAGTCTCTGTCCTGAAGAAGCCACAGCGAAACGCGTAGAATCGATCAGCTGTGGGAGGTGACTGAGCTGGGGAGAACACTGGAGACAGGTGCTGGCAAACCAACGGAGACGGACACACAAGGCAGCTTCTTCCGCCCTGACCGGAGACGTGACAGGACGTGACGCGGGTACACGTGACGCATGCGGAAGTGCTCCGCCGCTCCTGGAGATACCGGCACTCTCCAACTACAGCTGTCCTCTCCCTCCAACGCATACCATATTTAAAATGTGAGTGTATCATACATATATTTGTTCTTTGCTGCTAATACAATTTTAGACCGTACTATACCATTGTGCGTTCTCTCTTTTCCTTTATACATCCTTGGGAGAAAATTTGACCATCTATATACTACAAGCTTCCTGAATCTATCTGCACCATTATATATATTTTTTCTTTCACGTTCACGAGTGATGGGGTTACCCTGCAATGCACACAGATACCCAGTCAGCTAATTTAAGCCCCAAAAGTTAACACAAAATATATATATATCTGTATGTTTGTATGAAAAAATGTTTCTGTCAGTTTGTGCCCCCTGTGATTGGCCGGCGGACGGTCACAGCTCATTGGCCTGCGGGGTGGGCTGACATCACGGCCACGCCTACGCAGGGCGTGACAGTCACACCACTCTTAGCATATCCCCTCCCCAGTCCTGTAGGGTGAGAATAGGGGGGAACGGGGGGCTCTGTGTTTAGGGAAGAGAAGAGGAAGCTGCAGAGTGAGGTGGCATATACATACACACACATCCGCACACGCACGCACACACACATCCGCACGCACACGCACACACATCCGCACGCACACACACATCCACACGCACACGCACACACATCCGCGCACGCACACACACACACATACGCACGCACACACACATCCGCACGCACACACACATCCACACGCACACGCACACACACATCCGCACGCACACACACATCCGCACACGCACATCCGCACGCATCCGCACACGCACACACACATCCGCACACGCATCCGCACACGCATCCGCACACGCGCACATGCGCACACACACACGCACACACACATCCGCACACGCACACACACATCCGCACACACGCACGCAGACGCACACACACATCCACACGCACACGCACACACACACACCCGCACGCACACACGCACCCGCACACACACACATCCACACGCACACAAACATCCGCACGCACACGCAACGGAGACGGACACACAAGGCAGCTTCTTCCGCCCTGACCTGAGATGTCACAGGACGTTACGCGGGTACACGTGACGCATGCGGAAGTGCTCCGCCGCTCCTGGAGATACCGGCACTCTCCAACTACAGCTGTCCTCTCCCTCGAACGCATACCATATTTAAAATGTGAGTGTATCATACATATATTTGTTCTTTGCTGCTAATACAATTTTAGACCGTACTATACCATTGTGCGTTCTCTCTTTTCCTTTATACATCCTTGGGAGAAAATTTGACCATCTATATACTACAAGCTTCCTGAATTTCTATCAAGACACCACTCTGAGGGGGCATCCATTAAAGGGCTCCTATCAGAGAGAGAAGGGTCTCTGATACGTCTATTTTTGACATTGTCATTTGTGAGTACAACCATTGCAGAGACTTTACACATTTTTAGATCACTATTGTTGTACTATCTGCACCATTATATATATTTTTTCTTTCATGTTCACGAGTTACACAGCGCTCCGCTCAATTGGAAACCTACACAAGATCTACCTGGACCTGGACAGTCCGTATAAAGGGTGTAGAGCTGCTTTTTTCATTTTGTATTTTACTATTATTCACTTTATATTAGTGGAGGTCACTTATCACATTTGTGATATTAATCGAAAATTACACATCATTGTCACCTGTATTATATAGATTAAGCATTATTCACTATAGATTAAGAAGCGCCCGGTTTTTAATTTTGTTTCTGCAATGCACCCTAGCGCATGGTGCATAATAAACCCACATTATTGTTTGGGGTCCCCATAGTGCATACAAAGACACCCTTGATCAGATACAAACATAAAAACAGAACTACTTCATACACCAAATACAAAGACTTCTATACTTCACTTCAACATTGAAAAAAGAAGAATAAACTCTGATTGATTCTAATGAATTAAAAACAAATGTAAACTATTACAAAATATACTATAACCGGATGTAATTCTACTCTAGGTGTAATACATCTCCTCCTGTTGTCCTTGAATACATTTACAGGGAACCAGCTAAAGTCTAATTCTAAATTTTATTAATGTCATATAGATCCTGTTCAAGGAACCATTTTAATTAAAAATCAACTTATTTATTTAAGTTCAGTCAATTAAATATCTCATTATTGGAGAAACCTGCTCTACAGGTTTATGTTCTTAAGGAAACTAATGAATGGAGCGGGGGTGACGGGGACGGGGGCGGGGGGAGGGGGTTGGGTAGAGGAGAGGATGGAAGGGGAAAGGGAAGGGGGGAAGGAAAGACAAGAGAAAATGAATATCCCAGATAAATCATCCTCAGGTCAAAGTAACAATTGTACATTTTGTAACCAATCAGTTTAAAAAATGGCTAACATTCCACTCAATATTTAGACCGCAGGGAGAGTGGGTCCTCAACAGTGGGTCCTCAACATGAAGATACAAAAGGCTTTCCTGCGGTCCAATAGATTAGGTTTATTACCTCCTCGTTCTTTTAATTAAACTTTTTCGATACCCCTCACTGTTACATTTCTTGCACCCCCAAATTTACATTCCATAAAGTGTTTTGATACGGGGTGCGAGCAGTCCTGTTTTTTAATAAGCCTCAGATGTTCCATCACTCTCATCTTGAGGGCCCTAGTCGTTCAACCTACATAATTCATTCCCCATCAACATGTTGGTAGATACACAACAAAGTGTGTATCACAATTAATGTAGGATTTGATTGGGAATGGTGTTTTTTAACTAGTGCTCGAAAAATGAGAGGATGGTACCATCAAGTGACAAATCTTGCATCCCCCGCACCTAAAGGAACCCTTCGTGATAAATGTCTGATTAGAGACTAAGGGGGAAGTGACAATACTGGGGGACACAGCCGTAGCGATTGTATTGGTTCGTCTGCAGACAAAGCGAGGGCCCTTTTCAACAAACCTCTCCAGACTATGATCCATTCGCAATTGTATTGTGCTATAAACATAGGGGTATCATCCATGTCCAGAGATGTATTTTCCTGCCCCTGTGTATTATTTCTGATTTTAGAAATGTTTCTCTATTTATTTTTATTAGTGTATTTCTTATTTTTATTATCAAATGATTGAAATAAAGATTATCTATCCATCGAGGAGTCTTTCTCAAATGCCCTTTGTAAAATCTCGTATTTGTACCCCCTCTGAAGAAAACGTTGGGTCAACTCCCCAGACCGAAGGACAAAATCGTCCCACGTGGAACAATTTCTCCTTAGTCTGAGGAATTGACCCTTCAGGATACCCTTAATAACTGACCAGGGATGGCAGCTATCCGTCTTCAACAGCGTGTTTCGTTTCTAGAATTCTGTTTTCTGAAGACATCCGTTTGGATGCCTTTGTTGATATCTATATAAAGTAAGAGGTCCAGCTAGTGTATATGGTGATGGTGAAAATTGTGAGTGAATTTAAAATTATACAAATTTTGATTAATAAAATTTAAAAAAAAGCATAAAGTGTCACTAAATCCCCACCCCAAATCAAAATCAAATCATCGATAAAGCGTTTATAAAAAGTGATGTGTTTTCTGAAAGGGTTAAGGCCACCAAAAATAAACATAGATTCCCACCAACCCATAAATAAATTAGCATAAGACGGTGCAAAACCCGTGCCCATAGCTGTGCCTTGTAGTTGTAAATAAAACTTGTGATCAAACAGAAAATAATTGTGAGGGAGTAAAAATCTTTTTGCATCCAAAATAAAAGTGGTGTTAAATTGATAACTGAATGATTGATAACTGAATACAAGGAGGTCCCATCCAGGGTAAACCAGATAGATTATGAAATTTTTAAGATGAGTGATGAGATCACTCGAGTCCAAAATAAATGATGAGAGATCTCTCACAAAGGGTTGTAGATATCTATCAATGTATTTTGATAGACCATCTCCCAAAGATCCAATAGACGAAACGATTGGTCTCTCCGGGGGGTCGACCAATGCCTTATGGATCTTTGGGAGATGGTAAAAGGCAGGAATAACAGGACATGGATTAACCAAAAATCTTATTTCATTTTTATTTAACACATTGGTTATTTTGCCTAAATCGATCAGGTCTAGAAAGGCCTTGAAGAAGGCACCTGTGGGGTCACCTGGTAGCTCAGAGTAGGTGGTAGCGTCCCCAAGTTGGCGAAACGCCTCCTTGAGGTAGCTAACCCTACTCTGAACCACCACCGCCCCACCTTTATCTGCATTTTTAATTACTAATGATGAATTATTATGTAATGATTTTATCGCTTGTCTTTCATTAGCACTAAGGTTATCCCTAAGGGGATATTTAAATGAAAGCCCTCTGCCAAAAGTCGTAAATCTCGAATTAATAGATTTTTGAAGGTAGATAAATAATGACTCTTGGCGTATTGGGGGTAGAAGATGGACTTCCCTTTGAGGTCAGATTGCCAGGACTAAAGTCTGGTACATTGATTAATTGTGAATTTTCTTCATGTTCACCCAAGAGATCTTTCAAATCTTGTATGTCACAAGCATCCCTGAAATAGGAAATTAAATAAGATTTTTGTTTAATCCATGTCCTGTTATTCCTGCCTTTTATCATCTACCAAAGATCCATAAGACATTGGTCAACCACCCGGGGAAGTATAGAAGTCTTTGTATTTGCTGTATGAGGTTGTTCTGTTTTTATGTTTGTATCTGCTCAAGGGTGTCTTTGAATGCACTATGGGGACCCCAAACAATAATGGGGGTTTATTATGCACCATGCGCAAGGGTGCATTGTCTGCTTCTCCTACGAGTGTATTTTCCAGATGTAGCAGGAAAGGGGGGGGGGCAGGGGAGGTTACAGTGGGGCTGCACCTATGAGGAAGTGGTTTGGTCTTCACCTGTGGATGTACACTGGGGAGGCTGGGGGCAGTCGGGGAACAGTGCCATCCTGAATTCAGCATGCAGGGACTTACATGTGCTGGTAGGGCATGGTGTGTCCTGTTCTGCTTGAGGAGAGGGGGCGTGTTCCTCTCATTCGCCTCCAGCGTCCAGGAGGCGATTGGATAGTGACGTCATCGAGGGCAGTACCTGCAGTAGAATGGAGATCAGGATGCCTGTCAGACGTGCGCGCTCACGTGAACATGCACGAGCACGTTAGTGACATCACACACACCCACCTTTTGGCGCGAAATTTTATTAATGACAGCAGTATTGGTTAGAGTGTATAAGGGGGTCCCCCATTGCACTGTACCATACTTGATAAAGCACCGTGTTGTGTGAAACGCCTCCTTGTTTGTCATGCTTGATAGACAATTAATATTTTTCTATTTTTATTCACCTGTCTCCCTGGGCAGTGCACTGCTTTGTGCATTTTTTTTTGCATATTGTGTTCTTGTTTATATATAGGGTGACCAGATGTCCCGGTTTAGCCGGGACAATCTTGGTTTTTGAATGCCTGTTCCGGCTGCCCACATTCTTTAAAATGTCCCGTTTTTTTGTGGTTGTCCTGGTTTTGGTCATCAGAGCAGGGGGGCAGCAGAGAGCAAGAATGCAGAGAGGAGAGAAGGAACAGAGCGGAGGCCGGTCTGCAGAGGGTGGGGCGGGGTTAGTGACAGCGGAGCGTCAGCAGTGAGAGCCGGAAGTGAGGTGCCTGCTGCCAGGGCTCAAGATGGCTTTCCCCCCCAACCATGCTCCACAATGACAGGTATGACACCCCCTCACACACACGTCTGCACCTCAGAGCTGGTGTTTGTGCCTGTCAGTCTGGCTTTGTGTGTCAATCAGTGGCTGTGTGTGTGTGCGTGTCAGTCAATGGCTGTGTTTTTGTGTGTCAGTCAGTGGCTGTGTGTGTTTGACTGTGTGTGTGTGTGTGTGTGTGTGTGTGTGTGTGTCAGTCAGTGGCTGTGTGTGTGTGTGTGTGTGTGTGTGTGTGTCAGGCAGTCAGTGGCTGTGTGTGAGTCAGTGGCTGGGTGTGTGGCTGTGTGTGTGTGTCAGTCAGTGGCTGTGTGTGTGTCAGTCAGTGGCTGTGTATGTGTCAGTCAGTGGCTGTGTGTGTGTCAGTGGCTGAGTGTGTGGCTGTGTGTCAGTCAGTGTGTGTGTGTGTGTGTGTGTGTGTCAGTGGATGTGTGTGTGTCAGTCAGTCAGTGGCTGTGTGTGTGGCTGTGTGTGTCAGTCAGTGGCTGTGTGTGCTTCAGTCAGTGGCTGTGTGTGGCTGTGTGTGTGGCTGTTTGTGTGTCAGTCAGTGGCTGCGTGTGTGTGTCAGTCAGTGGCTGTCTGTGGCTGTGTATGATCTGTGAACCTGCCATTGTCACACATACTCCCTCAGTCTGTCATTGTAACACATAGTGTCAAAACGGAGAGGGGCTCCCCAAGTCTGTCAGTGTCACACAGTCTGCTCTCCCTCAGTAACTGTCATAAATACACACACATACACACACAGAGGGGCTTCTTGATTCTGTCACTGTCACAGACACACACAGGGAGATTGTCTATTCCCGCCCGTCAAAGACACATAGGTTGGGAGAGATGCTCCCTATGTCCGTCAGTCTCACACACAGGGCCGCAGGCAGATTTCCCGTGCCCCCCCCCCCCCCCCCCATCGGCAGAGTTGCGAGCCCCCCTTTCACACCTCGCAAGCACGCCCATTTCCCACCTCGCCTATTTCCCTTTTTCTTCCCATGTATTTCTCTCCCCTCCGCCTCACCTCTCAGTCTCCCCCCTCCATCAATTACTCCACTTTCATTCAATCCCTGCCCCCCGCCTCACATGTATGTCTCTCCCCTGCATCTCACTCTTACGCCCTCTTTTCCTCACTCACTCACCCCCTCTCTCCTCTCACTATCCCCCCTCAGTCAATTACTCCCCTCAATCCCCCTCCTCACATTCATTCCCTCCCTCACAAAATATATACCAAAAAAACCCACCGCATACAAAAAACTTCCCACCCCCAAATACATACAAAAAAATCCTCACCCCACCCAAATATATACAAAGTCCGCCAAATATATACAAACTAGGGTGACCAGATTTTCAAAATGAAAAACTGGGACACATTTATAAATTTTTTTTTTAAAACAAATTACATCACATGACACACCTTGTTGCCATGACAACGAGACACTGACGTCAGGCGGTGACATGTTGCCATGACAATGTGGCATCACGTGATGCCTCGGCGCCATAATGCATTCCGTTGTCATGTCAACTTGATGCAGCGTGACGTCATGGAGCGTCTCGTTGTTATGGCAATGTGCATTACGTGACATCGCCCAGCCATGTTAAGGGAATTTGGAGGGGAGGATACAGCCAAAGGCAAGATAAATATGTGATAAATAGATCTAAAAAATGTTGTTATCTCCGGGTTAGCCTTCAGTAGAAGGTGGCAACCCTGGCTGCAGTGTGCGTTTCTGTGTATTGAGGTGGGGTCTGCAGTGTGTGTTTGTGTGTATAGAGGTGGGGGCTTTGCTTGGGCCCTTCAACTCTTACAGCCAGGGCATTGTTGGCCAAAAATGCCCAGTTCGGAGGGGATGATTACTACTTCAAAAATGTATTTATTTCCAATTCTTAACATAACACAAACTCTCGTCTAATCCCCTTCCCTCCCTTTCTCGCTCTCTCAGCTCCCTCACCGTGTATGTGTGTATGTGTAATTAAAATAATTAACAAATTAAAATTAAATAAATTGACATAAATTAAAATTAAATAAAAAATGTAGGCATTAATTAAAATTTAGACATTTTAAAAATGTGACATTCTTGACCTTGTATGTATATTACACTTTGCCAAATAGGGTCTCTTGTTCTCCTTGTGGCAGTCAGTGACATCACTGCCATGTAGGGACGCAGACAGCTTTCCTGGGGCCCACAACTCACGTTTCGGCGGCCTTGTGAGACCCCCCCACCCTTCTCACACACCACCTCACTCTCACCCCACCTCACACTCCCCAGTCACCTTTTCCTTCCCCCCCTCTCTCTTACACACCCCATGTATTTTTCTTCCCTCCCCACTCAACCTCCCTCCCCAATATACGTGCACACACAGTGACACACACACACATTGACAAACACACAGCCACTTACCTACACACACAGCCCCTCCCCTCCTCATACCTCCCCCTCCTCATACCTCCTCATATCTCCCCCTCCTACCTCCCCACATCTCCCCCTCCTCATCCTCTTCCACTTCCCGCATCTCCCCCTCCTCATCCTCTTCCACTCCCCGCATCTCCCCCTCCTCATCCTCTTCCACTCCCCGCATCTCCCCCTCCTCATCCTCTTCCACTCCCTCTCTTCATCCTCTTCCACTCCCTGCATCTCCCCCATCTCATCTCTTCCCCTCCCCGCATCTCCCCCTCCTCATCTCTTCCACTCCCCGCATCTCCCCCCTCCATCATCCTCTTCCACTCCCCGCATCAACCCCTCCTCATCCTCTTCCACTACCCCGCATCTCCCCCTCCTCATTCTCTTCCCTCCACTCCCCGCATCTCCCCCCTCATCCTTCCCCTCCCCGCTCTCCCCCTCATCATCCCTTTCCACTCCCCGCCATCTCCCCTTCCCTCATCCTCTTCCACTCCCGCATCTCCCCCTCCTCATCCTCTTCCCCCCCCTCCTATATCTCTCCCTCCCCTCCCCTCCTCATCTCTTCCACTCTCCGCATCTCCCCCTCCTCATAACTTCCCCCTCCCCTACTCATAACACCCTCCTCCCCTCCTCATAACACCCCCCTCCCCTCCTCATACCCCCCCTCTCCCTTCTCCTCCCCTCCTCTATCCTTTCTCCCCCTCTCCCCCTCCCTTCTCCCCCTCTCCCTTCTCCCCCCATCTCTTCTCCATTCTCCCTTCTCCCCCCTCTCCCCCTCTTTTCCCCCCCACCACACCACTCCCCTACCGTTTTGGCCTTAACCCCACAGCACCCCCTTATTTACCCCCACCCCTTCATTAGGCCCGTTTTTTACACCCCACACCCCCCACCAGCCCCCCGTTTTCTCACACCCATCCCAGCAGTAAGGGAGTGGGCCGTTTTCACACCAACACTACACACAACACACACACACCCACACACCCCCACACACCACACACACACACACACACACACACACACACACACACACACACACACACACACACACCTTAGCACATCCTCCCCCCCGGTACTAAGCCCCGCCCCCGGCATACCCTGACCTCCAACCAATCCCCTGCTTCTACTCTAAAGCCCCGCCCCCCGGCATCCTGCTTTTGAAAAAAAAATACTCACGGCCACCGCATACTCCTCACGCCGCCGACTCACGCACGGGACCAGGGGCAAAACCCAGGACATTTCCGGGACGGGCCGTCACCCGGGACAGCCCAGAAAAAAACGGGACTGTCCCGGCAAAACCGGGATGACTGGTTATCTTAATACAACCCCCTCCAAATACATTTGAAAAAAAAACACCTCCGCAATACATATAACCCCCCAATACATATTTAAAAAAACAACAAATCCATATAAAAAAATACATATAAACCCCCCTAATACATATATAAAAAAACAAACAGTACATACAGTATAAGAAACCCCAATAATACATATAAAACAATACATATTTAAAAAAAACCCAAAAGCATATAAAAAACAATACATATATAAAAAAATAAAATATATAAAAATAAAATATATAAAAAAAAACATATACCCGACTAGCACCCTCTCTATCAACCTTTAAGACCCACTTTAAGACACACCTGCTTAACGAAACATATGAGTAGCTCCGTGGCTAATACTATACACCTGATACATAAAACTTGGCCCCTCGCAGACACACTTAGGCTGAGGACCCGCTGCGGTCGGCGGGGCGCGCGGCCCGTGCGCATCACTCACCTGCCCATGACATCCTCCCGAGCCGGCCCCAGTCCTTCCTAACTGCCAGGCCCACTGCGCACTGTGACGCGTCAGCTGCCAGGGGATTGTAATCCCAAGTGGTGATGCGTCACGTGGTGCGCTGGTGAGCCTATCAGCACCAGGGGCTGGAGCTTTCAGAGCTACCCCCACCTCCAAAAGATAGGGGGGGGGGAAGTGTGTGTATGTATGTGTGTGTGTATATATATATATATATATGTGTGTGTGTGTGTATATATATATATATGTGTGTGTGTGTGTATATATATATATATATATGTGTGTGTGTGTGTATATATATATATATATGTGTGTGTGTGTGTATATATATATATATGTGTGTGTGTGTTTCGCACAGCTCGGGGAGGACGACTTTGCAGCACCCGATCAATCTGCCCACTTGTTTCATCCCCCCACCCCTCTCCACCCCAGACCACACCACCAACCCTCTTTCCTACTCCTCAGAACCCAAACACCTCCTCCAAACCCTCCTCCACACCTCTCCCCCCCTCCCAGGCCAGGATCCCGCCCCGCCCCAGCCGCACCAACCCGCGCCCACCCCCCCCCCCCACCCCCCTTTTGGGCCACCCTACCCCCAACTCCTTTTACACCTCTTTTTTTATGATGGATCAATAAAGATATATTTTTAATACACCATCTTGGGACCCACTCATTGGCTGTGCGCAAGTTTTCCCTTTTGCTTCTGGAATAGACAATCTCCCTGTGTCTGTCTGTGACAGAATCAGGAAGCCCCTCTGTGTGTGTATGTGTGTATTTATGACAGTTACTGAGGGAGTGCAGACTGTGTGACACTGACAGACTTGGGGAGCCCCTCTCCATTTTGACACTATGTGTTACAATGACAGACTGAGGGAGTATGTGTGGCAATGGCAGGTTCACAGATCATACACAGAGAAAGGGAGTATTTCAGTTTGTAAGGCCTCGTTCAGGGTGCTGGCTTCGGAGAGGTGGCGTGCTTATGTGCATGCGACATCCGAAACAATGTATTTAAAGTTAACAGCGGTTGTCAGGGTAGCAGCTACCCTGTCGCCGAAGTACGGAGTTGACACTTCCAACAGTTTCAATAAACAACTCAAGTTGTTTTTTGAAGCTGCAGCAGCGTCACTGGTACTTCGGCAGCCAATCAAATCATTCTTGAGAATGAAGAGGCAGAGGCCCCAGCATGGGGTCGTAGGCTCCTTAAGGGCTGCGACGTCCTAATTGGCGTGAGCTGGGGGGGTCGGCTAACCCCCCCCATTCCCTTCGGAGTGGGGAAGGCTGCTTGGCCCCTCCCATGCAGAGGGAGGGGTGAGAGGGTATAAAGAGAGGGTCCTCAAGGGAGAGATACAGCGCTAACGGAATTCCCACCCACCCATCCCCAATGTTTTGCTATTATATTGAGCTGTTGCATTGTTATATTAATATGAATTTTGTATCAAACAGGAGCAGTTTGTCTCCTCGTCACAGCGGAGCTGCCACGCCAGCCAAGCTCAGGAGACCGAGAACGGGCGAGGACTTTAGGTTCCGCCTGTCAGCTGGAGCCCCTAGAACAGCTCAGCAGGCTGGAGGCGCCGGCTGTAGGGCCGGGCCGGCCTATGCCCAATCAACGCTGGTAAAAGGCTGGGCGTCAGCTTTAGGACTAGGCCTAAGCTGACCCTAGGGGCGGGAGGGGGCGGGAATGCAGTCCAACATCAGCTGATAAGGATCTCCCTCTCCTATTTTACAATGCTTTGGGCGGGGGGAGGGAGTGGGCCAATTGCTGGTCGCTGGGCAAGTATCTCCCCCCCCACCCCCATTCACATGCTACGGGCGGGGGGAGGGAGCGGGCCAATTGCTGGTCACTGGGCAAGGATCTCCCCCCCATTTTGCATGGAGCATGCTGGGCTGGCGGGCAGGCTGGTAGGATTTTAACAGCGGATGTTAAAATAAAGGTGTGACCTTTTCTTCCAACATTGTGTGGTCTCCATTATTTGGTTTAGCGTCACAAAGGAAGGGCGGCGCATAAAGCCTTTATGATTTCAACAGTGCAACACCGATCCCTAACCTCAGGTCTGTAGCCTCCTGAAAGCTTGAAAAGGTGGCTGGGGATGATGTGCACACATCACCCAGCAGACTGCAGCGTGCACACACGGACGCGCGCCCTCCACCTCCTGTCTGTGGCACCCTGAACTCTGCCTTAGTGTTATACACACAGGGACTCTCTAATTTTGCCAGTGTCACACACACATACAGGGGGAATTTCACTTTGTTCCTTAACATATTTCTGATGTCTTTTTTTCTAGGTTCATCATGAAAAGATGTTTCCGGAAATTATTGTTGGGAGTTGGGGTCACAGTGATCTCCCTGCGCATTCTGTTCCTCTTTATAACTTCCCCAGTCCCCAACTCTTCTGACACTTATGACACCTCACCGTCTTTCACCGAACAGCCACCTCAAGTGTGCAATGAAAACACCTCCGTCCACAGCTTCCCTGACTTTGCTATGCAACCCCAGGCTATGAAGGACTTCTTGACATACCGTCACTGCAAAAGCTTCCCACAACTCCTCAACTCTCCCATGAAATGCGGGGATCCGGCCAGACCAACAGAGGTCTTCCTCCTGCTGGCAATCAAATCCTCCCCTGCAAATTATGAGCGCCGGGAGGCCATCCGCAAGACGTGGGGTGTGGAGCAGAAATACGGAGGGGCCCAGGTGAGGAGGATCTTCCTCTCCGGTGTCCCGAATAATCAGCAGAAACGGATGAAGCAGCTGCTGACCACCGAGAGCCGGACTTACAGGGACATTGTGCAGTGGGATTTCCAAGACACCTTCTACAACCTGACCCTAAAGCAGGTTCTGCTCCACCAGTGGCTGGAGAACAGCTGCCCTGGAGCTCGATTTGTTTTCAATGGGGATGACGACGTCTTTGTCAACACCTTCAATGTTGTCACCTACCTGCGTAGCCAAGACAAGGGAGGTGTGGGCCATCACCTCTTTGTGGGGCAGCTTAACATCGGGATGCCCCCCATTCGGGAAAAGAATAGCAAGTACTATGTACCAGAGGAGCTGTTCCCAGGGGATTCTTTTGTGCCATACTGTGGAGGTGGTGGCATCATCATGTCCGGTTTTACTGCCCACTCCATCTATAAGGAATCCTGGCACATCCCACTGTTCCCCATCGATGACGCTTATCTGGGGATGTGCTTGGACAGAGCAGGCCTGCAGCCGGGTAACCATGAGGGAATAAAAACTCTGGGACTTAGGCTGCCAGGTTCTGTGGACTCCTTTGACCCCTGCTTTTACCGGGACATGCTGATGGTGCACCGATTTGTTCCCTATGAGATGCTGGTCATGTGGAAGGCTGTGCAGGTCACAACGTTGGAGTGCAGGAAGAGGAACCATGCAGACTCCAAGATAAAGCAATCTTAGTGAACAATAATTGGTACCCGGGGGAGTGTGACTGCCAACAATGACACGCTGGAGCCCTCCCCCACTATCTACACCCACTACACACACTCACTGCAGCCTCCTCAACACCCACAAAACACTCTGCAGACACACACCAACAAAACAGACTGCTGCCCCCCTCTACATCCACAAAATACACACCAGCAGCCCCCCTCTACACCCACTGCAGCCCCCCTGTAAACCTACACACTGCACACACAAAACGCTCTGTAGCCCTCCTCCACCCACAAAACACTGAAGACACACACAGTGCAGCCCCCCTCCCTCTACACCCACAAAACACACACAGCAGACACACACCAACAAAACAGACTCTGCTGCCCACTCTACACCCACAAAACACACACCAACAGAAGACACACACACCAATAAAAACTGCTGGCCCCCTTTACACCCACAAAGCACACACAGATACACAAACCTTTCTCCTCACTCTCCTGTGTGGAGCTCTCTGCAGGCAGGGTGGGGGAGGAGAGAGTGCCTGGTTGCAGGCAGGATGGGGGAGGAGTCAGGGCCTAGCTGCTGCTTCCTGTCCAATCACCTCCCCTGTCTGAGAACTGATCTCACTCTTTATGAATGAGAACTGAAAACTGATTGGTTGAAAAACTTGTCAGGGTGCCAAAAATTCCAGACCATTACTGATTGGATAATGCCCGGAATTTTAACCAATCAGAGAGCAGGGATTTCAATAATGCCTGGAATGTAACAGCTTTAGCTTATAGAGTGTGTTAACATATAGACTTCGTTTCAGTAGGTTTCAAGTTAAATAGAAACATAGAAACTGATCGCAGATAAGAATAACCCAGTCTGCCCGTTCTATCCGCTGTTAAACCTCAGACCCTATTCGTTGTTTGGGTTTCTTTTTAATATTTACATATACTCATGTAACCCATGCACGGCCATCCATTTGTCCACAGGCAGGAAAAGGGAAAAACATTTTAATGAACTAGTTCTGATTTTGAAGAGTGGGGTTACCTTGATGTTTTATAGCAAGGATACTCAAAAACAAATGAATCTTCTCTCTAGCCAACAATTTAAGGTAAAGGGGTCCTGTCGTGTAAACATTAGTCTGGACCAGATATTAACAAAACTAATAAAACATTAAAAAAAACGCTTCACCTACATAGTTACATAGTAGATGAGGTTGAAAAAAAACGTGCGTCCATCAAGTTCAACCTATGCTAAATTTAGGCAAATAATAGACACCTAATAATTTACCTGTGAGGTGAGAGTACCTAATGTACTCGTGTATAAATTAGTGGTATGTTTATACACAGGTGCAGCCACCAGTATTGGAACTCTTGCCTGGGAAATTCTGGGGCAGCCTCACAGTAAATGCCTCAACATTTCTGTGAGATTCTTAATGGCCCATCAGATTAACACAGCAGGGGTCCCTGCGGTCCCATTCAGTTTCAATGGGACTGCAGGGACCCCCCGCTGTGGTAATCTGATGGGCCATTAAGAATCTCACAGAAATGTTGAGGCATTTACTGTGAGACTGCCCCAGAATTTCCCAATTAAGTGTTCTAATAGTCGTGGCTGCAGATGTATATATATAACCAACCTCAGTGATTTCAATCTCATAATAATGAGAAAGTGATATCAAAGTTAAAGGGGAACCTGAGATGCACAGTGTCAACTATGATTGTGATTTCTCCTATATCAGAGTGTTGACAAAATTCCCACTGGGAGGAGTGTTGGATCAGTCCTCAAATGGAAATTGGTAGCCTAAGGGACAAGAAGGACAAGTCTTTCCAAACTTGTCAAAACAGATACAGAACAAAGGTATTCAAGTCCCTGGCGCAATTGAAACAGTAGCGATACCAGTCCCAAATTATGGTGTGAAAACCAGTCCTGTTGATGAAGGGATTGTCCAAACATTTGATCCAGATGATAATGATTCTGTGGAGAAATTCAAAAGAGACAGACCATTGTGCACTAATCCTCCACACTGTAGCACCTGCACAATAAAATTGCCTACTTACAACAATCTGTTAGGTCATAAGCAGAGAGTGTGTTTCTTTAAATGCCTCCTCCTTTGTGTGTTATCCAAACAGCTGGGTTCTCTGATTTCCCACGATCTCCAACAGGTAAGTTTAACCATGGATAGATACAAAGTACATAGCACAGTACACTGTAAAACATTTATTGAATGCACAAGCCAAAAATACACTTACAGTGTCTAGTTTAGTTGCACAACACGAAAATGACACAACACGAACAGCTTGAGTCCTCTGAGCGGTGTGTAACAGCTGGGGTTGGCGTCTCACTCCTCTCCTGATCTCGCGGACGTGACTCCACTTAACACCTTCCCTGATGACATCATTGTTAGAACGTCTACTTTGGTCTCACGCAAACGGACGGACAGTGATAGCTCCACCCAATGCATTTCGTGACACGCTTTGTCACTTCCTCAGGGGTATTACCCAAAGTAGACATTCTTGCAGTGACATCAATGGGGGAGGTGTCGAGTGGAGTCGCGGCTGCGAGATCAGGAGAGGAGTGAGATGTCGACCCCAGTTGCTAGACGCCGCTCAGAGGACTCAAGCTGCGGATGGCATTTTCGTATTGTTTAACTAAACCAGACATAATGTAAGTGTATTTTTGGCTGGTGCACTCAATAAATGTTTTTTAAATTGTATCCATAGTTAAACTTACCTGTTGGCGATTGTGGCAAATCAAAGGACCCAGCTGTTTGACTAACACAGTTGGAGGAGGCATTTAAGGAAACACACTCTCTGCTTATGACCTACCAGATTGTTGTAAGTAGGCAATTTTATTGTGCAGCGTAAAAAAAGGGGGGATAAATAGCACCAAACAAGTGTCCACCAGCTTATGATATAATGACAGATAAGACAATCCTATAAAATATATAGAACTATACTTAAAGTCCTGCAGCTAGAGTCCAAGGTGATTCAAGTTCCTCCTCATGCAACAGGTAGAAGAAAAAAAGAAAGAGTCCTCCAGCACGTGGTTTAATTTATCAGCTCCAGTACATGTGGGGATATGTAACTGTCATGCGCTCCTAGGCTAAAGTTGAATGAAGCACTGGTTGTGCAGGGCTGGTAGGAAAATGAGAGGATAAATAAAGACCACTATGAAAGTTGGGGCTCAGGGGCAAAACAGCAATCTTACCCCTGTCAGCTCATCCGTCCTGGGTCCTAATAGTTCCTCAACAGTGAGTCCTACAGCGTGCATCCGGCAGAGAGGTCATGTGGAAGGGAGAGGTGCATCCAAAGCAACAGCAAAACAGCCCAATGACGTCACAGTCCAAAATTGAATATCAAAGCTTTATTGGAGACACACAGTGGACACAGCAGGCTGCAGCACAGCCTCCTCCTCTACATGTTTCACGCACACAGGCGCTTCGTCTTCGACTTCGTTCTGGGCCTAAATCCGGACCCTTGACTTCCTATCCTTATCCCTAGGATTCAACGTGCACCTGTCTGTCTAGGTCAGAGGAGAACCATTTATTTCAATCAATGCCAAATTGTGGGTACCCCAACCCCAGGAATGTCTGTCTGAGCCAACCACGGTGTCCAGTCTTTTAGGTAGTTTTTCCCTGTATCACTAACTAAACTTGTTAGCTTTTCCATTTGACATACAAACCAAATTCAATCACAGTGTTTTTATAAAAAATGTAATACTAGTGTGCGGGAGCAGAGGGTCTCTGGAGCAGAACCACGTTGATTTCAGGTCCGGGAATCCCCTGCTTCCCGAGATACAGGCCCCGTTATGGGGTTCTGGTATCCCCATGCAATGTTTAAATGTCCCGCGTCACGTGAGCGGGACATTTAAACACATAGGAGATACCGGCACCACATACCGGGGCCTGTATTTTGGAAAGCAGGGGGTCCCTGGACCGGAAATCAATGAGGTTCTACTCCGGAGACCCCCTGCTATCGCACACTAGTATTAAAATTAAAATAAAAACAGCTTAATTACCTTAGCTGCTAAGGCAATGAAGGGGTAAACCAGAGATCCCTGTTTATTGGGGGCAGAAAGGGGGTGGATAAAGGGGGTAGTTACCCCAGTGTGGGTGGTTAGGCCTGCCGGAAATGTTGCAGGAGTGGTTAGCCACTTCACTACCATAGCGGTGGGAACTGCTATGGTAATGAAGTGGTTAACCACTCCCAAGGCCTTAACACCCACCATGGGCCAAATACCACCACCACCCACCCCTGCTACCCATAATATACATGGCACTGGTAGTTAACCCCTTCATTGCTTTAGCGATTAGCCGCTAAGGTAATGAAGCTGCCTGTAAATGTGTCAGGGACCTTGATAAAGGTCACTATGCGCGAAACATGTCGGTCTACTTGCATATGAACCAATAAAACTTTTATATTCCAAGTCATCTTCCTTCTACAACTCGGTGGTGCATCGCAGTTTCTCCACTTTTGTTCTATTCAGCTTTTGTGAACGGCACACTGGTGGACCATGATCATGCCCTGATCGTAAGGAGCACATGAGGTACATACCACTCTGTGCAGCGATCTACCTAATCCTGTAAGAGAGTTCAGTGGACATTCAGGGGGGTTATACCAGGTGCCAAATGGATTCATAAGAGAACTGGGCGCCATTCATTATTTTTTTTCTGGATGCCGCATACTCGTTATCCTTTAATGGACACCCCCACATGTATTTATTTATTTATTTTTATAAAATGTTTTACCAGGAAGTAATATATTGAGAGTTACCTCTCGTTTTCAAGTATATCCTGGGCACAGAGTTATGATGACAAATAATACATGGTTACAAATACATAGTTACATAAGTGAGCAGGGTATACATTATATACAAGACATTGCATGCACAGTAAGAGATAGTATATATTATAGGCGTATGTAACAGTTACAGACCAGATTAAAATGTGAGACAGCTTTAGTTTTGAAAGACCTTAGACCGGTGGCGGCTGTGAGAGTCTCCAGTAGACTGTTCCAGTTTTGGGTTGCACAGTAAGAGAAGAAGGAGCAGCCAGATACGTTGCTGAACCTTGGGACCATGAACAATCTTTTGGAGTCAGATCTCAGATAAGTGCTGCATGTGCTAGGGGTGAGGAGCTTGTTCAGATAGATGGGTAGCTTGCCCAGAAAGTATTTGAAGGCAAGATAGGAAAGGTGAACTTTGCGCCTAGACTCGAGTGATGAGCAATCTAGTTACATAGTTACATAGTTACATAGTAGATGAGGTTGAAAAAAGACATAGGTCCATCAAGTTCAACCTATGCTAAATTTAGACAACAGATACTTTATCCTATATCTATACTTACTTATTGATCCAGAGGAAGGCAAACAAAAAAAACCATTTAGGGGAAAAATTAATTCCTTCCTGACTCCAAGAATTGGCAATCGGATTAATCCCTGGATCAATATCCTTCCCATGTATACTTATTTGGTATATCCCTGTAAACCTTTCCCAGCTAAAAAGATGTCCAACCTTTTTTTGAACAAATCTATTGTATCTGCCATCACCGTTTCCATGGGTAATGAATTCCACATTTTAACTGCCCTTACTGTAAAGAACCCTTTCCTTTGTTGCTGGTGAAATTTCCTTTCCTCCAACCTTAAGGGATGGCCCTGAATCCTTAGTACTGCCTGTGGGATGAATAGTTCTTTTGAAAGCTCCTTGTATTGTCCCCGAATATATTAGTATATAGTTATCATATTCCCTCTTAGACGCCTCTTTTCTAATGTAAATAAATCTAATTTAGCTAGCCTCTCCTCATAAGTTAGATTGTCCATCCCCTTTATTAATTTGGAGGCTCTTCTCTGCACTCTCTCTAGTTCCATAATGTCTTTTCTTAGGATTGGTGCCCAAAATTGTACTCCATATTCAAGGTGTGGTCTTACTAGTGCTTTGTAAAGGGGCATAATTATGTTTACTTCCCTTCCATCCATTGCCCGTTTGATGCAAGATAAGATCTTGTTTGCCTTTGCAGCTACTGCATGACATTGGTCATTATTGATTAGTTCTTTGAGCATTTCGTAGTGATGTGTGTTGTATTTGCATTGGAGAACAAAACTGCATATTGAATTATAAAGGGTATCAAGTTTGTAAAGTGGCTTTGGGGTGCCGAGCCGTATACTATGTCCCCATAGTCGATAATTGGCATTAGCATCTGCTGTGCGATACGCTTTCTGACCAGCAGACTTAGGGAGGATTTGTTCCTATAAAGTACACAGGTTATTTTTTTTACATTTTGTATGCTATTTATTTTGCATATTTTTGTAGTTTACAGGAAGTATTGCTGGTGTTTTAAATGTGTTATTTCTATCTACTATTTCTGAATGTAAGTAAATCTCTTCTGAATAAAACATTTATTTTGTGTGCTAAAACCGGAATGCAGAATTATTTTATGTCGCTGTGAAAATACAAAAGACATTGTACATTTTACATGTATATAAAGATACAATTAACTAATGAAATTGGAATCAGTGAACGTGAAAACTTGAGAGAAAAAGGTGACAAAAAAATGAGATGTGTGTACTAGCCAAAAAGTCCTGACAAATAATCTAGCCAATTGTTCTAAAAAGAGAGGAAAATATCCTAAATGATTAAACTAGACTATTAAACACAGTGTTGTGTACAAATATACATGTATCAGCAATATACAATAAACATTCAAAACAATGAAAATCCGGACCAAAATGGTTATGAAATAGGAATATAAAATGCTGTTGTGTAAAAGTTCATCGTAGAGTGAATAAGGGAGACTTCTGGCAGCTTCTTCTGAGATGAAACACATCCACAAGTAATCTACAAAACAAGAAACAGAAGCACACGTACCATACAGAGCCGGATTAAGGGCAGGCTGGCCAGGCACTTGCCTGAGGTGCCAACCGAGAAAGGGGCATCGTGCACACCAAACCCTAAAGCACTATTTTTAAATGTATGAGTCTGGCACTGCTCCAAAGTGCGGGGAAACAGTTTCAGGTGAGAAGAATCCTGCTTGTGCAGCTGACACAACACAGACAAACAAATTCCTCAAAGTGCGGGTCTTCTCTGGGACAGAGGTACAAAGTAGAGCTCTACCCACAAGTTCATAATGCAATTCTTCCTTTATTGTAACAGCCAAGAACAGAGGAGAAACAAAGTTTCAGGTCCCATATGGACCTTTCACCAGGTGCACTGCCCCGTCAATGTTGTCACCATGACGTCATGGCGATGCGCTGCATTGACATGACAACGCAACGTCATTACACCGTGATGTCATGACGCTGCAGGAGGAGGGGCCACTGTCAGCATGCCACCTTAGACCCTGCCAAAGGTAAGGCTGGCCCTGTTACTAGTGCACCTTTTACAAGGAGATTACTTATCTGCCTGGCAGCAGCTACAAAGTCTAGGCTGGGTATAAATACACCTGCGCTCCTCTCTCTGTCGAGTATGCAGCTAAGAAAATCAATAGCTTCACAACTAAATCACACAATTTACTCATTCCAGGAACTGAACGATAAATACGCACTACCTAACACACAATTCTTTGCATACCTACAGGCCAGGCATTACGCATTGACATCACTAAACGACTTACCAACAGCAGATAGAGATAATCAACTTGATGCTCTCTTCCAAAGGGCAAAATATGGGAAAATCTCAATATCAAATTTTTATCAATGTCTGAAGAAAACATTACGTTTTGATGGTAACACACCGGGAATGGGAGCTTGGCTAACAGATTTCCCAAACCTAAATATGGAGACTATCATGAGACAGTTTGAGAAATCGTTGAAAATCATCCCATCCACAATATACCAAGAAATGCACTGCAACATTTTACATAGAACATATACTACACCCAATTTCAGATACAGAGCAAAATTATCGCTAGACAGTAAATGTTCAAAGTGTGCAGCCCCACAGGCAGATCTTATACAGTACACTGCCTATGCAACTGCCCAGTGGTCCAAGAGTTCTGGTCACGAATAGGCGAGTACTGCAAAGATTCCCTGAATACAATAATTCATATAGATCCCGAATATGCGATTTTTAATATTATAAACCTAAACGCTGAAGGGGCAGCAGGGGACCAAACTGATAACAGCAGACTGAAACAAATTATAGCTATGGCCGCAAGGAAAACAATCTTGCAACAGTGGATACATAACACTCCCCCATCTCTGCAGCTGTGGAGAGAAAAAATGTTTAGTATATTCACATTAGACTGGGTAGAAGCCACGACGGACAAAGAAAAAAAAGCGGAACGATTCTTCCAAATCTGGGAAAGCTTCATTGCCCCACAGTCAGACGAGACAAAGACAAAAATCAAAGAAAACTTTAAACACACAACATGGTATGCAACACGCACACTAACCAGGAATCCCCCAATAAGATTCTGAACACTACACCATCAATAAAAAAAACAGACGGGGGGAGGGGGGTAGAAAAGTACCCAATAGGACTATGGACGATACCATAAGACTAGTGAAATAAATACCTCAGGATATCATACAGAGGTGTATGGGTCGACAGGAGTGGCGAAAAGAGTACAAACATACTGTAGGAGGGAAGAGCCCTTATATAAATGACTTGGTTAGTTTGTCAGAGGGTCAAAACAGATGAAGCAAAGGCTGGGGTATACTATCAAGAGGGAATAAGTTGAAGGTAAAATGATATAACGGATTGACATAATACAAGTAAATGTTTACAAGTTGAGTTGAAGGTTCAAGTGTTACTATATTAAAAATAAAAAGGAAATAATGTAAATCAAAAAAAAAAAAAAAATCAATAGCTTCACATTATGGAAAACAAATATACAAAACCTGCATTTCTCCCAACTTGGCTTTAAATTTATGAGTTATTCATTTATTAGTAAAATTCTACATTTTGTTCCGAAGTCTAATGACAAAGGAGCTATTTAGTTGCATCTTTTGATCAAAAAATGATTCAAGACTGCTAAGTCCAAGGTAAACTCAACTTTAGCAGGTACCTAAACTAAATTTATATTTCTTATTGTCCTTTGGATTCAACTTTGTAAAATATATGAAAATATCATAAGGCAGAGGTTCTCAACTCCAGTTCTCATGACCACCTAAAAGGTCAGCTTTTAAGGATATCCCTGCATCTGCACAGGTGGCTCAATCAGTGGCTCAGTCAATGAGCCATCTGTGCTGAAGTAGGCTCTTTGACTGAGCCACCGTTTGTCACCTGTGCTCAAGCTGGGATATCCTGAAAACCTGGAGGTCTGGGGGGTCAGGAGGCCTGGAATGGAGAACCCCTGTCTTAATGGTTAAACGTATAAATGTTGAGATGAGATCACCGTTCTGTCTCTAACAATCTCCCTTTTGTTGGTGACAAGGGAATAAAGTGTAAGTTCCTCTGCAGGACCCAGGGGAAAGGAAAGAAAGTACAGTGTGTTCTGCTTTTTTACTTAAAGTAAGTCCCTCATAATCCACTCGGTCTTCCTATAGGAGCAGAGACATATCACTCTCTATTCCTGACCTTTAACTCATTGAGCATGTCAGATTTAGCACACGTTACTAAGATACTTCTGAGTTTTGATGTTGATGGTAGGGGCAGCCTGGCCAGCACATTAAAGGTTAAGCCCGGCAGTTGCCCCTACCTGTCAAGATGGATGCCTACTGTATGTTACAGGCTAATGACCATCTTGTTGCAGCCAAAATAGCTGATGAGTGTGGATTCCCATGCAAGACCATTTTTATTCACCATGCATATGTAATGTAACGTATTTGCATGACTCATTTGTGTGCTGGGCTGGTCATTCGGTTAGCCAGCAGGCATACAAAGGAATCTAGGCCTGCTATCCACGGGTAGGCTGGGCGAGGTGCTTGGGTTGTAACGCTTGCGCTCACCACGAACAAGGCGGAACCCTGGTACTGAGGTGGGAATGTATAGAACTGCACACCCACAGCAGCAGAGGCACGCCTGGAGGGTGGATAGTCAAGATTGTCGGGTCTGGGTTGGAGAGAGTGGGTTAGCCTTGATACTTGCAGAGGTCATAGGTAGGTGCCAGGAGAGTGGTCAGAGTCCAAAGTGCCGTGGTCTAGGGTTGGAGCCAGTAGAGAAGTAGATAGTCCGTTTGCTGTGGTGAGGGATGGAGATGAGTGGAAGGTCAGAGGCAAGCCAGGGTCGGTAATCCAGAGAATGGTCCAAAGTCTAGCCGGGTCGGTACACAGGGAGGCAAGCAGCAACAAGGTTAGTACAGACAGGAACGAGGCAGGAATAGAGATGTGGGAACAAAAGGCTATCAATAACTATGCTCAGCCAAAGAGGAAGTGACAGAGCTGAGCATATATAGCAACAGGAGTCCAACGCGAGAAGGGGGTGGAGCAGAGGAGCGGCCTCTGCAGAGGCAGGGATAGGCTGTGAGAAGCTGGAGTCAGATGAGGGAGATATTAGAGTTGACGCGCAGCTGGGGAGCGGTGCACGTGTGTCACGTGTGCGCGCCACACGGGACAGCCGCGCGGCACAAACGGAGTGGCGAAGCCAAGCTCCGTGGGAACTTTGAGAGCCCTCAGTGGGCGCGCGCACTCTGTAAGGTGCGCGGGAGGCTGTACATCAGGGGGCAAGGAGGAAGCACACAACGGGGGACGCGCTCTCTGATCTCTTGCAATGGGATGCTGTGCAGCAGGAGGTATGGAGGGAACACGCCGCAGGGGACATGTTCTCCGATTCCTTACATGGGACACTGAAGAAGTGGGGAGGGGTGTTTTCTTAGGTCTTGGGAACATGGACTTCAAAAGCGGAACCATATTTAATCCCAGACTTGGAGGCATCTATCTCTGCAGGAGGTATCAAACTGAAACTGGAAACTGAGACCTGGGTCCTAGCCCCAACCAACTCAATTTCCATTGATCATTTTGAATTGCCCACTTTCATTAACGGTCCTAAAGCACTGTCACCTCCCACGGCCCTGATTGGCCCATCACAGGTGAGACCTCACTCTTTGATTGGCAGACGTAGCATCCGTGCTCTTGTTGGTCAGCACATGATCATCCATGATTTCATATGGAGTCTGGGAAACTATGTAGTCAGTTTAGATCTAACTCATAATCTGCGAGACAGTTGGGTTACTCTGAGGTTTTTGGGCGGAGACACACAGATCCAGAATGTGGCTCGGTTGTATAGACAAGCAGGACTTTTAAACTTGCTAGGATGCAACTAGCATCCCTACAGTACTGTGGTACCCAGAGACTTTTGGCATGTGGAACACATCCTGGGTAAGCGTACCGAATTGGTGCCCAGCACCTAGCGAGCTATGATTCCCCCTGTAACCCCAGTTTTGGTGAGTATAACCCTGAAGCTCTGTATTGTGTTTCTCCTGTTGGCTCTGGCTAACATAAACTTGTTTAATTTTACACCTTCGTTATGTCTGGCGTTTGCGATCCTGTGTAAATTCTCCTGGTCTACCGTGACATTGACATCACAGCTGGCCACCAAAGTGTTACCCTGGGTTTATTCCATGAAAAGCTTTCCCTGTGGTTTCCCAGCTTTGACTACACTTCCTGGTTCCAAGAGCAGAAGCTGTACAGTGCAGTCCAAACATCTTGACTGTATAAACCCAGAGAAAGAACCTATTTCCCTTGTAAAGATCTTGCCTAACTTGCTGAGGTGGGCACATTCCAATAGTCATAGAAAGTTATTTCCTGCAGAAGGAAACTGCTTTTGCTACCCAATGCATTTTCTAAAGGGTGCTCTAATTCCTGAGAGAGGGAAAGTAGGGTGACTGCTGCAAGACTGGTAACAATCTCCCCAAGTAGCACCTTACAATGCACTCGCCTATAGATTGGATGATAAGCAATATCAAAAAGACAGACAGGACTGGCACTGGTGCACAGTTTCAAAATCAAGTGGTTATTAATAACTCCTACAGTATGAATAGTAGGGCAGATCTCAACAGGGCCTATGAAGAAGTGGCGCTGATGGATAGATCAACTATCAACTATGGAGTGTGCTACTAACTTACTAGCGAAATGCAACCCAAACCACAAACATGAATCCCATCCTGGGAGTACCCATATAGCCCCACCCCCTCCCAACACTGCCCACAATTTTCAATTTGGCCCAGTATCCAAAGAGGAGAATACACAAGCGCTCCTCAAATTAAAACTAATCTGCCAATGTGGACCAGACTTACTACAATCTAAGTTCCTAAGACTTGGTGCCCCTGCCATTCCCAAACCAATTGCTTCCATAGTCAACTCTATCCTGTCTGCAGGCCATATCCCTAAGACCTGGAAAACTGCCAGAGTTGTCCCAATCTTCAAAAGTGGGGACAAAAACACTGTCTCAAACTACAGGCCAATCTCTCTTCTCCCAAAACTATCCAAAGTCATGGATCAATGTGTTCACTCCAAATTAAGCGATTACTATACCAAGACAAATTTCCCTAGCCAATTCCAACCTGGCTTTCGCCCCAAATACTCAACCGTAACTACCCTGCTAAAAGTTTGCAATGAAATCCAGTGTGGAATGGAAAGGGGACAACTCACTGGTGCAATATTCCTAGATTTTGCAATGGCTTTTGATACAGTTGATCATGCTATCCTGCTTAACAAATTCAAGTGTTCTGGAATAGGGAAGCAGGCTTTAAACTGGTTTCAGTCCTACCTATCAGGTAGATCCCAACATGTGTCCATTTCAGGCTCTAACTCCAACCCCTTGGAAATCACCTGTAGTGTCCTGCAAGGCTCTGTTCTGGGGCCCCTACACTTCTCAGTATTCATCAATGATCTTCCAACAGCTTGTAAGGAAGCTTCATTACACATGTATGCAGATGACACAATCTTATATGCACACAGCCATAGCCTCTCCGACCTTGAACACATACTGTACTTCAGTCTGACTTTTAGAAACTCGAAAACTGGATTTCCCAAAACAAACTGTTTTTAAACAATGTCAAGACTGTAACAATGGTATTTGGGACCAAGACCAAATTTCTAAAGCTTCCAGTGACTGAGCTCCAGATCAGAACCAATGCTAACATCACCCTAACTCCTGTTACTAGTTTTAAATAGCTGGGCATATGGTTTGACTCCCACTTAACATTCGGGATGCACATTGATACCCTGACATCCAAAACCTATGCCAAACTATGTGTACTTTACAGGAACAAATCCTCCCTAAGTCTGCTGGTCAGAAAGCGTATCACACAGCAGATGCTAATGCCAATTATCGGCTATGGACGTAGTATACGGATCGGCACCCCAAACCCACCTTAGCAAACTTGACACCCTCTACAATTCAATATGCCGTTTTGTTCTCCAATGCAACTACAACACACACCACTGAGAAATGCTCAAAAAACTAGATTGGTCATCACTTGAGTAGAGGCACAAAGGTCATCTTTTCTGTCTTGCCCATCTATCTGAACAAGCTCCTCACCCCTACCACATGCAGCACTTATCATCTGAGGTCTGACTCCAAAAGACTATTCATGGTCCCAAGGCTCAACAAAGTATCTGGTCACTCCTCCTTCTCTTACCGCGCACCCCAAAACTGGAACAACCTACCGGAGACTCACATCCACCACCAGTTTAAGTTCTTTCAAAACTTAGGCTGTCTCACATTTTAATCTGGTCTGTAACTGTTACATATGCTTATAATATATATTATCAGTAACAGTGCATGCAATGTCTTGTATATAATATAAACTCTGTACACTTATTGTCACGGGAGACCAGGTTTATCAACACATTTATACCAGGATCATATGATTGAGCAAAGCAAGGAGGTAAAATAAACTGTAATTTATTTCACGAAAAAACATACACACAATGTTCCACAATTACAGTCAAAATACACTTACTGGGATGGGGGCAAATTAAATAATTTGTTTCCAGAACGAAATCTTGTAAAATAAAGTCTGTAGGAGTAATTTCCAAGGAACGGAAATTATCCGCGAAAGCCTTGGTCCATTCTCAAATCTGCCCTGCTGTAATGGCACTTGAAATCATGATGAAACTTATGAAGCTTGATGAACCTTAAGATGAATCTGATTCCCAATGGGCTGCAGGAATTCTTATAGGGTTCAGAACCCTACATCCAACAAGTGCAGCCAATCTCTCCATGGGAATAACCTTTCCCACCTTTCACAGAGTTGCCAATACTTCAGAAACCTGGCCGGGGTGGCTTCCTATTCTGCGAAGGGCATGCGCCAACCTAGCACCTTTAACCACTTAGCATATGGGACCCAACCCCTCTACCTGGCGACAGTAAGTCTGGGCTGGGCAACCATTTGCCAAATGGCCCAGACTTCACACTAGGATGGGGGTACTTGAGTTATCCCTCCCAACCTAAAACCTCAGAAACTCTGAGGGGCCTATGCAGTAAGCGTAGCGCAGTAAGTGGCAATAAGCCACTTATCAAGCACTTATCACCCAAAATGCCTACCCCTATTCAGTAAGCGGTGATAAGTGGGTGATAAAAGACTGAATCGCTCAAAAAAAATTGCTCATAATATATATCACTGAGGCAGCGGTGATAAGCCACTTATCACCGCTTTTCGGCATGTTCATAAACTTGTGCAATTCTAGTAGCAGTGATTAGGCTATGAACGCCTATCACCGTTCTAGAATGGTGATTTTATCACAAAATCCTCACGCCAGAAAAAGTTGGTGTAAAGGTGTTGGAAACCTGCAGAGAAGCGACGAGATGGGACTTAGAAAAAAAATGAAATTTTCCTGCATAGGATTGATGTCGTGAATCTCTGGAGCTGATAACCATTAATATTAGCACCAGAGACCCATGGCATGAATCCTATGCAATAAAAATGCATTTACAGTAAACTTCATTACCATAGCGGATAGCCTCAGGGACCCCCTACTTCCCGAGATACAGGCCCGTTATGGGGTGCCGGTATCTCCTATGCATTTAAATGTCCGCGTCACGTGACCATGGGAATAAAATGCATAGGAGATACTGGCACCCCATAACGGGGCCTGTATCTTGGGAAGTAGGGGGTCCCTGAGGCTGAAACCAATGCGGTTCGGCTCAGGAGACCCCCTGCTCATCTACACTATTAACAAAATTAAAATTTATACACATAAATTTCGGGCGATATTTGCACAGGGAGGGACGGCTCTCTCAGAGCAGCTCTCTCTGCAGCAGATACAACTCGCCGGGTTAGGCCTTTTCAGAGGGTCGTTCATCAGATCACCGGCTAATCACCTGTTTGGTGAATTTTGCTATGACAGGTAATGAAGGCTTTCTGAATACTGTGATAGCAACGCTCTTACAAACGGTGATTTAAATGGCCCGGTGATATTTTTTATGAACCTTTAGTGCATAGGCCCCTGAGACTTTCAACTCTGGACTGTAACAGACATTGTGACATCAAGCCAACAGGTTGCCTTAGAAGTCTGTATTACGGTTGTGCTCGCCACAACCCGGGGCTGGACCGCGTGGCTGAGGCTGGGTTATGAAATCACCGACCTTAGACCGCGCAGGCTGGTCTGGAGTGCGAAGTTCATAGTCAAACAGGCCAGGTTCAGGACTGGAGAGAACAGCGTAGTCGTTGGACGAGCCAGAGTCGTGATAGGAGATATCCAGGTAGTCGTAGTCCAAGCAGGGAGTCGGCAACAGGAAATCAAGCAGGTGCTTCTGGTTCAGCGTAGTCGCTGCAGGTCGGGAACGGGGTTTGCGCGAGTGGCGTCCACGGCCTATGGCGCCAGTCTAGGAGAGGGAAGACTGACCAGAGTGGGCACACTGCCACGCAGCACTGGTAAACCAGTGCTTCAGCGCAAAAGTTCAAGCAGGCCTCTGCGAAGGGAGAGAGAGCAGCAGGCCACGGCATCCAAACAATACCTCCGCTGGGGGTGAATGCAGCAGGTAGTAGAATCCAGGCAGGCAAAACACAGGCCTCTGTGAAGAGAGGAACAGCAGGCCTCTGGGAACCAGGAACACAGGCCTCAGCGTAGAAGCAGCAGGCCTGGATGAAACTGGAATGTGTACAACGAACTAGAACTATAACAATAGACAGTGCTTGACAAATCACCCAAAAATCTACTCGCCGAACCAAAAAATCTACTCGCCACCTAGTCCCGCCCCTAGTCCCGCCCCCAACCCCGCCTCTAGTCCCGCCCCCAGCCACGCATTTTTAAAAAAGCCATAATTTAAATAAATTGAATAAATTCCTAGTAAGAACATTCGTTTTTGATATTAGTTTATTTATTGTATTTACATAGTATACTACAGAGTCATTGTGTTGTGGGTGTGTGTGTGTGTGTGTGTGTGTGTGTGTGGTGTGTGTGTGTGTGTGGTTGTGTGTGTGTGTGTGTGTGTGTGTGGGTGTGTGTGTGTGTGTGGTGTGTGTGTGTGTGGTGTGTGTGTGTGTGTGTGTGTGTGTGTGTGTGTGTGTTATAAATGTGAATCTAGAAAAAAAAAGCCAGATGGAATGACTAGTTTCTGCCACCCCTTAACTAGTAAAACAAAACAAAAAAGTGCGCAAATTATTATTCTAGTGTTTAAACCCTCACCACCGTTGTGTTAATTTGAAACTAAATACAACCTCTAATTCGATGGGTGATCTGCAGCTATGTGAAAAGGGAAAAAACCCCTAGGCAAACTGTAACACAAAGAAAGACAAAAGCGCAAACGCACATAGTGAAGTTTGTAAAAAATATAGGTGATATTAATTAGGGTATAATATTGCGTACATCAGATTAGTTGGTAATAGACATTTCATGTACAATACATGAGTTTTACCACACGCCGCCATGCCACCTCCAGGCCTCAGATGGCTCTCTCACAGCATCCAGACAGTCTATCACAGCTGTAGCAGGGATCTCTGCCGCAGTGCTGCTTCGATCGATATCTTCCCCACTCGCTGCCGTCACCACCGCCTCACGGCTAGGATCTGCCTCGACCGCCACTGTACTTCGGAGCAGTGTGGTGATGAATACACGTGTCCCGCGGGTTTTGCGACTGACCGCAAAGGGAGGTTGAGGGAAAGCGTGGATGGTAGCTTTAGGAGTTTGCCGAGTGCAGCTTTTGGCATGAAATCGTCCAGAGCAGATAATACCACACAGAGTGTGGAGAGATAGAGTTTAGGGCTATTTAAAAAACTATCCAACGCGTTTCGAAGCTTGCGCTTCTTTTCAGGGATAAAATACACTAGGTAAGAGTATATTTATACCCTTAGATCGCCACTTGATTGGTCAAAGTCAAAAGGTATCTAAACCAATCTGATCTTCACCAGGCATCATCCCACAGGGTGTGGTTTTGAAGTATTACTGTCTTAATGTGCTCTGGTGGGTGACCATTTCAGTGCTGGTCCAAGGGTTATAGCTAAAACACATTACATTCTTTTTATTCAACTTATAAATACATTCATTAAAATCACATCAATAAAATTGCCAATGATTGTGAGTATTTCAAAGGCTTTGAAATAAAACAAACAGGTGTTACTGATACATATACACATTATGTGCTTTATGTGTAATATGAATGGGTATCACAGATGTTATAGATTTATATATAAGACCAAGCACTAGTCTAATTGGAGACACATAACTATATGGGCCTTATTTATACAAAAGTTTATATAGACACCAGAGGTCTATGTTTTCATTTAGACCTTTGGGCCTAAAGACTGCAAATGGTGGATCCAATAAGTTTCTTGGACAGAAAATATCTTTTATTCTGTCTCCTCCACGTCTATTTTGGGGAATGGTTTAATCCCTTTAAATGTCAGGGATGAGGGGTTTTGTTGTGGTGGGTCGAGAAATGACGAACTTACACTATGGGTCTGTAGTGCATGTTTAATATTTCTACGTGCTCTTGGATACGTGTTTCAGACAACGTTTTGTGCGGCCTAATATTGCAGGCCGCAGGGGCATTCTAATAAGTACACAGGAATTTGGTATTACAATGATAAATTCAGTATATTATACACTTTATGATCGATTTAAATGTTTTGCGTTCTCCATGTAGGAGTTTGCATATGCAACATCTGTGATACCCATTCATATTAAACATAAAGCAAATAATGTGTGTATGTATCAGTAACACCTGTTTGTTTTATTTCAGAGCCTTTGAAATACTCACAATCATGGCAATTTTTGATGTGATTTTTATGAATGTATTTATAAGTTGAATAAAAAGAAGTAATGTGTTTTAGCTATACCTTGGACCAGCACTGAAATGGTCAACCCCCAGGCACATTAAGAAGTAAGTACTTCAAAACACCCACACCTGTGGGATGATGCCTGGTGAAGATCAGATTGTGTTAGAGACCTCTTTGACTTTGACCAAACAAGTGGCGATCTAAGGGTATAAATATACTCTTATCCTAGTGATTTTATCCCTGAAGAAGAAGCGCAAGCTTCGAAAACGGTTGGATAAGTTTTTAATAGCCCTAGAACTCTATCCCACTCTGTGTGGTTTATCTGCTCTGGACTGATTTCATGCCAAAAGCTGCACTCGGAGCACATCGCAGTAAAGCTACCATCACGTTTACGCCTCAACCTCCCTTTGCGGTCAGTCGCAAAACCCGCGGACAGTGATTCATCAACACCATGCTCCGAAGAGTACAGTGGCGGTCGGAGGCAGATCCTAGCCGTGAGCGTGGTGGTGACGGCAGCGAGTGGGGAAGGATATCGATCGGAAGGCAGCAGTGCGGCAGGAGATCCCATGCTACAGCTGTGATAGACTGTCCTGGATGCTGTGAGAGAGACCATCTGAGGCTGGAGGGTGGCAGTGCGGCGTGTGGTAAATCATGTATTGTACATGAAATGTCTATTACAACTAATCTGATGTACGCAGATAATTATACCCTAATTAATATAACCTCTATATTTTACAAACTTCACTATGTGCGTTTGCGCTTTTGTCTTTCTTGTGTGTAACCCTTAACTAGTGTCTGGATGCCCCCGCTTCACAAATTTAAAGCAGCAATCCCGTCTGGGATTTACCTGATCTGCAGACCCTCAAAGTCCAGGTACCCTCATTCCCGCAATGTTATACATGGAGGGGATGGTGTTCGTACCTGTCTTCTGGGTTAGGGGGGGGTTCGAGTCTTCCGTGTGAAGCTGTGAGTCAGATCTGGAAAGTAAGCAGTATAGGTTATTTCAGTGTAGTATAGGGCAGTTAAGAGATCCAGATCCAGAGTGTGAGGTGTGTGGGGGAGAGAGGCGAGAGTGGTGTGGGGGAAGGAGAGAGAGAGAATGGTGGGGTGGGAGAGAGAGAGAGTGGGAGAGAGAGAGAGAGAGAGTGGGGAGAGAGAGAGTGTGGGAGAGAGAGAGGAGAGTGAGAGAGGGGAGAGAGAGAGAGGGAGAGAGAGACGTGGAGGAGAGAGAGAGTGGGAGGAGAGACCGAGAGAGAGAGTGGTGAGAGAGAGAGAGTGGAGAGAGAGAGAGTGGCGCGAGGAGAGAGAGGGGAGAGAGGAGTGGGAGAGAGAGGGAGGAGAGAGTTGGGAGAGAGAGAGAGAGAGTTGGGAGAAGAGAGGAGAGAGAGCGGGAGATTGAGTGAGTGAGAAGTGAGTGAGAGAGAGGGAGAGTGGGAGGTAGGAGAGTGGGAGAGAGAGAGAGTGGGAGAGATGAGAGTGGGAGAGGAGAGGAGAGAGAGAGTGGAGAGAGGAGAGAGGAGTGGGAGAGAGAGAGTGGGAGATGAGAGTGGAGAGAGGAGAGAGAGTGGGAGAGAGAGTGGGAGAGTGGGAGAGAGAGTGGGAGAGTGGGAGAGATAGAGAGAGAGAGTGGGAGAGACAGAAACAGAGAGAGAGTGGTAGAGACCAGAGACAGAGAGAGAGTGGGGAGAGAGAGCAGAGAGAGAGAGTGGGAAGAGACAGAGACAAGAGAGAGGTGGGAGAGACAGAGAGAGAGGAAGAGTGAGAGAGAGTGAGGGGAGAGAGAGACAGAGAGAGAGAGTGGGGAGAGACAGAGAGAGAAGTGGGAGAGACAGAGAGAGTGGGAGAGACAGAGAGAGAGAGTGGAGAGACGAGACGAGAGAGAGTGGGAGAGACAGGACAGAGAGAGTAGAGAGGGAGAAGAGACGGAGAGACAGAGACAGAGAGAGAGTGGGAGAGAGACAGAGAGAGAGAGAGTGGGAGAGGACAGAGACAAGAGAGAGAGGTGGAGAGAAGAGAGAGAGTGAGGGAGGAGACAGAGAGAGAGAGTGGGGGAAGAGACAGAGGGGGGGGAGAGACAGAGAGAGGAGAGTGGGAGAGAACAGAGACAGAGAGAGAGGGGAGAGACAGAGAGGAGTGGGAGAAGAGACAGAGAGAGAGGGGGAGGACAGAGAGAGAGAGAGTGGGAAGAGAAAGAGAGAGTGGGAGAAGAGACAGAGAGAGTGGGAGAGACAGAGAGAGAGAGTGGGAGAAGAGAGGGAGAGAGAGAGGGGAGATGGAGGGACAGACAGACAGAGAGAGAGAGAGAGAGAGAGAGAGACGATGAGAGAGAGAGCAGACAGAGAGAGAGACAGAGAGAGGAGCAGATAGAGACAGAAAAGAGACGTCAAGGCGCCTAAACGTTGACGCTGCTCCACGATTTGGATGTTTTCAGCCGGACAGTGCTATTGAAAAACAGCTTGGCTGTCGGCTGAAAAATCCAGCGCTCAGACCCGCCTGCGGACGCTCGCGTGAGCCCCCTCAAGGCATCCTCATGAGTATGCAGGGGCTCAGCGCGGAGCGTCCGCACGGCTCAGCGCGGCCTGTCCTTCTATGGACTCGGCCAGAGAGACAGAAGAGGAGACAGATAGAGAGACGGACTAGAGAGAGGACAGATAGAGAGAGAAGAATGAGAGAGAAGACAAGGAGGAGAGAGAAGAGAGAGAAGAGACGAGAGAGAGAGAGAGAGACACACACACAGAAAAAGAGGGACACACAGAAAAAGAAGACACACAGAAAAAAGAGAGGACACACAGAAAAAGAGAGAACACACAGAAAAAGAGAGACACACAGAAAAAGCGAGAACACAAGAAAAGAGAGACACACACAGAAAAAGAGAGACACACACAGAAAAAGAGAGGACACACACAGAAGAAAAGAGAGACACAACACAGAAAAAGAGCACACACAGAAAAAGAGAGACACACACAGAAAAAGAGAGACACACACAGAAAAAGAAGAGACACACAGAAAAGAGAGACCACACAGAAAAAGAGAGACACCCAGAGAAAAAGAGAGGAACACAGAAAAAGAGAGACACACAGAAAAAGAGAGACACACAGAAAAAAGAGAGACAGAAAAAGAGAGAAACAGAAAAAAGGACACAACAAAAAAGAGAGACACAAAAATGAGAGACACACAAAAATGAGAGACACAAAAAATGACAGACACACAAAAACATGAGAGACACACAAAATGAGGAGACACAAATCAAAAATGAGAGACAAAAAAAGAGAGACACAGAAGAACACACACAGAGAGAATGAGAGACAAAGACAGGAGAGAGGCGAGGGCCAGACACAGGAGAGGGCGACAGGGAGAAGGCCGAGGGCGGACACAGGGAGAGGGTGACACTCACAGACACACACTCACTCTCAATCACTCAGGACACTCACAGACAGCAGGCAGAGACACACTACACAGACACTCACGCAGAGACACACTAACCCAGCAGAAACTCACAGACCCACACTCAGAGAACATCACAACAACACACAAAACACACACACACACACAACACACACACACACACACACACACACACACAGACAGGCCACAGAAGGCACCACAGACAGGCACACAGACAGGCACAGACAGGCACACAGAAGACACACAGGCAAAGACAGCACACAACAGGCACACCACAGGACACATAGCACACTGACCAGACACCACAGGCACACTCACAGACAACAGGCACACTCACAGACACACAGGCACACTGACAGACACACGCACACTGACAGACACACAGGCACACTGACAGACACACAGGCACACTGCAGACACACAGGCACACTCACAGACACACAGGCACACTGACAGACACTACTGACGAGGACACACAGGCCACACTGACAGACACACTCACAGACACAAAGGCACACTCACAGGACACACAGGCACACTCACAGACACACAGGCACCTGACAGACCAAACACAGGCACACTCACAGACACACAGGCACACTGAGACACACACACAGGCACACTCACAGAACAAAGGCACACTGACAGGACACACCAGGCACACTGACAGACAAACACAGGCACAACAGACACATCACACAGGCACACTGACAGACACAACAGGCACATCATAGGACACACAGGCCACACTCACCAGGACAAGGCACACTGACAACACACAAGGCAACACTCAACAGACACACAGGCACACTCACAGACACACCGGCACACTGACAGACACACAGGCACACTCACAGACACACAGGCCACCTCACAGGACAACACAGGCACATCAACAGACACACAGGCACAACCACCAGCAACCACAGGCACACTCAACAGGCACACTGACAGACACACAGGCACACTGACAGACACAAGGCACACTGGACAGACACACAGGCACACTCCAACACCAGGCACACTGACAACCACACAGGCACAAGACAAGACCACAGACACACAGGACAGACACACAGCCCACAAGAAAGACACAAAAGGCAACTCACAGACACACAGGTACACTCACACACTCACAGACACTACAGTCTGTCACTCACACACACTCACCGGGTCGCACGTGGCAGCAGTGGGGTCACGCACGGCAGCAGTGGGCCTCCACATGGCTGGGGTGCCTCTCCAAGACATGGGACACACAGCGCAGCTGGGCCTCAGCAGCAGCAGCAGGTCCCCCCCCCCATCCCCCCCCCCCGAAGCGGCCGACGCCGCAGCACGCTCCCCGGACACCCAGGGGCAGCAAGCGAGGTATCGGGGGCAGGTGATTAGGGGGAGATCATGGGCAGGAGGCGGACTGGCGCAGGAGGCGCGCAAGGGGGAAGCTGGGTTGGCACTTCCCCCTCCGTCCCACGTGGGGAGGGTTTTTCCATGGAGGGGGGGGCTGGGCATGCGCAGCTGTTTGGGCTCTTCCCCTCAGTACCACGTGCGGGGGGAACGTGAGCGGAGGGGGGAGGGTGCGGTGTGGGGGGGGGGGCTGGATTGCGCGCTGCCGCTTGTTTGGGCTTCCCCATTTCCGTCTCACGTGGGAGCGGAGGGGGCGAGGGTGTGGGGGGGGGGCTGGGTGCGCGCGGGGCTGGGTTGGGCTTCCCCTACGTCCACGTGGGGACGGGATGGGAAGGGGGGAGGGATGCGGGGGATTCTGGGTTGCTGGGGGGAACAGGCAGCGCAAATGGCAGGACACTCTGCTTGCCCTGTGCACGCGCGCCGGGACCACAGGAATCGCCGCCATTTTTTTTAACTTTTTTTTTAAATGTCATTAACAGGCACCCGGCCGGGCCCCCCCTGACTCACGGGAGGAGATCAGGGGGAGGAGATCAGGAGGGGGAGGAGATCAGGGGAAGGGGCTCTTCCCCGCGTTAACCCAATCAGGGAGGGGGATTATTTATTTATTTATTGGCACGAGCAGGGGAATTCATAGAGCTGCAGCACGGGTCGCCAGCTGCCTAAATCCACTCGCAACTGGTGACTGGTTATCATTATTTGTCGAGCACTGACAATAGAGATAAGTCATGAGAGATAACAAGCCAGGAGACTTGTGGCAGAACACAGGTAACATCCACAAGGGAATTATGCTCGGCGGTGAGGCATTGTGGGAAAGCAGTATTTAAAGGCCAGCAGGCCAATCCAGGAGGGGAGTGGGAGGGCACTGCTCCAATGACTGAGTACAAGGCTAGGTTGAAGTAATAGCCCGCACAGCTGCCGTTGATTTCAAAGAGGGAATTAGTGAGAACAGCACAACAATGCAAGGCTACGAGAAAAGCCAGGAGTGGATTCCTCACAGTCTGAAGCTGTAAATTCCTCAGCTCATTTACAATGAGACACTACACACATACTAAGTGGAGTGCTATAATAAAATGAGTGTTTCCCTGTCTCTGGTGTTCTGAATGAAAGCTCAATTATTCCTATCATGTTTAATACATCAATATAGGGGGACTTTCATTCATCAATTTTTATGAAACGTTATAAAAATTGAGTTATGGTCGTTTTATATCTGAACTCAGCGCACAGCCACGTTCAGAGCACTAGGAGCTTCCTAACAGAAGTAAGCAAAAGGCCGCTTTTTATTCTATAAGCGCTGGACTTAGAAACATTTCACTCTTTCCTCCTTATACATGGTGGGAGAGACTCCAAACCCTTGGGGGTCTGGGGGTTTGGGAATATACCGGGGTACCCTTGAATGTGATTTATCCCCATGCCCTGTCTTACTGCTCTGGTCGGTGCTGAAGCAGGGAGACCTGGTGGTGAGCCGCCTAACTGCTTCCTAGGGAGGATTTTGTCCGGCGGTCTGTGTCTTCATGTCCCCAGGAATCTGGTAGGATGCCAGGGTAGATTTTTGGGGTAGCCAGCAACTCTGGTCACCTTCTACCCAAACACACCCTAACAACATTTTTACCGTAAAATCCTCCCTGAAACGCACGCCCTGCGAATCTCCACTGGTTGGCACTCCTGGAACAGGAAAACACACATAAATCTTTTATTACAATGCAGTTCACAGGCCATAACTGGGTTGACGAGCTAACACTTCAAATTCCCCAATATGACTCAGGGGCACCCAGCCAGGCATAATACCTTTATTATTGGCCTGGGTACCCCTCACCATCACACATATGTAACTGTATTTGTAACCATGTATTCTTTGTCATCTTACCTCTATGCCCAGGACATACGTGAAAACGAGAGGTAACTCTCAATGTATTACTTCCTGGTAAAACATTTTATAAATAAATAAAACTATGTTCCAAAGAAAGACTCATAAAAAGTGTTCATTTCTTAAAATACCATTGTTTATTACAAGCAGCGCAGATCAAAAATATTGTTCAACGACACTGGAATATTTTATCAGCTGACCCAGCTCTAAAAGAAACATTTTCAAGATAGACCAACGCTTGTTTTTAGGCGAGCAAAAACCATTACCAACTATATTTCCCCCAGTCTGCTTGAATCAAAAAGTATTAGTAGTACCCGCCTTCCAAAAGGGACATACAAGTGTCTACACTGCAAAATTTGCAAATACTGTACATGAACACAGGGTCTTACTTTTCTTCCACAGAGACAGGTCGGCAGTTTGGAGCCAGAATGTTTAATACACGTTTTGTGATCTATCTGCTGACCTGTTGCTGTGGCAAACAGTAAGTGGGTCGCACTGCCCTAGCTCTTAAAGTGAGAATCATGGAGCATGTGCAACACATACTCAAGTGGGACTTAACACATCCAGTGTCTCAATATTTTACATGTTGTACTCAAGGGGGCATAGATGCGTTTTCGTTTTCAAGGATTGAGCAAGTATCATCATCCATTGTGGGTGGCAACAGAATTAATGCTTAAGATCATCGTGAGTTGTTTTGGATATTCACAATGAAGACAAGGGTTCCATTTGGTCTACATTCATACTGGGACCTAGGTCCCTTTAATGAGACTTAGATTATTATATCACACAATATGTGACAACTCATGGAATATGTATAATGATTTACGCAGGAACCCTCGTGGAGAGGACAGGACTTTGTACTGATGAGCAGCACAATTTGGAGGATTTGTATTGCCTTTCCTTTCCTCCCTGACTCATTTCAGTTCAGGCTTCCCTGTATGGTGTTTCTTTGTACAATATTGTTCTCTAACATGAGAGAATAGTCTCTTAAACTAATAGAATATTAGTGTCAGTTTCCTCTAGGTTGCACTTATGTATCTGTGCACTCTCCTGAGATTTAAGTTTCACTTGATCACTTAACTCTAAGGTGTAGTTGTTATATGTTTTGCTCTTTTGTTATATGTTTACTGTTTGAGAGGTGTGTTTGGGTGGAGGTACACTATTCTAGTCTTTGGGAACGGGCCGTGATAAAGGGGCGCTGTAGTCCCCGAAACGTTGCCCCCCTATATTTTATTACCCTGACCTGAATGTGTGATATACGTTGTCCTTGTTTTCCCCTCTCTCCTCCCTTTCCCCCCCCCCTCGGTTATTTTTCCCTTTGTATTTCCTCCATCCCTCTCCCTCTCTAGACCTGCGATTTATTGTTTAGCCCTTGTTTTCATGTAAAGTTCCTACCTAGCCCCGAATAGGGTTGGCTTATGTTGTGCAATATTCTTGAATATATCGTTATTTTTCTATTGACGCCTTTGTCTGGTTTTTCATGAGTGCTGGGAACCACTATATTTATTAGTTATTCTTTTGAGGTGGCAAGGGGTCCCTCTCTGTTTCCGTGCACCATATCAGAAATATATACACTTTAATTTAGTGTGGTGCAGTGCTACCTAACTCACATACTTTATGTATAATGATTTATTGCAAAATAGTATACCAGTTTGGACATATTCAGAGAAGCATACAGGCATACCCCGCATTAACATACGCAATGGGACCGGAGCATGTATGTAAAGCGAAAATGTACTTAAAGTGAAGCACTACAGTACCTTTTCCCCACTTATCGATACATGTACTGTACTGCAATCGTTATATACGTGCATAACTGATGTAAATAACGCATTTGTAACAAGCTCTATAGTCTCCCCGCTTGCGCACAGCTTCGGTACAGGTAGGGAGCTGGTATTGCTGTTCAGGACGTGCTGACAGGCGCATGCGTGAGCTGCTGTTTGCCTATTGGGCGATATGTACTTACTCGCGAGTGTACTTAAAGTGAGTGTACTTAAAGCGGGGTATGCCTGTAATATGTTGTCATATACTCCATTCTCTCTTTTCTATATCTACACTTTTTCATAATCTTCATTGGTCCAGATTTGCTTTTTGTGACATTCTTGTTTATTCAAATGTTTTATTTAAGTAATGGGATGCATTGTTACTTATTAAACGCATCAACTCTGATATCAGCATTAGTATGGTGAAGTGTTTCTCACTTCGGATGAATTTGTATTTTTGAGAGCTACTCCTGGTGGATATTGGCTTTATAACTCGCTGATACATTATCAGTATAACTGACATATTAAAATATAGAATGTTCTCATTTTGATATGCCATTCCATGATAGGTTTGGGACTCTATACCATACATACCAGAATTGATTCGTTTTTTAAAGGTATTTGATCATGTTTATACATGTCCCAATATTGGATCAATTTATGGGATTGAATAGCTAAAAATATGCTTTTTTTAAATATATTAAGGTTAATCATTTATTGATTGTTGCCTTTAGCATAATTATACTCTATATGGATTTCAAAGAACATTTCAGAACATTATTATTGTTATTCTTTTTAAATTATTCTTAATATGAAATTTGATTTGCCGCGCTATACAGTATATACGTAGCTCTAGGTGTTTATTTACATATGTATAGTTATTCTATTATTGTGAAGAAAATGGGCGTAATCAGCGCATTAATAAAGGCAGTGTGCACAGCTGGTTACCCCTATTTCGTATTGGGGATGAAGGGGTTAATTTTTCATGCACTGTACATGTCTTATTTCTCCCTCTGCCCCTTGTTGTCCCCATTTAGCAGGATGAGTTTTTTTTTTCTCCTGTCATTAAAATGCACACAAGAACCAAATGTTTTGACACCTATGAGCTGGGTCACTTGCTGTCATCAGGTTTGGCGTGAAAACAGGCAGCCAGCTGTGTTTAAATAGAATGTTTGTCTCATTGTGTGGAACTTCTTGATAAAGTGCACTACTTGCACGAAACGCGTAGAAGTGTTACACTCTCTGTTTTTTATGCCCTTTCAATAAAATAGTCATTTTTGCCAGACCTGCTCTCTGTTTTGCTGTGCGCTGCACATACAATTGCTTTGGATATCTCTGGATCTGGACACGGCTGCACGCTAAGAAAGACTGCTGGGTACAACAGTGAGTACTTATCATTACTTTGGGGCCAACCCAATGAGGAGGGGAGGAGTATCTACATGCTGACCCCCCCACCTTCAGGGTGATATAGAGCCCCCTATACAGGTTCAGGATTGTGACTGGAACTTCTGTTTATTACTAATAGCACCCAGCATTGTCAACCTTTCTTATTGTTGGACTTTAATTATGGAGACAGGACCAGACACTTGAGCATCACTTAATTCTCTTTATACATGATTATCTTCCATATTTATCCTGCAATAAATGCATTGCAATTTAGACCTTTTACAAAAAAAATATTTTCTAAAATTAAGTCTTTGTTGATGACCGTATAACACTGTTTTTGAGTAACTATTTCATAGATACATATTAACTATGTCACTATTTCAAATAAGGTCATGTCAGGATCACTGTTTCCCAAATGTTCCCTCACTTGAATATTTGTTATTAGTACTACATTTGATATTACTAGGTCCCAGTAAAAACCCTTAAAAAAAAATCTTGTTTAGCATCTTTTGAAACACTTTATTTATTCATTGGTGTCCCACTTTTTAATTTAAGAGAATCATACCACATTCAATAGTCCAACAAAATTATTTTCTGCATCTTGTTCTAACACACCACCTGTCTGTGAGGCATTTTAGACTCTATATAAACTCCCTAAGCTTGATTAGCTTATGCTGTTATCCCCTGAGGAAGCGAATGGAACATTTTGCTGGAGTCATGGGTTATATAATTACCGACCTGAGACCACGTAGTCGGATCCGGATTGCGCAGTTCGTAGTCATACATAGCAGGGTCGGGTCTGGAGAGGGCAGCGTAGTCCGTGGACGAGCCAGGGTCAGGATTGGAGACATCAGGGTAAACGTTATCCAGGCGGAGTTTCGGCAACAGGTAGTCAAGTAGGTCCCGCTACAGCGTAATAGCTGCAGGGCGGGAGCGGGTTCTGCGCGAGTAGCGTCCGCAGCCCATGGTACCGGTCTCAGCAAGGAGAAGGTTGAGCGGAGTGCTAAACCAGTAAACCAGTGCTTCAGCACAGAAGTCCAAAGCTGGCCGCTGCGAAGGGAGAGAGCAGCAGGCCACTGGATTCAAACAGTAACCTCTGCTAGGGGTGAGTGCAGCAGGTTGCAGAATCCAGGCAGGCAGAACTCAGGCCTCTGCGTAGAGAGAAGCAGCAAGCCTTAGGAAACAGGAACACAGGCCTCTGCGTAGAGAAGCAACAGCAGGCCACCGGAACCAGGGACTAGAGACGAGAACTAGAAACTGGAGCGTAGCAAAATCATTAGTAACACAGGAGATGGCTTGTGGCAGAACACATGTAACGTCCATAAGGAATTATGCTCGGCAGTGAAGCAGTGTGGGGAGAGCAGTATATAAAGGGCGATGGGCCAATAACAGGAGGGAGGTGTGTGAGAATCCGCCAATGACAGAGCACAGGGAAAAGTCTGCAGTGAAAGCTAGCACAGGTGCTAATGATTGCAAGAGGGAGTATTAGGTGAACTGCAGAGATCTGCAAAGCTACAAGCAAAGCCAGAAACGGATTCCTTACATATATCCATCACGACACTGGACAACTTTTAGATCCCAGTTCCCACTGGACAGTAAAGATGAAGAAAGAAAATAGAAATGCAATGGTGCAGATCAATATAGTAAAAATAATTTTATAGTAAATTCTCAAAAATGCGCACACACTTTGGGGCTCATTCCAGTAGCTTTGATAAAATCACTGCCAAATTGAATGATTTGGCATGACCCCACCTTGTGGTCTGACATTTGTGTTATCACGGTATTCAGAAAGAATAAGAAAGCATTACTGAAGTCACAAATCGTTAGGTAGGAAAATGCCAATACCGCTCGGGATAGCTGTGACCTTTTTTCTAGCGCTGTGATCTTCCCGCAGTCTGTAAGAACTGCACAGAGAGAGCTGCAAATCCCTGCGCAACTCATACAGGCGATCACACCATTTTTATTTACATTTTAATAGCAGAGTATTGTAGCAGGGGGTCTCTGGAACTGAACCGCATTAATTTAAGCCTCGGGGACCTCAGTCCAAGAAGTCTGTGACTGCCAGCTAAGAAGAGGGCTAGCTTAGTTTAGAGGGAATTAGTTAATGGTGGAAGTTAAGTTTTTATATATATAAATATATATATTTCGTTTAAATTACGATATTTATTTTATTCTGCGAAAAACAACAATATAACATGTGTAACGGACTTTTTGGACCCACCCAATCTCACATTGACCCCTGTGGTCTACTGGCCCCATTACATGTCTGTATGTCGTGTGGTGCACCTGCTGGCTTACAGGACTCCTGAGTCTCCCACTGGATGGTAGTGGGGATATCAGCATGACAGGCATCTGAGGTAGTGTAGTCTGAGTCTTACTCACATACGATGCAGTGCCTCCACCTCATCAGGATCTCTGCGGCTGCAGGGGGATGTATCTGATGGGGACCTCCTCTGTGGTACCTCCTTCTGTAGAATGACTCCACACTCACACAAAAGGGTTGTAGTGAACAAGGGCATCTTTATTTCCATCGATTTAGGCAGACTGCCCCTCATCGCGGTCGTGCTTATCCGCTCATCTATCTGCTGCACTCCATTAGGAAGGTTCCTTCCCTTCTAATAGAGTGGCTCTCCACCTCTCCCCTAAGGGAGATTCACCAGCTTGTCTCTCTGCCACTTGAGCTGCACAGACTCAAGGCTCTTGCATCAGACACTGCAACACTGTTGCAGACCTCCACATGACTCTCCCGAACACAGTCAGAACACAGACTGAACACTCTTGAACTCTCTAACTTTAGGCAGTCAGTGTCTTATATAATAGTGGACACAGAGCATGTTGTCACTTCCCTTGTTACATATGACACCTCACCAGGGTGTGAGGGCAAACCTCCATGATTGTTACTGGCAAACCTGCATACTTACCAGGATTACTGTCAGTATGAAGGAGATATGTACAACAATTTTACACATGGCTGCACATGTATAACTTAACTATAATATGCAACAATATACAGATATAGCAAGAGTTACTGTTGCCAGTGTCGCAGTCGTTTGGGACAGTGTCAGCTTTGACCATTTTGCGGGGGACCATGTTTCTGGATCGGAACCCCCGCAACAATAATCCATCTGGGATGTGATCGTCGTGGACGCGGGACTGCGAGCGGCTGCAGGAACACAAACAGTAAGTCTTGCTACATCTATAGTCCACTACCGCCCCCTCCCCCACTAACCAGTATTAACTACACTATATTGCTTTTCAATTATATATACAGTATCAGTCCCTTTAAATCCACTGAAACTAGCACATGCGCTGTCTATAACTACACGTAGGAAATGAAAACAATACATGAACATGGCAGAAGTAGCTGCAGCCACACCGAGCTCCAGAGATGTATTCTTAGTAAATTTAGTGTCAGTGCCATTATCCAGTTGAGTTATAGGGAAGTTGTGCATTAAATGATTATTCTTTATTGTTTAGGGCGAGTCCGGAGTAGTGCAGTGCACATTTCTGAGATCCTGTTTGCCTCACAGATCTTCATACATTTTCAGTACCACAAAATGCCAACCCTGAGCAGGCACTGCAACCGCTTTAAGCAGGAATCATGGAAACGCCCCCAGTCCTCCACTTAAGCATCCATGCTTGAGCTGAGTGTAATTTGTCCTCTGTAATAAAAGGTTTTAATAGATTCTTGAAAAACACTCAATACATGCATTGTATAGAGCCATTATTACTCTTTAATTACTCTTCGTGTGGATTAGGAGATTAGTAACATGTCTGAATTAAATTTAGTGTATTGGCCCATTTACCTCAACCAGTCTTTTCTTACCAAAAGTGCAAATCTGAATAAGCCGTTCACATCCCATCTGTAATCGATACTAGTCAGCTGTTCCCGAAGTCCTGCCTATTGTTGTTCAGAGTACTGGGCCCATGAGAGACCCTTAAGATAAGACTTGATAATGGTGCATTAAAACAGATTGGAAAACATTAAAAAAAATTATAACAATTATTACTGACACTATAATAATTTGCAGTACAATTAATTATCACTCAAACACCCAACTGTGTTGCCAGCACATATCTATATATATAAAACTGAAAGTGTTGTCTATGGTGTTGTCTGTGGGTTTCTGCGTTTCTGATTGGTTGTTGCCCGCCCACGGCTCTCGCTGTCATTGGCCTGCGGGGTGGTGTTACGTCACTCCCTGGACTACACACTCCATGTTACTCACACCACCCTCAGACCGCTTGTGCCTCTGATACACTGGCTACCCACACGGGCAATGCCTGCGGACACCGCCTGCAACCCTACAGCAATGAGCAAACCGCCCACCCGCAGCCTCTCTCCCGCCCACTGTCCGCCGCCTCTCTCCCGCATGTCGCCCGCTGCCTCTCTCCACTCCCGCCCACTGCGTCTCCCCCGCACGTCGCCCGCTGCCTCTGTCCCGCCCGCCACCCACTGCCTCTCTCCACTCCAGCCCGCTGCCTCTCTCCACTCCAGCCCGCTGCCTTTCTTCACTCCCGCCCGCTGCCTTTCTCCACTCCCGCATGCCACCTCTCTCCACTCCCTCCCGCCCCCCGCTGCCTCTCTCCACTCCCTCCCGCCGCCCGCTGCCTCTTTCCACTCCAGCCCGCTGCCCACTGCCTCTTTCCACTCCTGCCCGCTGCCTCTTTCCACTCCTGCCCACCGCCCACTGCCTCTCTCCACTACCGCCCGCCGCTGCCTCTCTCCACTCCCGCCCGCCGCCTCTCACCACTCCCGCCCGCCGCCTCTCTCCCACCCGCCGCCTCTCTCCCACCTGCCTTTCTCCACTCCCGCCTGCCACCTTTCTCCACTCCCGCGTGCCACCCGCTGCCTCTCTCCAATCCCGCCCGCCGCCTGCTGCCTCTTTCCACTCCCGCCCGCTGCCCACTGCCTTTTTCCACTCCTGCCCGCTGCCTCTTTCCACTCCCGCCCACCGCCCACTGCCTCTCTCCACTCCCGCCCGCTGCTGCCTCTCTCCACTCCCGCCCGCCGCCTCTCACCACTCCCGCCCGCCGCCTCTCTCCCACCCGCCGCCCGCTGCCTCTCTCCACTCCCACCCGCTGCCTTTCTCCTCTCCCGCCTGCTGCCTTTCTCCACTCCCGCCCGCCACCCGCTGCCTCTCTCCACTCCCTTCCGCCACCCACTGCCTCTTTCCACTCCCACCCGCTGCCTCTCTCCACTCCCGCCCACTGCCTCTCTCCACTCCCGCCCGCTGCCTCTCTCCACTCCCGCACACTGCCCGGTGCCTCTCTCCACTCCCGCCCGCTGCCTCTCTCCACTCCCGCACGCTGCCTCTCCCCCGCACGTCGCCTGCTGCCTCTCTCCCGCCCGCTGCCTCTCGCCACTCCTGCCCACCGCCTCTCTCCGCTCGCTGCCTCTCTCCACTCCCGTCCGCTGCCTTTCTCCACACCCGCCCGCCACCCGCTGCCTCTCTCCATTCCCACCCGCCGCCCGCTGCCTCTCTCCACTCCCGCCTGTTGCCTCTCTCCACTCCTGCCCGCTGCCTCTCTCCACTCCCGCCCGCCGCCTCTCTCTACTCCCGCCCTCCGCTGCCTCTCTCCACTCCCGCCCGCCGCCTCTCTCCACTCCCGCCTGCCGCCCGCTGCCTCTCTACACTCCCGCACACCGCCCGCTGCCTCTCTCCACTCCTGCACGTCGCCCATTGACTCTCTCAACTCCCGCCCGCTACCTCTCTCCCGCACTCCCGACTACCGCCACTCTCCCACACTCCCGCCACCGCCTCCCTCCCGACACCTCTCTCCCGCCCGCCGCCCGCTGCCTCCCTCCACTCCCGCACGTGCTCCCGCCCTCCGCTTCTCTCCCGTCCTTCGCATGCACTCCCCTTTCACCTGCCCGCACTCCCCTTTCAATCTGTGCCAACAGCCATAAATGAAAATACAGTGCATGAACACAGACACTCAGTGAAGCACAGACTCCAAAATGTGTATATACAAAAAGTCAGTAGCAAGAGGTGGGAGGGGGACGGAAAATTGTAGTAAGTCAGGTCCACATTGGCTGCTTAGTTTTAATTTGAGAAGCGCTTGTGTAATCTCCTCTTTGGATACTGGGCCAAATTGAAAATTGTGGGCAATGTTGGGCGGGGATGGGGCTATAGGGGTACTCCCAGGATGAGATTCAGGTTTGTGGTTTGGGTTGCGTTTTGCTAATGAGTTAGTAGCACACCCCACAAAGTAATCATTGAATGCATTTGCAATGTCGGTGGGGTTTGTCAGAGTAATATCGCCCTTAGTGATATTACTTGGCTGTTGGTGGTTAGAAGGCTGGAATATGTTGTTGATAACCTTCCAGAAGTTAGCTGGGTTTGATGTGTTCTGGAGGAGATTGTCAGAGTAATATTTTGCTTTTGCATGCCTTGTTTGCCTTGTGCACACGTTCCGCAGGCATCTGTAGTGATTGAGATCCTTGGTAGTGCCAGTTATTTTGTGGCTTTTCTACAAGGCATCCCTGAACTGGTAGAGTGTTATAAGGTCAGGTGTAACCCATGGAAGGTGGGCACCCCGTACCCTTATTCTGCATAGTGGAGCATGGGTATCACAGAGTTTTAAGAACTCGGATTGGAAATAGTCGAGCGCAGAATCAGGGTCAGGAATTAAATCGATTCTGTGCCAAGGGCAGTTGGTAAGGTCAGCCAGAAATTGTTGTGGGTTAAAGGTTCTAAATGTTCTGTGTGATGGGTGCAATCGATTGCACCCATGTTGCCTTGATCCCGCCTAGTCAGAGTGGGCATGCTTACCGCAATCGTAAGCACTACCATTCCCTGAATGTACAGGTGGTATGCGATGCCACGATGAAGATTATGCATGTGGTAGCCAGATTCCCTGGTTCCAGCCACGATTCCTCTATCCTGAGAAACTCATCAGTTTTCTATGCTTTCGAACAAGGCTATTTTGGAGCTGGTTGGCTGGTGGGTGAGTACATATTATAAAGTGTTAACAAACCACAATTGTGTATTTGTTAAATGTTGCATGAAATAATGTTTACACATTGTGTAATGTTTCTGCACGATGGATTATAGGTGACTCAGGATACGGAATTAGGCCTAACCCTCAATCTGAAGCAGAGGACCGGTATAATGTAGCCCACATATCTACAAGATCGGTCATTGAGCGGACATTTGGGCTGCTCAAAACAAGATTCGGGTGTTTAGATCGAACTGGTGGGGCACTCCAATATAAGCCTGAGAAAGTGTCAGATATAGTTATTGCTTGCTGCATTTTGCACAATCTGGCACTCCGCCATAATATGGAAAGCGATATACGTCAGGGCTTGGAGGAGGAGCATCCCTTCAATGTACTGCACCGACACACTTTATTCGAGCAAATACCCAGTATGTACCTGGCAGATACCTGGAATGCGCCGCTCCTCACCTCTGACAAGCCCCGTTGCGTTTGCCTTCCCAGCCTGGGTTCATGCCTGGCTGACGGGCGGCTGATCTGTTAAATGATAATGATTAGGATTTAATAGGCTGCAATGCTTCGTGTGTCTACCAGATGGCATAAATTCATGAATTGTAATGCAGTATATATATATATATACTGTGCAGTATTGCAGCCAGCGGGAATAAAATGCTTCAATCCCTGACTGAAAAATACCTCAATGCACTCGGGCAGAAAACAGTCACAAACCTCAATACACCCGGGTATACCCGAATTCGTGGGACTAGCCGAGCTCGAATAAAGTGTGTCGCCAGTGTAGCAGATGCTTACAGGCTAGCTGTACTGGTGTTAAATGTCACGTGAATTGCAACAATTCGCAACTAAATCCTGGAAGGGTGGCGCTCGATATGACGTCACGCGCATGCGCATTGGGGAGCGACCCGATCTCAACAGGTTTGTGATATTTTAGATGATTAGATGAGGGGTATATAAGACATTCAATTGCTCCATAGACCAAACTCCTTGATAAAGGACCTACCGGTCCAAAACGCGTAGGAGGTGCGCTTTTGTCCCCATGGGGGGTATTTTTGTTACCAGTCATGTACTGAAATAAAGGACATTTATTTTTACTCCAGCTGGCTCCCTGGCTGTGCGCCATTTGCTGCTGTTTGCTGTTGTTCTCGGATCTATCTTCATGGCTGGCACGCCACAACCACTTGCTTTGGATCACACAGGAGTGGGTAAGAGACATTATTTTTGACTTTAATAGTTGAGTACTTGGATGCTATATTTCCCATAGTGACTCACAGGTCATTACATACATATACCTACTCCTTATATCCAACATTGGAGTTTTTACTTACTCATTATTCTATTGAATGGAGTGTCACTGGGTGGAGCACCCCATTTGTTTTTCTCATTTTTTTTTCACGGCTGAACTTGTCCGTCCTTGAAATACATAACAATTATGTTAAGTTAATATTTAATTTAATGACGAATACATAAAAAATGTGCTAACTGTTGAAAGAGATACTGTAGATAACATGCTGGTTTATGTTGAATATGTGTGGCACATGAGTATTACATTTATGTGGAGACATACAAAGCTAAGGAAGCTTGCATGAATGTTCAATGAACCTAGAAAATCACATTTTAAGGATTCTTAGGTTCGGTGTAAACTATGAAGGATTATGTGTGTAACAATCTACTATAATTGATAGATATTACATATTATTAGTTTTCTATTAACACATGTGACATCAGATACCAGAAAAAGTTTGAGAACAATCAATGCAAAGATTGACTTACTGTACCTACTAAATGGCCATACAGATGGTCATAGCGCTCCAAAATCCCTGTCACAAGAACTCTGTTTTCCTCTTCATTGAAACGAGGATTACAAACTGACAACAACAAAAAGATGTTAACAAAACAACACAGGACAAACCAATCACAATACACAGCAACTCTCTCTCTCTCAATATCAAATATGCAAATCGGCCAGCTCTGTGTGTCTCTCTCTCTCTCTCTCTCTCTCTCTCTCTCTCTCTCTCTCTCTCTCCCAACAACACAGAGAATGAATAGAAAGACAAGCTGCCTTTAAATGGACCGCTCAATCAAGAACATGCTTGCATCGCCAGATTCTGAAAGAAGTTCAATTGGCGAACATAACACGCCCTCGCCATGCTCGCCGATACACCTGTGTCTGATCGGCAAATCATCGCCATAGTGGGAACAAATGTTTTCTGCTTGATTCGCCAGGGATTCGGCCCTTATTGCATACGGCGAGGGAAAATCGCCAAAATCATGCCGGTAAGGAACACTTGGCGAATGCACTTTTTCAGCGCTTAGTGCATGAGGCCCTAAGTCTTTAGTTTTTTCAAGAGATCATTGAAAATGTACGTTGTGCCATTGTTGCCTGTCTTTGACGGGTGTGCCCGTGGCTCACTCCAGTCATCCGATTGTTACCATTTCCATATGCTACTGATCCTGTCTTGACTAACTTGGTCATCACGTCCCTCTATATTATAGATAGGGTATATTAGTAAGGGCATGTCATTCCTTCACTGCACTACACTGAGGAAGGTCCCGTTTGTGGAACCAAAACATTGGGGATGTGTGCCGTATTTTTCTACAATATATTTTCATCTATTCAAACCTGAGTGCTGTCTGCTGATTCCCGTGCTAACGGTATCGTATGCTTATTTATTTGTTATGGGACATGCACCTAACATATATCACAACAATGGGAGTGGTGTGTGTGTGTGTGTGTGTGTGTGTGTGTGTATCCTTAAAACCTGACCTGTTGGTGGCTCTCCAGGACTCGAGTTGGCCACCCCTGTGCTAGAAGTTTAGTAAACACTTGATTGACAAGCGCCCCGTCATTTAAAGGTCCCGATAAAAAAAAAATATTCTACATTTCCAAAAGAAACCAAACCAGCCAAATCCTTACTTTTAGCCTGGTTACATCTGTTTAAGGAAGGCAGTGACATTGCAAAAACAAAATTTGATTTATTTATTTTTGTTGCCAGATAGGATTGCACCTTTGAGAGTGCGCAGCGTTAATTTGATTTGTTTTTCCCGATTCCAGGCGGTTTGGATTACCTGGTGTTGAATCATATAGGATCGTCCCCGTTCCAGATATGGGAGGGAGACGTTAACCACACACGCTGGCTAATGCAGGTCCGTGCGCTGTGGGAGGGTCTCCGATGGGAATATCAGGACCGGCTTGGAAAACTGCAGGGGGGGGGGGTCGCAACAAACTATGGGTGCGGGGCCTCTTACGCTCCCCAGAGCCCTACCTGTGGGGGGGTTGTGGCGGCGCTGGAGGGTCCTCACACAGATGCTCCATCTGTTGCCGCTTCCGCCACTCCACAGGAGGGGTCCCGGTAGAGAGAGTGGGGGCTCTGCAAGCGCGGGGCCCGTGGCAGTCACACCGATGGCACAAACACCAAGCCGGCCCCAGGGTCTGAGTTCTATGATTTCCCATGGTGGCACTGTATGATGATACTACGGGTACTGATTACCACTACTTTTTTTTATACAAACCTCAGTTTCTCTATCATTGTGAAGGAAACTAATTTATCTTAACAACACTCCACCCTTTCCTGTTAAAACGCAATTTTCCCTCTCTTATTCCTCTCCTTCCCCCCCCTCTCTCTCTCCCTTTTGCCCTTCTTTCTTTATTCTCCCTTGACCCCTATCTCTATCCCTTTCACTCTCTTCTCCACCCTCTCCTTCTCTCCCTCCCCTCTCTTTTCCTCTGACACTCTCTCCCTCCCCCACTCTTTCCCTCCCTTTCTCCTCTCTCCTTCTCTCCCCTCTTTCATTTTCTCTATCCTCTCTCTGCCCCTCTGGATCCCCTCTCCCCCCCTCTCTCTGCTCTCATGGCTCCTCCCCGAGCCCCCCCTCATCTCTCCCCTCACCCACCCCCCCGCCTCACTCTCTACTCCCCTCCCCCCGCCACTCTCTCCCTCACCCCCCCCCCTCTCTCTCCCCTCCCCGCCCCTCGTCCCTCCCCCAGCCATCCTCTCCTCCCCTCTCAGTCAACCCCTCCGCACCCCCCCTCTCTCGCTCCCTCTCCCCACCCCTCGCTCTCCCCAGTACTCGTCCCGCTCCCCCCCCCGTCCCTTCTACTCTCCCCTCCCCCCCTTCTCGTTCTCTCCCCTGCCCCCTCTCGTCCCCTCCCCTCTCTCTCGCATCCCCTCCCTCTCTTCTCTCGATCTCTCGTCCCCCCCTCTTCTCCCACTCTCATTCTTTGTCTCCCCACTTGTCCAGGGCCTTTTAAGACCTTCGTAGGCCCTAGGCACTTTTTTTCTAGAGGCCTGTGTGTCCAGATATTTTTTACTCATTTTTATGTCTAATTTCATCTTTTCATCGTTTGCTTGTTTTCTTTCTTACTACCAAGACCGATATTGTGGCAATCGATACTTGTGTTTCGATATTTAAAGGTATCGATACTTCTAAAGGCATTTTAAAATTAAACCTTGCTTTTTCTCTTATTTTGTGATTTTGTTTGTTTAGGTATTTTATTTTCACGTGAAATATTGTAGGCCCTAAAAGGTTCGTAGCCCCAGGCACTGTGCCTGTCGGCCTAATCTAAAAGCGGGCCCTACCCTTTCCCTCTCCCATCCCCCCTCTTTTTCCTCCCCCCTCGCCACTCCTCTCTTCTCCTCCCCGCCCCCCAGTCTTTCTCTCCTCCGCCCCTTTTTCTCCTCCCCCCATATTTCTCTCTCCTCCTCCCCCCCATATTTCTCCTCTCCCCCTCCCCTCCTCTCCCCCCCCCCCCCCCCCACTCTCTCCTCTCCCCCTTTTCAGGGCCGTTTATAAGACCTTCATAGGCCCTAGGCACTTTTATTTCTAGAGGCCGTGTGTGTCCGATTTGTTTTATACATTTTTAATGCTAATTTCATCGTGTTGCTTGTTTCTCTTCTCAGATACTAGCGATATTTGGCAATCGATACTTTTGTTTCGATATTTAACAGGTATCGTATACTTCGAAGCATTTTTAAAATAATTAAAACTTGCTGTTTTCCTCTTATTTTGTGTTGATTTTTTTTTGTTTAGGTATTTTTTCAATGAAATTTTGAGCCCTAAAAGGTTCGTAGGCCCCCGGCACTGCCTAGTCGACCTAATCTATAAAGGGCCCTACCCACCCTTTACTCCCATCCCCCCTCTTTTTCTTCCCCCCTCCCTCCCCACCCCCCCTCCTCTCTTTCTCCTCCCCTCCCCTCCTTTCTCCTCCCCCCTTTTTCTCCTCCCCCCCTATTTATCCTCCCCCCCATATTTCTCCTCTCCCCCCTTCCCCCCTCTTTCTCCTCTCCCCCCTCCCCTCCTCGTCCCCCCCCCCCCCCCCTTCTCCTCTTTCTCCCACTACCTCACTCTCAGGGTTGCCTTGTGTTTTGCAGGTGAATTTTCTCAGTTATATACACCTCGCCTCCACTGCTCTCCCTCACTTAGCAGAGTCTAATGGCTCAATCATTGTACTCTCATCTGTCACAGGTCAGTGTGCCAGGGTCAATTCATATCTGGTTTTTATTTTATTACTTTCTTATATATATTCAATATATTTTTATGACTTTATTATTGGGCTGTATTATTTTTATTATTTTATTTTTTAACTTTAACTGTTTTATGATGTTATGCTTATTTTTTTTATATTGTATAAATGTTATATTATTATTCATTGTTTATCTTTAAATACTTCATCTATTCTTTAATTTTAATGTTGTACATTTTTATTTTATTTTATAAAACCATTTGCTTGGTTGATGGGTACAATGGGAGTGTAAGTAGTGGAGTGTAGGAGGGAAGCATTGGTGTGGCAGAGTAAGGCTGCGCTTATAGTGCCGGCGACGTCAGGCTGCGCTTATAGTGCCGGCGACGTCAGGCAGCGCTATATTGCCCGGCGCGTCACTAATAGGCAAGGTATACGCGCTTAAGAATAGTGCCGGCGACAGTCAGCTGGCGCTTATAGTGCCGGGGCGACGTCAGGCTGCGCTTATAGTGCCGCTCGACGTCAGGCTGCGCTTATAGTGCCGGCGACGTCAGGCTGCGCTTATAGTGCCGGCGACGTCAGAGTGCTTCGCCTATAAGTGCCAGGCCGACGGTCATTCTGCGCTTATAGTCCGGCGACGTCGTAAGCTGCGCTTATAGTGCCGGCGACGTCAGGCTGCGCTTAATGAGATGCCAAGCGACGTCAGGCAGCGCTTATACTGTAGTGCCGGCGATTGTCAGGCAGGCCTGCGCTTATAGTGCCGGCGACGTCAGGCCTGCTCTTATATGTGCCGGCGACGTCAGGCTGCTGCTTATAGTGCCGGCGCGGTAGTGCCGCGACGTCGTGCCTTATAGTGGCCGGCGACGTCAGCTGCGCTTATAGTGCCGCGACGACTGTCCATGCTTGCGCTTATAAGTGCCGGCGACACGTCAGGCAGCGCTATAGTGGCCGGCGACGTCAGGCATCGGACTTATAGTGCCGGTCACAGACGATCAGGCTGCGCTGTATTAATAAGTGCCGGCGACCGTCAGCTGGCGCTTATAGTGCCGGCGACGTCAGGCGCGCTTATAGTGCCGGGCGACGTCAGGCTGCGCTTATAGTGCCGCGCTCGTCAGGCTGCGCTTATAGTGCCGGCGACGTCAGCTGCGCTTAATAGTTGCCGTGCGACGGTCAGGACAGCGCTTAGTAAGTAAGTGCCGGCTGACTGTCCGGCCGTGCGCTAATAAGTGCCGGCGACGTCAGGCAGCCTTACATACTGATAGTTGCCAAAAGGCGGATGTCAGCTGCTGCTTTAGTGCCAATGCGCGGTCAGGCTGTCTCTTATAGTAAGGCCGCGCCGTCAGGCTTGCGCTTTATAGTGCCGCGCGTCAGGCGTGCCAATTAAGTGACCGGCGACTGATCAGGCTGCGCTTTATATGGGCCCCGGAAAAGCGTCGACGTACAGGCTGCGCTTATAGTGCCGGCGACGTCAGGCTGCGGTCGCTGGAAAAATCAAATAGAGATGACTTCCAACGATCGCACCAAACCGTCGCGTCGCGCTTATTATAAGCGCACGCGACGGCGGCAATGCATTTGTTTTGAGGCGACGACACGTCGCCGGCACTATAAACGCAGCCTTTGTATACTAGGGTGCAGCGTTGCTAGAATAGGGAACACTGTTGATATAGGAGGGAGTAGTGTTAATATCATTAGGGAAAGTGTTGGTATAATAGGGTGCAGTGTTATAGGAGATGGTAGTGATAGTATAATAGGGGCAGTGTCGGTATAGGAGAGGGCAGTGTTGGTGTGGGAGAGGGTAGTGTTAGTATAATGGCAGTGTTAGTACAATAGGGGTCAGTGTTATTATAGGAGGGGGTAGTGTTAGTATAATGGGGTAGTGTCGTTATAGTATGGGTTTGTGTTAGTATAATAGGGGTCAGTGTACTATAAACGAACACTTACCCCATATACTAACACTACCCCCCCTATAATAACACTGACCCCTATTATAACTAACACACAACCCATACTATAACACACTGCCCCATTATACTAACACTACCCCTCCTATAATAACACTGACCCCTATTGTACAACACTGCCATTATACTAACCTATACCCTCTCCCACACCAACACTGCCCTCTCCTATACCGACACTGCCCCTATATATACAATCACTACACTACCATCTCCATAACACTGCACCCTATTATACCAACACTTTCCCTAATGATATTAACATATACTCCTCCTATATCAACAGTGTTCCCTATTTCTAGCAACGCTGCACCCTAGTATACAAAGGCTGCGTTTATAGTGCCGGCGAACGTTTCGTCGCCTCAAAACAAATGCATTGCCGCCGTCGCGTGCGCTTATAATAAGCGCGACGCGACGGTTTGGTGCGATCGTTGGAAGTCATCTCTATTTGATTTTTCCAGCGACCGCAGCCTGACGTCGCCCACTATAAGCGCAGCCTACGTGCGGCACTATAAGCGCAGCCTGACGTCGCGGCACTATAAGCGCAGCCTGACGTCGCCGCACTTAAGCGCACTGACGTCGCCGGCATATAAGCGCAGCTGACGTCGCCGGCACTAACGCAGCCTGACATCGCGGCACTACAGTATAAGCGCTGCCTGACGTCGCCGGCACTATTAGCACTGCTGACCGCCGGCACTAAAGCGGCACCTACGTCGCCGGCATACTATAAGCGCAGCCTGACGTCGCCGGCACTATAAGCGCAGCCTGACGTCGCCGGCACACTATAAGCGCACGCCTGACGTCGCCGCACTATAAGCGCAGCCTGACGTCGCCGGCACTATAAGCGCAGCCTGACGTCGCGGCACTATAAGCGCAGCCTGACGTCGACCCGGCACTATAAGCGCGCCTGACGTCCGCCGGCACTATAGCGCCTGACGTCGCCGGCACTATAAGCGCCAGCCTGAGCGTCGCCGGCACTATAAGCGCAGCCTGACGTCGCCGGCACTATAGCGTCAGCCGACGTCGCCGGCACTTAAAGCGCAGCCTGACGCGCCGGCACTATAGACGCGGGCAGCCTGACGTCGCCGGCACTATAAGCGCAGCCTGACGTCGCCGGCACTATAAGCGCAGCCTGACATCGCGGCACACGTATAAGCGCTGCCTACGTCGCCGGCACTATTACACTGCCTACGTCGCCGCACTATAAGCGCACCTGACGTCCGCCGGCACTATAAGCCGCAGCCTTACGTCGCCGCACTATAAGCGCAGCCTGACGTCGCCGCACTATAAGCGCAGCCTGTGCGCCGCCGCACTATAAGCGCAGCCTGACGTCGCCGGCACTATAAGCGCAGCCTGACGTCGCCGCACTATAAGCGCAGCCTGACAGTCGCGGGCACTATAAGCGCTGCCTGACCGTCGCCGGCACTATATAGCGCTGCCTGACGTCCCGCCGGCACTATAAGCGCAGCCTTACGTCGCCGCCTATAAGGCAGCCTTACTCTGCCACACCAATGCTTCCCTCCTACACTCCACTACTTACACTCCCATTGTACCCATCAACCAAGCAAATGGTTTTATAAAATAAAATAATAAAAATGTTACAAATTAAAATTAAAGAATAGATGAATGTATTTAAAGATAAAACAATGAATAATAATATAACATTATACAATAAAAAAAAGTAATAACATCATAAAACAGTTAAAGTAAAATAATAAAATAATAAAATAATACAGCCCAATAATAAAGTCATAAAAATATATTAGAATAATATAAGAAAGTAATAAAATAAAAACCAGATATGAATTTGACCCTGGCACACTGACCTGTGACAGATGAGAGTACAATGATTGAGCCATTAGCTCTGCTTAAGTTGAGGGAGAGCAGTGAGGCGAGGGTGTATATAACTGAGAAAATTTCACCGTCCAACTAAAACCACCCGTCACACCCTTATCTGATTCTTTTATTTGTATACCTCTTCGCCTTTTTTTTTTTTTCTCGTCTTTTCTTTTCTCTTCCTCCCCCTTTTTCCGATTTCTCTATCTCCCTCTTTTTTCTTTTTTTTCTTCTCCCTTCTCTTTTTTCTTCTCCCCCCTTTGTTGCGTCTTCCCTCTTTTTTTTTCTTGCTCCCTCTCTTCTTTTTTTCTTTCTTTTCCTCAAACTAGGTTGCTGGGAGAATCAAGGTTTAGGCCGCTTACTCGATTGAGGTCGCTATTCCCATTGCCTGGGGCCTACGAACCTGTTTGTGACTACATATTTCACTTGAAAAATAACCCTAACAAAAAAATCCACAAAATAAGAGAAACAGCAAGTTTTATTTAAATCCTCGACTATCCGATACCGGTTTTTAAAATATATCGAAACAAAACAAAAGTATCTGGATGCAATATCGCTAGTATCGAAAGAAACAATCAAACTAGGAACATTAAGCATAAAAATGAGTAAAAAATATCGGACAAGCACATTGGCCTCTAAGAAATAAAAGAGTGCCTAGGGCCTAGAATGTCTTAAAACGCCTGAAAATGGGAGAGAAGGAGAGATTGGGGTGGTGGTGGGGGGGTGGGTAGAGACGGCGTGGTTCTGTTTAGTCTTCTCCCTCCTGTTGTTTCGTCGCCATCTTTTTTTACCCCATTGTTGAGTCGCCCTGCGTGTGATGGTTTTCTCGCCCGATTCGTGTTCTTTTTGCGTCCCCCTCTGTTTTGCTTTTCTCTCCTTTTCTTTCCTCTTTCTCCTCTTCCTTCCGCCTAGGTCACGTGCCTGGGGCCTACGACCTTTTAGGGCGCTACACTATTTCACTTGAAAAAAACCTAAACAAAAAAAAAATCACAAATAAGAGAAAACAGCAACAATCAAGTTTTAAACTTTAAAAAAAAAAAATGCCTTAGAAGTATCGATACCGTTTACATATCGCACAAACAGTAATCGATGCCAATATCGGTGTGTAACGAAAGAAACAAGCAAACAATGAAATTAGCCATACAAATGAGTAAAAAATCATCGGACAACGAACAAACCGCAACAGTGCCTCTAGAAATAAAAGTGCCCTAGGGGCCTCCGAAATGGGTTTGTGTTAGTATAATAGGGGTCAGTGTTATTATAGGAGGGGTAGTGTTAGTAGAATGGGGCAGTGTCGTTATAGTATGGGTTTGTGTTAGTATAATAGGGGGCAGTGTTATTGCAGGAGGGGGTAGTGTTGGTATAGGAGGGCGTCGTGTTAGTATAATAGGGGGCAGTGTCAGTATAGGAGGTGGTAGTGTACGTATGATGGAGGACAATGTTGGTATTAGAGGGGTCTCAGCTTTCCAGCTCTGCCAGGTCAGGTGGGGAGGTATTTGCTGGCTCAGTGTCCCCCTTTCCTCCACAGGTAAAATTCCCACCCCATACACCACGTCCTACTCAGCCTCCAAGTTTGCCCTGGATGGTTTCTTCGGTTCATTACGTCATGAGCTGGCCATGCGGGGTATCCACGTGTCCATCACTCTCTGCATCCTGGGGCTGATTGACACCCAGTCAGCCATGGAGAAGATAAAGTGAGTGTGGTTGGTATTGGAGCTGTCTTATAGTAGTACCTTGTTGCAGTACTGGCAGCGGCACAGGGGCTGGTGATAGCGGTCATGTGGCCCTAAAGCTGGTATGTCCATGTAACGCCAACACAGAAGTGGCTTAACCCATTCACTGCCACCAATAGAATTTGATGGCAGATTAAAAGCCCTTGGCCCACTCAGTCTGCCCATTTCCCTATCTGCTGTAAAACCTCAGACCTTATGAGATCCCTGGCTTTCTTTTGTAGTTAAGATCAATACCCAAGCTTACTCTCATAAGAAAAAGAATATATATGTAGGTGTATTATAAAGATGTATGTTTCGCTCTTTTCTCGCTCTCGACTCTCTGAAATCTCCCTATTTGTCTGTCTCTCGGTTTCCGTCGTCCCTCTCTGTCAGTATACTGTGTGTCTGCTTCTCTCTCAGTGTAGTGAGAAGCTGGCTACATACCGTACAGTTATTACAATGTATTATGTTACATCCCGTGAGTTGAAGTGCATTTCTTAACCGAACAATTTCTTGCTTTTCACAGTAAAAAAATTGTTTTCTTGCCCCTGTTACCTCTCTCTTCCCCAAAGGGATAAGATATCCGTGCCTGCGTACCCTGCCCGTGATGCCGCCTTGGCCGTGGTAGCGGCTGGCGCGGGTCGCTTACGGGAGATGTATTACCCTTGGTATGTACGACCCGCCTGCTTCTTCCGGGACTGGTTCCCGCAGACAAGGGACTGGATGATCCAGCGCACCTACAATTACAGCCCCCAGGAGGGAGAGGAAAAAGCCTGATCTGAAGAGGGGCTGAGTGCCTGTATATGATTAATGCTTTCCCAATAAAGTGAAGAAAATATAGCAGGACTGGGTGTGCTTTGGAAAAGGGGCTGAGTTAAGCTATCTTGCCTCGTTCACATCTACACATGACCCTGGTTCCAGAATAGCCACCTTTTGCTTCAAAACCATATAACATGGTCCCCTATAAGCTTATGCTTGCTGCATTTCACAGCTTTGAGCACAGCCTGGGTTAAGATGCATAGCCAGTAAACCCACCCACAGAAAGCTGTTTTGACCTTAAGGGGTCTCATCAGTATAGGGTTGGTTACACTGGCTTTGCAAAATGAAGCATGGGATAGGTTTCACCATACTTAGTTAAGTTATGATGGGTAAAAAAAGTGACAAAAACCCTTCACAGCAAAGCATATAGCAAATGGAAATATTCCTGTATGCTCATTTGCATGTCTTAGGCAGGTCTGCAACCCCGCCTTTCACCATTATCACCCAGCACACTGCACTTCCACTGCAGCAAGGGATTCTGGGAAATGACATGTAAAGTATTCATATATATATGAAAATTGGGAGCCACGCTTGCATCGCATTTATAAGCGGATTCGCGTTGTAACGGATCGCGTTATAACGGGGTTGAGCTGTATCATTTTCCAAATTTTCTGGTTGGGAGTCAAGGGCCAACATCTTTTGTAATGTAATATCTCACTACTAGCTCCTCCGTCTTCTGCTTCTCTTGTAGCAGCACAAACATGTCTGTATGTATAACCGGTACAGCTCCGGTACATCTGGATGTATATCAGCAACATGCTACAGCATTAAAAATGGTGGCTGAGGCCTGACAATGTACCTTCTTAGTGCCATATATCAACTAGAGTTCCAGCACTCACTGACTAAGGGAAAAATGATCAAAACAAGGTATATGCCAAAATGTTAATTATTTAATGCAAGCACAAGCGGGTAAATAGTAATGGACCCTAAATAAAGGTGGTGAGGGGAAAAGAACACGGACAGGGAGTGGGGGAGACAATAAACAAGGTGTGGGGGGGTGGGACTGGGGGTATAAACTCGATGATAGCAGCCCCATACAGCAGGAGTAAGAGAGGGGATTTGTTGTTGCCAAGAACCTGACGGTTTGATTCTTTACTTAAACTTTGTTGATACTTTTGCTGATTCTGGACTTTATCTAATGAGCTTATACTCTGTTTGATTACGCATTTAACTTTATTGTTGGGCGATGCTTTGGTGGCTGGGGAGACAGGGTCAAGGGAAGTACCTTGTGGTCCACATGGACCTGAGGGAACGGGCCTGAGGAAGGGGTCTTCTCCCCGAAACGTTGCCCCCCTGATTTCCCTCCCCCTCATCGTGTTTATACCCCCCACACCTTGTTTATTGTCTCCCCCACTCCCTGTCCCTGTGTTCTTTTCCCCTCACCACCTTTATTTAGAGTCCATAACTATTTACCCGCTTGTGCGACATTGCTCCAAGTTGATTTGTACTATCTTGTGCTTGCATTAAATAATTTACATTTTGGCATATACCTTGTTTTGATCATTTTTCCCTTAGTCAGTGTGTGCTGGAACTCTAGTTGGTATTTGGATATTGTTCTGGTGGGAATTTGGGTCCCCCCCTGTTCCTTGTGCACCCTGCGCATAGTCATTGTACTAATTTATTGGGTGCTGTCTACCATTTTTGTTTTGCTTCTTAGTGCCATAGCTCCTCAAACATACTGAAGCAAGGGTGTAAGCTGTGGTGTAGTCAGTGCTCCCCATAGGGGCTAGGTTTTTCTTAATCCTGTTATGGTGATCACAAGCTGATGTTTTATGTTGTGAAAGTTACGGCTAATAAAAGCCTGTATGATTTCCCCCTAAAAACGTCTGTTATAAAACCCCTGAGCGCATCTCCAACAGTGCCGAATACAGTGTAGACGATGGAAATTGAAAGATATGTGCAGAGACGTTTTGCCTACATTCTGGGGTATGAGCCTGCCAGGCAGATATTACTGGACAGGGAACAAAGAGCCATTAGACCAAAACCCATCGGGGAGAACCCACCTAGAGATATAGTGAAGCTATGTTACTTCACAGACAAAAAGAACTTGTGAACAGTACTAGAAATAAAGTAACTATTGTTCTAAACGTGGCAGAAATAAAGATATTTCAGGACCTGATCTTCTCTACTCTAAAGCAAAGGAGACACATGAAACCGGTCACCTATCAACTGCAGAAGCATGGAGCCAAATATAAATGGGGATTCCCGTTTAGGCTTATTGCCACACACAGAGGGAAAGCTCGCACCTGGAGAGAAGAGGCGTATTCGTCACAGTTCTGGGAGGGCCTGGACATCCATCCACCCGTGTCTGAGAATCGGCAGGCATGAGGTGGCCCAACTGAGATGATGGCTTGACCGCGTGGGCAGACATGGACCAGGGTGCAGAGAGGTAAAGGCAGAGGAAGCAGAAACCAGGCCCCCTGCTCCGAAGGCGGACAGATCAGAGGCAGTAGAAATGCAGTCAGGGCCCCAAAATGAATTGGAGTACTACCAGAAGGAGACTGCTGGCGTTCCGAGCCTTGGCGGGCTCTGAGAGACTATTGTCCCTTTGTTTCCACTTTCTTTCCAGTCTGTAAGAGGAAGAAAAAGAGACATAGTAAGTATTATGCTCTGATCTGGCCCAGTGACTATAGGTGGACCAGTCAGAGTACGGCCTTTCTTACGGTTTGTTGATAGGACCATGTGGTACAGGGAGTTTTGCCCTTTGAGGATACAGTTACAATATAATTAGGTTTAAGTAAAAATAAGTGTAAGTTTGAAAATAAATTTAGCACAGCGTGGGGTTGCTCAAATGAACGTTTATCCGTAACGAAGTTGGACTTCATAGGTATGTATGTATGTATGTATGTATGTATGTATGTATATCTTTAAAAAAAAAAAAAAAAAAAGTAGCGCCAAAAGGTGAATATTGTTGTACTAATATAAGACAATAAATGTGTATATATGATTATACTATAAATAATATAACAATTGATAGTGTACAGCAAGCAGCATAAAACTAGAACAATATTGAGGATAACACAAGATAACATATAAATATATAAATAAAGAGTCCAATGTTCAAAACCTGTATAAAGTCCTGACAAATAGCACCAGAACAAACGTACAGATCCCAGGGATCCACGGCAGCTCTCACATGGAGTAACCAGCTGCACAGCAGAATCTACAGAAAAAACAAAACAGAGAGCGCACGCCCCATAGTGTAACACTGTAACATTTAATGTTGGGGAAGGGTGGATGGAGGGATTAAAAACACTCACAAGGTTAAAATCAATATAAAGCAATTTGTGATATATAATCACCACCAGGCATGTCCAAACTGCAGCAGGGAGTCCAAAATTCGCTGGATATAGTCACTCAAACAGCGCTGTCCCTCTGGTTCACTCGAAATCGTTTTGGTATCAGAGTTGGCCTTGAATTCACTGCATGTGCTCCCCGGCCGTAAAGGAGCACACCATGTGATGACGTAATGTCGTAGGTGACGTCCCTGACGCGTTTCGTCGCAACAAATGCCACTTTATCAAAGGGATTGTCCCTGAACAAGATTAGGCACTTTTATGTTACGGTATGGTCACAATGTGATTAGTAGCTGGTAAAAAAGGATGTCCCACCCCTATTATGATCGTGGCTATGGCTACAGTATAGTTAAATGACCCAAAATAGTTTTGAAATTAAACTCATTACTATCAGGTAGTTCTTAATACGATAAATGAGTCATGGGAAATCTAGACTCACCAGTACATAAAAGTGCTAAGACACAAATGCTGTGTATAATAACCACACTCTGTCTTAATGATATATCATAAACGGTAATTGATGAATTATCATGGATATTGCATTACAAAACAACTAACTTAAAATGTCCACATAATTTAATATATTTTATTGAGGGGGGGGGGAAAGGGGGGGAAAAAAGGGAGGGGGGGAGGGGGGGAGGGGGGGGAAGTGAAGGGAATAACTGCATGGGAGGGTACATTGATGCTTTTTATAACTTGGTACTCAAGGATTTTGAGACACTGTGCAACAAACCATATAGATTCAACAAAAACCTATCCAAAGGTGAACTTGAGGCATTTAAAGATCTGAGGGAAAATGGGGACATTGTCATTAGGCAAGCTGACAAGGGGGGGGGGGGCATAGTCATCCAGGATAGATCGGCATATTTGATGGAGGCCGGTCGATTGCTGGGTGACTCTGCCTCCTATGTTCCCTTGCAGGATGATCCCACATCACAATATCAGGTGTTGCTGAAACAACACTTGCTTTCAGCCTTGGAGGAGGGTATTCTCACTAAGACTGAGTTTAAATTTCTTTATTCAGATCACCCCCGCACACTCATTTTTTATCATTTACCCAAGGTCCACAAGTCTTTGGTGGACCCCCCTGGGAGACCTATTATCTCGGGGATCGGGTCGATGACGTCCGGCCTATCCCAGTATGTTGATTATTATCTTCAACCCTTTGTAGCCAAGCTCAGGTCACATATTAGGGATACGCTGCATGTCATCGACTCGATCTCTGGGATCAAATGGAAGCCCAACTATTTGTGGGCTACATGTGACGTGTCATCAATGTACACGTCAATAGATCATTCCAGGGGGGTGCGTGCCATTGACTTCTGGCTCAACACGGATCCCTCTATTCCTACCAATCACAAAGTTTTCTTATTAGATAGTATTATGTTTATTCTTACTCAGAACTATTTTTCTTTTGAGGAACTTTTTTACCTAAAAATCTGTGGAACGGCCATGGGTACGAGGTTTGCCCCCAGCTATGCCAATCTCTTTATGGGATATTGGGAAGAAACAACAATTTGTCCCAACCCAGAGCTGGGGGCGGGCCTTATATACTAAGGTCGTTTCATCGATGATATTATTATTATTTGGGAGGGTGATATCACTGTTTTTTCCAATGTCCTCACTTCCTTCAATCAGAATGCCATGGGCTTGAAATTTACATTTGAAATCAGTTCTACATCTGTGGTATTTCTGGATCTGGTATTAACTGCCGATCCAGAAGGTAATATCATTACCACCACATATTTCAAGCCTGTTGCAGTGAACAATTATGTTCATGCTTCAAGCAATCACCATGCACAGTGGCTTAGAAGCATCCCCCTGGGACAGTTTCATCGTCTTAAAAGGAACTGTTCCAGGGAAAGTGACTTTGGTCTTCAATCCAAAGAACTGAGTGAAAAGTTTTTGCTGAAGGGATATAACCCTGACCTAGTATCTGACTCTCTCAACAAGGTGATGGTATCTGACAGGTCAGCATTACTTAAAAAGTGCATTATCAAAAACATAAATACTAAATACAATACTCCAAGAATTGTATCACCTCAAGTAGATGGGATTTCTAGGTTCATTACGACCTTCAACCAATCCCATAGATCCATACAGGGTATATTAAATACCCACTGGAGTATTTTGAAATGTGATCCCCATTTGGGGAACATTATTCCTGAGTAAACCGCATGACGTCATCACGTCGCGACGCGCATCGCGCACGCGCATCGCGCACGCGCGCGGGTTGCCCGGCAACCAGACCTAGCATCAGGAAACCCTAATTGCAAGCTGTTTTTGATCAGTGTCTCTCTGACACCATTGGTGGACCAGTACACACCCCTGCAAGGTAATTGGACCCTTCCCACATATATACCTGCTTCTGCCTGTCCTTCATTGCTGAGCATAAACTCCTGTTTATGCATTGTGCTCACCGCTGCTGTCTAGTTTTGTCTTGAACTTTGTCTGACCTGTTTGACCCTGCCTGTTACTTGGATTTCTACACTCTCCAGCACTTTGACCCCGGCTTCGTTACTCGACTACTCTACCTTCTATTACCCAGGACCTTGGCTACGAAACTCTACCTACCCGGACTCTCCAACCCTGGAACACGGCAAGTACCCTGACTACCCTGACCTCTCCAACCCTACGACGCGGTCCCTGACTACCCTGACCTCTCCAACCCTACGACGCGGTACGACTAGGACTACGCATTCCGGACAGGACTGCGTGGTTGTGGGTCGGTGCCTATACAACCCCACCTCAGCCCCGCGGTCTTTCGTCCTGTTTGTGGTGAGCGCAGCGTGACACTATGAGACTGAAATATAAAAACTAAAAACTTGCTTAAAACTCTAGCACCCTTGGGGGATGCTCCAGTTTCATAGTGAGTCCTCGTCCCTATAAGGAGTTAATGGGTTAATTTCTAGGGTTTAATGTTGCATATTTCATATAACATGTTTAATGTGTCAGTTTAAAGGTTAGGTGCATAGCCCCTCCCTGCTTCTACAAATTTCCAGAAGAGTCGTACTGTAGGGGTTGGCTCTGTCTAAAGTTAAGGCCACCCTTTAATCTGCTCAGAAACTGAGGAAGGGGTAAAGCTATAAATAGTCAGGGATTAGCCTCAATCTAAATCAGAGGAACATGAGGTCTCCAGTGCTCTCCTAGCTCTGTAAAAGTGGTAGCAACTTTATTTGTTTTCTGAGTCAGGGCAAGTTTACAGTTACAGGAGCCCATAGGGACACAGCACTAAAGGGAAGTCCTGCCGTTGTAGGTAGTACAGTAGGTTCTCACCGCAGGGTTTAGGAAAGAGTCCTGGCTGGGACTGCAGCGAATTACAGGAAGAAAGGTTCCAGTCGTGTCCTTCGCTGTGGAGAAAAGCTTGCAAAAGAGTTTTCCATCTACACATCTTGTGGTTGAGGAAACCTACTGTAAGTGCAGGGGTCTAATAATTCCTGAAAACCTACTGTATGAAGCTGTGAACCTGAAGATGGACTAAAATTAATTAAAAGTTCCTGGTGCCCTTCATCTTTATTCACTCATCATACAAGCCTTCATGGATTTTCAGCCCCTGACAGCAAGGTAAAATGCTGAGCATCTATCACACACACTTGGGACTGTTTTGGTGTGGCCCCTTTTCTCTGGTCAGGGGTATAGGTGTTACAAAAGGCATGGTTTTTGTCACTTGAATGAATTAAGACTGAAATAATAATTTATATGAAATGTTACTGTTCTACAGATGAGGCTGAATATTATGAGCTATAGTGCAATAACATCTCTTAAAGAATTGTGGAAGCTCTTTTTACACTAATGCAGTACAGCATGGTGCTATCAGGCCTGTCTCTAGGTGGTAAGCAGGTACTGTAAGGCACTGCCTAAGGGTGGCTTGTCTAATGGAGCAACAAAATGAAAAGAGGACATTATCCCCTATGTTGAAATCAGGGGGTCTCCAGAGCGGAACCCCATTATTTTAGAAAATATACAGATGGACAGTATGGCAAAAAAAGCACAGACACTCATGGAGAGCCTATCAGCTCCTCAGGAAGCAGGTTGCCTTGTGAAACGCGTAGGACAAGTTGTTGTGCTAGTCCCTGTTTCAGACCAACATTTAGGTTGGCAATACTGGATAGGATGAGACTGCTGGATGTCCACTGTTTTCCCCACTCCACCACTCTCGGACTAACTGCTTGGAGACATCACACACAGAGATGAGGATGGGGGTTAAAGGGGATAGATGGACACCCTTAGCCTCCAGCTCCAATGCCTTTTTGAATGGATGTTTTTGAGTGTAATTGTTTATTTTTTCATCTATAAAGATTGTTTTATGGGATTATATTATGTTCCTGTGTGATATATAAGAATTTCACATTTCAAAAAGCTTGCACAACTGAGAAGCCTGATTTATACTTCCAATTTGTGAGTGTAATATTATTCACCTTTGTCACATATACCATTTTGTATCAGACATACTGCACTATATGTGTTTTCTGTGTTTTCATCTCATATATGTCTCCTGGGAGATCCACTCTAACTTTAAGTTTGCAGTACAACAACTTCACACTGATGATACACATTAAGTTTGAAACATGTCTGTGAATGGTTTCTCTGGCTTTGCATCTGATTCCCATGCTGTGCTTTTAAAGCTGTATTAACAGTGAGCATTGGCTTATATGGGCTCCATGTAACAATGGTTTTTCAGACAAATGGTGACACAATGTGTGCTCATTTGCATGTCATTTCCCAGAATCCCTTGCTGCAGTAGAAGTACTGTATGCTGGGGTTAATGGTGAAAGGCAGGGTTGCAGACCTGCCTAAGACATGTAAAGTGTCCCAAGTGATCTTTTTATTTGATATATGCAATACGGTGGAGGTTTCTTATTGCCTTTTTCACCCACCATAACTTAAAAAATGATGAGATGTGTGTGTGTGTGTGTGTGTGTGTGCATGCGTGCGTGCGTGCGTGCGTGCGTGTGTACAGGTGTGACAGTGGCTCATCACCACCCATTTGGCAAAGCCTATAATGAAGGTAAATACAGTATAATTTACTACATTCACTACCTGTATTACACTACCTGTATTACTCTATTGTACCTGCAGTTCAAGCTGACTTATTTTATTCTTTTGTTAAAATATCAATACATTATCCACACAGACAAGTGATTAGTTACTGCAGATCGTTCCGTTCTCCTGTAATCAATCGCTTTGCTCATGGTTATTGGTTATTTAGTTCTATTATTTTATTCACAATTCTAGAAAATGTAGTCCAGCAATATGATTGGCTGAGCAGTTTCTACAGTAGATACTGAACAATTGGTGGACAGCTAGGAGCATGCGTGTATGTCTCATGGTACCTTGTTGATACGCATATGCGTATCATCACATCCCCACCCCCCACCCACCTCGCACGCAAAGTATGACTACAGTAACAAGACAACGGTAATTCAACCACTATTCAACACCCCCTCTCCCCCCCCCCGAGCCATTCATGAAATTTCTTGTAGCCTTCTTGAAGGAACCATTATGTGGAATGTTATACGGTACTTACTGTATGTTTTATAAAATGTGACACAATGAAACAATTTAAAAAATTCAACTTTTTTTTATTTTTTTTGAGTAAAAACATTATTTTATAAATTTGGAACAGCAGAACAACCAATCAGCAGCAATAACGGAAATATATAATATACTGTACCAGTAATAATTTTATTTTTCCTCAGAAAATAAACTTTGTCATCAAGCGGAGAACGGCAAATGGAGGGATTTTGATGGACCTACAGTATAATATCGCTTTTTAAAAACTTTGCTTGCTCATTGATGAATCTGATTTAAAAATCCAAGTACTGGAGGCAACAATTTAGTGACAGTGCAATTTTTATTGATTAGGATAGAATAATTGTGAGCTTGATAGAAAACCTTAAACAGTATGCTGGGGAAAAACAAGATAAGTAGCGCTAACTATAAGAATAAATGGTGAAATACAATATACAAATTTATGTATGGAACATTACATACACATAAGGGGCTGCCAATGATACAAAACTGACCCCCAGGTCAGAACAGAGTAGAATAAGAAAGAATGTGTATCTAAGGGTATTGAACACATTCCTCTTAGTGCATCAGGAGGGGACCGTTTTAAATTACTTTGTAGAAGGGAGACCTTTTGGATACACCGGTTGGGGACACTAACCCCCGGTGGTCTAAATGAATGTTTAGATACCAGTACGCTGGTATAGGTCTGTATATCCATCCTTGGGTGTAGTTCCTCTGAGTCAGTCTCTGCTGCTTCTTTTTGCCCTTCCCATCCTTAGCCCAGTCCATCCATGCAGTTATTCCTTTCCCTTTAACCCCCCTCCTCCCCCCCTCCCCCCTTCCCCCCCTCCTCCCCCTCCCCCCTCTCTATCAAATTATTTTAATTATTTTAAATTATGTGGACATTTTAAAGATACATTTTAATCAATGCATTTGTGTGTCATCTTATTAGAATAACTAGAATTGAGAGTTTGGTCTTCTACATTTGAATATTAATTATGTATTTTTAATTCATTGTTTTTGTATAACAGATATATATATTTTTATATAATTGTTGATTTTTTACAATTAATGATTTTATAAGTTAGTAATAATTGATATAATTTATTAGAAGTTAAAAGGTTTTTAAGTAAATGAATTAAAGATTGTTGTAGATAAATGACTTTTGTTTGTGCAATAAGCATAAATAGTGTAACACATTTTTAGACATAATTGTTTTAAGTTGTTTTGTAGTGCAAATATCCATGATAATTCATCAATTACCTGTTGTATGATATATTCATTAAGACAGAGTGTGATTAATATACCAGCATTTGTGTCTTAGCACTGTTTATAGTACTGGTGAGTCTAGATTATCCCATGACTCATTTATACTTATAAGAACTACCTAGATAATAATGAGTTAATTTAAACTATTTTGGGTCATTTAAACTATATTAGCCCATAGCCACGATCTTAATTAGGGGTGGGACATCCTGTTTTACCAGCTACCAATCACATTTGGGACCATCCAGTACATAAACAGTGCTAATCTTGTTCAGGGACAATCCCTTTGATAAAGTTGCATTTGTTGCGACGAAACGCGTCAGGGACGTCACCTACGACATTACGTCATCACGTAGTGTGCTCCTTTACGGCCGGGGAGCACATGCAGTGAATTCAAGGCCAACTCTGATACCAAAACGATTTGGAGGATTTCGAGTGAACCAGAGGGACAGCGCTGTTTGAGTGACTATATCCAGCGAATTTTGGACTCCCTGCTGCAGTTTGGACATGCCTGGTGGTGATTATATATCACAAATTGCTTTATATTGATTTTAACCTTGTGAGTGTTTTTAATCCCTCCATCCACCCTTCCCCAACATTAAATGTTACAGTGTTACACTATGGGGCGTGCGCTCTCTGTTTTGTTTTTTCTGTATGTATATCTTTATTTATATAGCACTGACAGTGTACTCAGCGCTTTACAAAGACAATACAGTATTGGGAATTATAATAATACAATAAGGGCAGCAAAGTCAGACAATAGGACAGAAATCCTTGCCCCAAAGAGCTTAAGTGGTATGATGGGAGACTTACAGAGACAGCAGGTGAGGGAATATGTGCAGTAGATGGCAGTGCTTGGCCACGATGGTTGGTAGGAGTGATTGAGTGTGGGACAGTAGCCATGAGTGCAGGCTATTGGGATGCTTCTTTTGCAATGTGAGTTTTAAGGTTGGATGGTATTAAATTAGATGGGTTAACACCATTAGCAGGGAAAGAAATGGCATGGAGGCATGGGTGAGAGCAGATATATGGCTGGGTCCAAGATTAGGAGAGATATCCCCAGCAGCAAGAAGGAGGAGTAGAGGGAGAGAGAGAAGGTGAATAGAGGATTTGTGGCGGTGCTTTTATTGAGGGGTTTAGAAGTTGTTGGGAAAGAGGTGTGTAAAAAGTGGTGCAGTGTAACTAGGTTTTGGCTTTGGCCTAATGGTTAATCACAGAGCCCAACTTTGACGTCTGTTACACTATAGAGCAGGGATGGGCAACTCCAGTTCTCAAGATCCCCGAACAGGTCAGGTTTTCAGGATATCCCTGCTTCAACACAGGTGATGCAGTTGAATACTGAGCCACTTGTGCTGAAATAGGGATATCCTGAAAACCTGACCTGGCATGTGGGCTTGAGGACTGGAGTTGCCCACCCCTGCTATAGAGCATATAGTAATTCTGCAAAATTGCTTATTGGTGAGGTTGCGTTGGAGTGTTCTCGTCACATCTCCCAATACACAATTTGCCTTGACAGTATACACCACATGATAAAGTATCTGGGATATTGCGTGGGACCCACCCACAACACAGTGGCCTTTGTGTGTATTTATAAAAAAAAAAACATTTTTATAAATGTACTGTATGTTGTACTATTGTTCAAGGATTCCTCATTAATACTTGATTGCACCTGCAATCCAACTTCTCTAGAGGTTTAAGAGTGCTGTGTGAGTTTCATGTAGGGGCCTATCGGTCTGGTGTTCTTGTACCTCCCTCTATGAATTATCATGTCGCTTAAACTAATTTCCCTTCATTTAAAAGGGGCCAACTCAATCAATAAGGGAAATTTGCATTAGCAGAATTTAAGGGAATGGGCGGTGAGATGATGTATGTACAGGAAACGCATTTTGAAAAGTCTAACGCCCACATGTTTGGATCACCACTTCAATCAAGTCTTTCGGAGCTCAACTGGGATAAAAAAAATGGAGTTGGTTTTCTTCTAAGTGTAACCCCTCTTGTTTTTACTATAACTCAGACTATACTGCTGACTCTGAGGTGCGGGCCAAAGTCCATATACTTATGTTAGCCGCCACATGTGCGCGGGCCAGTAAAAGGGGACACAACACCAGGATATATATAATAGGATGGATAGATATAACACAGGTAGGGTGACCAGATTTTGAAAATGAAAAACCGGGACACATTTTTTTTTTTACATAAGTTTATTTATTGTAGTACACTTATACTTTACTACCATTAGTCCTTGTTACGTGCGTGTGTGCGCGTGCGTCGGATGACCTCAATAATCGAAAAAAAAAAAAACAGATGTGAATGATTCTGAACCCATTAACCAGTGTCAGGACGCCCCCTCTTCACAATTTCTAAAGCAGCAATCCCGTCTGGGATCTTACCTGATCCGCAGTCCCTCAAGGTATTATACTGGAGGGGAGGTGTTCCCTACCTGTCTTCCGATGTCTCCCGCGTGAAACTTGAGTCAGATCTGGAAGAAAGAAGGGTAGGTTACTTCAATGTAGGTATACGGCAGTTAAGATAAGACATAGAGGGTGAGGGAGACAGGGAGGGAGACGGAGAGAGAGGGAGACAGGGAGGGAGACGAAGAGAGGGAGACAGGGGGAGAGAGAGAGAGACAGGGAGAGAGAGATAGAGAGACAGACAGGGAGAGAGAGAGACAGACAGGGAGAGAGAGAGAGACAGACGGAGAGAGAGAGAGAGAGAGACAGACAGGGAGGGAGAGAGAGAGAGAGACAAACAGGGAGGGAGAGAGAGAGAGAGAGAGAGAGAGAGACAGGGAGGGAGAGAGAGAGAGAGAGAGAGAGAGAGAGAGAGAGAGAGGGAGGGAGGGGGTCAAAGGCAGGCGCGCGTGCCGGGGGTCAAAGGCAGGCGCGCGCGTGGGGGTCAAAGGCAGGCGCGTGCGCCGGGGGGCAAAGGCAGGTGCGCGCGCCGGGGGGCAAGGGCAGGCGCGCGCGCCGGGGGGCAAGGGCAGGCGCACCCCCGCTACCACCTCCTATTGCGCACCCGGGACAGACGGGGGACACTCACCGCACACAGGGAAGCCGGGAGCGGGAAGGCAGTCAGGCACGTGTGCGCTTCACAAAGCGGAAGCCCCGCCCCCGGCTTCCTCTGACATGCCTGCGACCAATCCCCTGCGGACCGGCCAGCATTCTAAGTCCCGCCCCCGGCAGCATTCACATGCATACAAAATACTTACCGGCCGCCGCATTCTCCTCACCGCCGCTGCCCCGCAATACCGGGACCAGGGACAAAAACCGGGACAAAAACCGGGACAGACTTAAACCGGGACAGGCCACAAAAAAACGGGACTGTACCGGTAAAACCGGTACGAATGGTCACCCTAAACACAGGTAACCAGTAACCACGTGATCCTTAGAAATAGGATCACAACATACAAGGCACAATACAGATCATATCATTACATTTCACCTAAGTGCTATGCATGTATGTGTGTTACAGTCAATGTAAAAGGCCTCAGAATCCTGGATGGTCAGGCCTATATTTTCAGTACTGGTACCCAGTTGGAGCTAGTGTATTGTCACAGTAGTTTGCAGGCCTGTACTTCGCAAAGATATGTTGTGTTGTACCACAATTCATATGACCCGTCGGGGATCCCGTCCGTCGGCAGTCTCTCTCCGGTTCTCTGCAGCTGGGTTCACCACTGATCAGCTCTCCAGTCCCCACATGGGACCCGTGCAGTTCCCGTCTCATAGGAGGCTCAGGATCCATCCTCACTCTCTGAGCTCCGCGCAGATCTGCCCACTGGCATGGCTGCCCCTGCTCTTTAGGCTCACTCCCCCTCATAGCCCCTCCTCCTTCACCAACCTTGCTACTGGCTTACCACAGTCACATGTCCATGGAGAGGAACCTACTAGGGGGGCAGGGTTCTAGTGTTTTAGTTTCTGGGCATACAGAGCGGGTTACATAAGCAAGAACCACCCCATACAGATTAAAGAAGCAAAGGGCTGATCCAGAAGGCAGGTATATTAAAGGCATATAACAAAGGTTACATGTTTACAAATGTCTGTGCCTCTAACTCTGGGCAGAAGGCCTTCTTGGAGTATACCTTATAAGTGATAGACGAATTTAGGGAGCGCCGCCTAGTCTTGGGAGGAGAGGAGGGGAAAAATCTTGGGAGGAGATTGTGACAAGGAACCCTCTAATAGACAGCTCCTCGAGAAAATCCACAATATCACAGAAACAGATAGGGCCCTTCAATAAAAACCATTAGTATTTACTGTCTGGAGGACCCCTTGGTGAGGACTATTTGTTTTATTCAAATACTCATAAGGTTTATTCCAGAATCGATTTACTTTTTGATTGAACAGAGAAATGTAGATATGATTAAAGATGCCAAAAAAATGAGCTGTTACGTGGTCAGACCACAGTGCCATTGAGCTGACACTCTTGATTGAGGGGAGAAAGATGCCCCAGTGGATGTGGAGACTCAACGAGACCTTAATTCACACACTGATATTGTTGAAAAGGTCAAGACTACAGCAGCAATAAATTGATCATGAATGTGTGGTCAGAGATGAACTAATCACGTGGGTATCCAAGTGGGTATCCTTCAAGAACAAACAGGGAATCCTATTAATAGTGAAGCTCACCCAGCAAATCCACGAGATAGCACTAAGACATAAAAAAAATCAAACAGCAGATGCAGGATTAGAACTAGCAAGGACCCTGTCTAGTATACACCCACTCTGGCTGAGAGTGGGTCCTTTCTGGAACAAGAGCAGAGCTAGGGTGATAGTTTGCTATTTGCAACATTTTAGTACCAGGCCCATACATACAACAACAACCAACTATATTTAACTGATGATATAGATAATAGTTACCCCACCAGGGGGGTTCACTTGTTTTGGAAATATGTTAAAGCGCTTTACACTAACCCATCCTTAAGGGCAAAAGTCAATGGGGAACTTTCAGATTCCCTTAAAATGACCAATGGGATGAGACAAGGATGCCCCCTGTCCCCTTTGATTATCACCTTAATAGAGAGACTATGGCAATAAGTATTCGATTCAACCTAGACATAATAATAACAGGGATCCAAATTGGGCCATGGTAGTATAAACTGTCCATGTATGTGGATGACAAACCGATTGATATCCATGCCTTCCGTTATGAAAGAAATACTATCATTTGGAGAGGTCTCAGACGTTAAAATTAACTACTCCAAATCGGAAGCACATAATATCTCACTGAGGACAATACGCTGGAAACCATTAAAACGAGTTTCCAGTTCAGGTGGTGTTCTTCAGCATTAAAATACCTGGGAGTTCATATCTCCCCCGGCCCTGCAGATTTCTTTGAACAAAACGATCCCATATGACTACTAGAGATCATTGAGACCTCGGAGAATGAGAAACGTTGCATATATCATGGATAGGCAATGTAGTGAAAATGAATGTGCTACCAAGAGTTGTATGTTCTACAAACTATGCCAATTAAGTTAACAAAACATTTTCTTGGGTTGCTCTAATCCCTAGTTAGTAAATGTATTTGGCTAAGCAAACGCCCAAGAGTTAAAACTTCCCTGTAACATAAGCCAAAGCAGCAGGCGGGATTAGGTATTCGAGAATTTTTAATAGCTATTACATTTCAAACCAACTAGTTTGCGTGCTGGACTGGCACGCTAACCATGATTTAAACTTTGGGTCCAGCTGGATAGAGAACTCAGTGGCGGACTTAATGTTCACTTGGATTCAGTATGTTGGATAGACAAGTTTCATAGATCAAAGGGTCTCCTGGCTCAACCCCTATGGGACGGAGTCCTTCAAGCCTGGGATAAAGTAGGGTCCTCGTGTAATTTAACCACATTTCTCTCCCCACTGTTGCCCATATGCGGGAACCCAGAGTTTCCTCCAGTCAATGTTTAGGGGGCCTTTGGAAAGTGAATTGGAGCTAGGGTAGTAAGATTGGCGGCTATTATGCTTGTGGACACGTTTCTGCCCTTTGGTCAATTTGTAAATAAGTTCAATTGGCGTAGGAGGGAGCAATGTCAATACAGAAGTACAGATATCTGACAGACTACAAAAACAGAAACCCCAAATTTTGAGGAAACTCCCCCAATTCGAGTCTATCTCCAGTTGTCTAGGGAAGGCCGGGCACAATCTTGCAGCCACCTGTAGGATCATAATAGAAGGGAATGCCAAACAGAGCTTCGTAATTGTGAAGGCTTGGGAGAAAGAGCTACATGCTGAACTCACATTGGACTAATGGGATAAAATATGGGAGGTCACTTGCTCGTGCTCGATTTCCATAAAGACTTGCGAGAGCTTGTATAAGGTGATATTCAGGGCTTACTACATGCCAGCTTGGTTGAGAATGATTCTACCTTGAATGTCTGATAGATGCTGGAGAGAATGTGGGAGTAAGGTCACGCTTCTACACATATTGTATGGTGGGACTGCCCCAAAATTAAACACTTCTGCGGAGCAGTACTAAATTGTATATTTAATATTACTGTAGTGGTCATGCCGGAGGATCCCTAGCTGGTCCTGCTTAACAGGGACATCATGCCCAACTACAAACTCAAAAAGTTGTTAGTGCTACGTCTTCTTAATGCGGCACAATGGTTATGCCTCTATTCTGGAAACAGATAATACTCCCAGTCTAGAGATATAGATATCCAGAGCGTGGGAAATGTATAATATGGAGCTCACGCATATTATACAGGATAACCTGTTTAAATTTGAGGTCACGTGGCTCCCTTGTGTACAATTTAATGCAAGACACCCCACGGGTAATAATGGAGGTGCTACTTGTGTTCACTATAAAAGACCTTTTATAATAGGAGTGGAGGTGCAGAACAGGTACAAAAACATTGCGGGGGAGTCACAGAGACGACCGGGGTCGATGACTTCCCTCCACAGAGAACAATGGGATCATGAGGAGTCATGATGAGAGTCCAACTGAACTCCTCTAGCAGCCAAGGCATTAATACCAATCGACTTGTTAGATCCTGGGAGAGCAGGGGCAGCTCCCTGCATCCCCCTGTTTAGAAAGAGGTGAAGAGTTTAAGGCCAGAGCTTATTATGAAAAGGGTTTTCTGTCTTATTATCCTCTGGGCGGAGGTGTAATTCCCCTGATCTTCACACTCATTGATTAAAAATGGATAATTGTGAGAATTGTATGATCCAACCGCATGACCACAGACCCTCATATGACTCAGACAGTCTTAGATTTATTTTTCCCTCATCCTTTCTATCTCATCCCGTCTCTTTTGCACTCTACTTTACTCGTTCTCTTCCAACCGCTCTATATTTATTTTTTTGCCCTCGTCCTCACCTCCGTCACTTCCCTCTCTCAGCCCATTACCTCCCTCTCGCACAACTCTTCCCTCTCCACAAGAAACAGCAAGCGCCAAGAGGAACCAGCACGCCCTAGGAAACAGCCCCATCACAAAGAAAGAAACAGAACAAGAGACAGCCCGGCCCCCCAGCCCAGCACCGCCCACCAATGAACAGCAGGGATCCCAGACCTACGATAAGCCCCGTCAGAGCAATGAGAAAAAAGAAAAAGAACTCCCGCGCCCCACTCACCATCATCTCCCTTCCCCTCCCCATCAACCTCCTTCCACCTCCCACACTCATCCCACCCATCCCCTCCCTCTCCCTCCCCCTCACCTCCTCTTCTCCTCCTTTCCTCCTTCCTCTACCTCCATCACCCCCCTCCTCCATGTCTCCCCCTGTTCAGCATGCATGATTCAGGAAGGTCTGTGTGGGATTAGACATCCTGCCCCAGACTAATCTTTCCTTGATGAGAATTCCAGCCTCAGACCCCCCCCCCCCCCCCCTCCCTCAGACCGCTCTCACAGCAGGGAGTTATGGGTTAACCCTTCTGCTGCTGGAGCATATGAATGTACGAACAGTATGTTATTATTTATACACAGTGCTCCGAAATACAGACATTAGAATTGAGGAAGTTATAACACACGGAGAGGATACCGTAATTCACAGAGCTGACAATCTAAAACATCTGCGGGGGCTTTTGTGCCGGTTAATGTTTCAGAGACGGCGATAAAGCAAAAGCGCTCAGCCACCTAACAACTTTTGTGCCAAAGGTAAGAAAAGCTCATCCAGAACACTTCTGTGTTACCTGTGGTCAAAGTGTGATGGTACAAAAGGATTATATATATTAAAACAACTACTCAATACCATTCTGTGGCTAACGAAATGCTTTTATTTGTGCGAGCTTTCGAGATACACTGATCTCTTCTTCATATCAATAAAAACAAAAAAAAAATATATATATATAAAAATATATATATGTGTATATATATGATTAAGTAAGGAACACTGAATTCTTAACTTCTCCACAATAGAGCAGTGAAGGGGTTAAAGATTTGTTTGCACTAGGGAGCAATTATTCAGAGAATTGCTGCAATTACGGGGTTAATCACGGAGAGGAAGCAGATGATGGAGCACACGTGTGTAATATAGTAACATGTGGTTTTAATTCATGTGTGAGATTTCTGCAAAGGGTTGAACCCATACCAGTGTGCGTGTATAAAAAGCATCTGTATATGGAGTAGCAGGAGTTATAGGGAGAGCTTATATGGAGCGGTTATATAGAGCGATAGGGAGCGGATAGATGGAGCAATAGGAGGCGTTATAGGAAAGGGGTTATATGGAGTAATAGGCGGAGCTTTAGGGAGAGGTTATATATGGAATAATAGGAGGAGTTATAGGGAGCAATAGGAGGAGTTATAGGGAGTGGTTATATGGGGCAATATGAGGAGTTATAGGGAGCGGTTATATGGGGCAATAGGAGGAGTTATAGGAGCGGTTATATGGGGCAATAGGAGGAGTTATAGGGAGCGGTTATATGGGGTAATAGGATGAGTTATAGGGAGTGGTTATATGGGGCAATAGGAGGAGTTATTGGGAGCAATAGGAGGAACTGGTTTTTTTTTTATTGAATTTTTTTCCAGCATTACATTTCATAGAACAATTTACAAACAGAAACTGCACATTACGTACAAACTTACACTATATAAATATTAGCTCAGCATTTGTTCCAACCTTTCTCCTCTCAACAGCAACTTCACATTTCCATCTTAAACATTTTAATTGAAACTAAATAAGAGCCTTAACTGCCACATTAATAGCTGCTACCTTTAAAGGATTCATTTATAAACAAACATTTTTAGCCACACCAAAAAAAACAAAAAAAAACAGTATTACTTCTTTTTCCCCACATTATCCTCCGATGACCCAAACATCTTAATGGCCACTGAAGGTGGGATCATGTCCGATTCTGTCTCTACGGACAAGGATTCTTTTAATAGATATCTTCCAATAAAAGTCCTGTCAGGGTTCATCTCCTCTCCTTTATACCTCAACCTCGCCACATTTCTCCTTATCAAAGGTTGAGCATTTCTGGCCACAGCGCTTACAAAGGACCTCCCACTCCAGGCTGAATGAGGTGCTGTATAAACTGTTCAACTCTTTCCATTTTCTCCAAACTCTCCTGTAACTTGCAATCAGGCTCCCCAAGGCCTACACCACTGCTGCAGCCTGTAGACTCTCTTACTTCCATCTCCACCACACAGCCACCAATCCCTGGCCATCCTGGCTCCCCTGGAGGAGCTTACCTGCAGCCCATCCTGGAGGAACTCTTTTTTATTGATAACAAATTTCCAGCATTATATTTCATAGAACAATTTACAAACATAAACTGCACATTATGTACGAACTTAACACGATATAAATATTAGCTCAGCATTTGTTCCAACCTTTTTCCTCTCAACAGCAACTTCTCATTTCCCTCTTATACATTTTTTATTTAAACTAAATACGAGCCTTAACTGCCAGATTCATTTATAAACAAACATTTTTAGCCACACCAAAAAAAACCCCGATATTACTTATTTTTCATTTTACCCACATTATCCCCCAATGACCCAAACCTGTTAATGGCCACAGAAGATGGGATCATCTCTGAGTCTGTCACTATGGAAATATCCATATTATGCTCCTCTTCAGATAAGGAATGTTCCTCTACATCATCAGGATCTTCTGCTCTTGACCCCCAATCCCTCCTAAGAACAGAAAAACAATTCTTTGCAGGCACCTGAGGAACTTTACCAGCAGGACCTGTAGGAAGTCGCAGAGTCCCTCCAAGTCTTTTTACTGTGCCCTTCTTCCTGTTTTTTGCCTTTACCCAATCCTGCACTGTCTTTTTCTTTATTTTTTATTTTTTCCCACTTGGATTACCATCATAGTAGGATCATCTATTTCCCTAGATCGTTCCCCTGTTGGAAGTAAATTTGAGGAGGTTCCCTCCAAGGGGTCTTCTGACATTCCATGGGCCATGTTTACACTATCTATAATTGTTTCTTCTGTAAGTGGATCTGGGCAAACTGCATCCACAAGCGGATCAAGACAAGCTCCGTCCCCAGGAGGATAAGGACAAATGCCATCCCTAGGCAGAACCGGACAAACCCCATCTGCAGGCGGATCCAGACATATTCTGCCTGCAACTTTCAGGGCCCGGTCATAAAGTGCTTCATTGTCTTCAAAGTCCACTTCCTGCTCCCATACTTTTGAAATATTATGCCATGCTTCTGCGCAATTCGTATAGGAATGTCCAAATTTATCGCATAAATTACATTTAATCTTTGTGCAACTTGTCCTCTCATGGCCCAAGAACTAGCACAAGTTGCATTTTAGAACATCACAAGAATTGCTGAAGTGTCTGGCTGAACCACATCTATGGCACAAGGTTGGCTGACCATAGTAAAAACAGTTTCCTTTTTCCCTTCCAGTGAAGAACGGGTTGGGCAGATGTTTTGTAACATTGCCATGTCGCCAAAGTCTGAATTGCGCTTTCCACCCTCCTATCCAGATGTCCTCTTAATCCATGATTCTTGTAGGTGGAGCCAGTACTTCACATTGTCTGCCAAGCCATATCAGAATATCTGATAATGGTACTGATTCGTTTCTGAAGAAAATTGTTACAGACTTTATTTCCGGTTTAGACACAGGAATAGTTGCAAAGGACTTCCATAATTCAGTGTTTTTATTACTCTCATAGTAATAGAAATATAATAGAAATAGTACTAAGCTTGAGGTCACTTAAAGCTGACATCATACATTATCCTGGAACATGGATAAGTGCATACATTTCATCTGCTCTGAAGCCCAAGGATTCTTTTAATAGATGTCTTCCAATAAAAATCCTGTCAGGGTTCATCTCCTCTCCGCCTTTATATCTCAACCTTACCATATCTCCTTTTCAAAGGTTGAGCCTTTCTGTCCACAGCACTCACAAAGGTTCTCCCACTCCATGCTGAATGAGGTGCTGTATGAACTGGGGTTACTTTAATACCATTACTTTGCTTTACCCCATCTTCTGATTGGGCCACTCTATTATCAGGAACTATCTGCATTGGAGCAGCAATTTCACTCACAGGCACTACATAGTTAATGCTGTCTCCATTGCTGCTAATTACCCCCTGCTGTTGTCCCCTCTCAGGGTTCTGAAACACAGGACCTGCTAATAAGCAGGGGGGGTACAAACTCTATTTCCACCTGATGTCTCCCAAAGTATCTAGGTTCTTATTTTGCTGCTCCCCATAGTTCTTTGTCATTTCTTTAACTTCTCCCAGCGTGGGAGTCTGAGATAACCTAACATCACCGGTGTCTGCTGCTTTCTTTGCATGCAATGGCCTTTAACCAAATCTTCTGCTGCTTCTGCTATTAACCCCTGGGATGCTGGAAGCTCTGGAATTAATCCTTGCTCACAGCCTGATACACCCTGAGGTGAGTCCCCTTTCCTGAAGTCTTTGGACCCTATTTCAGGGTTGTTACCTTCTTCTGTAGAAACCTTTTAGGTGCCGGTCCCTTGCTTTCTTCAGCAACTTTACCCTTAGGGGTTTTTTTGGCAGTCAATTGATTTAAACTGTCAGGATCTGAGTCAGAGTTTTCTTGGGATAAATTCTCTGTTTTATCTTTAGGCTTCACAGACTTGTTCTGGGATCTAGTTTCTCTCCCACTTCTTTTAGGAGTCTCCAAACTTATATTTTCTTGGGAGCTTTTAATGTGACTCTTTCTGGGGTTCTGGCTTCTTGTTCCACAACATGAATCAACGCCTTGCTCTGCACCCTGCTCAGCACTGTGGGTAAGCATTTCAATTGTTTTCAAAAGGGAACATTTCTGTTTGGCTGAATCAACCGTTATTTTAGCAATCACACCTTCCAATCGGGTTAAATCATCACGCAGACAATGTATTTGCTTCTTGTGCATCTCTCTCTCAGAACCACAACATTTCTTTAATTTAAATGTTTTCTTCTAACTGTGTCTTCTTACTGTTATACCTCTGCATTAAAGCTTGGTTCTGTTCTTTCTAAGGCTGCATCCATGGTACCTCAGACCTCGCAGACACGTCCGCACGCTGAGCAAACAGACTGCCTTAAGGCAGTGTTCGCGTACATGCGGCGTGTGTGCTTGCGGAGGCAGGAGGGGGAGCGCAACAGGGCGGTCACGTGAGTGGTTCGCCCAATGAGGGCGAACCAGCTCCGTGACGTCATTGGGAACGCCCCCAGGAACGCCCCCCCCACGGCCCGAATACTATTGCCAGGGAAAGCACCTGCTTTCCCTCAGCGCGTCTCCGCGCGGGTTGCGGCACTATATCCGCAGCTTTAAGCAGGATCTGTTCTGCTCTTTCCTTTTTCTCCAAACTCTCCTGTAACTTGCAATCAGGCTCCCCAAGGTCTAAACCACTGCTGCAGCCTCTCCTACTTCCATCTCCACCATACCACCACCAACCCCTGGGTCAAAGGCCATCCTGGCTCCCCTGCAGGAGCTTACCTGCAGCCCATCTTGGAGGAACTCTTTTTATTGAATTTTTTTTCCAACATTACATTTCACAAATCACTTTACAAACCAAAAACTGCACAATATGGACCGACTTACATTATACAAATATTAACCCAGCATTTGTTCCAAACTTTCTTTTCTAAAAGCAATTTCTCATTTTCCTTAACTCTTCTTACGGCTTTTATAATGTCCTCAAAAACTTTGTCCTCAGAAATATACACATTTTTGATTGAACCCTGGCAATTAGCCTTCCACAAATTATACTTAACAATTGCTATTATCAGGAAAATTGTACCTTCATTATACTTATGTTTATTCTTAAAAATTCCATAGATACATTCTGAATATGTAAGTTTCCCCAAAACTGGTGTCTTAAAAAAATAAGCCGTTCTTTCCCAAATCGCTTTGCTAAAGGGACACTGTAACACAAAATGATCCATTGATTCTACCTCATTATTGCATGAATTTCTAGGACACATTCTGTCTGATACATTCCTATGTTTAATATTACTTCGTACATATACTTTGCCATGAAAGGCCAACCAGGTAATATCCTTATATTTTGGTGGAATTCTCATGCTATTCAAATGTTTCAATGCTTTACTCAAATCTTCCCCCGCACAATCTCTCAGGTTTAATGGGGAAGAAAAGCATTTCTCAATAATGTTCTCATAAATGTGTTTCCTAGAACACATTTCTATCTCCCTAGTGCTTATTTTCCACCTTCTTAAAAGTCTGACACTTTGGGCCACATACTCCGGGGTATAGCCAGATTTCACTCTCATAGTTTTGACTTGTCCCCCACACTCCCACGCCAATACATAAGGGTTAACCCATTTCCAAAAGCACATTGGCCAGACCAGGTCATTTTTCTGCATAATATGGGCAAAATTATATTTCAGAAAAATAACATTAAAAAACACCACAGGGTTTAACATGTTTAAACCTCCCTTCTTCTGGTCTAAGTATGTTGTATTCCTTTTGATCAAATTTAGTCGATTTCCCCATAACATCTGGAAAAACAGACTAAAAATTCTAGTATTCAGATTTTCTGATATTGGAAAAATATAACTGATATAAACAAAAATTGGTACTAAGAAAGTTTTAATTATTGCCAGTCTTTCCCCTAAAGACAGCTTCCAATTCTTCCATTTCTTAATTTTCTCCTCACCTATTTCTATCTTCTCTTTCCAATTTAGCATTTCTGACTGTTCCTTCCCACACTTTACGCCCAGAATTTTTATTGGACCGTCACTTATTGGAATCGTTCCTGGAAGTGTAAAACCCGGTGTTTCCTGACTTAGCCAAATCGCGCTACTCTTTTCTACGTTAACTTTAGAATTGGAAGCACTTGAAAAATCTCTAATATTTTTAAAAGTCTCTTCCGCAGCTTCTTTCCCCGACAAGACAATGGAAATATCATCTGCATACGCAATACATTTCAGGGTCCGATTTTTTGCTATTTCCACCCCATCAATAAGATTATTTGATTCCAATTTCCTTAAAAATTGATCTACTGCATAAATGTACAGAAGAGGACTCAAAGGACATCCTTGACGTACCCCTGACTTAACGCTAAATTCTTTCCCTATCCAGCCATTTATTTGTGGACATCCCACTGCATCTTTATATAACAAGGATATCCATCCTATGAAGGAATTGGGAATACCATACGCGGATAAGACTTCCCAGAGATACACGTGGTTTACTCTGTCAAATGCCTTAGTTTGATCTAAGCACAAAACCTATTTCTCTAATTTATGAGCTTTACAAACCTCAAAAATCTCTCTTACATTTATAACTGCGTTTGTGATATTACGCCTTTTAATGCCACAATACTGAGCCTTACAGATTAGTTTCCCAGATAAATCTCTCAATCTATTAAACAAAATTCTGGCTAAGATTTTCCTATCTGTATTCAATAAAGAAATTGGTCTCCAGTTCTTTATATCCGCTGGATCATTCTTTTTATGTAACAGAATCAGAAGAGACTTGCACATGGACCCGGACATCTTACCTTCCTGTAACATTATGTTAAAGACTTTAGTCAAATCAGGAACTAACAAATCACTAAACAATTAAAAAAATTCTGCTGTTAAACCGTCTGTCCCTGGGGTTTTATTCTTCTTTAACCCATTTATTACATCCCTGACCTCACTATCTAGTACTTCCATTGTCAGGTTTGTTTTTTCTACCTTTGTTAATTTAGGAATAACCAATGTATTAATATAACTATCAGTTCCTTTTTCTCCCTATAGCTGTCCTTAAATAAATCTGCATAGAAATTACTAACTATATCCAAAATGTCCTTACTCTTGGTTCTATAATTACCACCAGAGTCATAAAGCCCATAGATTAGTTTCTTTCCCACCGCTCCTTTACAGCTAAGAAAGGGAGCTGGTGAAATATAAGATTTCTGTGAGCCAAAATCGCGCTCCTTTATTAGTGACACATATCTATCATATTGAAGTTGTTTCATTTTATATTTAACAACCTTTATGTCTCCCTGATCTATTAATTTACCCTCATTCAACTGCGAATAAAGCCGGCATAATTTACCTCTTAAGAGTTGATATTTTTTATAATTATTTTGACTTTTCCGGTTTGCTAGTTTCCTTACAAACGAGACTATATTCCGTTTTGTTCCCTCCCACCAATCTGCCAAATCTTCATAAAGTCCTTGTAATGACCTCTGGTCCTCATAAAACATTCTAAATAGGTCTTGTGTCTCACTATGTTCAAAAGTAGAGATGTTTAATTTCCAACTGCCCTTACCCATCCTCAAGGAATCATTGATATTCAGGGTGAATGATAACATTAAATGGTCTGAAAATTCAACAGGAATTAAATTAATTCCTGAAGATACCATATATTTTTTAATATATACACGGTCAATTCTGCTCTTACTTTGGCCCTTATAGTAAGTAAACCCGGATGCTTCAGTATTATGTTTAATATGAATATCTTCTAAGTCCGCTTGCCTGCACAGGTTATTTAGGAAATTACTATCATAATTTAGACTATCATAGATTTTACCTCGAACTTTCAGTCTAGAGATATTATTAAAATCACCACAAAAAATGACCATTTTGGAAGTAAACAGAAATGGTCTTATCTTGCTAAATAATTCTTTACGGTCCTTCATTTTTTGTGGTCCATAGATGTTAATCAAACGGAAGTCTAACTTATTCACAGTAACATAGAAGTTAGCATCGCCCTTCCTGAATTTCTAACAGTTCATGGCATCTCATCTCAACCTCTTTAAATAAAATCGCTACGCCTTCATAAGGTGTAACTCCCATGGACCAAAATGAGGGCCCTACCTGCCAGTCTTGCTTGGCTTTGTAAATATAATTTTTTGTATTTAATCTTGTTTCCTGTAAGAAAATTATATTTGCATCACAATGTTTTAATACGTTGTAAGATAAAGTTCGGGCTTTCCATGATTTTATACTTGCCACATTAACAGTTATTACCTTTAAGGGATCACTTATGGAAACAGATATTTTTTACCTAAAAAGGGTGCAACATTACTTTTTTTCTTTTTCCCCACATTATCCCCCATTGACCCAAACCTCTTAACGGTCACTGAAGGTGGGGTCATGCCCGAGTCTGTCTCTCTGGAAACGTCCATATTATATTCCTCTTCTGATAAGGAAAGTTCCTCCACATCGTTAGAGTCCTCAGCTCTTGACCCCCAATCCTTCCGAAGAGCAGAAAAACGGTTCTTTGTAGTTACCTGAGGAACTTTAGCAGCGGGTACTGCAGGACGTCGAAGAGTCCCTCCAAGTCTTTTTACAGTGCTCTTCTTCGTTTTCTTTTTTCCATGCGCCCAACTCTGCTCATTTCCTTTTTTATTATTTTCCCTCACTTGGGTTTCCATCATAGTAGAATCCTCTGATTCCCCAGATTGTTCCCCTGCTGGGTGTAAATTTGAGGAGGTTCCCTCTAAGGGGTCTTCTGGCATTCCGTGGGCCATGTTTACACTCTCAATAATTGTTTCTTCTGTAAGTGGGACTGGGCAAACTCCATCCACAGGCAACCCAGGACAAGCTCTGTCCCTAGGAGGATCAAGGCAAGCGCCATCCCTAGGCTGAACCAGACCAACCCCGTCTGCAGGAGGATCCGAACACATTCTGTTTGCAACTTTCATGGCACGGTCATAAAGTTCTTCATTGTCTTCAAAGTCCACTTCCTGCTCCCATACTTTTGAAATATTATGCCATGCTTCTGTACAATTTGTATAGGAATGTCCAAATTTATCGCATAAGTTACATTTGATCATTGTACAGCTTGCCCTCTCGTGGCCCAAGGACTGGCACAAGTTACATTTTAGAATATCACAAGACATGCTTAAATGTCTGTTTGAACCACATCTATGGCACAAGGTTGGCTGACCATAATAAAAGCAGTTTCCTCTCTCTCTCCCAATAAAGAAAGAATTGGGCAGATGCTTTGTGACATTGCCATGTCGTCAAAGTCTAACTTGTATTTTCTAACCTCCAATCCAAATTTCTTCCGCGTCCATAATTCTCGTAGGTGGTGCCAGTATGTCACATTGTCTGCCAAGCCATACCAGAATATCTGATATTGGGACTGATTCATGTCTGAAGAGAATTGTTACAGACTTTGTTTCCGGTTTAGTCACAGGAATGGCCGCAAAGGGCTTCCACAATTCAGTGTTTTTAAGACTCTCATATCTTATCCAGAAATGATCCAAAGCTTGAGGTCTCTTCAAACTGACATCATACTCACGGGAACCAGGAACATGGATAAGTGCATAAATTTTATCTGCACGGAAGCCCAAGGATTCTTTTAATAGATGTCTTCCTACAAAAATCCTGTCAGGCTTCATCTCCTCTGCGCCCTTATATCTCAACATTACCACATTTCTCCTTTTCAAAGGTTGTGCAATTCTGGTCACAGTGCTCGCAAAGGATCTCCCACTCCAGGTTGAAGGGGGGGCTGTATGACCTGGGGTTACCTTAATGTCATTATTTTGCTTTACCCCATCTTCCGTTTGGGCCACTCTATTATCAGGAACTGTTTGGATAGGAGCAGCACTTTCAGTCTCTACATCCTTCATTTCATTCCCAGGCACTACAGGGTTAATGCTGTCTCCATTGCTGCTAATTACCACCTGCTGTTCTCCCTTCTCAGAGTTCTGAATCACAGGACCTGCTAATATTTATTTATTTATAAAATATTTTACCAGGAAGTAATACATTGAGAGTTACCTCTCGTTTTCAAGTATGTCCTGGGCACAGAGTAAAACAAATAGTACATGGTTACAAGTACAGTTACATAAATGAACAAGGTATACATTATATACAAGACATTGCGGGCACAGTTAAAGAAAATGTGTATTATGAGCGTTTGAAAGAGTTACAGACCAGGTTAAAATGTGAGACAGCCTTAGATTTGAAAGAACTTAAACTGGTGGTGGATGTGACAGTCTCTGGTAGGTTGTTCCAGTTTAGGGGTGCACGGAAGGAGAAGGAGGAACGTCCGGATACTTTGTTGAGCCTTGGGACCATGAATAGTCTTTTGGAGTCTGATCTCAGGTGATAAGTGCTGCAGGTGGTAGGGGTGAGGAGCTTGTTCAGGTAGCTGGGTAGCTTGCCCAAAAAGTATTTGAGGGTGAGACAGGAAAGGTGAACTTTGCGCCTAGACTCTAGTGTTGACCAATCTAGTTCTTTGAGCATTTTGCAGTGATGTGTGTTGTAGTTGCATTGGAGAACAAAACGACAAATTGAATTGTAGAGGGTGTCAAGTTTGCTAAGGTGGGTTTGAGGAGCCGAGCCATATACTAAGTCTCCATAGTCAATAATTGGCATTAGCATCTGCTGTGCGATACGCTTTCTGACCAGGAGACTTAGGGAGGATTTGTTCCTGTAAAGTACCCCTAGTTTGGCATAGGTCTTGGTTGTCAGGGTATCAATGTGCATCCCGAATGTTAAGTGGGAGTCAAACCATAAGCCCAGGTATTTAAAACTAGTGACAGGTGTTAGGGTGGTGTTAGCGTTGGTTCTAATCAGGAGCTCAGTCACTGGAAGCTTTACAAATTTAGTCTTGGTCCCAAATACCATTGTTATAGTCTTGTCAGTGTTTAAAACAGTTTGTTTTGGGAAATCCAGTTTTCGAGTCTCAAAAAGTCAGACTGGAGTATGTGTTGAAGGTCAGAGAGGCTATGGCTGTGTGCATATAGGATTGTGTCATCTGCATACATGTGTATTGAGGCTTCCTTACAAGCTGTGGGAAGATCATTAATGAACACTGAGAAGAGTAGGGGCCCCAGAACAGAGCCTTGCGGGACACCACAGGTGATATCCAGGGGGTTGGAGTTAGAGCCTGAAATGGACACATGTTGGGATCTTCCTGATAGGAAGGACTGAAACCAGTTTAAAGCATGTTTCCCTATTCCAGAGCTCTGGAGTTTGTTAAGCAGGATAGCGTGATCAACTGTACCAAAAGCCTTTGCAAAATCTAGGAATACTGCACCAGTGAGTTGTCCCCGTTCCATTCCACACTGGATTTCATTGCAAACTTTTAGCAGGGTAGTTATGGTGGAGTGTTTGGGGCGAAATCCAGATTGGAATTGGCTAGGGAAATTTGTCTTGGTGTAGAAATCGCTTAATTGGGAGTGGACACATTTTTCCATGACTTTGGATAGAATTGGGAGAAGTGAGATTGGCCTGTAGTTTGAGACAGTGTTTTTGTCCCCACTTTTGAAGATTGGGACAACTCTGGCAGTTTTCCAGGACTTAGGGATATGGCCTGCAGACAGGATAGAGTTGACTATGGACGCAATTGGTTTGGCAATGGCTGGGGCACCAAGTCGTAGGAACCTAGATTGTAGTAAGTCAGGTCCGCATTGGCTGCTTAGTTTTAGTTTGAGGAGCGCTTGTATAATCTCCTCTTCAGATACTGGGCCAAATTGAAAATTGTGGGCAGTGTTGGGAGGGGGTGGGACTGTAGGGATACTCCCAAGATGAGATTCATGTTTGGGGTTTGTGCTGCGTTTCGCTAATAAGTTAGTGGCACACCCCACAAAGTAATCATTGAATGCATTTGCAATGTCAGTGGGGTTTGTCACAGTAATATCCCCCTTAGTGATATTACTTGGCTGTTGATGGTTAGAAGGCTGGAATATATGGTTGATAACCTTCCAGAAGTTAGCTGGGTTTGATGTATTCTGGTGGAGATTGTCAGAGTAATATTGTGCTTTTGCGTGCCTTGTTTGCCTTGTGCACATGTTCCGCATGCATCTGTAGTGATTGAGATCCTTGGTAGTGCCAGTTACTACTAGTAATAAGCAGGGGGTGGTTCTGTAACTCCAGGTGAGCATGGATTCTCTGGCTCACTGCTCGCAGCAGCAGCAGCAGCAGCAGCAGCAGCAGCAGCAGCAGCAGCAGCAGCAGCAGCAGCAGCAGCAGCAGCAGCAGCAGCAGCCTCCATTTCCAGCTGCTCCTGATCACCACTCAGGCATCCAACTTTTTTTACTTTGCTGGTCTCCATTCCCTGTAATCTCTGCAACTTCTCCCAGGGTGGGAGTCTGAGGTAACCTAACCTCACAGGTGTCTGCTGCTTTCTTTCCATGTAATGGGCTTTTTACCACATCTTCTGTTGCTTCTGCCATTAACCCCTGGGATGCTGGAATCTCTAGAACAGATCCATGCTCACAGCCTGATACACCCTGAGGTGAGTCCCCTTCTCTGGACCCTGTTTCAGGGCTGTTACCTTCACCTGTAGAAAGCTCTGCACCCTGCTCTGCGCCCTGCTCAACACTGTGGGTTAGCATTTCAATTATTTTTGAAAGGGAACGTTTCTGTTTGACTGAAACCCCTGCTATTTTAGCAATCTCACCCTCCAGTTGGGTTACTTCAACATGCAGACGATGTATTTGCTTCTTGTGCACATCTCTCTCAGAACCACGACATTTCCTTAACTCAATGTTTTCGTCCTCTAACTCAGCCTTCTTACTGTTATACCTCTGCAATAAAGCTTGGTTCTTTTCTTTCTTAAGCAGGTTCTGTTCTGCTCTTTCCTTTCTCTCCAAACTCTCCTGTAACTTACATTCGGCCTCACCAAGGCCTACACCACTGCTGCAGCCTGCAGCCTCTCCTACTTCCATCTCCAACTCACAGCCACCAACCCCTGGGTCTAAGGCCATCCTGGCTCACCTGCAGCCCATCTTGGAGGAGTTATAGGGAGCGGTTATATTGGCAAATAGGAGTAGTTAAAGGAAGCGGTTATATGGAGCAATAGGAGGTGTTATAGGGGACGGTTATATGGAGTAGTAGAAGGAGTTTTATAGGGAGCAGTAGGAGTTATAGGGAGCGGTTACATGGAGTAATAGGAGTTATAGGGAGCGATTATATGTAGTAATAGGAGTTATAGGGAGCAGTAGAAGGAGTTATATGGAGCGGTAAACGGAGCAATGTGTTGATAGTCCCTCTGGCTCTTAAGGGTTAGCAGAGTGAGGGAGCCTCCTTTAGCTGGGGGTAGGTGTGACTCCGTTTTGACGCTGAGACCACAGGATGGGCTGATGTGCCTGACTTCCCAAACACAAGGACTAACTTCAGGAGAGGCCCCTGAAAGATGTATCAACCCTTTCAGTTCTGTAAACTCTGAAAATCATCATTTTGGATAATACTACTTTTATGCAAGGTCAGAATATTACCCACAATAACAAATATGTGTGCAGCAACTTAGTTAAGGGGTCCAACTGAAAGCATAATCATGTTTTAGAAATAAAATGCATGGCAGAAATCATAATTTTTTATAACTTTTATTGATAATTATTTGTTATTATTTATTAGCAGCAATATTATTTTGGTTAGTCATTTTTTATTAGTAATTTGCTTAGTTATTTTTTATATACCAGCCACTTTTATATATTGTTTTAATCAATATGTATTATTGTCTGTAAGAATCTTTAATGCTCATACGTGTGTGTGTGTGTGTGTGTGTGTGTGTGTGTGTGTGTGTGTGTGTGTATATATATATATAACTTTATTTATATATAATTTATCATTTTTATCACCAGCATGTATTAGTTGTGTGGTATTTGACTCACAATTTTAGCACTAATAGTTATCAGAATTAATAATTATTGCCATTTTTTTAGTTGAGTTGTCATTATTAATTGGCTAAGCTATCATCTAATTATCAGTATTAATGACTGTATGATTGCAAATTGTCAACATAATGACGTCATCCTGTCACAGCTCTCATTCATATCAGCACCTCACAAGCTTATACTGTACTTTATTCCAGCTCCATTCCAATACTGTACATTCTTAAGCACTGATTGGTAGTTGCCGGTGACGGTTGTGAGTTCTGATTGGTGAGACGAGCTGTCAGTCTCTGCGTAACTGAGCAGTGGTTGGCTGAGTGAGGTGCCGTTCAGGGGGTATCCGCGCGGTGATTGGCGGAGAGGCTCAGTGACACGATATGCGGCGGAGCGGGACAAGAGGCGGTGGTGGTTCTGGATCGATGGGGGGATTGTTATGGGGGAAGAACGCGGTCCCGCGCCGCGGAGTCTGCTCCGGATCCTATTCCTCGCCGTGTGCGGCCTGAATAGCGGAGGTAACGGACCGGGGGAGGGGGGAGGAGCGCGTTACGTGAGCACAGCAGTGTATATACAGAGGACATGCATTGTGTACATTAGACAGTGACGTCATTATGTTTATTTTTTACAGAAGTGTGTGTGTGTGTGTAATAATCAACTAATATAATGTATATTAATGTACTGCAATATATTTATATACGGTTGGTACATCATCATATTCAGTGTGTGTGTGTGTGTGTGTGTGTGTGTGTGTGTGTTTACCAATTCTGTTACTTACTGATGTATATCAATGTACAATAACGGCGTGTTTGTGTTTTTTTATTATCAATTCAATGTTACACATGTATATTAATGTACTTCTATAAATACTGAGGAGAGGTGTGTGTGTATATGTCACATATGTTATCAATTTAATACATCTCTAAAGTAATGCTACTGTATGTATTTAAAATAACTGTCATATATATATATATATATATATATATCCATATATATATACATATACATATACATACACACACACACACACACACACACACACACACGCAGACTATATACTACATATATATATATATTACACACACATACTGTATATTATTTTGTCTATAGCGTGTGTACACTGTATAATCTGCATGTAATGTTTCTTATATTGTACGCGTGTTGTACATATAATTTCACGTGTGTGTGTGTGTGTGTGTGTGTGTCTCTCGCTCAGTGAGTAAAGACACTGACTGGCACTGAGTGTGAAGCAGGGGAACCTGGTACAATTCCCGGTGTCGGCTCCTTGTGACCTTGGGCAAGTCACTTTATCTCCCTGTGCCTCAGGCACCACAAACATAGATTGGAAGCTCGACAGGGCAGGGACTGTCTGCAAAATGTCTCTGTAAAGCGTTGCGTAAAACTAGCAGCGCTATACAAGAACATGCTTGTGTATATATATATTTGAGTTGTATGGATTAGTTGATATTAAGGACTGTAGAACTTTGCTGTGCAGTCGCTAGCCTCTCTGATCAAAGGGCTTAAACATGTATCATCCCTATATTCTATTGCAGGGGTGGCCAACTGCAGTCCACAAGGGAAACCAGCAGATCAGGTTTTAAGGACATCCCTGCTTCAGCTCAATCAGTGGCTCAGTCTTCAACTCAGCTAACTGAGCCACCTGTGCTGAAGCAGGAATATTCTTAAAATCTGTTGGTGGGCCGTGAGGACTGGAGTTAGCTACGCCTGTTCTAGGTATGTACAACTTGTACAGCTGCAAGAAGCCTGACTTTTATTTATTACATTTTTTTTATTCTATTCCTAGGTATAATTTATACCATTGAAAAATTACATTTAGTAACCTTTTAGAATCCATTAAATAAAATAAAAATTCTATAGCAAAGACAGAGTGGTTTCTTGAGAGGTAAAATACCCAGAACTACAGTGAAATGTTGACATTGTATTGTATGTTTTTATTTATATAGCGCCATTAATGTACGTAGCGCTTCACAGTAGTAATACGCGACAATCATATAAATAACAAATAATATAAATAACAGGTAATGGGAATAAGTGCTTCAGATATAAAAGTAACATTTAGGAAGAGTAGTCCCTGCTCCGAGGAGCTTACAATCTAAACATTGGTTTAGTTAGAACAGGGGTAGCGAACTCCAGTCCTCAAGGATCATCAACAGGTCAGGTTTTAACAATATCCCAGCTTCAGAACTGGTGGCTCAGTTGAAGACTGAGCCCCTGATTAAGCTACCTGTGCTGAAGCAGGGATAGCCTTAAAACTTGACCTGGTGGTGGCCCTTGAGGACCACCGCTGAGTTAGACCCTAGTGGGACTGCACCTCTACAGTAGCTGCAACCCGTGATAATATTGATGCTGTATTTTCTACTGTAAATTACAAAGCAATTTTTTCATAGAATTGGCTAGTGATATTGGATCTGCTCTTGAACAATATTACATATCTGTATCTTGTGAAAAAATTAACGTCTTGTTATGTTTTTTTATTACCCCCTCCCCCCCCCCCCCGTTTCCCGGGAACACAGAATCCAAACAGTGGGGGGGGGGGGTTGTGTGTTTTTTAAACTAACCCCCATGATCACAGAATGTGTAAAGTGGTTAAATGACCAGAGCAGGAAAGGGACTGAGTATTGCTGTTTAATGATATTTAGCGGGAGCCTCTGTAATTACCCAACAAACTTTACAAGCAATGAAAGCTCAGTCTTGACACCATGCTAATTACAGCCCTCTTGTGTTGATTACATTTAACCGTTTCCCTGCCGGAGGTGCCTGCAATCTCTTCCGACGCATCTCGGTCACTTGTTTCCATGCCACTAAATAATTGCAACAAAGGAGTTCAAATATTTATAGTTTGTAGACATGAGAATTAGATCGTAAACTCTTCGGGGCAGGAAGTCCTTTCTCCCGATGGGATATTTGTCTTAATACATTTATCCCATATGTATTATTGTTTGTTTTGTAAAAATTGCAACGTGCTTAGTACTATAGAAACAAAAACGTACGATACTGTAGTGCGCAGAGCCATATAATGACCTGCCAAGTGATCTAACATACAAAGCACATTGCTGAGCTGTCTGGCTGTTCTAGGGTTATAAGTGGGATCCTATAAGTGCGCACAGGGCAGAGTCTTGTGATGACACATGGGGTGGCACATACCTCGCCTGACCCCCTCCTCTTCTTCGTCTCTCTTGCCAGTGCGGTGCCAGCAGTGTCACATCCAGACCTGCAACGCTGACTACGTGGGGTCCACGTCTCCGGGCCCCTCCTCCCCTGTGGAGCCCCTCCCCGGTGTGGATTACTGCAGCGCCCTGCGCGCCTTCTCGCTCTGCACCCAGCGCACCGCACGTTCCTGCAGGGGCGACCTGGTGTATCACTCCGCTGTCTTCAGGATCAAAGAGCTGTTTCTGCAGCACAGCTGCTCCAGTGAAGGCCCCACCGCCCCCTCTTCCGACAGAGCCCCATGGCCCCAGCCTGGGACCCCTGAGGCCTGCAGCTATCGATGGGCCACGGGACCTCCCAGGACGTATGTGCACTGCGGGCTATTCGGAGACCCCCATCTGAGAACGTTTAAGGATGAATTCCAGACTTGCAGGGTGCAGGGGGCTTGGCCGTTGATAGATAATCAATACCTGTCCGTGCAGGTCACCAACGTCCCTGTGACGTCTGTCTCCAGAGCCACTGCTACCAGCAAGGTGAGTGCCAGCTGCCCATTCCCGCCCCTGCTGCCAGGATCAATACAGTGCAGCCAGACCGGAGCTGACTACCAGCAGAGGTGGTGATTGATACTGTAAAGAAATGTAAAAGCTGTTTTGGAATAGATTCCACCCGGCACGCCACAGGTAGGGCCCACCTCTCTCAACATCACCGGGCCTTACCCAGCGGCGGAGGGTGCCCGCCCAGGTGGTTCTAACACAGAAGTAAGGCTTCACAGTAAGTCAGGCCCAACATCCGCCATCACTTACTGGGTGGGGTCCCTCTGTCGCTGCTGCATAAGGACCCGCACGACAGGTTGGGCCCTGGGGGAGAGGGAGACTTTTTTTGGGGGGGAAGGAGAAATACCTCTGTCGTTCCTCTCATTGCGTGAGCTTCTCACATTCTCATCAATATGCGAATAGCTGCTATTCATTGAGCAGATCTTTATTCAATATTTGATGAGTTAGTCAATAACTCATGAAATATTGAATACATATCTGCTCAAGGAGTGATTTTTATTTCGCCAATTTTTCATTTTATTTTATTTAACCAAATGTGATCTTATGCATGTACACCAGCCTTTTCATTCTTCCTATTGAGGTGAGCTTCTCACATCCTCAATATGTAAATGTATATATTGAATATATGTCTGCTCAATGATTTGTTTTTATTGAACCTCCTTTTCAATGAATGTCAATGACATCTTCTTTACTTCCTGCATGTAGAAGTGCAAGACTTGATCGACATCAGGGGCGGACAACTCTAGTCCTCAACAGCCACCAACAGGTCGGGTTTTTGGGATATCCCTGCCTCAGCACAGGTGGCTCAATCAGTGGCCCAATCAAGTGGCCCTTGAGGACTGGAGTTGGCCACCCCTGATCTACAGTACGGGTGTGTCCCACGAACCTTACTAAGCTTGTGAAGTGGCCCACCAGCCCAAATAATTGCCCACCCCTGGGATAGACGAAAAGGGGGGGGGGGGGGTCTTAACCTATTAACTGCCGGAGGGGACAGCAAACGGATTTCATTGCAATGCTTCTAACCCCTCTGGTGACAAAAGGGTTAAAGAAGTCAGGGGTAAAGGGAGTTATATAATGGGGCCAAACAAGAAACTGCACATATTTATCACAGGGGGGCAAAAACATGCTTTTAAAAGTATTCCTTTTGTTTGATAAATCAGGTGCGGTTTTTTTTTGCATTGGTTTTGATACTTATAATAAATAAGTCCCATAAACGGGATGCTCGAAGCTTTACAGCTAGTAAGAATATGAGCATGGCTGGTCTGTCCTTTATTTGCAGCCAATAGCTTCTTCTACCTTCCCAAATGCAGATCACAGTCATAATCAAGGCTTTCCCGGGCTGCACCGAGCAGCGAGTTTACCAGGCTACCAGCGAAGACCTGCCAGCGGCATTCAGCGACGGCACTGAGGGGGCAGGCGGCCTGCGCGTGGAGGAGAAGCCGGGGAAGGTGGAGATCCGCGCCCCGCATGCGGACGCTACCATCGCGATCCGGCGCATAGGACGTTACCTCACATTCGCCATCCGCCTTCCGGCGGACGCAGCGAGTTCAGGAGCGCAGGAGGGGGACGCCCTGCAGCTGTGCCTTCACGGCTGCCCCCGAGACGAGCTCATCCAGGGGCATCAGCTGCCCCTCCCCCAGTGGACATTAACGGGGGAGGCCGCGATGGAGAGGTGCCGGCGGCTGCTGCTGCACGCAGAAGACGCTTATTTGCAGTCATGCGTGTTTGACCTGCTGACCACGGGCGACCCGGATTTCTCTCTGGCCGCTCGCGGGGCGCAGGAGGACCTGCAGGCCCTGGGACCCGGTGCGAGAATCCGGTGGGACGGTGAAACCGCCGCGGGAAGCAGCGATGGGACGCCGCGAGTGAGAGTGTATGTGATGTGCAGCGTGATCATCCTGTGGACGCTGCTGGGCCTAAGTTAATACCTACCTCGCACTTAACATATTTGCTCTTACAGAGGCCTGCAACAGGCCCCACTTCCAGAGAATGGGTTAATTGTGGTTGCCTCGCTGGCTGTGAAGGGGTTGAATGCCTGAATTTTAAAATCCGCGTCCCTGTCCCCCTGCAAGAAGCGAATAGATCAGGATCAGGACAATAGGCATTATCAATTGGCTATTTTTAACTTGAAATCATAATCGCCTTTTTTCTTGCTGTTTTTTTCACCTGTTTATTATTTCACTGGCGTCAGCTGTTACCATAGCAGTCTTAATGGGTGTAAATGGCGGTGGCCATTTTAACCTCCCAGGAATGCACTTTTTTTTTTTTTTTTTTTTGCAACTGATATTTCCAGCATTCAATTAAAAAAAAAATATATGACTTTGTACTGTTGCAAAGAGAAGATTTTTGTACTAGGCAAGTTTAACCCGCGGTTGTTCCAATTTGAAGGGTTAAAAACAAACAGTGGTGATGTTAATGTTCCCACAACTCTAAGAATCTCCCCCTCCTGAAATAAACTCTCTCCTTGTACATTTCTGTAAATACATATGTAATATTTTGTAATATCGGTAGCTGTTAAATAGAACTTTATACTCCTGTAAAGAATACGTTTTGTAGGCGCTGTGACTTGTTGCTGATTTATTTTTTTTGCCCAGTTTCTGATGGGGGGAGCTGGTGTGCTGCAGGTCCTGGTGGCACAGAAGGGGTTAAAGTGTCTCCAACCCTTGTTCAGTATAGAAGCCGCCTCCCACTGCCAGAGATTTGTCGTTAACCCCTTCAGTGCTGGAGAAGCCTGTGAATAAATATACAGACGTGGCAGAGGTTGTGGCACCCATTAACGCAATGTGTTGTGTTAACGCTGGTGTGCCATTTGACGCTAGAACAGGGGTGGGCAACTCCAGTCTTCAAGGGTCACCAACAGGTCAGGTTTTGAGGCTAACCCTGTTTCAGCACAGGTGCCTCAAGTCACCATCTTCGACTGAGCCACCGGTTGTCACCTGTGCTGAAGCAGGGATATCCTCAAAACCTGACCTGTTGGTGGCCCTTGGGGACCGGAGTTGCCCACCCCTGCAGTAGAGCCATTGAAAACAATGGATAAGGAAATAACATGTTATTTAACTTCTTTTTGTGTGCGTTATTTTGCGTTAACGGGGCTAATAAAGTTGCTACATTGGTGTGTGTATATATTGACAACTATATAATTAATTTATGTATAATTCACAAGTGTCTGTCTGTCACAGCCTGTTTTACTTACAAGCTTTTGCTCCCAGTTCAGGTCAGTGGAAATCTCTTGGCAAGGACGTTCCTGGAAAATTGTTGGATTTTTGAATTCTCAAAATGGTGACACACACCCCCCCCCCCTCCGAACTTTTTCCAAAACCAATATAGTCTCCGCTCCCCCATCACCTGGTTGTGTTTTTATTCCATTGCCCCCTCCGCAAGTCTTGCAAACCACTTGGAAGCTTACAATATATTCAAACAGGAACACAATCACTTGAATTGTACAAGCTACAGGCCATTTGTCCATGCAGGCGGTGAGGTTAGATCAAGGGCCACCAACAGGTCAGGTTTTAAGGATATCCCTGCTTCAGCACAGGCAGCTCAATCAGTAGCCCCCTCCTCGCATTCAGTATATGTAGTCGCTGCACTTTTTCTCGCATACAGTGGTAACTTGGAAGGTTTTGCAGGGAAAACACACATTCTTGAAAACTGAGACAACCTTTTTTTTATTTTTTTAAGAATGACATTTTTATTCATAAACAGCAGAATCTTAGAACACCTCGATTAATTCTTATACGGACACCACCTTATGCAAATCCAGGGAATCTGCAGCCTGGGCAAGTTATATAGCAGCTACTATACACAGTGAAAGCGCTCACTCGTGTGGCGTTCACTGCCAAAACTAACTAACCCCATCAGTGCGGAGCAATGCGTTGCTGACCCCTTCGGTGTCAAATGGGTTAACATTAGCTTTCAACATTTTAGGATATGTTTAATAACTTTGCCTAGTTCTCTATTCTGCTCTCATAATTCGGGGCTAGAAAGTATGGTGGCCATCTTTAATACGCCCCCTTTCTTTATTTAAATGACTTTTTAAGAGAAGAAATGGGGGATTTCACACAGGCCGGCAAAACCAGTGTGATGAGGGCCTGGGAACAGTGGTCTGCTTTTTGATGCCTGGCTGTCACGGAGTATTATTCCTGCAGGGCCCTCGGGCAGCGAAGGCATTAAACTACTTTCTTTTTCTGGAAGGGATTCCTGGTAGGAAGGGTAGACTGACTTGTTAAAGGGTGTGTGTGTGTGTGTGTTGTGGTGGTGTGTGGGTGTGTGTGTGTGTGTGTGTGTGTGTGTGTGTGTGGTGGTGTGTGTGTGTGTGTGTACACAAACATACGATCACACGAATCAGAGGACAGCACTAGGTAAACAGTTTGTATAGTGAACAACATACGACACAGGTAACTGACATTTCGGTCCCCAAACGGGACCTTTCTCAATGTGGTCCTGTTAGGGGACCGAAACGTCTGTTACCTGTGTCGTATGTTGTTCACAATACAAACCTGTTTACCTGAGTGCTGTCCTCTGATTTCCTGTGAAAACGGTATTGTATGTTTATTTATTACTTATGGCAGCGGTGCGCAAACTGGGGGGCGCGTGAGATTTGTCTGGGGGGGGGGTGTGTAGTGGCAGAGGTCCCGCGCTCTTCCCCAAGGCATCTAAATTAAAAGCCGGGGGGCGGCGCAAGGCCCATACAACCTCTACTTACCGAGGTTCAGCCAGCTTCTGGACTCGTGACCATGGCAACGCCGCGTGAGGTAAGGAAGGGGGAGTAGCGCGTGACCGGCAGGGGGGGGGCGCAACATAAAAAGTTTATCCGCCCCCTGACTTATGGGACAAGCACCTACCTGCATGGACTTACCAGTGGAGTGCCGTGTGTGTGTGTATATTTGTATATATATATATATATATATATATATAATCAAAAAATAAATAGATGATACCGTTCTGTGGCTAACAAAATGCTTTTATTTGTGCGAGCTTTCGAGATACAAATAAAAGCATTTTGTTAGCCACAGAACGGTATCATCTATTTATTTTTTGATTATTGAAGTCGGCTAACACGGTTACTGATACCGCTACCATGTGTTGTGGTGTAGGTGTGTGTGTGTGTGTGTGTGTGTGTGTGTGTGTGTGTGTATGTGTATATATATATATATATATCTCAGAAAGCTGCTGTATATCGCCATCAGGGTTGGGTTACCGTCCTCTAGAGTCTAGAGCCACCCTCGCCTGTGAAAATGTCATTGCTTATTACTGGAATGAGGAAGACCGCTTCAGAGCATATTCAGTAAGGGCTACAGTCATATTTTCAAATGGTAACCCAACTCCTCAGTGCATTGCTCAATTCAAATTAGTGTAGAGTTGATCTCAAGACAAGCTCTTAACTTTTTTGCTTTGCCGGCCGGTATGGCAGCAGAAGGGATAAAGGTAGACTGCCCTGAAATTACAAGGATGTAGGTAGTAAGGTATGTTGGACAGTAATTCCCTTCTCCCCGTGTGTATATATCTTCTCTTCATGATGCCTGTAGCTCTGCAAATCACTGGAACTATATATGTATTTATAATAAAAGAGAAAACGTAACTGTTTGCTCTGAAGGAGCCTCCTGCTTATCAAACGCTCCTTGCATACCACAACATGGAGGTGTGATGTGTACTTTTATGTGTGTGTATGTATGTATGTGTATATATATATATATATATACGCACGCACATTGTATACACAGTGCCTTCCAGTGACACTGTCACAGGGAGCTATAATACAAATGGAGTAGCAGTGCACAATAGGAGGAGAGTATCCCTGCCCCGAAGTTAGGCTAATTATGGATTGTTAATGAACACACAATCACTGCAAGCTCTAACCAGCACCCACCACCTCATATATATAAGGGATGTACCGGCTCCAAAAAATAACCGATACTGGATACCCAGGTAAAAAAAACCGGGCCGGGTAGTTTTGACTTACCTGCAGCAAGCGGCAGAAGGTTTGGAGAACCACGGCGACATCCTGGTGGCGGTGGGAGCCGCGGAAGACATCCTTCAGGCGGTGGCAGCAGAGGACGACATTCTTCAGCTGGTAGCAGCAAAGGATGATCCTTCACAGCCGCTTCCGGTGGGAGCGTTCCTATTGGACAGCAAGGGAGGAGTGCGCCCCAGCGGTCCGACCCAGTGCAGCTCCTCCCTGGCTGTCCAATAGTAACGCTCCGGCTCCGGTCACATGTTCCTCTGCTCGCACCGGCTGTGAAGGATGTCGTCCTCTGCTGCCACTGCCTGAAGGATGTCTTCCGCTGCTCCCACCGCCACCAGGATTGTCACCGTGGTCCTCCTCACCCTCCGCCGCTGGCTGCAGGCAAGTCTCTTCTGCTGCTCTACTGCCGTTCTCCAAGAGAAGGACGAGGGAGAAGAGCAGAACAGAAATTACCCAGCATCGGGTCCCATCGCCCTTATCCGGGTCCGGCTAATTTCCAGGTACTTTAAATGTGGCTGGTTACCAGGTCATTTCCGAGTACCCTGTACATCATTAATATATATGTCAAAAGGAGTGCTACTGGACGTGGCCAAAGGTATACAACAAAAGACAGAAATACCCAATGCTACATCCAATGTGACAGAAAACACATAGTAAAATACTTAAATGATTGTATTCTCAGATGTAAAGGTCATTTGGTTAAACCCTTTGGCCTAAGTGTTATAAGCCTGCAGCCACTTCACAGGTAGTGTTAGGACCTGCATAGTGGTTGTGACGTGGCTGCAGGCTTATAACGATTTGGCCAAAGGGTTCAACTAAATGACCCTTATTAGAATACAATCATTTAAGTATTTTACTATGTATTTTCTATCACATTGGGTGTAGCATTGAGTATTTTTGTCTTTTGCTATAATTATGGATTGTATATTACAGATCTCTTTTTTTATTAACACCTCCGCTGCTAGATGTTAAAGGTAAGTAGTCCTAATGATCTGGGGTATGTAACAAGCCCAGAAACCCTCCCCCCATCCCTCTTTGTGCTTTTTGGGGGGGGGTATCTATTATATCTGAGACCAGGAATGTTTTAAGTATAAAAATGATATTTACAAGTGATCCTGAAAGCCACAGAAACAATGGAGGATGGTAGAGTGTGCTGCGCCTGTGCTCAGCTGGCATGACAAGGTATGCGACGCAGTCTTCTCAGTGTTGACTCACCTCTAGGACCATGTGCAGTGACGCAACACTTGGCACCACTAAGACTAGATGTTTCCGTGGAAGGGCACAGGGCCTCTCACCTGCAGGTTGCAAGGAGCTGGTCATTAAAGTGTTTTCCCCGTATGAGATCAGACTCCCTCCAACGCGTCCCACCCCTGCCAGAGGTCATCATTTATCAGGTGTTAGTGCCAGGTCACTGATGAAGAGCCGATATTCACAGGCGTTGGCGCACTCCATGGGTGGCTGCAGTCTTTGCAAAGCGCCTGTGGGGTGCGTGAAGTTGCCCCCTGTGGGATACGCTCGGGCCACACGGTTACCCCAATTTTGAGTTTGTGTTTTTTTTTTTTTTGCAATAATACTGTACATTTTGTAGAGAAATTAACCATTTCATTGCTGGAGAGGGAGTCTTTCAGGGTATATTGACCCCTTCACTGCTGGAGGTGCCTGCAAAGTGTAAGTTGTTTGCAGATCTTTGCAGAAACTAAGGGGTTAAAGCCACACTTCATGTTCCAGAACCCTACGCCAACAAGCTGCAGCACAAATCAGTACTGAGTACGACTACACACTTAATACTTATCCTGCTCTCTTCAGCCCCAGGCTTCCTATATACAGTGTACCGAAATCCTTTATAGCCAGACATGGGCTGCTTCGTATTTTTGCTTAATAAAGTAACATATTTCTATGATCTATAATTTGTAACATTACAGAATAACATCACTACAGTTCTGAATCATTCAAGTAAAAAATATTACCAAAAAAACTATTGTTTCTTTAAAAGTTAAATATCCACCGTTACCATTTTTTTCCCCGCAGAAAGCCAGGGATCCACAGAACACAAATAACTGAGAGTAAAACACATTGGGCCATATTTACTAAACAGTGTTCTGCCATAAGACCCCCTTACAGCCCATTCAAGTCCTGCTTAGTAAATATGAGCCCTGATACTGATGCTCGCTTCAAGCAGCCAAAGAGAATCCCCTTTCCAATGGCAGGACACTCTTGCAGGTTATTAAAAAGGTACAAGCTGCCGCATAGCGCTGACATCACAAGCATGTGTGAGTGGCTCTCCCAGGGCCCAGGACTGCAATCTTGACCTAGGCCTTGGTTGTTTAGCAGAGTGGAGTAGGCTCTACCTGTCAACTTTGTACCTGTCGGAGGTAGAGTCCCGCTCGGGTGGTTAGAAGTTGGGCTGACCTCTAGTTGGGCACAACTTCTGGGGACAGCCCACCAGTCCTGGGAGACTTTCTCTCTCCCTCCCCCCCCCCTACCCCCCATGTTGGGAAACTATTACAGTTTAAAAATAGCAGAGCAGCATGGCAGGTGTATAGAGATACTCAGTACTAGTATGCATTGCGGCAAGTTCTGCTGCTGTAGGCTTGGCACAGCGCAGACAGGTCTCTGTGACCTGAACCCACTATCCAGACCTCTTACTTCCCGAGCAGCAAAAGACCCTTTAACCCCTTCACTGCCATAACCAGCTTCACACACCCCCACTGAGTGTCAGAAATGCTCTCCCGGTCACAAACACTGGGAAGGGTTAACCCTTTCACTGCTGGGGAGAGCTGTGGAGTGAAGTTGAAGAGGTAAGTGAAACAGTCCAGCCCTTTTCTGGTGGACAGGGTTAAGTGATTAAGCAGCCGTCCTGTGTAATTCTCCAGCAGCGTAGGGCTCTGTAAACATTAAAGCATCCGCACGACCTCTGCTCCCCCAGAACACCCTGTCCACCGCAAACCAAAAATTAAAACGGGCAAAGAAAGGGGAAAAAAAAAAAAGATACTTTTAACCCCCTCTGGGGTTCAAAGTTGCCTCCCCAATAAATAAATACTTTCTAATAAATAACCACGGTAAGAGTTCTCCGCTCTGCAAATCTTCATCGCTCTTGCGAAGGGGGCAGGACCCTTGTCGCCCTGCGGCCGCTCTCAAGGTCTCTATCGCAAGAACTGCCCCGTGCCCCTGGTCACTTCAGTGTGGAAGGGGAGTGGGGGTGGGTGCAAGTTTGTGCCTTGATTGGTGGCCCGCTGGGCGATGAGCGACAGAGACACAGAACACTCACAAGAAATTGAGTTTAGGTACCTTGGTCCGTGCCCCTCCTCCCCCCCACACCTTTTTGGAAATGATGGTCTTTTGTGGGGAGGTGGGGGACAAAGTTCATGAGACTGGGAGGGTGAGGGAGGGGTTCGTGTTAAAATGTCTTGTTTCCCATAATCCCCTAGGACAGGACTCAGGGGTCAAAGGTCCTTTGTGTACCTGCAGAGGGAAAGAAGAAAAATGAATAGGAGATGCTGTCTTAACCCGTTCACTGTCAGAGCTGGCTTCACCTCTGGCAGCGAAAGGCTTAAAGGTGCAGTCCCACATAGCGGGTGGAAAATTAATACGTTTCTATTTTCTTCGGGGTCACTTTAATTCTATTCTTAGCTAATAAGAAAATTACCATTTCTTATCTGATAAAGGCATCAGCCAAATTGGTTTCTGCAAAACCACAAAAGAAAAAGTAACAGTGCCCTTGTGTTCGCAATAGTCATCATGAAAAGCATAAGGCCGCGCGTATAGTGCCGGCGACGCTTAGCGTCACCCGTCGCCGCTAGCGAAAGATGTATTTCGCTTTGCGGCGGCGTCGCGGGCGACCAGGGCATTGATTGGTTCAGGGGCTGACACGAGGCGACAGCCCCTGAAAAATCAAATATTCCCGGCTTCCGAAAATCGCATCGCCCCGTCATCGTCACGCTTACTATAAGCGCACGCGGCGGTGACAATGCATTTGTTTTCGTGCGGCATCGCCGTCGCCAGCACTATAAGCGCAGCCTTAGATAAAGATTTCAAAATCCTTTAAAGGTGCAATCCCACTTAGGCGGCCAGTAAACACCCTAACCAATTAACAGCTCCCCTAAATAAATCTAATAATGCCGATAGCAAAACTATGGCTGCTTTCATTTTTTTGGGGAAATTACAAGCTGAAATGTTTAGGGGCCTGTGGATGGGGAAGTGTTCTCTTTCCCATATCCCACCCTGTCCTTATCAGATAACCAGTAAGGATAAGGGGAGGTAGAAAAGGGGGACTCTGGCAGTACAAGCACTTGCTGATCACACATTGACATCACACGCACAGGAGCAGCCAGAGGAAATCACACCCCATCTCATGTCTCAGCTCATCATGTTTACAAACTAAAAATGTATTTCAAAACACATATAGGTGTCAAATTTGCATAAAAAGGGCATCACGCGCGCAGATGTAATCCGTTAAACATGTCTTTGGTTTTAGTTTGAACCTAAGAGGAATGGCCCCTTCAAATCATTTAGTTAGTATGGAGATTAAAGGGCCACATCTACTAAGCAGGGCTACTTCACCTGTGCTGAAAGACACCATAGAGCCCTTTCACTTAAGTGGGCCATGCTGGAATGTGTCTTATGGAATAGCAGTGCTTAGAAATGGCAGTGGCATGTTTAATAGGTTCAATGTTAATTGGTAGATGCCTTTAATAAGAAAGTTTGTTATACAAGGGATAGAAGGGGCACACACATTAAAGAAAGTGAGGTATACACAGGGCAGTCATAGAAAGTCAGGAAAGAGGATATAAAGCTGGGCGGGATATTAGAAGTGGCGTGATTCCATAGGTGATCTTTCCCTGGAGAGATATCTTGGTTATGAGGCAATGCTCTTGTGTTTGGAAACTGACTCTTAACCTTTACTCCTACCTGTAAGATTGGGATGGGCCCCCCCAGGGCCCGGTGCCTCTGGCCAGCGGGTGGTCAGTATGGTTGAGTTGTGTCCTTGGGCCTCTTTAACTGGACTTTCAGCCTCTTCATTCCTATTTGGAAGCCGTTCATGGCCTGGATGGCTGTTTGTGCGCTGGACGGGTTATCAAAACTGACAAAACCTGGGGGAGCGACAGAGAAATGAGAGGTCAGAGGGAAACAGATGACGGGTCAGATGGACAGACAAATGGATGGACAGAGATATGAGATCAGATGAAGGAATTGCCAAAAGTCAGAGGGACAGAGAGATAAGAGGTGGGGGGTGTAAAGACACCATAGGTCCTTTCTGCCTGTGTCCCTGTGATGGGGGGACTGACCCCATGAAATATAAGTTCATGGGACTCACCAAAACACTTGCTCTGGTTTGTTGCTCGGTCCATGAAAACCTTGGAGGAGATGATGTTTCCAAAGGGAAGGAACATCTGTGTCAGCTCGTTGTCCCCAAACTCTTGGGGCAGGTGGTAGATGAACAGGTTGCAGCCCTCGGGCCCTGTTTGGGGAGGGAGGGCAGGCAGTGCTCATGAGTGTATCTCCTGCACTTTGGCATTATCCCTGAGATTCCCCTGAAACAGCCCGGTCCTAGAGGTGTCACCCAGCACTTATTTTTAGCACAACCCTGTCCTAGAGCTCATGGACACAGAGTCTCCAGGAGCCACTTAATCCCAGATATGTAAGGCGCTGGCGTATCACTGCCATCCACTCCCTGAACCATACAACCCTGGAGGTGCTGTGCCTCGTATCGCATCTTCCACCTCCTAAGTCGTCCAGTTCTAAAGGTGATAGACTGTGGCCCTTCTTCACTGAACTGTCCAGTCCTAGTGGTGAGAGGCTCTGTATCTCTGCAACCTGCTAGTGCCTTGTCCTAGAGGTGTCAGGCTCTGTATCTCTATGTACACTTAACCGTCCAGTCTTAGAGGTGTGCGTTTGGGTCTTACCTTCCCTTTGTTGCAGGATGGGAGGGGGCTGTGGGGTGCTGTGTGTGACAGGAGTGAGGGCGGCCGTGGGATAAATCGCTGGTTTCCAAAACACAAGAAGAATAAAAAGTGAACTGAGGATTTTGGTTAAAAAAATATGGAGTCCTACACAGCTACACCCCCTTGCAGCCTGTTTAACATCACATTCACACCAATTAAAGCCTGTATAACATGATATCACCACCTATAACCTGTATGACATCACATCTTCCCCCCTTTTTACTCTGTATGACATCACATGCCCACCCCTTATAACCTATATGACATCCCATCTGCATCTTTTGTACAGGGGATGTGGGATCGGAACGCTTTTAGCTAACAGTATGGAATCCTTTTTATGGGATCACTGCAGGAGTTAATCCCATCGCTGCCCATTTATTCCCTTTCAGCTGAGTTCCAGATAGGGTTGGGGGATCTCCCATCCAACTGGTGGCTATACATGTTTCTGCTATAGGGTTCCCCCCCTGGTGAGATAGGGCTGGGAAGGAGCGAGTTACCCGAATACTGTTGCATCCCTGCGAAGGAAGGATGTAAACTCTCCACTGCCAGTGCCGGACTCTGAGCTGCCGAAGAAAGGGGGAGACACAGTGGTAAGAACAGGAAGCAGAGAGAGAGAGAGAGAGAGAGCAATGAGCATGACCTGTAACCCTTTACCTCACAGTGCCTCCCTTCCCTCGCTCACCTGGATAGGGCATAATGCTGTTGGTGTATATAGTGTCCAAGGCAGGATGGCTGCTGGGAAACGGTACAAGGCCCGGAAATCCGTTGGTTAATGGGGTAACCAGGCCTGGGACGGTAGCTGTTCCGATGACTGGAGGCGAGTGTATCCCTGTGGGGCAGGAGAAGGTGAGAGGGGGAATAAGGCAGCAGTTATTACAGAATATGGTAACAATTCAATCCAGTGTAATTAAGCAACAGATTTCGGTGTTACCAAGTAGAATCCCAGTGTTTCTAACTCATTGATCCCAGTGTTACTAAGCAACTCATCCCAGTGTTACTAAGCAACTCATGCCAGTGTTACTAAGCAACTCATCCCAGTGTTACTAAGCAACTCATCCTGATTTGGCCAATAAATTCACTCCAAGGTTACCAATAAATTCATCACATTGCTACCGGCCAACACACCCAGTATGACCAGTGGACACAGCACCCCTTTCCTGGAGCTTACCCGATGCTGGTGAGATGGACGTGGCCGGGAGCCCGTTCAAGTTGACGGCTCCGATCTGCTGAATGTGGCAGGGGGGGAATGCCACACCGGGGCTCAGGTAACCACCGTGAGAGGTGGACAGCACTGTCGTCTGTTGCTGCATTAACTGGGAGAGAGGAAGGTAGTGTGATGAGCGGAGGGTGAGAAAGAAAGGGGGAAATGATGAACAGGAGCTGCAGCATTGGAATTCTACCAGCAACATTTTGCAATTGACAGTAATATGCACCAATGAAATGTAATTACCCCTAATGTCTTCCTAAATCATATAGAAAAAATGAGGGGATTCTAAGCACCTGAGGCAGTAAATAGCGTGATGAACACGATAAGAGACAGCTATGCACCTGACTGAACACAAGGGGGCAGCAGACCCTAACAAGCCCAGAGGACAATAAACTCATTAGCTGTGGATGTTCTTTCTCTGCCTTGGGGAACCAGTGACGACTGACGAGAACTCGTTCCCAGCTGTGACGTCCAATCCGTCCATCCCCAATCCCAGCGCCGTCCCTCTCTTGCTCCATTCCCAGCCCTCTATCCCTCCCCATTCTCCATTCCCAGCGTTGTGTCTCTCTTGCTCGGTCCATTCCCAGCGCCATGTCTCCCACTCCATTCCCAGCGCTGTCTCTCCCACTCCATTCCCAGTGCGGTCTCTCCCACTCCATTCCCAGCGCCCGTCTCTCCCACTCTGCTCCGAGCACCATCTCGCTCCATTCCCAGCGCCCGTCTCTCCCACTCCATTCCCAGCGCCGTGTCTCTCGCTCCATTCCCAGCACCATCTGTCCCGCTCCATTCCCAGCGCCGTGTCTCTCGCTCCATTCCCAGCGCCATGTCTCTCGCTCCATTCCCAGCGCCGTGTCTCTCGCTCCATTCCCAGCGCCCGTCTCTCCAACTCCATTCCCAGCGCTGTGTCTCCCACTCCCTTCCCAGCGCCGTGTCTCTCGCTCCATTCCCAGCGCCATCTCTCTCACTCGCTCCATTCCCAGCACCATCTGTCCCGCTCCATTCCAGCGCCGCCTGTGGCATCCCCGCAGTGGTCCATCATCCAACAGCCTGTCCGTTCATCCTTCCAGGCCGTGCATCCCACTCCATTTACCAGCACCACTACTCCTCTCCACTCCGCCTCCAATTCCCAGCACCATCTGTCCCGTTCCATTCCCAGCGGTTCCCTTTTCTCCCACTACACAGCACCACAACATCGTGTCAGCTCCATTCCCGGCCGCTGTCTCCCACTCCATTCCAGCGCCATCTCTCTCTCACTCGCTCCATTTCAGCCAGCACCATCTGTTCCACGCTCCATTCCCAGCGGCTTCGTGTCTCCCACTCCATTCCAGCGCTGTGTCTCCCACTCCATTCCAGCGATCTCTCTCACTCGCTACATTCCAGAACTGATGTATCCCGCTCCATCCCAGGGCTGTGTCTCCCACTCCAATTCCCCAGCGCTGTGTCTCCCACTCCATTCCCAGGCCACATCTCTCACTCGCTCCATTCCAGACACTGTGAATTCCAAAGGCTGGCTCTCCCCACTCATTCCCAGACCATGATCTCGCTATTCCCAGGCGTGTATTCGCATTCCCATGTCTCTCGCTCATTACCGCGCGTGTTCGCTCCATTCCCAGCCCGCCTGTCTCTCGCTCCATTCCCAGGGCCGTGTCTCTCGCTCATTCCAGCGCCATGTATTCTCGCTCCATTCCCGCGCCTGTTACTCGCTCCATCCCCGGGCGTGTCTCTCGCTCCATTCCCAGCGCTCGGTATCCTAGCGCCATTCCCAGCGCCGTGTCTCTCGCTCCATTCCCAGCGCCGTGTCTCTCGCTCCATTCCCAGCGCCGTGTCTCTCGCTCCATTCCCAGCGCCGTGTCTCTCCCGTTCCATTCCCAGCGCTAGCTCAGTGCCTCCCCATTCCCAGCTCTGTATTGCCTCATTCCCAGCTCTGTATTGCCCCATTCCCACCTCAGTGCCGCCCTTTCCTCACCCATTGCTCCCTATCCCAGCTCCGTGCCTCCCCATTCCCAGCTCCGTGCCTCCCCATTCCCAGCTCCGTGCCTCCCCATTCCCAGCTCCCATTCCTCCCTCATTCCCAGCTAGTGCCTCCCCCATTCCCAGCTCTGTGCTCCCCATTCCCAGCTCCGTGTCCCCCATTCCCACCTCAGTGCCTCCCATTCCCAGCTCCGTGCTCTCCCCATTCCAGCTCTGTGCCTCCCCATTCCCAGCTCTGTGCCTCCCCATTCCCAGCTCCGTTCCTCCCCATTCCCAGCTCCGTGCCTCCCCATTCCCAGCTCCGTGCCTCCCCATTCCCAGACGTGCTTCCCCATTCCAGCCGTGCTCCCCATTCCCAGCTCCGTGCCTCCCCATTCCCAGCTCTGTGCCTCCCCATTCCCAGCTCCGTTCCTCCCCATTCCCAGCTCTGTGCCTCCCCATTCCCAGCTCCGTTCCCTCCCTATTCCCAGCTCTGTGCCTCCCCATTCCCAGCTCTGTGCCTCCCCATTCCCAGCTCGCTGCCTCCCCATTCCCAGCTCCGTGCCTCCCCATTCCCAGCTCTGTGCCTCCCCATTCCCAGCCCCGTGCCTCCCCATTCCCAGCTCAGTGCCTCCCCATTCAGCTCTGTGCCTCCCCATTCCCAGCCCCGTGCCTCCCCATTCCCAGCTCAGTGCCTCCCATTCCTAGTCGTGCCCTCCCAAGTCCAGCCCCGTGCCTCCCCATTCCCAGCTCCGTCCTCCCTTCCCAGTCCTTCGTGTAAACTCTTCTCTCTCCTCTAGTCTACTACCAGCTCTGTGCCTCCCCATCCCAGCCCCGTGCCTCCCATACCAGCTCCGTTCCTCCCCATTCCCAGCTCCGTTCCTCCCTATTCCCAGCTCTGTGCCTCCCCATTCCCGCCCGTGCCTCCCATTCCAGACCGTTCCTCCCCATTCCCAGCTCCTGCCTCCCATTCCAGCTCCGTCTCCCTATTCCAGCTCTGTGCCTAGCCATTCCCAGCCCCTCCTCCCCGTTCTCCCACCCGTGCCTCCCCATTCCCAGCTCCCGTTCCTCCCATTCCCAGCTCCGTCCTCCCCATTCCCCAGCTCGTGTCCTCCCCATTCCCGGCCCCGTCCTCCCTATTCCCAGCTCTGTGCCCACTTCCCCTATCTACCACGCCCCGTTCTCCCCATTCCCAAGCTTGTTGCCTCCCCATTCCACGATCTCCCCCAGCTTGATCCTCCCATCTCCCTCCCAGTGCCTCCCTATTCCCAGCTCGTTCCTTCCCCCAGTTCCCGTCCTTTCAGCGTCCTCCCCATTCCCAGCTCCGTTCCTCCCCATTCCCAGCTCTGTGCCTCCCCATTCCCAGCCCCGTTCCTCCCTATCCCAGCCGTGGCCTCCCTCCCGAGCCGTTCTCCCATTCCAGCGCTCCGTTCCTCCCCTTTCCCAGCTCTTCCTCCCTCCCTTAGTGTTCAGCCCCGTTCCTCACATTCAGCTTGTGCCTCCCATTCCCCAGCCCCGTTCCTCCCCATTCCCACGCTCCCTTGCCCTCCTCCCATTCCCAGCCCCGTTACTCGTGCTCCGCATTCCCAGCTCTGTGCCCTTCCCCATCTCCAGCCCCGTGCCTCCCCATTCCCAGCTCATGTCCTCCCCATCGCTACGTGCTCCCCATCCCAGTCACGTGCCTCCCCATTCCCAGCCCCGTTCCTCCCCATTCCCAGCTCGTTGCCTCCAATTCCCAAGCTCTCGTGCCTCCCCATTCCCAGCTCTGTGCACTCACCCCATTCCCAGCTCCGTTCCCACTCCCCATTCCATCCCGTGCCTCCCCCATTACCAGCTCAGTGGATGCCCACCGCACCTCCATCCCCAGCTGGCCACAGTCCAGCCCTGTGCCTCCCCATTCCCAGCTCCGTGTCCTACCCGATCTGGCCATCCATTCCCAGCTCTGTGCCATTCCACCGCCGTTGCCTTCATTCCCAGCCGTGCTCCCATTCACCAGCCCCGTGCCTCCATTCCCAGCTCATGGCCCCATTCCAGCTCTGTGCCTCCATTCCCAGCCCTGTGCCTCCCCATTCCCAGCTCAGTGCCCCACCATCTCTTTTTAGTAGCGACTCCATTCAAGCCGGCCCCAAATTCAGCGGCGCCCATTCCATCGTAAGCTTGCATCACCATTCCAGCTCGTGCATACCTATCCCAGCTATGTGACTCCCCATTCCAGCTCTGTGCATCCCCATTCCCAGCTCCGTGCTCCATTCCCAGCTCCGTGCCTACACAAGTAAAAGATAAGGAATTCATTTCAAGAGAAGTGCCCGTTGAACCAATTCACCATGCTTCCCGTGCCTCCAAACATTACCAGCTCGTATGCCTCCCCCATTCCCAGCTCCGTGCCTCCCCATTCCCAGCTCCGTTGCCTCCACATTCCAGCTCACGTGCCTCCCCATTCCCAGTCTGTCGCCTCCCCCATTCCCACCAGCTCATGTGCTCCCCATTCCCCAGTCCCTCCTCTCAGTCTCTCCCCATTACCTGCCCCTGCTGTCCTGTATCTGTTCCTGTGTTGGTGATAATATAAATGTACTTTCCTGTGCTGATGTTTATGGAGTTACAGGTTCTGTTTCCCGTTTTGATGTCATACCCCTGCCAATCAGGTCTGTTTGTGTATTGCTCTCTGTCTGCTCCCGTTCCCTCACCTGTCTGGATATCTATTCTATCAATAAACCAATCTACAACATCCCTCTGGGGCTTCAATTACCTACAAAATATGAACAGATTTTATCATTCCTCACAACCACTCTCCTTTCCCCCTCCCTCCCATCTCACTCTCTCAATCTCTCTCCACTATTTCTCTCCTGTTGTCTCTCTCCTCTTTACTTCCATCTCTCTTGTCTTTCCATTTCTACCACCACCCCCCTCTACTCCATTCACGTTTATCCCTCCTCTCACCTCTCATCTCTTCATTTCTTCCTGCCACTTATCTCTTTATACTCCAGTTGCAGGCCCCTCTATCAGTGAAAGGGGCTAATCAACACACACCTCATATCTCCTCATCATTCATCATCTCATGGTGGTCCGGTGTGTGAGTGGAATAAGGACTTGTGGGTACTGGTGGGCACAATTACCGCCTGGGTCATGCACTGTATGGGCTGATGGGCAGTGCCAGGGATGGAGTGAAGATGCCCAATTGACCAACCATCTGCTGCATGCGACGTAACGTCCGCTCCTTATCCGTGTCTGCAAACTTCACCACCAGGCTGGATGACGCTCCCTGGAGAAGGGTCTTCAACCGCGACGGACTGCTCCTTACCCTTTCCCTCTTACTATGCTTACCATTTGATGAGAGGCCCCTCATTACATCTGGACGACGGGTTCTCTTTTTAGCTCACTTTTCTACCTACCTGCCTCCAGGCTGATTACTCCCCCCCCATCGCGTTTGCTCTCTTTGTGGTCCCGCCTCGTTACGACCGCCGTCCTTACACCATCGACCTGGGATCAGGAGTTCCACCGACCCTTGATACTGACTCCTGCCGGAAGAATTCCCCACCTCCCCCCCTCGGTCGTCTATCTACACACCGTTCTCCCCCCCTTTGCCTTGTCACTCCGGATTCTTTTTAGTTTTACCTGCAGTTCGTTGTGGCTCTTATACACTCCCCCCCACAACTGTTTTGCTTGGACTTGTTGCTTTTCCTTCACGAGGACCCATTATGAGGCAGGACCTTCATTACATCGGTGGGGGGACAGGATTACAACCAGACCATGTAGATGATCCGGGTGCGCCCTAGCGGCCTGCACTTAAAGCAATCGGCCGCTAGGTACGGGTGAGACATCCACTAGGTTGCGCGATGGGGGAAAGAGACCGTACCCATGAGGGATCGGGGGATTTTCCCTGCCCTATCTGTAGGTTGAAGACCAAGTGCCCACTTACTAGCCCTTTCATAGTATAGAGACGGTGACTGTTCGCCTCTGGGGCGGGAAGAACAGCTCGATCGAGGGAGCCTGAATCTTGACGATGTGAGGACGAAAGCCTGATCTCAACCCTCTGATCGCTCGGAGGGGGGGGAGGAAAGACGAGAGGAAAAAGGATGAGAGAAGAAAGAAAATTAAGGGGAAAAGGAGGGAGAAGTTCTATCCCCTGCAGGGACTGAATGTCTGATGGGATTTGTTCCAGGGTTATGAAGTCTGTCACCTCTAGAACTGGACAGCTCAGTTGTACAGAGCCTGTTACTGTACCACTAATTAGACCCTGTGACAGCTGGACAGCAAGATATGTTTGTCAATTCTAGGACGGGACAACATAGGGACATGTAGCCTGTCAGTAGGACTGGACATCAAGGACATGGAGCTTGTCCCGTCTAGAACTGGGATTCGAAACTTGTGACGTCTAGGACAGGGATACAGATCCAGTCACCTCAAGGACCTGTTACTAGGACTGGACTTCAAGGATATGGAGCTTGTCATGTCTAGGACTGGGATTCAGAACGCTAGGACAGGGATAAAGACCCAGTCACCTCAAGGACTGGAGAGTGGGAGGTTGAGAGCAGATTCCCACACCTACCGGCATGGTCTGGCTGCCATGCAGTGCGTGTATCGCCGCCTGCGCCTCCGCGTGTGATGAAAACTTGACAAACGCGCAGCCTGAAAAACATAAAGAGGTTTGTGGAGGTGGGGGGAGGGGCAGGGAAGAGGAAGTCAAAGACATAGCCCTCAAAGACATCCAGACAACTCAGCTGACCACATGATCCAGGGCTCATACCCAGTTAGACCAAATGGGTCCTAAGGCCCAAGCCCAGCATCCTCTCTCTCTAACAGAGGCAGCACTGGAGGATTCTGGGTAGAGCACAGAACAGGGGATTTCTAGGATTGGATAACCCCTGCATCCCACTCCCTGACCGCAGGACTGGGACGTGCATGGACATTCAGAGCTTGGAGACTGCATTTTGTCCATCATGGTAATATCCATTGATGGACGAACCCTCAAAAAAATATATCCAACCCTCTTCTAAACCCATAATTTCCCCGGCAGTCACAGCATCAGTGGCGATGAGTTCCACATCTGAGCAAAGACGTTTTATATGCTCTGTCTGATAATGCCAGTGAGCGACCCCATGTAATATATTATTATATGAGTTTCTGAATAGCAGCTCCACTTGGTCCATTTACATGCCAGATTCATTGTGCCAGTACATTCCATTAGGTACAGCACTGCACACACCATCAGCTCTATAGAGCGTGAGAGCTGTGGCTTCTAAAGCGAGGGTTCAAACCCTGCATTGACTGCACAGGAGTCAATAACTACATATTAGATTGCAAGCTTCTTGGGTTCCTCACGTCTGCATTTTTCCGCTATACACAGTTGGTGAAGTGACTTCAAAATAATAGTGGTACGGTCCCCGATTTCTACATTTATTTAACTGAGGAAAACCTATTTTTTTTTACCATATTTTAGAAAGATTTATACACTGTTTATGCTTAGAAAGACAACACAAGGGAGAAAGAGAGAGAGACGTCATAAGGTAATGGGATTAATCTTTAGAAATGGAAAATGGAAGAATTAGTTTGTCAACAACAGGAATGGTACTCTGGGGGTGTACAATAAAAAGTAGTGATGCTCTGGGATTGTACATGTAAAAAGTAGTATCATCACACGCCTATCACTGGGGCAGAGGTTATTATTAACATTACTGTATAGAGTGTTATGTGAAAGTGATTTGTTTCTTGGCCCCTTGCACCCCTGTCCTGCTCTGGAGGGGTCAGTCTCAGAGGCGGAGGGCTGTGGGACTCCTCGCTGTGTCTCACCCTTGCTGCTCCCATCCGGCCCGCGTAGCACGGAACACTCCTCTATAGAACCAAACGCCTGGAACATGCTGGTCACCTCCTCTTCTGACTGTTGCTTGCTGAGCATCCCCACAAACAGCTTGCGGTCACCTGCGGCCCAACACGGAGGTAAGCGCGCCGCTGCTCAGCGATACCGAGTACCAACACTCTATTTATTTGTAAAAGTGAACATCTTCCAGTGCCTCTGTCACCCCCTTTTACTACCAGAGGGGCATTTTACTACATCACGGTTGCAATGTGCTGACGGACACTATGTAAGGGCGTTTAATTTAATTTGCTTTTCTTTGTTCCCACGTATCTATGTTAAACGGGGAATCTTTATGAAATCTCCCATGTGTACCACATTCATTAAAGCAACAACAACAAAAGAGGAAAGTATGCCTGGCTTGAACAACATCTGTATAGAACCTGTACCAGCAGCAACTGGATTGCTTTGGGATATTTAATGGGGTGGTTTAACCCACGGGTTCTCATCACCAGTCCTCAAGACACCCTTCCCACCCCCCACCCCCCAGAAACAGGTCAGATTTTCAGGATGTCCCTGCTTCAGCACAGGTGGTTGAGCCACCTGTGCTGAAGCAGAGATATCCTTAAAACCTGGTCTGTTGGGGGGTCCTGAGGACTGGAGTTGAGAACCCGTGGTTTAGTCCCTCCTGTCCCTGAAAGGGTGAATTCAGACTGTGGGGTCAGAGGGGTTCCCCGCGGGAGCTGCTTGGCATTCATTGACCTGAAATCAAGGCGAGTGTGAGCTAAAATAATCACAGGGCAGAGGAATAGTGGGTGAGTGTTTGCGGGTGGGGAGGGGATTTAGGACCACTCTCATCTAGAAAGGAGAACCTGTCTCCCAGTCTGACTGATCTTCACAGACACGCGGCGAGCTGGGAGCCCCCTGTCACATGTGCACACACAACCTACGTCACACAGCCCTTCCACGCGTGCAGAGTCTGACACACATTTCATGTGTACAGCGATGCACACAAACAGCCTCTGAGCACACAGATACAGAACGTTTTGTGTAAGCAAAACGACACACTATCATTACACAATACGTATGCAGAACAGACAGCGGATATGGGCACAGTGACACAGATACAAACATGTTATATACACACACTGATATGCATGCAGTGACAAACATGCAGAGTCACACATACACACGGTATTCATGTGTGATGTATATCCATGCTATGCAAGCAGTGCCATGTACATGTTATACATAGTGACACACACATGTAATAATATGCATGACAAACATACATGTTACATATGCACAGTGACACACATGCAGTGACATACTAAAGTTATGCATCATTGACACATACGCACGTAATGCCTGCAGAGTGACAATCACACGCGCGCAGTTATGCATACAGTGACACACTAAACATTCCACAATATTGTATGTCGGATGACACATATTGCCCACAGCTGCTGCAGGAGGGCAGCCCATACTCCCCCCTCTCCCATACACTGTAAGAAGCATCCTCCCCCCCCCTCTCCCCTCCCATCTTGCACGCTCCGTTGCACACTCCCCCTTCTGCATGTCCCTCAGCCCCCATCCTCCCTTATCTCACACACACACACACACGCGCGCGCACACGCACACCCCTCAGCCTCGCTCTGTCTCCAGCTCATGTTCTTTCACCCTCTGATTGGCAATTTCACATGCTGTCCAGCAACCATGAAAATTGTGCCGGAGCCTGGAAGCTGCATCTGGTTTCCATGGGAACACGCTGTGCAGGCACGCGGCGTGCCGGGGACAGATTGCCGGGGCGGTGGGGATGGATATATATATATATAAATGTAAATACAACTGTATGCTCATCTGCATGTCTTAGGCAGGTCTGCAACCCCGCCTTTCCCCATTATCACCCAGCACACAGCACATACACAGCATATATATATATATCGGAGTGGGTTTAGGGAGCCCTCAGCTGCTGCAGACCGTGAAGGCAGAGGCAAAATCAGGTCAGGGAGGCTGGACAGATGCACACTGAGGGGCAGAGCCTGCTGCGGACCAGGGGGGACGGGGTCTCCCCTCCAGTTAGAGAGGGTTCCTACTCTGCATTACTAGCATCCTACTGACACTTAAGAGGTTAACTTCTTCACTGACAGGAGGGGGGGGGAGCTACAACACATTTGAAATGCAGCACAGCCTCCGCTGGCAGCCAAGGGGTTAAAGCAGAATATTTCTATTCTTGAAAAAACTGATAAAGAACACGCTGTGCTGTATAATGATGTCGAGTATCTGTATACACTGATAATGAACATGTTGCGCGGTATAATAATTCTGAATATCTCTCTACGCGGATAATGAACATGCTGTGCTGTATAATGATGCTGAGCATCTCTCTACACGGATAAGGAGCATGCTGGGCTGTATAATGATGCTGAGTATCACTATATACTTCAACTTTCGTGATAATGAACATGCTGCACTGTTTAATAATGCTGAGTATTTCTACAGTCTCCCGATATTCAACATGCTAAGGTATATGAGGATGCTGAGTATGTACATTATTCTACCTCCCCTGAGAGAAATTAGAACTCAACACCTGGACAGCTGATGATGGGTTGGGGGCAACTGAACAGAGCAGCTGAACAATCCTGGGTAATTATACAATAAGGCTGGGGCGCTCAACTCCAGTCCTCGGGCCTCCCAACAGGACAGGTTTTCAGGATATCCCAGCTTCAGCACTGGTGGCTCAATCAGAGGCTCAGTTGAAGACTCAGCCTCTGATTGAGCCACCTATGCTGAAGCAGGGACTGATTGAGCCACCTGTGCTGAAGCAGGGATATCCTGAAAACCTGACTATAGGGGGCTTGAGGAGTAAAGTTGAGCACCCCTGCAATAAGGTACGGGACAGTCATGTTGAATACATACCCCCTCGGCTCTCACTGTCTGCCGGCTTCACCTGGATCGGACGTGCCATCTGGAACCAGAAAACATGGGACGTTAGCTGTATCCTGTAAGGTTTTGGCCTATCTCAGGTGTTGAGTTATCATTCCCCAGCCATACGAGAATGCCGTAACGTACTGCTCTATGCCTCCCATATAGAGACTTGTTCATTCTCAAAGTGTGATTCAGTACACAGGCGATTATCCCAGGTATAAAGACTGCCTGATTCCAAGAGCTTACAATCCAACTTTTACAGCCTTCATCTAGGACAGATAAAGTCAAACAGAAGACAGCACAGGGAAGGCAATGATTCTGTTATGCTTAGTGTGTGCGTGTGCATGCACTGTATGGGTTCGTGTGTATGTGCATGTACTGCGTGTGTACATGTCTTTGTCTCTTTGCATCTATCAGATGTACCGGTATGCCTCTGGCTTTGTACATTTATTTATCTGTCCCTAGTTCTATATTTTTCTGCTTCTGGATCATCTCTCTCTTTCTCTCATTTGCTGTGCATCTCTCTCTCACGGTCTCTGCCCCAGGCTCTGCATTTGTCTGTCTCTCTATATTTCTCTTTCACTGACACTATATCACTGTGGTCCTGTATCATAGTGCCTCGTTGTAACTCTGCCCCTGGCTCAGTCTCTCTCTGCACCCTGGATCTGGCTCGCTCCTTCTCTCTGCCCCCAGGCTCTGTCTCTCTCGCTCTCTGCCCCAGCTCTGTGTCTCTCTCTCTGCCCCAGCTCTGGCTCCCTCTCTCTGCCCCCTTTTCCCCTCCCCACCCTCTGCCCCTCGGCTCTGTCTCACTCTCTGCCCCCCAGCTCTGTCTCTCTCTGCCCCTCGGCTCTGGCTCCCTGTCTCTGCCTCTCTGCCTTTGCCGCTTTCTCTGCCCTCTCTCTCTAACCCTGCTGCTCTCAATCTGCCCCTGTCATGCTCTCTCTCTGCTCCTGCAGTGCTCTCTTCCCCTGCCTCTCTTTCTCTCTCTCTGCCCCAGCCTCTGTCTCTCTCTACCCGAGCCTCTGTCGTTCTCTCTCTGGCCCAGCCTCTGTCTCTCTCTCTCTGCCCCATCCTCTGTCTCTCTCTCTCTCTCTGCCCCAGCTTCTGTCACTCTCTCTGTGCCCCTGCCTTTGTAGCTCTTTCTGCCCCAGCCTCTGTCTCTCTCTGCCCCAGCCTCTGTCTCTCTCTGCCCCAGCTTGTGTTGCTCTCTTTGTGCCCCTGCCTCTGCCACTCTCTCTCTCTGTGCCCCAGTCTCTGTCGCTCTCTCTGTGCCCCAGGCTCTGTCGCTCTCTCTGTACCCCAGCCTCTGTCTCTCTCTGCCCCAGCCTCTGTCTCTCTCTGCCCCAGCCCCTGTTGCTCTCTCTGTGCCCGTGCCTCTGTCACTCTCTCATTTCCTGGCTTAGAATCCTGCTAGTCCCCAGATGTTCCCTTGCAGGAGCACACACAGATCCCCCTAATGTTCAACCCCTTTCTCTCAGCTAAAGCAGGCAGCTCTGGGAGAGCCACTAACAGATCGAGCCATCGTGCAGAAGGGGAGGAAGGGAGCAACTTCGGGAGCGGCTGGAAATGTGGGGGGAGGAACTAGGAAAGGGAGAACATCTGAGGGGGACATAATGAGGACCTGAAACCCATCAGCATGTACAGAGCTGGACTGTGGAGAAAACACACATGCAAAAACCATATGCACACACACCGTATGTGTACGTGTGTGTGTGTGTGTGTGTGTGTGTGTGTGTGTGTGTGTGTGTGTGTGTGTGTGTGTGTGTGTGTGTGTGTGTGTGTGTGTGTATATCTCTCAAACAATTATGATGGTGACCAAAAATAAGATGGGAAGATGAAATCAAAAAATGTGTTGAAACAAGGTGAAGAAGAGAGGCTTGTAACTGCAGTACCTGGAAGATCATTGAGGAGGCCTTCATCCAGGAGTGGGTCAACAGAGCTAAAGCTAAAAAGGGTGGTGGTGATGGTGATGATGATGATGGTGATGATGATGATGATGGATGATGATGATGATATATGAACACACATACACACAACAATCATATATAAAGATTTTCACAATGCTACACGTACAGAAACACATGCGCGTATACGCACACGTAAACACCCACTCATTCTATATTCTACACATGGACACACATAGAGTTGGGCAATAACAAGACATTTCTCCCAATGACGATATCAAGAAAGGTATCCTGATAATGATATTCTTCACAATAAATATCTGTGCAATAGCAAAAAAAAAAGACATGAATGTAAAATAATAATAATAATTTGGAAGATATTCAGCTTTGATGTTTGTTACAAGTTAAAGGTGTTTTCAATACATTTGAGTTTAAGATATATAATATTTCCTTCTGCCTATGCTGAATATCAGAGATAAGGGAAGAGATAAAGAAGAAGGGGGGTGCTGCGATCACTGAAGGTGCCAGGGTCCCTTTCACATTGGTAGATCTGTCTTATAGGATGCTGCATACGGTATAGCCAACTGTCCCTAAAACATCAATGACACCCATGGCTGACGTAAAGTAGTATCATGATAAAATATTTCAATATCGGCTTTTCATATTGATATTATATCGATATACTGCCCAACTCTAGAGTTGCATACAAATATCAACATACAAAGCCTTACATGTAGATAATTATTTATTCATAACATGCACATGTCAACGCATTAACCAGCATCAAAACAGACACGTAGATACAGGTTCAGTATTTGGTGCTTTAGGGGTCAGCAACACATTGCAGAGCAGTGTATAGCTAGAGCCTGCAGAGCAGTGTACAGCTTTATAAATCGTGCAGAGTAATGTATCTATAGCATGCAGAGTAACATATCTAGAACATGCAGATGAATGTATAGCTCTAGCATGTAGAGTAATATATATATATATATATATATATATATATATATATATATATATACGGTATATAACACAAAGAGCAGTATATATCTATAGCAGGCAGAGCAATGTATATATATATCATGCAGAGCATTGATCTGAATTTTATAGATACACATTGCTCTGCATGCTATAGATGTACACTGCTCTGCATGCATTATGTATATATACATTGCTCTCTGCATGATATATATGTACACATACATATAGCATGCAGAGCAATTCACATCTGTAGCATGCAGAGCAATGTATATCCATAGCATGCAAAGCAATGTACATCTATAGCATGCAGAGCAATGCATATATACATATAGCATGCAGAGCACTGCACATCTATAGCATGCAGAGCAATGTATATCTACAGCACGCAGAAAATACATTATATATATATATATATACACACACACATACACACGCACATAGCAACACATTATAGGCCCCTACATCACTGAAGGGGTTACGCTCTGACATGTATTCTCAGGCAGACATACAAACCCCATATATAACCCCCAACACAAACACACACCTCTCCCCCTCCCCCTCCCTCCTTCAGACCTGTCACTCCCGCTAACGGCACCTCGCTGAAAAGGATGGGGTTACCATGGAAACGGCTATTCACCACACGGAACCTGACATTTGCTGTCGCCATGGCAACCAGCTCTTAGAGGCATATGCCACTTGTACCTCGTAGATATATATGTAAAGAGAGGTGGCTGCAGAAAGTGTGTGAGGGCTGATAATGTGGGGTGCAGGGGGGGGGCTGAGCTGCTAGAAGAGATACAGCGAGTGGGGCATCACTGCATGCCACAGGGATGGAAAAAACTCATGGAAAGGGAGATGCACAGAGAGTATGGGAAGCACAAACCAGAATGATACCTAACATGCTGCAAGGAAGGGAAGAGCAAGGAGCTCTAAACTCAAGAGCAGACTCTAAACAAGAGAATACAAGCTTGAGGTGACCCAGACAAACATACTCACACCCTCGGAGACACATATATGTACATATCCATAAAAGAACGCATATATATATATCTATATATATATATATTTACAAATATATATATATAGATATACTGTATACAGTATTACATAAAAGAACGCTTATATAAATAAAGACATTCCCACACATATACTTCGATATGAGTCCCGCATATTATCATTTACTTTCACATCAGTGGTCTTACAGATCCTAGCAGAGTCTTACAAATGTTTCCATTAAAATATCAGATTTGGGTCCAGAACCCCCAAATCTAATTCATTTTTTGATCTTTGACATCTGTGCCTTTTGCTCACAAAACATGCCCATGGTTCTGTGATGTAAACCCTCTGCTGCCAGAAGGGGTTAATTGGCACAGCCAGTAATGACAATGGATTGCATCTCTCCTGTCCCTACTGTAGCAGAGATGTGGAGGAGAGTGTGAGAGAGGGAGGGACAGAGGGTGACACAGGCCCAGGCACATAGTAATCTGCGTGATGCGGTTTGATGTTTTTTGTGGGGCATTTAAGGCCTTCCTGAAACAACAGGTGCAAGAGGAATGGAGAGAACGTGTACACTAATGGTACAAAGTGCATATAAAAGCGCTTCACAGCAATAAGTGGGTTACCCTGTGTATTCCCCCTATTGTGAGATGTGAATAAAGCATTTGCTTTATTATAGTACGTGTATAGGAAGACAGGAAGAAGAGAAAGAAATAGGAGAGGCGGAGAAGAGGTGACGAGGGAGCCAATGGCAAACATAATGAGATAGAGGGATGTGGAGAAAGAGAGAAAAGCAAAGAGAGGGCCCCCTGTTGAATATGGTGTGAGGGGAAAGCAGCACAGAGGTAAAGCGAGGAGAGAGGGGCAGATAGGTAGAATAAGAGGAATAATACGGAATATTTTCCCATTATCTTGCAGCAAAGTAACGTCCTCAAACCTTCTCTGTCTGCAATTTAGGCCGGATATGGCAGCCATAGGATATGAGAGTAGACACAAGATATGGGAGTAGAAAGATACAGTATACTTGTTCATATAGATACTATATAGCAGCTATAGTATATGTTAGGACAGGAGTTTTCTACGATGGCATTTGGAATGGTTGTGTCCATCTCCCAATCTCATCCCAGCGTCCATTCCCACCAGCCGGCTCCGGAAGCTGGGCCCAACTTCCGCAGTAGTCGGCGGGGGCCCCAGCTCCCCTCAGCCGCGGGACCGGGGGACTTCCCTACTTCCACAACCCCCCCCCCCCAAGGTAAAATTCATAGAGGGAGGGTTGGGGGAGAATTGAGTGAGAGGAGGAGGGGAGGATTGAGTGAGAGAAGAGATGGGGGGCTGGGGGAGGGGGAAGCAGTAGGACAGTGACCCACTAAAAATATTGTCCCCATTTATTGGCAAGCCTCAAAAAGAGGGTGGCCACCCCTGGATTAGCACATACAGTATAGGGCAGATATAGTATATAATAGCAAGCAGGGTATTATATAATATAGTGTGTGTGTGTATATATATATAAACAGTGTTCGACAAACCTATACATTTGCTCGCCCCGGGCGAGTGGATTTAACATCGTGGCGAGCTCCTATTGGCCCAAGCAGCACACGTTTGGTACTAGGTGGCAAGTAGATTTTTTTGTGTGGCGAGTAGATTTTTTGGTGATTTGTCGACCACTGTGTGTGTATATATATATATATAGGCATAGGGCAAGTGGGATATTTATATATATATGCAGCCCGCTTGCCCTATGCCTAAGGGAACTACGCGTGCTGCTATACCTGCTTGCTCACAGGAGGCCTAAGCCTCCGCCTCTGGGAGCCTGGGATGAGTTCTTTCTCCTTGCAGTGCAGGGCCTCCACCTATGAGGGATCCCAGCGCTGGCGTAATAACCCCTCACAGGAACCAATAAACAGTAATGAGTAATACACCACACAATGTATTTAACTAAGGTTTACTGTACAGACTACTAACACATACAACAGATAATAAATGTACCCACAGTATAACCCCAATGACCCAACACTTAACAGTTCCCCCAAAGTACTGAGAGTGCTGTGGCACCAATACCCTATGTGTCCTGTCCCAGCAAGTCCCACCCAAATGTGAGGTAGCGCTATGCCCTGTAGATGTAGGTGCTGCTTGTCGCAATGGGTTGGAGCGGGTCCCATGTAGCGGGGCCTCCAACACAAATCCCCTCTCTCCTAAGGGTCCTGATCTGCCTCGTGCTATGAGCTTCAGCCAAAGGGTCTCACACAAAGTCTCTGGCTCCTGTGACCTGGTCCCAGGCCGCAGGACGCCGCATGGTCGTCCGGTCACCAGTGCAATAATACAGTTCTAGTATAAGGGGAGCGTACCTATCTGGGGCCTTCCCTACAACACCTGGGGCCTAAGGGGCAAGTCTAGGCCTAGTCTAGAAGGCACTGCTCCCTGTACACTACCTGCTGTCTTGCCACCTCCTCCAGCACTGACCCGCAGGGCTTTCCTCGCACGGAAGATATCCCCTTCCTCCTGCCTGCGTGAATCCCATTGACTGAGATGGCCCCACGTGGGCAACCCCTCCCTCTAGGGATTCTGGGACTTGTAGTCCCACGTCTGCGTCTGCGGAGCCATCCTAAGATGGCCACCGCACTCTTCACACTGTGCATGCGCACCTCGCTGCATTGCGCATGCGCGATTACTTAAAAAGGCCACCCCCACCTCCTGATCGCGCGGAGCTCCGGCCAACGAACCTACAGTTCCCCCGCACTGGAGGCAGGGTAGGGGGACTCGGCTACATCCTCCCCCTGGTGGAGACCTCAACGATCCCGCTTGGGAACACATATACAACTTTTCTTTATATAATGGAAAATGTATATATACACAACTTAACTTGTACAACACATCTAAACCAGATTGAACAGTTCATTGAGCATGGTCATTATAGAGGCAAGCCTGCTCCAAGACAGCTGCTGAGATTCATAGTGAGGTGCGCCTAATGAATCATACGCCATTCTTGTTGGGGGAGTCTCAGTCTTTGACTCCTGCGAGTCTCTTCTCCAGCATCTTCTTGGTTGGAGAGGCTACCATTGGCTTGGGGCCCTTGCCCTCTCATAAGGTGTGAATCTGGGTTTGCATTGTCTCTATGGGGAATGAAACACGGACAGCATGGGTCGAGAGGTCAGCTTGTTGAAGCCATGGGGGAGGGTACATGGGGAACAGGCCCATCACCCGCTACTTCTTCTGGTGGTGCCCACCAGTCTCCATTTGTGGTGGCAGAGGTTCCTTCCAAAGTATCCTGACTATTTGCCATTACAGCCTCCGGAAATTCGCTGGACTCCTCCTGTTCACTTGCCGGCACTTCTGAGAATGGTTCAGGTTCACTTTCCCCCACTTGAGGAATAGATAGCAAGTGATTCCGATGCCAGACCCTTACCCTTCCTTCTCAATCTCGGATGCGATATACAGGGAGGCCCAGCTTCTATGACTCCACCTAGAAGGGAGCTTCTCTCCAGCGGTCCGCTAGCTTATGTTTTCATGGTATTCCCAAATTCCGCAGGAGAATGGCGTCTCTGGGCCGAAGTTCCAGATGGCCCACTTTATGGTCATACCTCCGCTTGTTATTTTCATTCAGCTTGGCAGTGGCTTTTTCCGCCAACTGATTTGCTCTAATGAGGTTATACAAGGAGGTAGAAGAGGAGCACAGCTCACAGCGTCCAGGAACGCAGAAAAATAAGGGCAACTCCAAACATGGGATAAAAATATATATTAGCCTTTAATAGTCAGCTTGGCAATAGTACAGGACCACGCATCAATGCGTTTCATCCCTCAGGACTTTCTCAAGGTGTTTCTAATGAGGTTATCCTGGAGCCTTCGCACATATTTGTAGTGCGTCATGTTCGGTACACCGTCCGGGGACGAATGTCCACAGGTAGTCTCGCCTCTCTGCCGAACATCATAAAATAGGGTGTGTACCTGGTGGATTCATGCCTAGTACAATTGTTGGCTCGACATGCTTGCTCGATCCAGCCTTCACGGAGCACTTCAGACGGCCTAGCATATCCAGTAGAGTTCGGTTGAACCTTTCCGGCATCTCCTTCAGGGTGATAGGGAGTCGCAGGTCTTGCATCTGGTGTATCACTAATTCCTTCCACCTCCTTATGGTATCCTGCGTGATGGACATGCCTTCTGGATGGCAGTATGCTGCAGGAAGTGCCTTTGACTGACACTCCAATGAGTCCGCTACACTGAGTTCGGAAAATGCTACTTTGTCCTCCACGATAGCCACTGTGGATCACATGGCCCGAATCCCAGGCCCAGGAATTTCTTCCCATTGGCCATCGTCTGGCGTTGTACTCAGTCTAGGCTTTCTGGATAGAGCATCGGCTCCGATGTTCAAGGGCCCTGGCTTGTACTTCAGCGTGTACTGATAGTTAAACAGGGCAGCCAACTACCTGTGGCTGGTGGCATCTAACTTGGCGGAGGTCAAGATATATGTCAAGGGGTTATTGTCGGTTCGCATTTCAAAGGAGACCCCGTACAGATAATCGTGAAGCTTATCTACAATAGCCCACTTGAGCGCTAGGAATTCCAGTTTATGGACTGGGTAGTTCTGCTCGCTCGCTGTTAGGCTGCGACTCACATACGCTACCGGCGGGAGGCCTGCCAGGTATTTTTGATGTAATACAGCCCGTTGAATCTGGCATCCACGTGTAGGATGTACGGTTGCCCCGGATCTGCATAGGCCAAGACAGGGGCTTCAGTGAGACTCTTCTTTAGCCCTGTGAAGGCCTTCTTGCAGGCGGAAGTCCATTTGTCCCTGAATGGTGTTCCGAGGTCGCAGCTTTTTACCGAGGCTCTTCTGAGTAGATCTTTGACAGATTGTTAAGGACTTTGGCCTTGCTTGAGTATCCCTCTACAAATCTTCGGTAGTACCCGCAAAACCCGAGAAAGGATCGTAGCTCCATCACATTATATGGTCTGGGCCAGTTCACTACGGATTTGACCTTAGCAGGGTCAGTAGCCACCCCTTCTGCAGACAATATGTGGCCCACATAGGTGACCGAAGTACGGCAGAAGCGACATTTGTCCAGGGACAACTTTAGGCCTTCTTTTCCCAGTCGATCCAAAACCTTCAGAAGGCGTTCTTCATGCTCTTCTAACGTTCTTCTGAATACGATGATATCGTCCAGATAGACCAGATATTCCCGGAGATTCATATCACCAATGGTCTTCTCCATTAACCTCTGGAACATTGCATGTGCACCACTAATATCTTGTGGCATCTGGGTAAATTGGTAAAACCCGAGAGGGCAGACAAACGGTGTCTTCTCCTATTCTTCAGGGCTCATGGGTACCTGGTAGTATCTAGACCTCAGGTCCAACACGCTGAACCACTGACTGCCTGATAATGCGCTGAGGATCTCTTCAATCTGCGGCAACGTATATTGGTCCGGGACCGTGCAGCGTTTCAGGGTGTGGTAGTCCACACATAGGCGCACAAATCGTTCTTCTTCCGCACTAGCACAATAGGGAAGGCATATGGGCTGCAGGACTCTGTTACGATACCCGCCATTTCCATATCCTTCAGGACGTCCCTCACATCCTCCACGTCTCTGGGAGCTATGCATCTGGAATGCTCCCAGAATAGAGTGGCATCGTTCAATCGGATCGTGTGTTGAGCACTCTTGCTGCAGCCCGCATCCATCTCACTGGTGGAGAACACCTCCTAGCGTTCTGCCAGCCTGTCGCTTAGCCGTTTCTTTCACTCCGTGGGCAAGGTCGATTCCCCAAAGTCGAACTGCAATTCGTAGTGGATGCTCGCACGGTAGCCGCGTTTACATGAGTCAGGGTTTCTATTTGAGTAACCGGGTATATCCGACCCAGTGCTTGACCGACATCAAACCGTATAGGATGAGGCAAGATGTTCAGGATGATCACCTTGAATCGCCGAGGGAATGAAGACTTCCACTCCTTCATCTCTGGCACCACCTTGAACCGTCTCTTGGCGTCCTCTTCGGGCGTGGTCTCTAGTGAAAAGTACAAGTCGGCCTCGTCGTGGCCCGGGTAGTTAGGTACAGCCTGCCATGTGCCTCACTCCCCCTGGTGGAATCTCTGTCAACCCATTCTCAAGATTGAACAGTTGTCCAAATCCTTCTTGGGCAGAGATCCTATAGAATTTTTCTTTGAATACGGGGTGAATCCACAAACATGATAGGGATAATTCGCTGGCTTCTTGCAGATTGGCCCGGATTAGGGCTCTCACCACATCTCGTTGGTCCCCAATATGATGGGGGAATTTGGGTGTTCCCGGGGCTCGGGACATATCAAGGCTTCCACTTCCATGGGATGGGTTTTGTTGGTATTGAGCTGCGGTATATCCAACCGCACTTGAATCATGCTATCAATGGGGTAGTCTTCACTACTCAGTCCCCGCAATTTCATATTTTCTGCTGACTGCATAGGCAGATGCTTCAGATGCAGATGCTTCAGAAGCCAGAGTTAGGAGCCGAGCTCCGAGGCATCGAAGGGGGCTGCCGTGGAGGACCCTCGGGGTACTGTCCTCAGGATTCTCCTTCGCACTAGACTTCTTGGAGGGAGTAGTTTTGTTCTCCCCTTTTGAAGACTCCTTAGATGTCTTGGGAATGTGGAAATTCAATTGAACCTCTTGATTCCTTATGTGACCCAGTAATTCCAGGAAGCTGGGGGGTCTCTCGGCCCGAAGGGCACCTCGCATCATAGAGCTATAGGGTGCGAGGGTAGAGATCCTTTCATGAGTTGCTTGAATCTGTACTATTCACTACTGTGGCAGGATGATTTGGGCGTCGGACAAACATGGACAGCTCTTCTCCCTCCTTCTGGCGGAGAGCACAGAACTGGGCCAAGAGTTCAATTCATCATCCCTCGGCAGTGTAGGCCTGGTTCAGGAGTTCGACTAACTCTTGGGTGGTGGCTTCCACACTCGGTCTCGCGGTGCATTTGCAAAGTGGGCTGCCGGGCGCCGTAGGCACTAGACTATCAGTTGACTCTTCATGGCTTCGGGAAAGACCATTCCTCGAACAACGCAGGGTATGTTCCTTCCATGTCCCAAACTCTTTTCCGAGGAGTGGGTGATAACGGAGAAAGCTTTGAGCTTACTGTAGTTGTGGGACTGCGAGGATGCGCAAATTTGCCAGCCAATCTCTGTAATACTTCCTCGATGTCCATGTCTCCGTACGAGCGTCGACTACAGCAATCTGACTGTTTGCTGTGAGCTAACTCTGAATTAGCTTCGCTGTCGGCTGGCTATGCTCAGGGAATGGCCGTGAGGCCCCACTGACACTGGTCGGGGATGATATCCTCCATCTGTATGGGTAGGTCGGGGTATATGAGCAGGCAACCAGTGGGTAGGACTTCGGAAATGCATGGCCCGGGGGCCCTTGTCTTCACTTAATTTGTTGCCAGCGGCAACTATGACTATACTCCAACGGTAGGTAGGGTCCCACTTTCGGCCTAAGGGCCGGGCTTCTGGCTAGACTAGGAAACCGCCTTAGGGAGGTGCAGACTGCTTGGCAGTGCGCTGGCCGGACATACCCCACGCGACCATGTGGCGGAGACACTTGGAATTTCACAGCCCACTAAGGACACCTTTGTTTGGAGGGTACGAAATGGTTTCATAAATTTAGTTCTGCTTTCTTGGGCACCCCAGGTCTGAATCTCAGCAGCGCCTCCAAATGTAGCCCCCTTTCCCTATGCCTAAGGGAACTACGTGTGCTGTTATACTGCTTGCTCACAGGAGGCCTAAGCCTCCGCTCTGGGAGCCTGGGTGAGCTCTTTCTCCTTGCAGTGCAGGGCCTCAACCTATAAGGGATCCCAGCGTTGTCGGGATAAACCCTCACAGGAACCAAAACAGTAATGAATAATACACCACACAAATGTATAGAACTAGGGTTTACTGTACACACTACTAACACATATAACAGATAATAACGTACCCACAGTATAACCCCAAGAAACAATTTGATGGTTTCCCCAAAGTATGAGGGTGCTGTGGCACCAATCCAATGTTCCAGTCCCAGCAAGTCCATCCAAATGTGAGTAGGCTACCACCCCTGTGGAGTAGGTAACGTTGGGTACCTGCCTGGGCACTCCAGTACCCCAGGTGCTGCTTGTCACGATGGTTGGAGCGGGTCCCACGTAGCGGGGCCTCCAACACAAATCCCCTCTCTCCTAAGGTCCTTATCCTCCTCGTGGTATGAGTCCAGCTAGAGCTGGAGGGCCTCACACAATGTCTCTGGCTCCTGTGACCTGGTCCAGGCCGCAGGACACGCGTGGTCATACGTCCGGTACCGCGCAGTAATACAGTTCTAGTATAAGGTGAGCGCCCTCTTCCTCCTGTTGCGTGAATCCCATTGGCTGAAATGGCCCCACTGGGCAGTCCCTCCCTCTAGGAATTCGGGACTGAGTCCCGCGTCTGCGTAGCCATCCTAAGATGGCACCGCACTCTTCCCACTGCGCATGCGCACCTGCCCCACACTGCGCATGCGCGATTATTCAAAATGGGCCCGCCCCCACCTCCCGATCGTGGGAGTCTGGCCAACTAACAATATATATATATATATATATATATAATATATTATATATATATATATTATATTATATATTATATATATATATATATATATAGTGTGTGTGTTAAGCTTAGCACAACTGTACAGTATAGGCTAGAAAATAAATACAGCATAGCAGATGGCATACAGAGATAGACAGATGATTATTAAACATACTGCGCCTAGATCTAAAAATAACCTTATATCCTGGTATACTGACTGTGACAGCAAGCCTAGGCGGTGGGGGAGCTTTCCAACGCGGATTTTAAAGGATTTAGGAGCCATTCTTACCGTTTGTGGGGACCACAGTTTGAGATCCACAGTTTCTATAACACAGCAGAAGATAAAATGTAACAAAGGATAGGCAAAAACAAAAAATATACAAAATGTCTTTATTGGCCCACTGTTTCGGCCACCCCCTGGAGCCTGTATTATGAGCCGTTGATAAAGCTCCAGAGGGTACCGAAACAGTGGGCCAAAAAGACATTTTTGTGTGTGCCATCCCTTTATTTTTGTACAGTACCTCACGGGTACTCTGATAGCAGAACCCACTCCAGTAGTCTGGTATGTGTGTATATATTTGTGTGTGTGTGTATGTTTGTTAATTGTGCATTGTATTATATGTGTGGGTGTATTTGTATGTATATGTATGTCTTTATTTATATAGCGCCATTAATGTACACAGCGCTTCACAGCAGTAAACAGTGACAATAATATAAATAATACATATAAATAATATATAAAACACATAAAGGGGAGAAGTGCTTCAGACATAAAAGTAACATTTAGGAAAGGGAGTCCCTCTCCGAGAGTTTACAATATAATTTGTTGGTAGGAAGAACGTACAGAGCGTAGGAGGGCGTTCTGGTAAGTGTGTCTGCAAGGGGCCAAGCTTAATGTATGTGTATGTATGGTGTGTATATAAATATGTGTTATATATATATATGTAAGGATGTGCATATATTAAAGGTTCCGCGGCTGTCAATTACATAGGCAGCGCCATATTGTCCCTGTTTGCCAGCGAGAGTTACTGCGTACCAGTGGGCTGCGCAGCGCGAGGGAACGCGCGAAGGGTAATATTAAGTAAGAGACTTGGAAGGGGGAAACTATGAACTCTGATGGTGAGAAGGTCCAGCTGAGGCTGAGGACCAATGGGATGCGAGACTGTGTATTGCAGAACCGGATGCGTGTGGGCGGTGGAGAGAGCAAGCGAGGGAGGTGAAGGAGGAGGTTGGCGGAACCTCGGGTGCGAGAGCAGAGGGTCAGTGACCCGTCTGCTTAGGTAGGGTATGCCCACAGCCCCAGGAGTCTTTCCCCCGCCATCGTAGGGTGCTGTTTATTGTAAGGACGCCCATAGTCGTCAGGACGTTTCCCTTTAGTGAGGTTTCATATGCGGAGCTGCGGAGTTGCGCCGCCATCTTGGATTTCCCCGTCTGATGGTGCTGCAGAAGGGAGAGACGGCGCAAGGCTGGATTATCACTGGGGCCCTGTGGAGTGTCAGGTCATCGTAGTGACCGGAAGGTATCCTTGTCTACACGTGCACCTACACCGGTCACCAGGCGCTGATCCCGCCTCCCACTAACTAATTGGGTTTCCTAGAGAACTTGCATATGGTACACATACTTTACTGGTTTGAGACATACTCCTAAGGAGAGCGCGCAGAGTTGCTTATGTACAGGACACTATCCCATAAGGTGTGGCCGAGCACGTTGTGTGTGTGTATGTAAAGGTATATTGATAAGTCTGCATATCATTTGTTATTGTGTGATATAAAAGGTTGCTGTTGCATACTGCTGTTGTTAGGTTTCTTGCTCAGGTATAATCTCTATAATGGGGATCCTGGGTAAGTGGAGGGCGCTGCACCACAAGTGATAAAGGTATACCCCAGGCTCCCAATATGCGGAGGTTCAGAGCTCCTGAAGCCACAGGTTATGCACCGTAGTCCCTTAGTTCAGACTGTTCACAAAAAGGGCTACATTTGGAGGCGCTGCTGAGAGTTTAGACCTGGGGTGCCCCCACATTTTTTTGTTCTCTATTGTGCAACGAACCCACATCATGTCGGTGCCCTCGGCGCTCGAGGGTGCGCAAAGTGGCCCAACGGCGCGGGATCCCTCTGAAACCGTGTTTTTCGCGCTGGGCCATGTCCCCGCCATGATCTCGTTAGGCACAGTGACTGAACAGTCCGAAAGCTCCCTCCTGGACAATGCCCAAGTACAAGACCACTTTTATGACCATGACCAGACCTGGCGCCGGATCTTGTATGCCAAACAAGAATATGCCCCGAGGCTTTGCCCCATATACTGCTGCTGCCCGAGGCTCCGGGGTGCGCTGCCCCCTAGTCCAGGCGGACACCTCTGCGCCCTGGCCCCTCTACCCCTAGAGAGAATATGCTCCCACCACAGGTGCCGCGACGGGAGGCCCCGACCACTCCCCCGACCGTGCCTACACCCCGTGGCCACCACCCTGAGCCTAGGCTCGTCGTCCACCCCGTCGGCCTGCGGTGGCTGCCTCAACCGCCTTAGCGTATCAAGATTGGACGCTACCCTGCAGTCGGGACAGCTTACCAGGAGACCCTCTATTCCCGCCATAGCCGCCCCGCTATCCACAACACCACCCAGTCGCTCCAGTACAGGAAGTTAAAGCCTTCTCCGGCGAGAAACCCAGCCTCAAGGGAGTAGGATAGAGGACTGGTTGGATCATACCGAACAGTAACTGCCTGAAGGACCTGCAGGAACGCGGTCCGCAGACAACGCATAGTGAGTGCTTACGCCCCCCGCGTCCCATATGGTGCACTACTACCGAGATGACAATCCGGAAGCTGACGCGGCGATCTTATTCTACTGCCTGACCAAGGCCTATGGAGCCCCGGTGGACACGTACACGTTGATGTCCAAATTTCATGCGTTAACCCAGAAAGAGGGAGAAATGGTGTCCGATTTTCTCAGACGATTGCACCTGGACTCTGGAATCGGTGAGGAAAGGCGTATTACCAAGGATAGAAGCTAACGGATACGAACCACTCAGCTGTTGCGGGGCCTCTTTACCCCTACAACACACCCGTGTCGGTGCGGTCAGTAGCTGCCTAACGCCTGACAAGCGTTGTCGTTTCACGACCTAATGGACGGGTTCAAGCGCATGAGACGGTGCTGCTGGTGCGTGACCTAGCCACGGGAAGAAGCCCCAGCTCGGAGGTAAGGAGGCCAAGAAAGTGGAACCCAAAACCGATGCGCCTGAATCTGGGACCCTGACCCCGAGGATGCCCCACCCCGTGACACCCAGACCTCGTCCCCCGACCAGCGGAGACCCCCCCACCAGGAGAGACGAGGTTACCTCAGCCAAATACAGTGTTATGCCTGTGGAAAGATGGGACACTTGGCGGGCCCACTGCCCCACCTCACGAAGAACGTCGTCCGACCGGCGCATTCAATGCCGTGCAACCCCTGAAGGATGACCAGGCATTACCGCCTCCTCAGGGCTCCCGAATCGCCCGCGCCTCCATTATTCGCGTAGTTATCGAGGCATCTACGCCGCCGCATTGTTGGACACGGGATCCCAAGTAAGATCGTATACGGCCCTTCTACGACCACACCTACATCAACTACCGTTGCTATCGGCGGATGCCCTGCGGCTACGGGGACTGAGTCATGAAGATTACCCATAGACGGAGTGTAGTAAAGGTGCAGTTAGATATCTCCAGCTGAATACTGGTAAACATCACCCCATGGAAGTGGAGGCCCTAGTTGCCCCGAGCCGCAGGACCACCCCAGCGCCCAATCATCTTGGGACCAACGCTGACATTGTGCGCGCGGTATTCCGCCAGTTTTTGCAGAAGTCAGGAGAAGCCCCACTGCTGGCCTAGCGGCCTGTCCCCCCCCTTCAAGAGGTCTGCGGTAAAATTGCGACCACGGGGAAGAGCATGGTGTCCTCTACAGCCAGAATGGGGACTGACCCAGATTCCCCCGGGGGGAAGGACGAATGATGTCGCCGCTTGCCATTACCCCCGTCGACGGTCGGAGGATCAGCTCTTCACCTTGGAGGTGGCCCAGGACGAACAACGTTTGGGCTACAAGGTACAACCTCGGTCAAGGAATGGCCGGGAAGATCCCGAAGCGCACCTGGGTATATGTGCAGAATATATCCCCGTACACACCGCATGACTATTGACCGGCGGCAGACGCTAGGGAGGATATACCCGGTAACTCCGAGGAGGATGCCTCGACGGAAACAGTAGGAGCTCGCCGGCTACCATAGCGCCGGCATTGGAATTTGACTTTTGGCGCGACTCGCCCCTTCCCGGGTATGAAGATGGAGGAAGAGGCTACAGGATGAGCTACACGACCGAAGGGGGGTGTTTCCACTGGTGACATGATGTGGGGTGCAGCGGAGTGGCCACCATATCAGACCACCAATGAGCGAAGCCACCCCCTTCGGAGCGCTCCCGCCGGCTTGCCTCAAAGGATGCTGACGAAGTGAGGGGATTAATCGACGAGATGAAAACGGCTGGCATCGTGGGGATCTCGGCAGCCCGTACGCCTCACCCATTGTGGTAGTCCGCAAGAAGAACGGGACGGTCCGTCTAGTATGGATTTTCTCTGTATCGAGCCCGACAGTCGGGGAGTTAGTAATGTTCTTGTGATCACTGACCACTACACTAGGTACGCCCAACGTTCCCTACGAAAGACCAGAAGGCCGTAACGGTGGCCCGAGTACTATGGGAGAAATATTTCATTCATTATGGACTACAATCGTTCTTCACTCCGATCAGGGCAGGGATTTTGAGAGTCCCTGATACGGGGTTGCTCACTCTACTGAACATTGCCAAATGCGCTAACTACCCGTACCACCCCGAGAGGGATGCTCTGCCTGAACGGTTCAATCGCACTCTGTTAGTAGTAGGAACCTTGACGAGCCCGAAAAAAGACGGAGTGGAGTAAACACGTCGAAGCATTGGTAACATGCGTATAATTGTAACCCGACATGAGTCCACACGGGTATACTCCGTATTTTCTTGTGTTCGGAAGAAGAAAGCCCGTTTACCGGTGGATGTGCGCCTGCGGATATCTACCGATGGGGTATCCATAGGACGCCTTTCGATATGTCCAGCGTAACTAAGGGACAGTTACAGCTGGCCTATAGATTGGGACTGAGGACGAACTGCGCAATTGAATGCGGGAAATAAAAGGCGCTACGATCACAAAGTACGTCACAAGGAAAATTCACCCCGAGATGACGGTCCTCTTACGCAACTTAGGGTGTTCCTGGAAGATCATAATTGGCCGACCGGGTGGCGGGAGGGTTGTGTATGAGGTGGAGTCACAGATGCTGGTCTTCCTGTGTACCGAATCAGGATTCTGAAGGCCGCGTAAAGGTGTGGCATAGGAATCATCTGCTTCCCATACCTCAAGTAGGGACGGACGAATTGGAAATTCCCAGCCACAGCCATAGATGGAAGTTGAAACACACAGAGATGGCCCAGAGACTGTAAAATATTGCCACCTTGAGGATCCAATGAAGGGAACCTCTCAAAGGGGGGCCTTCCGCCGTGGAGGCATCTCCCGAAGGGCCGTGACGGGTGTAAAGAGCCTTTTGGCCCGAACATTGATCAATTGACTCCGTGAGTAGCCTCTAGACCCCCAAAGTTCTTTTTACACCCAAAGAGACTGTGCTAATGCTGAACACCCCTAAAGGTAGAGATGGAAATACCAGTTGAGACTGAGCACTCTGCAGAGGAAGATCAACCCCGCCGAAGTAAAGAAACAGTCAACCTCCCATGCGCGGCATATGATCAGTTTGGGGGACACCCCATTATGAGGCTCAGCAGTGGGCTCGGCATAGGATGCAAGCTATGAGGTACTGTTTAATGAGAATGTGTAACCTAATCTAGGAAGAGAGGGTGTGTCATAGTTATATATGTGCTTAGGTAGTCCAGCGGGGACCTGGATTCTGGGGGGGGGGGAGAGAATGTAAGGATGTGCATATATTAAAGGTTCCCGCGTGTCAATTACATAGGCAGCCGCCATATTGTCCCTGTTTGCCAGCGAAGTTACTGCGACCAGTTGGGCTGCGCATGCGCGAGGGAAGCGCGCGAAGGTAATATTAAGTAAGAGACTTGGAAGGGGTTTGAACTATGAACTCTGATGGTGAGAAGGTCAGCTGAGGCTGAGGACCAATGGGATGCGAGGAAGCTGGATGAGGAGCAAACGGATGGGTGTGGGCGGTGGGAGAGAGCCAGCGAGGGAGGTGAAGGAGGAGGTTGGCGGAACCTCGGGGTGCGAGAGCAGAGGGTCAGTGACCCGTCTCTGCTAGGTAGGTATGCCACAGCCCCAGGAGTCTTCCCCCGCCATCGTAGGGTGCTGTATTTGAAGGACGCCATAGTCGTCAGGGACGTGTTCCCTTTAGTGAGGTTCATATGCGGCAGCGCGGAGTTTGCGGCCGCCCTCTTGGATTTCCCCGTCTGATGGGCTTGCAGAAGGGAGAGAACGGCGCAAGGCTGGATTATTCACTGGGGCCCCCGTGGAGTGTCAAGGTCATCGTAGTGACCGGAAGGTATCCTTGTCTACACGCTGCACCTACACCGGTCACCAGGCGCTGATCCCGCCTCCAAAACTAATTGGGTTTCAAGAGACTTGCATATGGTACCATACTTTACTGGTTAGAGCACTACTCTAAGGAGAGCGGCAGAGTTGTCTTATGTACATGGACACTATCCCAATAAGGTGTGGCCGAGCCCCGTTGTGTGTGTGTATGTAAAGGTTATATGATAAGTTGCATATCATTGTATTGGTGATATAAAAGGTTGCTGTTGCATACTGCTGTTGTTAGGTTCGCTCAGGGTATAATCTCTATAATGGGGATCCTGGGTAAGTGGAGGGCGCTGCACCACAAGTGATAAAGGTTATACCCCACAGGCTCCCAATATGCGGAGGTTCAGAGCTCCTGAAGCCACAGGTTTAGCACCGTAGTCCCTTAGTTCAGACGTTCACCAAAAAGGGCTACATATATATATATATATATATATAATATATATATATATATATGATATATGTGTGTGTGTGATGTGTGGATGTGTGGGTGATATATTATATATATTACCATACAATATAGATAAATAATATTTTATATATATATATAATATATACATACACACACGCACACATTTATTTATAATACACAACACACACACACAAACGTAAACATAAATACAACACAACATAAACACACAACACACCCAATATATATAATAAATGTGGCGTGTGTGGATATATGTGTGTGGTATATATGTGTGGTTGTGTGTGTGTGTATTTGTATGTGTATATTTGTGGTGTGTGTATTAATAAATGTGTGGCGTGTGTGTGTAATATGTTGTGTGTGTGTGTGTGTGTGTGTGTGTGTGTGTGGGTGTGTGTGGTGTGTATGTGTGTGTACACAGGATTGTATGATTTACACTATATAAAATAGCAAATACGGTAGTTGTATAACCAGTCTATATAAAGCTGTGTTTTATAAAGCAGGGGGGACATACATCTCCCAAAATCTTCTCTATGTCATATCACTAAGAACATTTTGGAGCATCACCCTTTTTTACCATATTTTCGTACACAAGGGCTTAGCAAAAAACAAAAAGCGCCTCATGCCCATTGAAAAGAAAGCTGCCTTACACCTAGCACCGGCCCTAAATGTCTCCGTGATTCAGAGGACCGTGGGACCCAGGGCCCGGGATGCACTGCGAGGGAGGAGAGGTGTGGAAGGCGGCTGCCTTCTCCCTGCTTAATTACTGTTACTCCCTGCTAATTTGCTGTCCTCGGTTTGCGGGAGCCTGCGGTGGGGCAGGCACGGGACCGGGTCTCACAGCGCAGGCCTTAATTACCTTGCGGTCCCATAGCACACACCCAGCTGTGCGCCTCCTACCCTGTCAAGCTCAGACTGCCGACCCTAATGCTGGGGGCCTTCTTAACCATTCGCTGCCCGAGGGGCCTTACAAAGCATTGTAGCTCTGTGACCCCGGGGGGCTCTCGGCATATCCAGAGAGAGAGAGAGAGCCTCCGGTGTCCCAGAGCGTGACACCTCATAGGGCTCTACGGGTTTAGCGGAAGGAAACTGGGCCCCTCTAGGACTGTAAGGATGCGTATATCGATGCCAGTCTTGGGACCAGGCACTTCTGGACTTACTGTGTTAACATGACATAATCTGCTAACATACTGTTGTGCACTAGCCAATCTAACATAATACTAAACAAAAAAAAAGATCTCCGTGCTGGACGGGGGATGCAGAGCAGGTAACCCGGCGCGCAGGGCCGTCAGCAGCTGGATGAATGAGGTAAGGATGAGTATAAAGGAGTGCAAGGTCAGAGGTGCGATGCTGTCTGCGTGTGTTCTACAAGCGGCCCAAAGGAACTCGCGGTTGTAGGGCCGTCACACAAAGGAGCTGCCCCATTAGCACACACACAAAAGCTCTAATAAGGGGTGACAGCACTTCGGCAATCTAATTCTTCCTTACCCGTTACATGGCTGCTTCCCAATCGTAAATGCCCAGTTTAAATAATCACTTGGCAAAACTTATTCTGAAAGGCTAAGGAGCCCGTGAGCAATATCCCTGAATAGTATTATTATCCTATTAATAATATCATTTATTTTGATTATCATTCATTTACTTGGAATGCGCCAACACGCGCAGCAATCTCTCCTCCCCGCAATCATTTTTTTAAGCTTCCTGAACTGGGAAGGGCGGGGAGGATCCCTGGAGCGCATACAATTTTGGATCTCCAGAGAGCCCCCTGCCTCCTCCATGGAGCGCAGACGACTTTGGATCTCCAAGATCCCCCTGCCAACCCTGCAATATCTTTTTTTTTTTAGTGCGCTGTTTTTTTTTGACACACAAAAACCCCTACAAGTATGTCTGCCGGATCGTGAATAGAAGTCACAAAGTCCAAACCCTGATGAGTTGCAACTTTGAATTGGCTGATAGAGTGAGCCGGGACCAGCGGCTATCTTGAACTATTCGCCAATCGGAGACTGGGAGGTCCCCGAGGTCAGGGATGGGACCATGCATTAGTTCAGGTTAGCTGTAAAATTTGAAAAAATATATATATATATATATATTTATATAGATATATATATTTTATATATATAGCAAATGAAAATATTACTGTATGCTCATTTTGCATGTCTAAGAACAGGTCTGCAACCCCGCTTTCTCTCACACCCTAGTACCACACGTGTGCTGTTGGGCCAATAGGAGCTCGCCACGATGTTAAATCACTCGCCCGGGGTGCAAATGTATAGGTTTGTGAACAGTATATACAGTATATCATATTGCAAGCAGGAGAGATGTTGGTGTATTCTAAAGGCTGCTCCATCTGAAAATGGCAACTGGTTGGCTTTTTTGGCGCAAAAATTGACTTATGTCAAACTCAATTTCAATTTCCTGTGTCGAAAACGTATAACGTCACATTTCTCATCTGCACCAAAAAAGATTTTGGTCAGTTATTTGGCCAGATAGGGCGTGCTTGGCGTACTGATGCAATTGGTATGTAATAAAAAAAAAGGAATGTGCATCACAAAATCAATAAAAGTGCGTCAAAATCATCCACCGGTTCAACTGGCGCAAATCCTAAAACGTCTGTTAACATTGTTAGAGCAGAATTAAGTTGCTATGTCTGAACCCCAACATGTATTTGATGTGTAGCAGAGCTGTTTCAATATATACGTTAACAAAATCTGTATGTTTCGACAGTAATGCTTGATAAATAAATAACACTAATAACATATTTACAACAACTAGTTTAAATGAATTTTTTCACAATTCTGTTTACAGTAAACTGTATAAAATTAATTTCAAACACCAATGATGTGTCATATGTATAAAGTTCTGTTATAGAACACATTTTTGAAGGTTTTCATTGCTTTTTAGTATGTTGTTTAGACCCGATAGGTGTGTGAAAGAGGGCTAATGCAATAAGGTTTTGTGAGGCATCCTAAACAACCAGGAAAAAGATGCAGTGACAATAAGGGCTGCAGTGATTTGGGATAAGTTGTGTCACGCAGAAATATTCTCCCAAAAAAACAAAAACTGCTGGAGGTTTTAAAGGAAAACAAGGTGGAAGAGGAAGAAAACAAGGGAGTTTGTAAAAAAAAATGTTTTTTTTTTTGGGGGGGGGGGGAGGGGAATCACCTGTTTCAGATTGGGGAGTGCCTCGTTACAATAATAATAATAATTTAAAAAAAAACAGAATTACAGCACAAGAGACAATTGGCAGGTGTCTTATGAAATAGCACCAAGTCAATGGGGATTTCCGGGACAGCGCTAACGGAGCTTACAGAATAAACCCCCACGGGTCATATTCTGGAGGCGGTGCTATTTCATGAGACAGCTTCCGTTGTTGAAAGACACCTTGTGGTGTGACCCATTCAAGTGATTGACCTGTAAGGTGTCTTCCAGCATGGGAAGGAGTCTTATGGTTCCATGTGCTCATTCTTTATGGGTATGAAGCGTGGCGAGTCCTGGTAAATGTAGGACAATATTCCAAGATCATTGCACACTCCCTGTGGATTTTCGGGAAGACCTGTACAATTTCAGTCTCCTGCCTCTCCTTATTTTCTCTTGCATTTACCAGGAAAAACACAGAGATGACAGATAAAAGGATAAGAGAATGGTTAGAGTGGACAGAGAGGTCATGTACTAAGCCCTTCAGTGCCAAGAGCCACCACGGCATTGCTGGTTGTTCCTGTACAGAATTACATGGGGTGGATATGATCTGGAGTGATGTTATACAAAGCTGTTTTCAAAATTGCCATTTCCTTGAGTCTGCCCGATCCCTCTGCTAACTCCCTTTCAAGTCCTCCCTACATGGGAGAGGAAAGGCGATGTCACCAGGGACCAAAACTCACCCCTGGCAGAGTCTTCTGCTCGTGAAGAGCGGTCTGTGCTTTGATTGCAGAGTCTCTGGCACAGTACGTGAGGAAGGCACAGCCTGGGGAGGGAGAGAAAAGAGACGTTATGTGAGGGCAGGAGCCATTTACCCCACTGGCAGCGAAGGGATTAAGCGCCACTGCATGAAAGCGAACATAAGCCAAAACACGGAGTATGACCACACGCTTGCAAACATATACATAGAATGAAGACAAAAATGAACGTCGTCGGACGCCCCAATAATTGCAGCTTATTCTAATTTCCCATGGCCCTGACTGGTTTCAAAATGAGGGAAATCTCTACCTCAGATGCCAACACTGTCTGTCTGTATCTTTCTCTTTCTAAATAATTGTGAATTAATTGTAGGTATTTTGTAGCGAAGTGATGTCTGGAAGGTTCGATCTTTCCCCTAAAGACTTCTCCTAGTACCTTTTGTTAAAATTCTAATTTCCTCTCTTGATTCCAGAAGAAGAAAAAAAACAGGCTTGTGGGGCACGCGCTGTTGCGTTGTTTTAATAAGCTGGACATCTTTGTTTTGGGGGATACAATGGGAGACCCCATTTAGAAAAATGGCAGCCATTGTGAATTTAATTCCAAACTTTGTCAGACATTTGAATTGGAGATGTATTGAGATTGAGGTGTGTGTGTGTGTGTGTGTGTGTGTGTGTGTGTGGTGTGTGTGCGTGTTTGTGTGGGTGTGTGTGGTGTGTGTGTGGGTTGGTGGTGTGTGTGTATAATCTATATGTGGTGTGTTTGTGTTTGTATCTATATGTGTGTGTGTAAATGTGTGTGTAAATGTCGATGTTAGTCCCCTGATCCCCTCTCTCTCTCTCCCTCATCTCTCACTCCTCTCTCTCTCCTCTTCTTTCTCTCCTCCTTCTCCATCCCCTCACTTCAACAATGCTAGTTTTGAAAGTAATAATTATATTGACACGTTTATACACCTACCAACCCGCCACCCATCGACCAGACACACATAGACAGACACACACAGACAGACAGAAAGACAGGGAGATATGTTTCCCTTATTTAAACCATTTTTTCTTGATATACTTTCTATAACCCTTTTAAACCCTTGTCCTGCTCTGCATAATGTGTCTTCATAGTTCTCTTTATGATCTCCACTGATTCCTGCTTGCAATGTTTGCAGTGTTTAGATTTTAAGACAAACACAGGGCCTTTTTCTCTGTAGAAAATATTATGTGTGATGCCCCGGGTGTAGAATAGGAGTCTTAAGGAGGCATTTAAGCCCTATAAAGAGAGAAGGGGAGGGGGTGTCTTTTTTATTTTAGTAGAGACTGGACAGTTACATTTTTTTTTTTAACGAAAACATCGACAAATAATCCACAATTATTTCCACAGACAAAAAACAACAACACAGTATTGATATTGGACATACAGATTTCCCCCCAGTCCCTAAAAAAAGCGGGGTCTCGCTGTGCCCCCCATGCCCAGACAGGGCTCCCATTCGGAGGACTGATGTAGAGGGGAAGTGCATTTTTTTTATTCTCTTTATCATGAGCATCTTCATTACAGTGTGAGGGGATGTTTCCATGGCAACGCCTGAAATACATCTCCTTCAGGTACCAAAAAAACAAAACAATTAAAAGAAAAATTGGGAGCAAAAACACCATCCCCCTCCCAGAGGCATCTGGTTAACCCCTTCCGTTCTAGAGGGGGAAAGAGACAGAGGGAGATAGAAAGAGTATTTATAGGCGCTGAACACAAGGGGGATTTCCCTTACAGCTATGAGCCAGCTGGGGACCTGAGGGAGGGGGGGGGGTGGGGGGAGGGAACAGAGGGGGAGACGGGGAGGGGGAGGGAAGAGAGGGGGAGACAGGGACAGCAGAAACAGATAAAAAGGAGAGTTGGAGAATAATGAGAGTGATAAAGGGAGATAGTAAAAGGTAGAGGGAGCAAATGATGAGAAAGAGACAGGCAGGAAGACAGTGAGAGAAAGGGCAGAGATATGAAAGGGAGAGTTGGAGAATAATGAGAGAGAGAGAGAGAGAGAGAGAGAGAGAGAGAGAGAGAGAGAGAGAGAGAGAGAGAGAGAGAGAGAGAGAGAGAGAGAGAGAGAGAGAGAGAGAGAGAGAGAGAGAGAGAGGAGAGTGTGAGAATGATGAGAGAGAGGTAGGGCAGAGGGGGACAGAGAGAGATCAAAGGGAGAGTTGGGGAATGATGGGAGAGAGACACAGAGACAGTGGAGGGAAGAAGGTGGAGGGAGATAGCGATGGGGGAGGGACAGAGGGAGAAAGAGAGGTAGTCAGTGACAGAGACCAAAAAAAGATAGTGGGGAAAAGGAGGAGATGATGGAGAGGGAGAGAGAGAGAGAGAGAGTGATGGGATGGGGGGGGGGGGGGGAGAAAGAGGGGGGGGGGAGAGATTGGTGAGAGAAAGAGAAAAAAAGAGCGAGAGGGAGAGATGGAGATACAGAGAGAGAGGAAGAGGAGAGGGAGGAAGTGAGTACTAAATGGAGAGAGAGACAGAAAGCAAGGCAGGGGTTTAGAGAACCAGAGAAAGATAACAGAGGAAACGGAGGGAAAAGATAAAGGAGAAAAAGAGAGATAAAGGGATAAAGAGAGAGGGGCAGGGACTGAGAGAGGCAAAAAAAGATAAGGAGAAGAAAAGGAAAAATATAATGAAGAGAGAGAGAGAGGGAGGTCAGAGAGAGGGAGAGATCAAGGGAGAACTGGCATTTCAGAGAGAAAGAGCAACAAGACAATGGGAGAGACAGGAGAAAGGAAGGTAAAAAGGAGAGAGAGAAAAATGATGGCGAGAAACAAAGGGGCAAGAAATGAGCATATACAGGGAGGGTGGAAACTGAAAGAAAAAGATTCAGAAAAAGGAAAAAGCTTAAATGAGAACCGCAGTGTGTATGTGTATGTACACACACACACACACACACACACACACACA